>CM034701.1:198920622-198934445 GCA_020142125.1 Phrynosoma platyrhinos
AGTGTGGTTAACTTGAATGGAAAGTAGTCAAAAGCCGCTTCCTTTTACTTTCAGAAAATCCCAAATGTAAAAAAAGAGCGGCTTTTGACTATTTTCTGTTCGGATTAGCCACACTTTAATAGCAATGTGTGTCAAAATCATACCCTCTTTTACAGGTTGTTCCCGCCTTTTAAATCCTGATTCTGCATGGGATTTCCCCCATGTGATAAGGTCCTTACTTGGGTCCATTCCAGTCTTGGTTCAGGCCTTACTATGGGTCAGAAACAACCTTAGTTGCCTTGGTGGATGACAAATGCTGTAAACAGGACATTGAAAGTGTATCCCAGTTGGTTCTGCTGGACCTCTCATTGGCATCATATACCATTGATCACAGTATCCTTCTGCGCAGTTTGGCTGAAATGGAACTTAGTGATGCTGTGTTGCAATAGTTCCAGTCCTGTTTTGAGTGAATATTTCTAGAAGGAGGTACTGGGTGACTGGAGTTCAGCTTCCTGGCCATTAGCGTGTGAGGGCCCACCATGCTCAATACTCTGTGTATGTGTGTGTTGTGTGCCTTCAAGTTGTTTCCAACTTATGGCAACCCTAAGGTGAACCTATCATGAGGTTTTCCTAGCAGGATTTGTTCAGAGGAGGGTTGCCTTTGCCTTTCCCTGAGGCTGAGAGCATGTAACTTTCCAAGCTCACCCTTGCTGGATGAGTTTAAATTTGTTTAACATGATAATGTGGACAAGTTGCTTAGGTTTCATGGCTGAGCAGGAATTGAACCCTGGACTACCACTACTTCTAAAATGTATGGCTACCTTGAGGCACCTTAGAGCTATGGCTTCAACTATTTACTTTCTCAACTAAGCTCTGGAAAAACTCTGAAAAAAGATAGGGAAAATATTCTAGAAAAGTCACAGTCATGAAAGGATTCATTTTAAGGAAAGCTCATATAGTAAGAACAAGTCACTGATTTCAGGCTTTTAATCCTTTTGACCCTGAACTATGCCTCTTCCCCTTTTTAGATGGGATAATTATATTGAGGTGTGATGCAGTCATTCAAGCTAACATAGACCCTATCTCAAAGGTGGTCAACTTGATCAGACTTGAAATATTTCATAAAATTGAACACAGCATCTAATTTGCATCTTTTAATTAACATAATTAACAGTTTGCATAACATTTGCTTGAACACCAAGGGTGCTGTCAAATGCCAAATGTGGTTGCTCCACATGAATTTTATTATTATGTACCTTAGAGGATCTTTCAATTTCAGGGCTCTTAAAAACAAACACATATCCAGTCACCCTCTTCCTGTCAAACTGCCCTCCTCAGCTGAGTTTGCCAGCTGGTTGTATTCACCCAGATCCAAAGCGTATCTTACACCAAATGCTCATAAACAAATGTTACTCCCCCAGAATCTTAACATAAGTTTAGAAATTATAAAGGCTGGAAACTGAAAGGGAGAAAATCCACCGAAATTTTTTAAAAGTGCTTTTCCGGTTTCAGCCTTTTGGCTTTGTTGTACGCAAACCTAAGCCATTAATGAAGATTTCAAGTTTTATACTGATATAAGTGACTAGGCACCCAATTCAGTGTGATAGTTAGAGCTGGAGTTCTCAGAATCAAAGCCTTGAAAAGTTACTTTTCAGACAAGAAGTTACTCCCAGAATCCTGCAGCTTAGTGACTCTCCTTATCATCCCTTTTCATATTTAGTTCATTTCACTTTTGTTTCAGCTATAAGTTATAATGAGTGTGTGTGCGTGTGTGTGTGTGTGTGTGTGCAATTAATATCTCAATACCACAAGAGGAATTAATGCAGTCAGAATCATGAATGTGCATTCCTAGCAATACATACAAACAGGCAGGTGCTTCATGTCTTCACAAAATGCCATCTTCTTTAAAAAGCTGACAGTGGCAGACCTCATTGTCATACTAATAGCACACATTTTATTGACTAGACAAAGGCCTTCAGCTTAACAAAATGTAATGATTTATAAAATACTGCACAATGACAATACACTGTCATTCTAACAGCAAAAATTCTCTCTACTTGTAGATTTCACCAGTGACCACATCCCTGGTCTTCGATAGCTCTGGGAGGGATTTGATCCTCCCACTCACCATTATAGAGCAAATGGATAGACAGACATTCCTGTTTGGTCATGGATGCTTATAAAGAAAAATATAGCCATGTAAGTCTGGAAAATCAGTATGCAAAGGGAAAATCACTATGCAATCTGTGTGTGAGAATGTTCATAGGAATGCAAAACTTTGTGGGTATGGAGATGAGGTGGCAGGTTCAATTAATGATGGGTTGGTCATTGGGGGACAAGGTAGGAGTATTGTCTAAAGCCAAGCTTAGTAGATAACCATACTAGGAGCCTAAAAGTTGTGATGAACTGGACAAGAGAGGCCCCATGAGACTGGTGGGTTAACTAGTGTTATAATGTGTGTAGTGGTTTGAGCGTTGGACAACTCTGGATACCAGGGTTCAATTCCTTGCTCAATCATGACACCCACTGGATGACACTGGGCAAGTCACATGCTCTCAGCCTCAGGGGAAGGCAATAGCAACCCTCCTCTGAACAAATTTTACCAAGAAAACCCCATGATAGAGTTGCTATAAGTCGGAAACGACTTGAAGGCACACAACAACAACAAATCTGAAACATTTGCCCCATCTGGAGGAGCCCATGGAGTTGGAGAGAGGGAGAAAAACAACAAGTATGCCAGGAAACTATTGTTTCTGTTCAACCCACTCTAACGGATTGCAGTTTGTTGATGGACTCCAATTCTGCTGCTTCTATTTCCAAACTTCCTTTGTAGTCTTTTTGTCCAAGGGCCATTGTTCTGAGGTCCAAGGTGGAACGTCCAAGAAGACTGAAGTGTTTTGCAACAAATTTTTGTATATTCCTATTCCTAATGTCTAAAGAAGAGAGCTGCCTTTGCAGCATGAGAGAACACAAGTCCATCTGCCTCCCATAGTGGCCAATCTGTTGTCCCTCAGACTCACAAGAAATGCAAGCTGAAGGCTGCCATCTTCCCAACTGTATCAGAATTTCATGGTACTAGGCAGAGAACATGGCCAAGGTAACTTGTCCACAGAACAAGAAGCTGACTTCCTTTCAAAGTTTCCTGATTCCTAACATTTTAAAACTAATTTTAGCTGCTTGTTCTCATATCAGGTAGTATCTCACTGCTATCTTCTCTGCCCTTGAATTCAGCCATTTTGTAATCCTTGCTTCTAGGCACACATGCTGTTTTCTTTTCTTGTTTTGTGGCTGCTCTGGGTTCCTAAAATCAGCTGATTTATTTTTAAAATTAAGAATTTAGGAGTAGTCCCTGGTGATGTCATGATACATCCAGCATCAAACACAATTGCACATTCAAGTAATCTAACAAATGGGCGCACACTTTTCAAAGGGATGACTCACAATGAAGCCTTTCATTTCGACAAAAACACACAACATTGCTTGGATAAACTACGCTCAGCAAGGGTGCTGTAAATGGTTTGATTCTGTCCTTTATCTTGCTTTTAAAAATCATTTAAAATTGACTTGGATGGAAACACTTGAGATGAATAAAAAATATCCCAACCTGGATGCTTGGATTCCTAGCTCTCTAGAGTATCAACATCTATAGACAGCAGGCAGAGCCAGCTGAAGATATTTTTCTGTCTGAGGCAAAGGATAGCAAGATGCCATCCCCTCCTTTCCATATTGTTATTAATTACCCTCAGATCTCCTTTGACTTCACAGTGATCCTATGAATGAGATACCTCAAAAGGCCCCAGTCATCAACAATCCCAGTCAGGTTCTGCAAACTCAGGGCCATGACTTCTTTAATTGACCATATTTACCTGTAATATGGTCTTCCTCTTTTCCTATGCTGGCCACTTTCCAGTCATTTTCATCTTCTAAGGAATCATTTTGTCTCATCACTTGATCCATGGGGAGAGGCGGTGGGTAAGAAATAACAATAACAATAAATTGTTGTTGTTGTTGTTGCTGCTGATATTCTACATAGGCTACAATAATGTATGATTAACAAATACCATCTCCTAGCCTGACCACCCAAGCCCACCTTAACAACCAGCAGCCATTTCAGGTGAAGGAGTTTTGTTCAGGTGCTGACTGGGGTGCTTCCAGCCCCTTCTCACCAGTGAGCGAGGTGCAATGAAGAATTGCAACAGATCCTGCTTCTTATTGTTGCAGCCTTACTCACTGGTGGGAGAGGCCTGGCAACATCCTCCTCCTTGCACCCTGATCATCAGCAGAACTGACTTCCTTTGCCCAATACAACTGCTGGCTGTTAACGTGGGTTTGGGGGAGCAATTATCTAGCCTTATTGCAAGACTACATAGCCTTACTGAATACTGACCAGTTACAGATCTGTAACTCTAGGTTATGAATCCATTAAATACAATACAGAATCCTAACCAATGTGTCCAAAGTACGATAGCCTCAGTTTATAAGTTTTGACTTCCAGTGAGAATTCAGGCTCGATTGGCCATTTATTTCTCTCTTGGTAGTCCATGGTATCCACTGTAGAGCTCTCCTCCATTTCAAATGTGTTGATATTCTTAAAAGGGTGTTATAGAGCAGGGGAGGTCAAGCATGCTTAACACAACAGTCATATACAATAAACCTCAGATGTTTGAGAGCCACAAGACATGAATATTACAAAAAATATTACACACATGTTGTTATTGTTACATGCACATTTTGTTACAAAAATATTATAAACATTAAGAAATACATGTATGTAATGATATATATTAATGTATGTTATTTTAAAATTGTTTAGTAGTATTCATTTCAATAATCACAAAGTATACACACACATACCAAATGTTTTCAAAATCCTGATTGATTAGTATTTTAACTATACTGAGCGGATTTAATATGGCAATGAACTAAGGAAACATCTAAGAAAAATATGCATATTTGCTTTTCATTAACATTAAGTGAGATTGCCAAAAATGAAAATAAAAGGGGTAAAAACATGTTTTAAATTGTATTTATTTGTCTTAATAAACTGCTCAAAAGATGGAGAAAAATATGTAAACCAATAAAATTAGAGCTATTTTTATCAGATGCCATCTTATGAAATTATAGTCTTATAATATTTTTGGACACAAACAGATGTTGATACAATTAGACTATATATTGCTAATAGAGGTCTCATGAGTATTCATCTTCACTGTTAGTCATTTAAATTCTGGCTGATATGTTGTCCAGGGTGTATGAATTTGTAAGGATTGCACAATGCTTTGACTTCACAAACTTTAGTGCAAAGTACAATGATTCACAGCAGTATGTTGTGCTGAAAATTGAAATGAGTTGCACACTTTATTTAGTTCAGTATACAATAAGCTCCAATACATGCAACTGAACCAAATTCTATTACACTAACACCCGACTTATTTTACTGTCAGTGACACAGCCATATGCCCACCACAGTCATGCCATCACAAGCCATGCCCAATAAAACTAACATTGTCAGCACTGGCTTGTACAATTACTGTTTGTCCTACACAATTCCTCTGTAATCCTTGCTAATCCAAAATTTCTTTAATCCCTGACTGAAATCTAGCATTACAATTAGGATTTCAATTGTTAAATATATTTACTCACCATGAACATTAAACTTAGGTTTTAATTCAGTTGGCTCTCAGAACCAGTGTGGGGTAATGGTTTGAGTGATGGACTACGGCTCTGGAGATTAGGGTTCGATTCCCTGCTTGGCCATGGAAACCCACTGAGTGACCTTAGGAAAATCACACTCTCTCAGCTCCAGAAAACTCTGTGATAGGTTTGCTTTAAGGTTGCCATAAGTCAGAAACGCCTTAAAGAACAACAAGAACAGATAAACTGGAAAAGAGAACCAGTTTGGTATAGTGGTTTGAGTGTCAGACTATGACTCTGGAGACCAGGATCTGATTCCCCACTTGGCCATGAAAACCCACTGGGTGGCCTTAGGTGAGTCACTTACTTTCAATCCCAGAAAACCCTATGATATGTTTGGTTTAGGGTTGCCATAAGTTGGAAGTGACTTGAAGACACAAACATAAAAACACTCTCAGTTTATATCCAGTAAATAATTATAAAGCTTAAAAATATAGATATATTTACCTTTGATATGAACTGTAATGCAAAAAAGAGCTCGGCCAACATATTTTCATGAACTGCACATTATATGTCAAAGAGTCTCATGTGGCCCGCGAGCCATGGTTTGGCCACCCCTGTTATAGAAAATGCAACCCAATGCATGAGGCACACACTTCTTCTGTTCTGTCCTCCACAGCACAAGAAGGTTGTCACCACTGCTGACTGAGATGTGTACCTTACTCTGCCAAACAATAGGGTTAGTCCTGGAAGGAGGGGATCTGAAGTAAGCAATCAAAATTCAGCTCATGCATTTTGCATAATAACTCCAGTATGTATATGATCCACCAAGGCATCTGACAGTTGCTGGGCCTCACTGGACACTGTATACCATAAACCTAAGCCATAATTGTAAACCTAGCCTATAATCATAAATGAGCAGGGTGATTTTTAATTTCAGTGTACTGTTAAAATAAAATTTTAAAAAATTATATGTCTGCACTGGATACTGTAAAAGGTTTATCTGTCAATAAGTGCTGGCCATCTGGCAGCAATCTGACTCTCAGGCATTGCTTTCTTTCACATAATTAAGATGTAATGTCAATTGGGAAGGGAGAGACATTATACAGGATATTGTCTCCAGTCAATGAGGAAAGCAAACTGAGCATTTATGGAAAGTGAAATTGATGTATTTATATTCAGGCAGCGAAACATTTATCCAGCATCTACAAGGCTCTCTTGCGATGACACATCAGCTGTTATACCAGCCCGTTAGCAATGCAGGCGTAATCATTTTTGCCTAATGGCAAAGGCTGCAACAAAGTGAAATCCCTTCCTCCTACTTGCCAATAAATGGCACCAATGACAGTTGTTGAAGAGCTGACTCCCCCCCCTGTCCAGTCAATTAGTATCGGCCATCACCTTTTTTTTAAAAAATGAAGTGAATAATGATATGCCTCTGTGTGTTCTGCTTAACTGCTGCAGACACAGAACTGATCTTCTGCTGGCTATCAAGTTGGCCAATTTATGCCATGCTTACAAGTGGCACAGTTGTTACCGTACTTAATGGAGGGCCACCTGAACCTCGATACCACTAAAATCTTCCCATCAGAGCTGAGGAAGTATTGTATTGGACTATAATCTCCAGAATCCTCTAGCCAGACTGTCCAGTGGCCATGCTTGCCCTTGGGGAATCTGGGAGTCACAGTCCAAAAAGCAGATCTTGCCAAACTATTATTTGTCCACAGCCCCAAGCTGTTGAGACCACATCACTTTACCTAGCATTAAGTCCCACTGAACTCAGTGGACCTTTCTTATCTATAGGATTTATTTTACTTATTAAAATATTTTGATTAAAGGTGGCATAGAAATGAAGTCAATTTAAACAATTTAAAACAAGATAAAACAACAAAGGCTAATTTAAACAGAGTAAAAGCATATTACATTAGTTTTGTTGTTGTTGTGTGCCTTCAAGTCGTTTCTGACTTATGGAAACCCTAAGGGGAACCTATCACAGGGTTTTCTAGGGATGAGAGAATTAATAAGAAGCAATGTAAAACCATGTAGATGTACAGATTTGGTTTAAAACATTAGGCCCAAAAGGCTTTAATTAAAAAATAATAATCCAGATTTTATTGCAGTACAAGGTGGCCCTACCATTAGGCAAAATGAGGCATCTGTCTCGGGTGGTAGGTGCTTGCTGAGATGCCAGCAGCGACAACTCCCTGGCCATTTCTCCTGAGCCTCCTTGGCCCTTTTCTTCCTTTGGAGGACAGAGCTATGTGTCTGTCTCATGTCCTATCCTGTCCGGTATCATTAAGCTAGCCTGCTGCTTTCTGATACGGTGGGTGGCATTGTCTAGTCGCTGGTGCTGAAATAAAATTAAATGGACAGGGCAATTTGGATCGGTGTGTGGCATCTCACCCCTTGTTTGAGACTTGTTGGAGTGACACAGGACTGAGCTGCTGAGGAAGTGG
Source organism: Phrynosoma platyrhinos (assembly GCA_020142125.1). Classification (NCBI taxonomy): domain Eukaryota; kingdom Metazoa; phylum Chordata; class Lepidosauria; order Squamata; family Phrynosomatidae; genus Phrynosoma; species Phrynosoma platyrhinos. The sequence goes on from CM034701.1 coordinate 198,928,692, forward strand.
CAAAAGGTCCACACCACTCTCGAAGCAGCTGATGTGCTTCATTTGTGGTCCTGGTGTCACATCTAGTGACAAGGAGTTCACTTCATGTATGTCTTTGCGTGTGCTGTAAGGGCAGAGGCACAAGCATTTCTTTCTGTTCAGTTGTAGTAAATTGATAGGTGGAGACAAACAGCAGGATGTCCTAGCTGGTTTTATTTGTAATTGCTGTCAAGAAATATTTATGTTGTTTACATAAATAGACTGCAACACAATTGCACAGGGGGACTGACTTCTGAACAGATATGTGTAGGATAAAACTAGTAAAAAAAAATTATTTCAGCAATCTGTGAAGCCTCTTTGCACAAACTAGGAACATCCATCAAAAATAATGCCTTCCTTTATCTCTCCTTTGAGTATGCTGGGGGATAAAGCAGATCAATGGGGGGGGGGGGCTAAATTTAGATAAGCTAATATAGTAGATCTTATTTGCATAATTTGCCAGTCAGATTTGCATAATATGTAGATAGTTGGGCTAAGGAATGTTCGGATACAATAACTATTGGCAAGCGGCAAGGACAACTGTTGGCAGAGAGACAGACCAGAATTTAAGCAGCAGTTGTTCAGCAGAATAGCTCATTCTCAATTTGCAGGGTATTTTGCTAACTTGTGAAAAAAATCAATGCCAGAAAATAAAGGGTTATATGAATGGGCAATGTTCTGCTAATAAGTTCTTCAGCTATTTCCTCCCTTTATGAGCCAGTTGCTGCATGTTTTGTAGAGCCAGATTAATCATCATTAACAGCATTATTAGAAAGAGTGAAAAAATAGACTTCCATTCCCTGAGCTAAAATTATTCTGTCCCTGATTGGTTCTGGAAGGTCGAAGCCAATCCGGCAACCACAAAATGTGTTCTACTACAACCTCCATCAACCTGAGACTTCTGAAGGTGATGGGATTACTGTCCAGCACATCTGGGGTAAGCCTGGTTGGACAATGCTGGACTCAGCTCTGTAATGGGATTCCTCTTCCCCTTCCCCTTCCGCACTTGTAACTATGACCATTTTTTCCAGGGGATAAAGTGCAAGGGAGTTTTACTTGAGGCATCATGTTACTATGCGTTTTGGCTCAATGGCTAATTTAGGAAGACCAGCCCTTCTATCATCCTTATTCTGAGCATACGGCTTGCCCTCATACTATGGACAAAAGTACAATGTGATAATAAATCAATGGCTGCCACAGAAAATGGCAGACATATCTATTGCCCAGCTTTCCCCAATTGGGTATCCTTCAGAGGTTTGGGACTTCAGCTCCCAAGGATACTTTGCCATTAGTTGTGTTATCTGGAGGCTGTCAGAGAAGCAGTCCAATATCTAGATGGGATCACACTGAGAAAAGCGAATGCAGCCCCTCCCTCCATAATGTCTTGTTTTATTTATCCATGTATTGAACTGGAAGCATCATATCTTGCTTTTTCCTATCCACGCTAGCGGCATTCAGTAATGTGGAACAACAGGACACAGAGGAAAGCAAAATCATGTGAAGTCAGGACATAGATAAGGTGTGCTCTAAAGGGGGAGCAGAGCTGAGAAACATTCTTTTGGGGGACTACAACTCCCAGACCCCTCTCCTAGCCTTCATGGCCAGTAGCTGTAATGGCTGGAGGATGCTGGGAACTGTCATCCAAAAAGAAAACTTACTGAGATCTGAAAGAAAGGAACTAGAAATGTACAGCAGCCATTTTTTTGGTGTCAAAGACAATTTTAGACCCATTTGTGAACTATGAGCCTTATAAATATGTTCAATTTTGTTATAGAGGGCTCATATGTAGGACATAACTATATCAGCAATAAGTGGAATACCAGGTTTTTTCAACTAAACATATGTTTCCAGAGGAATAAACAAGTGAAACTACCATGTCCAACAGCAAGAACTGCTCTAGTTGTGCTCTCCTGGTGACAACTGGAGGGAGTACCCTCCTGGATAAATTAGTTGAATAGATAAGATGGCACCCATAATACAGGAGACTTTGAAGGAATACTAGATGTTGTAGGCTTTATATTTCAGAGGAAGAAACTGGCAAAACCACTTCTGAATAGTCCTTGCCTAAGAAACCCTATGAAAAATTCATGGGTCATCATAGGTTGACAGGCAACTTGAAGCCACACGGGCACACATAATAATGTGACTATGTGAGAGATGTAATAGCTTTACATTTAGGAGACTGAGCTTATTCATGAGAATGTTCCCATTCTGAATTTCATCTCTAACATGGATTCATTAGGTGGTCCAAGGCAAACTTCTTGTGTGTAGATGATGCAACTTTAGCTGTGATCCAACACTACTGCTGGCAGAGTGTCACTACAGTGGGCTTCCATGTCCCATGTCTCCATAATGCAGTTGGACAGCACTAGATCATGCCCCTATGATCAATTAATTCGTGGCCAGGAGGGCAGGGAAGAGCCCAGGTGCCATCTGGCTGCAGTCAGGTAGTTAGAAAAATGGAAGAACTGTTGCCCTTCTAGATCTCCAGAGTTATATATGTTACACTGGCAGTCCAAATGAGTCTTAGGTGTCCCTTTTTGCTGGCTATACAACTGCATGCTGATGGTGCCTAGGGATCTGGCCCTAATTAATTGGTCATAGGGATGTGGTGCCACTAAATTGCATTACGTAGCAAGAAATGTGGAAGTCCAGGTTGCTTTAGGGTTGCCAGATCTCAGGGCCTGCTCTGTCTTCTCTGGTCCGGGGGGTGGGGAGCAGGATCTCAGGGCAAAAACTGAACTAATTAATTCTCTGTCTCTTGGTGTGTGTGTGTGTGTGTGTGTGTGTCCCCACAATTGTTAGACATGGTATCTTTTATTAGAATTGTGTACTCTATGTAACCGTGGTTGGTGTTTAATGTATTATTCTAAATGGCATCACCTGGGACTACCTCCTATAATGTCACCTTTGTAACATCATCAGAGCTTGATTCTAGTGACATTACAAGGGATCATCCCTAAATCTTGGCCCTGAAATGTGAAGGCCTGGGAAAATCCTAACATGGCAACCCTAGCCCCAGCATTACTGGTGGAACTTTGCCAAGCGGATGCCATCAGCTACTGACCTGCATCCTTGGCCACCAAGTGGCAAGGGTGGGGTGCACCCTGGTGCCATCACATTGTTTTGCACCAGGGAGGTGGGTCATTGTGCAAGGAGTACTGGTGAAACTGTGCAATAACCTCAAACTACATTCAGTAGGATAACCAATGGCTATGCCAATGTGTTAGCAACAGGACCCTGGCCTTTCAATATAAAAGTTCTACACACCAAGTGTAAAAAACATTTCACCCTTTAGAAGTTGTGGCCTTCACAACCTACTCACCCTACATGATGGATGTAAGGAATTGTAGGAGTTATACTCCCAAACATCTGGAGGACCAAAAATTCCCCATCTCTTTACAATTTAATATGAATGTAAATGACAATGAAGGGACAAGGCATGAGGAAAGTTAAAGGTTTCCCATTCTTGCTGTATATATTGTTGTACTCCAGTTCCTATCAGCCTTATCCAGCACAGCCAAGGGTCAGGAATGATAGTCAACTTTAGTTCAGTAACATCTAGAGAACCACGGATTTCCCAGCCCTGATTTACAGCAACCTCTGGCCTTCAAAATTGGAACAAAGGTTAACTGCTTCTTTTGGCTTGATTGTGTGCTTACCTGTGGAACAAATGAATGACACTGGTGGCAAGTAAGAGAAACAGTGTTACAAGAGACCTCATTTGTACAGTCAGATTCTCTTCCTGTGTTATGGAGAATGCACAGCCTCAAAACTTGGCCACACCGAATGGCTTTCTGCATCGTCTGCTGAGCAAACTCATCCATAATCCTGCAGTGTTTAAAAAATTACCCATTTCCAAAATGGCTATTGTAAAAGGTTTATCAGTAAATAAGGGCTAGCCATCTGGCAGCAATCTGACTAGCTGGCATGGTTTTCTTTGGGTAGTAATTAAAATGTAATGCCAGTGGGGACAGACAGTCATTATCCATCTCGATTGTTTCCCTCCTGATAAAAAAAGAGCATGGCAAGTGGAGGCATTTATGGGAAATAAACTTCAAAATACAGCTGAGCTGTTCATTTCCAGCATGGAAGGAAAAGTTTATCCTACGAGACATCTATTCATTTGCAATGACAAATATGTTCCATATAGAAAGTAATTGTTTCCCATGGAGAAGCAGACAGAGCTGTCAAAGAAAATGAACTCTTTTTGTGTTGTTTCAGCTAATCAGTAGGTAATCTTATATGTTGCGGAAAGCAAGGATGTTGTATCATATAAGCTGCAAAGGCTTTGGGGCTTATTGCATTGACAAATAACCTGACTGCTCCCCAACGGGATACAGTCGGGTTGCGGGATGCAAGCAGGTCACACGCAAGTCGCCACTGATTCTGCTGGACAATTATAACCCAGTTGCATCCCGGATCCCAGATTCACTTTGGAGGCCTCTTTTCGAAGAGGCCAAACTCCCGGCTTTGAAAAGCAGCCTCCAAAGCATGCCTGGGACCGAGGATGCAGCTGGGCTGCACTTGCCCAGCAGAATTGGCAGCGACTTGCATGCGATAATACCTGCCTGCATCTCACAAACCAACTGTATCCCACTGGGGAGCAGTTGGGTTATTTGCCGGTGCAATAAGCCCTTTTGACTCTGCATACATACTATTGTATAGATTGGAGTGCGAATCATATGGCCCTCCATATGTTGTTGGACTGCAATCCCCAGTGTTCCTCACCACTGGCTATGTTGGCATTTGCAGTATAGCAACATTTGGAGGTTTGGAAGATTCCCACCTCTGGTGTAGATCCATGGATAGAAATGAAGCCAATGTTACCTCAGACTGTACAACATGAACCTTCAAGATTATTTACAGATGACTATTGTTATGAAAGCATCTGTTACATAGGGGGGTTGCAGACTGCCAGAAATAGTGCAAATTGAGTCCACTTTTAGGGTTAGGGTTAGTGCTAGGGAATCATGGGATATTTTTTTCTGAGACATTGAGCCTTCTCTGTCAGAGAGCTCTGGTGCCACAATAAAATACAGTTCCCATGATTCCCTAGCACTAACCCTAACCTTAAAAGTGGACTCAATTTGCACTATTTCTGGCAGTCTGCAACCCCCCAGAATCTTTGCATTTCAGCAGAGCCCATGAATAGACATGCTGGGTAGGGAAAATTGTTTCAAATATAGAGGCATCATTTATATAGAATGCTAGACCCAAAAATCTCATGGTGTGCCTCAAACTGATCAACACCTAGGGCCTTATCACTTCATATCACTCTAGCAGCACATTGGTACCACCAGCAATTATGCCTTACCACATGATGTCATTAGTGTCCTGGTGTCATCCCATCATAGCGCTGTTGCAAATGTGCATTTTTTCATGCTGGAAATAATTTGTTAATGACACCCTTTTTCACTACCAAACACTAACCTTTTGTGTTGTAGAAGACCCATTGTGCTCCTTCCCACAAAAACTCCATTAGTGAGTGGGATGTGAGTGTGGCCATCTTATTCCTCTCTTGAATATTCCCCAGAAGATCTGTGCAGGGAACCCATGGACCATGTTGGGTGCTTGTGTGGTGAAGACAACTTTTGTGGCAAATTTAATTTAATTTAATTTTTAAAATCTCCTTTTGTTGTGTCATCATAATATCATAATAATATGGTGTGATAACATTTTAGTATCCCAGTTTAACAGCTTCATAGACAATACATGACTACTTCACAAATTTGA
>CM034701.1:198939337-198957530 GCA_020142125.1 Phrynosoma platyrhinos
GGGACACCTTTACTTTCTGATGATTCAGTGTTCATACACAAAATGATGTAAAATGATGATTCAGTGTTCATACACAAAATGATGTAAAATATTGTATAAAATTACCTTGTGTTTATGTTTATGAAACATAAATGAACTTTGTGTTTAGGCTTGGGCTCCATCTCCAAGATATCTCATTATGTACATATTTGCAAATACAAGCATTCCATTTTTTTTTAAAAAAAATCCCAAACCAGTCTCATCCCAAGCATTTTGGATAAGGGAGACTCAACCTGTATCCCTATTTTCCACACAGCTGTTCACTGCCAGTAATTTTTGTGACATTACCAAAATAGGAATCCACACCATCAGGTTCATATAATTGGGCTGCACCTCCTTCAGGAGGCACACCAAGCCCTTTCACACTCCACAGTTATGATTCCACTCTATAACTTTCAGGGTTACCTCCTAGAAATCCTGGAATTGGCATCTCAGCACTGCAGGGTTATTGTAATCTACAACATGAGACAACAGCAGTGGATGACACTCCAGGGTTTTTGTTTGGCACAACCCCTAACATGCAGCAGTGTACTAGTGCAAAATTACAGCAGTAGACAGGTTAGCTAAGGCTGCTCCTTTCCCAGTTGTGCAATGCAAGTGTGCACCAGGAGGTGGAGCTGTACCCAAGGACCTTCTACCTGCTGGAGAAAATATATAGTATAAGGAGGTATTGAATACCTCCTTGTGCAATGTCTTTAAAAATACATAAATGACAAAGATGGTTCTGTCTATAATGTGCCAGTGATGCATGTGCATATGTTTTTTCCTCCATAATCATGGACTGTAAACAGATTGGAGCAAAGATTGCACTGGGACAGACTCATGCAACATGCAGGTGGCAAAGAAGATGTGTATATTCATGATGAGCATAAATCCAAATAAATGTTTGGCTCTATAGTTTGAAAAGAAGAATAGCCATGCTGCTGTTCCTTGTAGTGATTGGTGCAACTGGGCAAGACTTAGCAAGATCTACGTAATCTAAGTATGTCTATACAGCACCTCACCCACTCTGTCTTGCAAAGTATAGGCTATGGCAGTTTCACAATTCACAGTTATATCCCTTCCTTCACATCTCCAGTCACCCTTTTAACATGTTTAGCATGTTTTGCCTAGGTTGAAGCAGCCTTCTGAAGAATTCAACATCTCGCTCCCTATCTTCTGAAATTTTCATCATGAGGTCTTGCCCTACAGTGGTATCCTTGCCTCCTTCCCTCCAACACACACACAGGCTATCATGGCAACCTACTATTTTTGTTTGCAAGAAAGAAACAGTGTATTGGAACGCCACATGGTACTGCAGCATATGATGGTAAATTAAAAATCAAGCAGTCCTGCTCTATACTTGCTTTGTAAAATTGTAGCATTATTTCTTATGCTGAAAAAAGGAGGAGAGGTGCAATGTTTCAGCAGAGACTAGTTGTTTCAAGGGAGCTACACACAAGAGACACTTTGCAAGAGCATTATGCCCAAGGGAGATCTGAGGAATATGAACTTTTGAACCTGTCATGTAGATGTCTTGTGGAGCAGTTCCATCATTCCTTGGTCTTGCATTCCTTTACAAGTTTATTCTTTGGGGACTATGGCAAATGCAAGCAGGCTCTGTGTGTGTGTGTGTGTGTGTGTGTGTGTGTGTGTTACTTTGCCAATGACCATGTTATACAAACCCTTGGTTTCTTTGTGTCTGTGTGTCTCAATCCTGCTGCTTAAAAATTACTCTCATGTATTACTCCAGAGCTTGGAAATATTTGCTAAGGTACATACACGTTAATATTAAATCAGGAAAGAGATATGATTCACTGATGTTAAAATGTTAAGAATTCTAATATGTTGGTTAATTAAGTAGTTAATTGATTCGATTATTAAACTTTAAAAATAGCACTTAGAATTAGCTGGAGATTATCATGAGTTAAGTGATGACAAAAATATTAAATAATGGTATTTAGCATTTTGACAGCCAAAAGAATAAATAATAAAATAATAATAAACTTTATTTATATACCCCGCCTTTTGCCTGAAGGCAATCAAGGCGGCTCACAACAATTGCATGTATAAAACACCCCCACAACAAACAACAGTAACATAAAAATAAGTTACCCCCACTTAAAATTACATGATACTAAAAAAAATTAAAATAGCTGGCGTACTCACACCAGTGATTACAAAATGTGACAAACCTAAATATAAAAATCTAGACATAGAAACATAAAAACATAGGAGAGAGACATACATTAGATATGGCCTGATTTTATTTGGGGAAGGCCTGCCAGGAGAGATCCATTTTGATGGCTTTTTTAAATTTCTCCAAGCTAGTTGCTTGACGGATCTCCTCCAGCAGGGCATTCCATAGTCTGGGACAGAAAAACAGAAAAAGATCTCTGAAAGGTTGCTGTTAATCTAGTTCTCCCTTGTTGGAGTAAATTCCTCCCAGAAGACTTGAGGGTGTGGGGCGGATTATATGGAAGGAGGCGATCCCTTAGATAGGTTGGACCTAGGCCATGTAGGGCTTTAAAGGTTATCACCAACACCTTATACTGTGCTCGGAAACCAATAGTGAAGGGATTTCAAAATTGGTGTAATGTGAAGGGATGGAAAATGGTGTTCATATAAAGAATTAGTGTATGCTCCACAGATAAACAATATTTTGGTATTCAAGAGCCAAGAACAACTTGTGGAAGAAGGTATTAACCTAGGATGGTTTCTCTACAGACAGTTCAGGGAGAGATTTGCTATGGATATTAAGACAACCGGTATAAGGAGAGAAAAAAACTAATTTTGAAGAACAGTTATTCCTAGATAACACACATAAAATAGCCCTTTTTTATAGAGTGCTATTGGAGTTGGATATGGAGGAAGAAACTGTAAAGGAACAAATGGTCAAATGGGCGCAGGATCTGAAGCAAAATATTAAACTAGAACATTGGGAGAAGGTCTGGAGTAAAACACTGAATTATACAACCTGTTATAATTTAAAAGAAAACTACTATAAGATGCTATACAGGCGGCACCTGACCCCTGATAAATTAGCAGCAATATATAAAGGATATTCCAACAAATGTTGGAAATGTAAAAAAAGAGGTTGGTACATATTCCCATGTTTGGTGGAACTGTAAGGAGGTTAAATTTTTTTGGCATAAAATACATAGAATAATAGAAGAGATTTTGCAGATACAATTTGATATAGACCCGAAGCTATATTTGTTAAATATATGTGAAAATGAAGCTATGTCTTAGCCAATCAGAACATGAGGACAGATTGAGACCCAGTAGGATTATTGCACACACATCATCTGGAATGGTCTGAAAGCGTTCTTGCTGGCTGAGGACTCATTTTTACAGTTCTTCTCCTGGAACAGGCTAGGGTCTGTCAGAGCACGGAATGGGAACTCGATGAGGATCTTCCCGTGCGATAAAATACGTTCCGTTCCATTCTCATCACGTACTCATTACATTACGAGAACACAGTGCAATAACCTTATAAGAAAAAATGCACAGAAAACAATGAGTACATTTGGGAAATGCATACAAAACCAAAATGTGTGTGTATGTGTCTTTTAATGCACAGAGATGCTTAGTCAAGGGTATTAATGTGTTGTACATGTTAGAAAAAATGCATATTTCAGGCAAGATGTGCATTAAAATATACACTCAATCTTCCGTTCTTGCAGGGGATCCATTCCAGATCCCCCTGCAAGAATGGAAAATTGTGTATATTCAATCCCCCGCATGGCCTATTTAGTGCCCCTCCTTTTGCTGCCCGTGGATAGGCGAGGGACGCAAATCCCAAGTCTGCAAGAATGGAGGGGCAACTGTATATGCATGTGTGTGCAGAAAAGGGGAGGGGGAGAAAGGTCTTGCAGTCTAGTATAGAAGTAGGATGACATATATGACAGGAGGATTCTAAGAAACACAACAAAAATGAAACTGACAGGTTTTCGCATCCTGAGAAGAGATCAGATGATGTCATTTCTGTTTTCAACAAACCATCATTTCTTAGTATGTCAAAACTGGGAACTATGGTTAATGTTTACTGGGGCTGTCAAAGAAATGACTGAAGGCCTAAGCAGACTGCCAGAAATAGTGCACATTAAACTGAGGCACTGCCCTGGCTCAGTGCTAGGGAGTCATGGGAATTGTATTTTTTTTCTAAGACATTGAGCCTTCTCTGTCAGAGAGCTCTGGTGCCACAATAAATTACAGTTCCCATGATTCCCTAGCACTGAGCCAGGGCAGTAGTGCCTCAATTTAATGTGCACTATTCCTGGCAGTCTGCAAAGGCCCTGAGCTATCCAAACTCAGATTTAGCCCCTGCTTCAGCTTTGCTCACCAAAACCTGACTGGTTCTACCAGAAGGCATCAGCATGAGTCCAACATCACATCTACCCTAGGCACCACACACCTTAATCTAGATGATCCCAATTTTAACTGTGGTTTATTGAAATGACTGATGATTGTTAACCACAGTTTGAAGTTTGATATGCTTCAATAAACTGTACTGTAGTTAATTACAGCTTGTCTAGGTTCAAACATAAAAAGAAATCATAGCTGGAAAGAGAAGCAAAAAGTTTTAGCTCACTACTTCACGGCTACAGAGGAGGAAAAGAAAAGGAGGAGTACATGGGGTCACTGCTCTTAATATTAAACTCTAGTTTAATGTTATGGATGAAGAACGCCAGAAATCTTACTCATACATTCTCAATTGCGAGTTAGCCCCATAGAACTTGGTAGGATTTACTTCCCAGTAGACAGGCATGGGACTGCCTTGTAAGAGAGGTACTGCAATAGACCACACATCATGTATTTTGATTTTGCAAGAAAGGTAATTTCTGTGATTTCTTTCTTTTAATAAATGGTTGGTGCTGTGCTTGTGTCCCTTGGTGACTGGGGCCAGAATCTTCTTGGGCCATCTGAAGTGCATAACCTAGAATTAAAGTTTCATATTCATGATCCCTACATAACCCCTACTTTAGGAGTTACACTGCCATCAATGGGGATCTGTTCCTCTCTTGACTGGGAAGCAGCTGGCTGATGGTTCCACCTATCCTCCATGAGCAAGTGATCTCTGGTGCAATCTCTGATCTGAAAATTGTTGGTGTTTTTTTGTTTTGTTTTTACTTGATCTAGAAAATCTTGTTGAGAAATAAAATGTACTTTGCTAGTCCTTCAGGACAATTTTCTCTATTATTCTTTTTTCATATATTCCAAGATTTAGGGCTGGCATCGTAAGCATACTGGGGTTAAGTCCTGGCACAATTTAAGCCTCTGGGAGATTGGATAGATGTGGCAAAATGTTTCAGACGCAGCTGAGAAGACCAATCAAACATAATTTAAGGAATTTGTCCATAGTCTCACAAATTTAAGCAGAGATTAAAAGGTTTCAGTCCTGTTCCCTTGGTTCACTTTTGTGGAGCAGACTGAAGGAAACAATTCCCATTACAGAAATTGATTTTTTTTTCTGCACCAAGAAAATTCTCATAAGCAGTTAGATGGAGCCTTTTCTTTTAGGTTTGCTTAGATTTCTAGCATTATGCACTTAGAGCCAAGTCATGAGTAGTTCCAAGGATAGCAACCCAAGGCTTACTATTCTTTGGAGCACTGGAAATTTAACAGTGGTTTGTATCATAAGTACAATCATACTTACTAAAGACTTGACTACAGTAAATGAAAATCCTGGGGCATTCCTGACCTCATCTTTGCCAAATGGTTCTTGGTTCAGTATGACCCTTGGCCAGCCAGGGTCCCCAAAGTTTATCATACTGTGTTACTGTTTCATAAGGCACATTACTGCCTAATAATATGTCTCTTAGATGACTTGGAGCCTTTTCTCACTATACAATGATAGTGCTGCACTTTAACTGCCATGGCTGCATCCTGTGGATCCTCCTGGGCTTTGGTACTTTGGTCAGAGGTGTGAGAAAAGGAGTATACCCCAGGGTGTTAGCCCTTTTTTAGGGAGGGGGAAAGAAATATGAAGACTAGATCTGTTAGGTAACAGCCTCCCTCAGCAGAGTTTAGCAAAAGTAATGTGTCTCAGGATGCATCTACACCAGTAGAAATATTGCAGTTTGATACCACTCCATCTATGGAATCATGGGATTTGTAGTTTTATAAGTTCTTTAGCCTTCTCTACCAAAGAGTGCTGTGCCTCACAAAACTGCAAATCCCAGCATTCTGAAAGATGGAGCCGTGATAGTTAAAGGGTGTCAGACTGCATTATTTCTACTGTGTAGGCACATCCCTAGAGATCAGCATTGTACCACCCTGACTGAAACTGACTTAAGTAAAAAACAAACAAACAAGGGAGCAGCATCATGTTACAAACTGATGAACTTTACTAATTGCTTTTTAAAAAGACATGCACTTGGAGCTTTATCTCAAAGAAAATAAAGCCAAAACAGAGCAGGAGAGTAGTAGCTTTCTCCATGCCTCTCCACATGCTATCATAGCACTTCCACTCTCCTTCCTGAGAGAGATAGTCATAAAAACATACCTTTTGCTGAACAGATTTTTCCAGCATGACAAAAGGCATGCTTTTAAGACCATCTCCCTCAGGAAGAGAACAGAAGTGTTACAATGGCATGTGGAGAGGCAAGAAGAAAGCCACTACTGTCCTACTCCTAAGCTTATCTCACGGCACTTCGAAGAACAGGAATGGAACGGAGCAAAAACACATTTTACTGCATGGGAGAATGCCACCGATGCTGCTGGGAGTCCCTGATCCGTTCCCCAGCCGTTCCTGGCAGCTGATTTTTGAAGGACAGTCCTTCAAAAATCGGCTTCCAGGAACAGCTGGGGAACGGATAGAGGACTCCCGGCAGCATTGGTGGTGTTCTCCTGTGCAGTAAAATGTGTTTTTGCTCCATTCCGTTCGCTTGCGTTCCATTCTGTTCCCATTCCTTAAGTGCTATGCGATAAACTTATCCATTTTGGCTTTCTTTTCTCATGAGATAAGGCTCTTGACGTGTCTACATCCTAACTAACCAATGAAAAGACAAAAAAGGCTATGCCACTTTCCCTATGCTCAGCAGTTCCTTAAGCTGGGAGGCCTCCAGGTACTCAGAGATCTCTGCACAGAAAAAGGAATGGAAACATTACATGGTTGTGTTGTGACACTTTTGCATGACTTAATGGTGGAAAAGCTGTTGCACAAGGAATCGCATGAGGACAATTATCAGATCCATGAGAGGTTTGAGCAGTTCAGCTGAGTGGCCTTGGTCTCTGCCATTTTGGAGTAGGGCTGGTGTATCATTATTTCCAACCTCCTGAAATGCCTGAACATGACACTAGGGAAAAGGTTCTCAAGACTGTGCATGTACTGCTGGCTTTCTGCAGAGAGAGCTACACCCATGATCACAGCCTCGCCCACATGCTAAGCCTCCTCCACCAAGAGTATGAAGAGCTGGCAGCAGAAGAACAAAAGGAAGGGGAGGAATATGGCTATTTTAAGGAACTCCTTAGCTTCATAAATATCATTGCCCAGCAACTGAAATAAAGGACTTCTGCAGCCTTGATGTTAAAATTCATTGGTCAATTTGGAAAGAGTTTTGCATAATAAAATAATTGAACCAAAGAAAAAAGGTAAAAGGAAGGGCTCTAGTGTACTTTCAGCTCATCATCTTGTCAGGTTGAGACTAAAGAAAATGGAGAAGAGAAAGTAGATAGAGAAGTGGAAGTTTTAATATAACCGTTAACCCTAGAAGTTTCTCAGATCACACTGCTTGTTTGGATACACAAAGTATTTATGATCATGCATTGCAACAGACAGAAGAGCAAATGGAGAAACCTGAGCTAAAGAACTCAGAGAGTATAAGCATGCAGTAGAGGCCCCATACTATCTCAAATCCCCAATTACTCTATCAGTAATAAGAGGAAGGTAGGAAGAATGCTTGATTTTCCAATAAGAGGCATCAAAGGAGCTCTCTTGCTGAGGAATCTAGATGCTCTTCCCTCAACTGGCAGTTTCACTGAATGGAAGTGGAATCATAGTGCTATAACAGTGAGTTGTGAAAGGGCCTCAGATTTCATTGTGTGCTCATAAGTACTTTCTCAACTGTTATTGTACGGTGTATATGTACAGCAAAGTTACTCTGTAAATAGGATTATAAAACTGTGACACATTAAATCAAAGTAATGTGTGTCTTCAGAACAGAGCTGGGGCTGACTGAAGACATTGCACTACCTGAAGTGAAATTAATCATCATCACCCCACCATTTCCCCAAAATTGGGACTCAGGGGGGCTTACTCAAACTGGAAAGCATCTTCCATCAAACCTGAGATCAGTATGTCAGCTTAGGCATGCAGGACAGTCTAGCTGAGGGGCTTTCTGGGGAACAGTAGGAGGGTATTGCTGCAGCAATACTTCACACCATCTGGTGCCTGAAGCACACGCCTCACTCTGACATGGTAGAGCCAACCCAGAGAATCTTTTAGGCACCTGGCTTTCCTTTTAGGGTCAATGTACCAATTTTGAGTTACAACTGGAATCAGCAAAAGGCTGAGGCACTCATTTCATGTGCTCTAAGTGATAATATCCTTATCAATAAATGGGCCCTGTCTCACAATTTGCTTTTTCATTTCTCCCATTTCCAACAAATTTTAGTACTTGAGCAAAAAAGTATTAATGGAGACAATCAGTATTGTTATACAACTTTAATGGCTATTAAGGGTAGCTAGCAGTCAAATCACTTTAAATCTAATTTGACTACAGCATCCTAAGGATTGACTGAATGCAAAAGCCATTTTAATAATTTGAATCCCATGCTTTATTGAGTAGTAACAGAGTATTATTCATTTTTGGTGACCCTGAGTGAGCAAGGACATGCTGAGCTTTCAGCCAGAGTAATACAAGCTCAATAATGATAATCTATTCCTAAAGTTAACATGATGGCTACTTCACAATGGCTTCTGCTGATTGGAGAAAGGTTAGATCTTCCAACCCCAGTAACTGCTTGAATTAGCACTTGTTTCACTGTATGAGAAAAATTATAAAATTGATCCTGCATCTTAAGGAGGAAATGTCATGAAGTGTAAGACAGCAAGGAAGTTGTGAGAAATGGTGTGAGGTTTGGAGAAAAAGTAGGCGGAGGAGAAGAAAGCCCCAGAGCAGTTTGTACTTGTTAAAACAAGTCAGTAAAATTCCTGGTGCTCAAGCCTACATGGAACCATGTCAAATGTGAAAGTCCTAGTGATGATGTGTTCCAGCACAAGGATTATGACCCAAAAGAGAATGAAAGCAGCCCAAAATCATTGAACTTAAAATAACAGAAATCAATGGGCTCAGGCATACTTATGCACAAGTGTTTAGTGCCACTGCAGGCCACCTGTGGATATGTAGATGTCGTTGGAACTACAACTCCTACCATTTCAGGGTCAGAACTGAGACCAAAGGATGGCTCCTGTTGATGTGAGCCCTGGGGACATCAACCACAGTTGCTCAGAGTATGTCATTCAAATAATTTTTTTAATGGTTGGGAAATTGTAAGAGATAGTATTGGATCATTCTAGCAGAGTAATCAAATGGACAGGGCATAAACTGAACAACAACCAGTCCAATACCTGTCTACCCACCCACCAGGTCTAACAAAAGAGAAAGCAGGCTAAGCGTTCTTTGTAAAACATGTGAAGTAGCTTTACTTACAAATGACTGGTTCAATAATCAAATTCATGATCTACCACAGATGAGAAAGAAGAGAAAACTGTTGAAATTTGGAGTGAGACAGGAAGAAAGTAGTTATAGGTAAGCTTATCAAGCAGGAACTATAAACACCTCTTTCCCTACGGATTCTTGGTTGCATGCTAAAAATTGGTAGCCCCAGGGAGACACATTATGGGGAGGCAGAACAGGCCATAGTGGCTTCAGGTGGAAATGCTTTTAAAACCCAGGCCACATAGTATGACTGCACATACAGTGAGGCCTTGTTGCTGACTGGGTCAACTCTTTTGTTTGTGTATGTGTATTCAAGTCACCTGTTGACTTATGGTGGCCCAATGGATTTCATAGAGTTTTCTTAGGCAAGGATTCCTCAGAGGTGGTTTTGCCAGTTCTTTCCTCTGAAAACTAGCCTACAGAACTTGCTATTCATTGGCAATCTCCCATCTAAGTACTAACCTTGTTTAACTTCCAAAGGAGACAGGTTCTTGTGCCTTTAAGGTATTTAGGCTATGGGCCTAGCCATACCTTCCATTTTTTTGCAGATGGAAACCAAGATACATCTGGCCATACAACATCAGAGTGTGGTCAAGACAGCAACAGTTATTAATGAGAAAGCAAGCACACACAAGTTTGGACAGAGTGCAACAGTTTGCTCTTGCATGAGTCTACTGGAAAGGACATGGTTCTTATCCTCCCTCTCCTTTCAATCCTACTGAATTCAATGAGTACAAATTGCTTTTTGACTTTGAACTCAGTTTCCAACAACTGAAGTAACCTGACACAAGGGGAAAATGGGAGGAGGAGGAGAAAGAAAGTGGGACATTATAATGCATCTGAAAAAGTGGAATGCTAGGTCATTAGCTGGGAGTGTCTCTGCTAAAATGGGACAGTTGAAGGGTATGGCCAGGCTTGAACAAACTGAATTTGGATTCAAATCAAATACACTCATTTGAGGTGAGTCATTAGCAGTCATGTGTGAAGCAGAAATTCATCAAGTTAAGCTTTTCTCATCGTTGCTTCTGCATGGCAGCAAAAGCTTCACATTCTGGATTTCTCCACATCATGTGACTTAAAAGCACAGAAGCTTTTAGATGACACAGATGACGTTCTTCATTCCTTCATTTGGTCATTTACTTTCTGTTCCATGTTTTCCAGAGGCCTTGCAGCAGACTGGAGTAAAAATAAAATAAAATGCATTTGGCAGAAATAAAAATGTCCAGTTAAATTAGAATTGCCCTTCAGCTGCTTGATGTGGACTGTCAAAGGCTGGCCCAAAGAGGAAGATTAGGTCTGGACTTTGACAGACTTTAAAGGAAAAGATTTCCATTACTGCGGTACAGACAGCCACCAAGAGATGAGATGAAGAATGCCTTCAATTTCTGCCATGTTGCTGTTTGGTCTTGATAAATGGATGCCATAGTTTTTACTTATATCTGCTTTCAGGGGTTTAGCTACTAGAGGTGGATGGGAATGGGGGAATTGCCCCCCATAAGAAGTCTCCCCTCCCCAATGGATTTCTTCTTCAGTGCCCAAAGTTTAGAATTTCAGTAACTTAAAAACTTTGTTAAGCATTTAGAAATAAGAGTTTAGGCAGCCAAAGATAAAGGACTGGCAAAGTTACAGTGCAAACACAGCATATATAAGTGTGAATGATTTTCAGTATCTCACTCTCTGCAATGCTAGACTGAAGGAAAATTTCATTCAATAAGGGGTTGAATTCTTATTTGAGGAACAATGCCCGTATTTTGCCACCTTCCCCATAGCTTCACCCCTGTCTGTTGTTGTTATTTTATGAGCTGCTAGCATAGGAGAAAAGGCAAGGTATAAAACAAGCAAGCGAGTTCTGCGGATATAACACATTAGCTTTTTGACTGTTAATCCAAGGGATTGTTTCCACACTGGCAACCTCTGCTTTCTGCATTCTGTGGTGAAACCTCTTCTTTCTGGAAAATCTTGAGAAAAGTTCCTACTATGTAACCACTCCGAGCAACACTCTGAATGTGCCGAAATGTAATTTGGTCTGAGCCACATTGTAGGAGGCAGCCTGTTAATATGATCGATTACTTCACAGCATCCTTGTGTCACAGGTCAGATCAGGTTAGAAAACAGATCCAACTTAGAAAGAAATGCTTTGACCATGGGTGGAGGGAATCCAGTTGTTCAATTAGCAATGTTTAGCCACTTTTGTAAGAAAATGGGGAGGAAATCAGATAATCCATGCACACATCTTGTACTTTGGGCTGATACAGTTTACAGTCAAGTGCTCTCTTTAGCCAATGATAAGATTTACCAGGAATAGATGGTTTTCCCCAGCATATTCTCCTCTTTATCCTGTGAAGCAGGAGTCTCTTCTGTTTCTGTTATCTGCAGCTATTCATGGCTACTACCCCTTCCAGGAAGCTTCTTTTCTTTTTTGTCTGCTTATCTATTTGCTCATACCATCATATGTACCATATAGATAACCTCTATATAACATTGGCTTCCATTTTGACAGTCTACTGAATCTTTAAGGACAACTGTGCTTTCTAATATTGGCTAAAAGAGCTGTAATAGGTATATGTATTTGAAAAGAAATGTGCCAACCAGTTAATCTATAACTGTGTAGTGTGAAAGGGTCCCTGGAAGCTCCCAGAAACAGCAATTAGACTTTTAAATAAGGACCCTTTCACATTACACAAGTATAATACTATTAAGCTTATCGCACAGCACTTCGAAGAACGGGAACGCAATGGAACGCAAGGGAACAGAACGGAGCAAAAATTCATTTTACTGCATGGGAGAACGCCACCGATACCGTTGGAAGTCCCCGATCCATTTCCCAGCCGTTCCTGGCAGCTGATTTTTGAAGGACGATTTTGAACCATCCTTCAAAAATCAGCTGCCAGGAATGGCTGGGGAATGGATCGGGGATTCCTGGCAGGCATCAGTGGCGTTCTCCCGTTTTTGCTCCATTCCATTCCCTTGTGTTCTGTTCCATTCCCGTTCTTTGAAGTGCCGTGCGATAAGCTTATATGATTCACATTTAAACTGCCATGGAAACATCCTATGGAGTCCTAGAATTGGCAGAGAGAGGGGCATTTGGAATTTTCAAACAGAGAGCTACAAATCCCAGGATTTCACAGGATACAGCCATGGAAGTTAAAGTGGAATCATAGTGTGTAGTGCGAAAGGGCCCTGCACTGTTTAACATTTTTAAAAGCACTGTGTTGTTGTTGTTTTTCAAAAACAGAAATGGATCTCTGTCCATATCCATGTTACTGTCTTTTTTAGATTTGTCTTGCAGACCCTGGGAGGGTCCCAGAGGCACAAGACTAGCCCCTGAACCCACCAGTAGATAGCAAATTGATTGACTGGTTGGTTTAGTTAACATCTCACCCTTCCTTACAAATACCACCTACAGAAAACACACACTTAAAATCTCATGTTTCAATTATAGGAAATGCACTAATGCTCAGCACTTAAAGAAATAAAGATGTTTCCAAGAGAATAGCAGTGATAGGGTTCAATTGTTCTCAGTAAACCAAAGTGTCCTGATTTCTTATCAATCTAGCACAGTCTCTTTGAGGAGTAAACTGATCATCTTATGGATCCTTCCACCTTTTCTCTTTCTGACCCCTTATTCTCTCATCTCTACAAGCAGTGAAACCAGCTTAGCTTAGCACCCTCAGAGAGCTTTCCTATCTTTTTTAAAAAAGAGTTCTTACAATGAAGCCTATTTGCTTCTTTAGCCAATGGTGTCTTTGATCTTTAATCAGAATTACTAGCTGCTATGCCCACACACAATGTCCATCAACAAATATCTAAGATCACAATTAGCTGATAAAATAGAATAAAACCAACAGGAGGCCAGGGTTCAAGTTCCCATTCAGTCATGAAAAACTTCTGGGTAATTTTGGGCAAGTCACACTCTCTCAGCCTTAGAGGAAGGCAAGGGCAAATCCCCCCTGAACAAATTCTGCCAAGAAAAAACCCATGATAGGTTCCCCTTAGGGTCACCATTAAGTCAGAAATTATTTAAAGGCACACAACAACAATAACAGCTGCAGCAGCTACTACTACTAATATTAAGTGTGTGGGGGGAGGAAACAGATTAAACACTCACATTGTACCATGAAATCTCTACCAAATAAATCTGTTTTATGTTTTCTGTAATGCTAAGGTTGACCAGATTCTGTCAATCTGTGCAGAGGTATATGAGGAGCCAGGGCATATTTCTCAGAAACTGACTAGATCTAAGGATCTTAGAGGTCATTTCCATTGAAAGACTGAATGATTTCTGAGTAACACATCTATACAATCAAGCCCAGAAATGCCATTATCTTTACAAGCATCCTTTTGCTAAGAAATACAAATCATTTTCAGATAGGAAAGTCCTGGGATATAATGTAAATGTAAACTCTATGCTCTTAAGAGGATGGTTAAAACATTCAAAAGTATCTGTTCTTAACTAGTCTGATAATATGAACCAACAGCAAGAACAAAGATGAAGTATTACACAGCACAAAGGAGTGAAATATCAAATGTAACATTTACAAGTAGGGATGTGGTTTGATAGCAGCTTTTGCAAGCAAATCCCAAATGAGCTAACAATCCAGAGTTCTGAAATGGGTCAGTGCAATTTTTTAGTACATAAAAAGACCATGATAAGACCAACAGCCCAAATCCTATGCATATTCTACTAAGAAGTCACCCCTATTGTGGGACTTTGTTCCTCTTAGAATGTAAAGAACTAAGATTGCAGTCTTTAAAAATAAGGAGTAAACCCCATTAAACACAGTGAGATTTACTTCCAAGTAAACTGTGTTGCATGCTTGTAATTGCTAGGTAGTAAATCTTGCTGAATTCCATGAATTAAAGAAATCCACAATGGTTCATTTACGGCAGCACTTTGTGTGCAACAATAGCTGCTCAGATGTTGCTAGAAAGCCCACAAGCAAGAGAGCAGCCCTGTCAGAAGTAACTGTTATCTACCAGGGATAGATGCAACAGACATCCTACTACCGGTAGATGTTTTAGATTTCAGCTCCCAGAAAACCCAGCTGGTCATGGACAATAGAAAGAGAATTTGGGAGTTGTAGTTGGTTCCATGAGACATAACATTGCCCAGTGTGGGTCCTTCTATAAAATGCATTTATTTTAGATGGAAATGGATTCAAATACATTTGGCAACACCAGTGTTTGTTGTTCAAATATCCCTTGCTGCTCCTTGCTAAGGTTGAAAAGAATATTGGAAAATATTCTATCAATGATTTTAAAAAATATTTTCTCCAACCCTCAGAAAATCCTAATGATTTATGCGAAGAAAGCTTGAATTATGGGGAGAAAGCTGCATTTTCTGTGCAGAAATCTTTTTTCTGCACATAGTTTTTTAATTGTGCAAAAACTCTTGGATTCTATGTAGAGAACAAGCCTCCCAAACAGAAAATGCAGTTTTCTGCTCACCAAAAATCTAATTGAGTTTTTCATGTATTGAAGTTCTAAACTGTGGATGGTCTTCAAAAATGGCATAGTTTTTGGTGACTTTCTCATGGTGGAAAGAAAATTGCTAAAATTATACTTTGATTCTTTCTAGAGAGAAATTAGTGAAGATTTGCATCCCTCCCCATTCCCGAGTGAGGATCTTCCCTTAAGCAACCAGTTTGGAAACATGGTAACCTTGCTTTTTCATGCTCACTTTGGCTCCTTTCACACTACACAGTTTTAGCACTATGATTCCAATCTAGGGCCTTTGCAGACTGCCAGAAATAGTGCAAATTGAGTCCACTTTAACTGCCCTGGCTCAATGCTAGGGAATCATGGGAATTGTATTTTTTTCTGAGACATTGAGCCCTCTCTGTCAGAGAGCTCTGGTGCCACAATAAACTACAGTTCCCATGATTCCCTAGCACTAGGGCAGTTAAAGTGGACTCAGTTTGCACTATTTCTGGCAGTCTGCAAA
Source organism: Phrynosoma platyrhinos (assembly GCA_020142125.1). NCBI lineage: Eukaryota > Metazoa > Chordata > Lepidosauria > Squamata > Phrynosomatidae > Phrynosoma > Phrynosoma platyrhinos. The sequence goes on from CM034701.1 coordinate 198,954,965, forward strand.
GGCCCTAAGTGCCATAGCAATGTCCCATGGAACCCAGGTATTTGCAGTTTAGGGAGGTGACTGGAAATTCTAAATACCCCTCTCCATTAAACTGTGCATCCTAGGATGCAGCCATGACACTTAAAGTGGAATCATAGCACTATAATTCTGTAGTAGGAAAGGGCTGCTGGAGAAGAATGTACAAGTAATTTTGCATTCCCCCATTGTGAAGGCTGTTCATTTAAAAAGGAGCCTTTGTCTTTTCCTGGAAGCAAGAGATTTAATAGATGTGTGCTCCTTTCTATGCAGTGCATCTATTATTACATACTCTGGGAATTTCCTTTTTTAAAAAAAATGTAGAGGCTAGCAAAGGAAGAGGAGGGGATGTGCACTGAAAAATGCCTGCGGAACCATTTTTTTTTAAAAAATAGCTACCTTTTTTTAAAAGAGAGAGAGAAAAGGTTAACTTAAAAACAATTTCAAACACAAGATCATCTCTGGGCTCTCATCTATTTGAGATAGTATGGTATTAATAGATCCTATGACAGCAGAGCCATGGATAATAAATGTATTCTCATCTATGGAAGGGAATGAGTAAAATGTCTTAGAAATGCAGGAATAAATAATGACTCTCTATGATCATTGGAAACTGTGTTATGGGGGAGTGAAATAACTCAGCCCTTTTAACTGTAACCTAACATGTTAAATTCAATCAGTTTTATTTGAGGCTGTGGATAGATTGAGTGATCAATCTCTATTACCTTGGCCTACCCCCTCCCACCTTTGTGGGGACATTTTTCTTCTTACTAGACATTTCAGTTCATTTCCCTGAGCCATGTTCAGCTTAATAGCTGGACTGAAAGGCTATTGGGGTGGAGGCCATTCTCAACTGTCCAGAAGGAAAATCAGGATTTGGAGAGCTGGGTATTGGGTACGGGAAGGATAAGGGAATAATAGAAGAAGCTTTTTAAATGCTACACATGGTGTTAAAAAGCATCAAGACGGATTAATAAGGGTGGCATTTACAGGCTTTGGTAGATCGCTTTAGATGGATTTCTGAAACACAACTCCTCATTACACACAGACAACGCCGTTTCCTTCTGGCTGAGACACAAACAGGTATTTCCCCTGAGACCTAGAATGAGGATGCTACAATTAACTCTGCCGCAATCCAGGTGCTGGGGCTGATCCTCACATCCTTAGCAACCACATGGTCCCTATGGTACCTGGAACCTGCATCCAGCCCCAGGCTTCCCTCTGGATGCCTCCTCATGGCAAAGGTCAGCCCAGAAAGTCATTTCTAGCTGGCCAGTGCTTCACTTCAGGCTGCCATCCGTCTCCATTCTCGGAAGCTGACAACAATCGGCAGCAAGAGCCTCAAAGCAGGAGGGCTAAAGAGGGAGCCATTAAACTTGGTTAGACAATCCAAGCTGTTTGCTTTGCAAGAGCACCGACTGAGCGACAAACTAAGTGCTTTTCTTATGGCCTTCTCTGCTCTAATTGTCTTAAATGTGAGGCTAATGAACTTTATCTTTCGACTCCATTGACTATCTTTATGTGGTAAATATCCCTTGTGTAAAATTGGTATGATGCTGCTAACAAAAACAACAGGGATATTATTTTCTAAATCTATTGGCCAGTCCCTGTCCCACACACCCCTCACCACCACCTTTCCCTGTCTCCCTTAGCAGATTTATCTTTTTACAATGAATGTTGTTCCCTGGTGATATGTAGGCACAAATGATAGAAACTTAATAGGATAATCTGGATCATTGTAGCCAAGGGCATGGAAAGAATCAATATTCCCAAACTATCAGTGGACCACATCTGAACACATTCCCATCTCAAGAATGAATAGCAATTTAGCCCAATGGTTCCAAAGTTGGTCTCATCTATTTTATCAATGTCTTCATTCTTCTATTTCCCATTTAATTAAAATCTAGCCTGTGTTCAGCAGATGTGATAAGGGACTATTTTTGACCCCTCCACTATTAAGATCTGTACTGACTACAAACAAATGAATTGTCTAAGAGAAAATCAAGCCTGAACTCTCACTAGAAGCCAATATGACTAAATATGACAATATGAGGCTATTGTACTTTGGACATACTAAGAGAAAACATGACTCACAGAAAATGATGATACTGTTTGGTAAAATAGAAGGTAGAGGATTCATTCAATAATGATCTGAGTCTGCAAGAATTGAGCAGGGCTGATGATGACAGTGGGCCAGAGCGATCTCTCATTCATAGAGTTGCCATAATGGAAAGCTTTGTTGTTGTTGTTGTTGTTGTTGTTGTGAACCACCCTTGGGTTGATCTCAACCCATGGTGACTCTGTAGATGAGGCATCTCCAGGACTCCCTAACCTCCACTGCTTTGCTTAGTTCCTGCAAAGTCATACCTGTGACCTCTTTAATAGAGTCCATCCATCTAGCATTGCCCTTCCTCTGTTTCTACTTCCTTCCACCTCTCCTAGCATTATTGTTTTTTCCATTGAGTTGTGTGTTCTCATGATGTGTCTGAAGTACGACAGCCTAAGGACCTTATCACACAGGGTCTAAAGCAGTCGCATCCTCGTACCATTG
>CM034701.1:198964165-198976071 GCA_020142125.1 Phrynosoma platyrhinos
AAGATGAAATTGAGAATGAGGTGTGCTACTGAATATTGAAGATAAAACTTCTGTTTTTAAAAATGTTAACTTCAGCATGAAAGTCTCCAGGGCCAAGCCTTTTACATTCCAATTATTTTATTGCAATTGAATAATTTGTCTTGCCTATCCTTTATAGACAAATCTGAAAGTTTCTTATTGTTGTCATTCTGACATTTTTATTATATTCAGTCCCTCCTTTTGTTGTCAGAACAAATAATCCATCTGCTGTCATTCTATTATTTCCCCCCTAAATGATGTACTTCTGTTTTATAGCATTAGTCTGGGGCCCAAGATACATATTTTTTAAAAGCAGGGACTTATAACAAAAAGTTAATGGCTTCCTCTTGCCCCTCATGAGTGTTTTATGCTAAAAGAAAGCTGCTAGTTTAATGTAGTCATGGGTACCATGTGGCCCATCAAATGTTGGACTGCAAATCTTCTAAACCCTAACCAGCCTCAGCAGTAGTGGTGCATGCTAGGAGCTACAGTCCAATAATATATGAAGGTCTGTATGATTCCCATCACTGACTTAGGGCCTTTGCAGACTGCCAGAAATAGTGCAAATTGAGTCCACTTTAACTGCCCTGAATCAGTGCTAGGGAATCATGGGAACTGTAGTTTATTGTGGCACCAGAGCTCTCTGACACAGAAGGCTCAATGTCTAAAAAAAAAAAAAAATACAATTCCCATGATTCCTTAGCACTGAGCCAGGACAGTTAAAGTGGACTCAATTTGCACTATCTCTGGCAGTCTGCAAAGGCCCGTAGAGAAACAATGTTAAGGGGAATCTGCTTTTAGGTCTGAGGCTGGGAATGAGATTCTCATTTGCACACCAGTGTGAGGAACATCTCTTTCTTTCAAGCAAGAAGCAATTCAAAGAGATCCTTCAATACAGTGAGAAACAGGTTCACAATCCCAGGAGTTGTCTTATCAAAGTGCATCTCACCTTGACTCTAATCCAAATTTTAAAGATACTTTCCATGGCTCAACTGTCAAAGACATTCATTCGTTAGGTCTAGGAAACTCACAGATTCTTGTCAGATTAGGTTCTTGTTGTTTTTCCATTTTCATTTGGTTTACAGGTGAATAAACCTCAGTGTGACTGGGGTAGGAAATCCTCTGGATAGATCCATATTATTGCCAGATGCTTAGGGATAGTGGGACTTTCCATCATCCATTAGACTCCATCCCCCACCATGAGCCTTTTAAACATTAAATCAACCTGGCAGCCTTGTAGTGCAGCACATCTAGAGAATGCCAGTTTGTGGGAGAAGGTAATATGGAAAGAAATGCTCCAGTATTTTTGACTTAATATGAGACAGTTTTTTAACAACAAAAAAATGTGGGAAGGGCTATAGCTTTGTGATAGAACAAATATGGATGTCAACTCCCAGAATACATAGCTACTGGCCACCCTAGCTGGGCATTGTATGAATTGTTGTCTAAAACATCTGGAGGACCAAATGTTGAGAACTACTGCTATTAGATGACAGTTAGCTCAAGGGCACAACAGTCTGACAATGAATAAGACAGAATGGCCAATGTTACTGTCATCCTAATGTTTTCATTTGGTCTCCTTCTCACTTCATTGCTTATAAGCCTACAGTCCACCATGGAAATATTTCAGTATATACGGTACTGAAAATTCTGGATAATCCTTCATGCATCTGATTAAGTGGGCCATAATCCATGAATGCTCGTGCTATCATAGTTAAAGTTTAAAGGGTCTTTGTTGTTTTCCTGCAATTGTGACCCCTCTGCCAGCTATACAAGGCAGCTTCAGGTGTTCCATGATCAGGAAAATTTCTGATCTGCAGTTCAGCTTCTTGGGTGCTATGCTCTACTGCCATACCCACAAGGTCCCAGTTGAATCCTGTACAGAAGTCTTCTGGGATCAGTTCTTACAATGCATGATCAATTCATGGACTCTTTCTCAGGGTCACCATTTCCCAAGCCAGCAGTAGAAGTTTATTCTCCCTTCTCCCGTTGGTCCTCAATTGTAGCCTGTTTCTCAAAGGATAGAGAATAGGTTTCCCTAAGGAGATGTAACAGCTGCAAAAGAGAGGCTTGAGAATGTTTGGTGAACTTTTAAAACTCACAATAATTGGGTACCAGTGTCTAGCTGGGGGGGGGGTACATATGGTGCCAGCCTTTGCACAGCTGGGTGCTCCAGATTTAGCAGAAAAAGCACACAATATGCTAGCTCAGTCTACAGGTGCAGATATATTAGCAATGCAAGGTTGATTTGACTAATAAGTGAGATCAACTAATTAAAAAAAACTTAATTGACTAAAAGGTACTCCTTGTTAATATGCAAAAAAAAAAAAATACAAAAAAACAACCCACACATGCATACACAGTACATACACATACATGTAACACATGCTTATAAAAGTGGCAGATGGTAATTATACTTCTCACTTAGACAGAAGAGGAATGTGTTACATCTGCAAATACACACATCTTTGTTATTTCAACTGTAGATTACATTTTAATTACTCATAAGAACTTCATATGATTAATCAAGCAATCTATTATTTCTGCATCTAGGTAGAAATAAGACCACTGAGGCAAGAGAAACACTTTGGCTTTTTGACTTCAGATGCAAAGTTTGATCAGTCATATTCAGTTCTATGGTTCATTAGCAATTTCTTTTATTGGATAGCAGCTATAAAATTTACCCACTTTACAGTACAATCCCATGTGTGTTTAAGTAGAAGTGAGTCCAGAGTTGCTGTGTTAGCAGCATCCCATTCTTTGAAGATTGGACAGGAATTGTGTCTGAGCCAGCTGATTATTCAATGGGTTCAAAACTACAGGAAAAGAGATTCCACCTAAACATTAGGAAGACCTTCCTGATGTAAGAGCTGTTCAATAGTGGAATGCGCTGCTTCAGAGAGTGGTAGGGCTTCTTTCTTTGGAGCCTTTTAAGCAGATGTTGGATGGCCATTTGTCAGGAATTTTTAAATTGTGTTTTCCTCCATGGCAGGGTGTTGGACTGGATGACCTTTGTGGTCTCTTCCAACTCTATGATTCTATGACCCGGAGAAGAAAGCAATTATCTGAGATGTCACCTTGCAGTCTGAAACTTGACAATCCTAAATCCCATTTGTGATTTCAGTGGAATCTGCCCCTCATTTAGGTTGCAGCCTTACTCCAGTTGCAAAAGGCAATCGTGCTTCATGCACAATTTTCTCCATAAACACAAGAGTAGGTACTTTTCTAATTAGAAATGGTGGCTATTTAACCTGATACAATGGTCAGCTGTGTGTGTGGGTTTTTTTTTTTTTAAGATCTTGGGTAACAAATCATTTGTAACAGCATGAGAAAGGTTTAGCAGCTCCTGAGTGACTGCAAAGTAGCTTTAGATATATATGGCAAGCCTAAGTTGACCCTATCATGGTGTATTCTTGGCAATATTTGTTCAGAGGGGCTTTGCCTTTGCTATCTTCTGAGGCTGAAAGAGTGTGACTTGCCCAGGGTCACCTAGTGGGTTCACATGGCCGAACCAGGATTCAAAACCTTGTCTCTAGAGTCCTCATCCTAACACTCAAACCACTACACCATGCTGGCGCTCCTGCACTATATTACTACATGCTCAATTAACGGTTTCAATGAGTGCAGTGCTAGAAATTTGGAGATTTCATTGGATGGCAAATTTTTATCGGGGGGGGGAATACTCTGATTTTGCCCCCTTCCTCCCATAGCTGCATCCCTTCTGCTATTGCTGCCACTTTTGTCTTCCAGAATTGCAAGAGCTCACAATGTTTTGCTTTGCCCATCCACCGTTTTCCTCCTTTGGGCCCCATTAGTTTAAAAATGCAGCAGAACAAGAGGCTGACAAAAGAGGGGGCCAGGAGTAGACTACTTGGATGACGAAGTGAGCAGCACAGTCATTTGGCACAAGCCTGTGAGCTTTGCAGCTAAGTGTGACTGGCACAGATAGTATCAAGCACATCAAAGGGTCACTTTCAGCCCTGAAGCAACTGGCTTTCAAGGGTCATTTAGGCAACATCTCCTCCCCAACCCTCTGTGCTTCCTTGCTAGGCAGTAACCTAGCTATCACTCCAGTAATAAACTCTTGTGAGTGCCAAGAAGGCTGGAGCCAAAGCTAGGCTGATGAGAAACAAGAAGGGAGGATCCAGAGAAATAAAAAGTGTATTTTAAGATTCACAGGTTTGTTTTATCACCTGCTTTCATGGATCTCAGTCCATTCAGTCCCTGCATGCTCAGAAGAACATCAACATTTGCAACAGTATTAAAAATATTTCCAAAGGTACTTTTTTAAAAAAAAATTTTAAATGAAAGTACCAATTTCTCCAGCTGTTCAATGAGAACTAAGCATATCCAAATGCCACAGAAGCTTGAATATTAGCTGGGGGGGGGGGAACAAAACAAAACAGAAACTGAGAAAAATGTAATATTCTGGAAAGGAACACGCCTGGCCAGCTGAATATAACCCAAAATGGGAACAATGGGAACAGATTCCACTTATTATTTGTTAGTACAACGGTGAAGTACTGCTCCTGTATAAGTGTAATCTAGCACCAATGTTACCCTGGACAGTACAGGAAAGTTAGGGCATGGCTGTGTCCTGCTGAAATCAATGTTAAGTAAGTAAAGCATCCCGTAAATGTCTGGGGTTCTAACCCTAATTGCTATAAATTAAATGGAAATAGATCTCATCATGTGACCAGGGCCTTTTTGCTCTCCTTTCTTCATTGTTTTTGTTATATGTTTCCAAGTCAACTCCAATTTATGATGAGCATACTATGGGGTTTTCTGGGCAATATTTCCCCAGAGGAGGTTTGCCATTGCCTTCCTCTAAAGCTGAGAGAATATGACTTGCTCGAGGTCATCCTGTGGGTTTCAATGGCTGATTGGGGATTTGAACCCTGGTCTCCCACTGTCCTAGTCCAAGAATCAAGCCAGTACATCTTTTCTTTTCTATACAGTTATTTATGTATAAACTATTTAAACTATACTTAAATTTGAATGAACAATCCTTTGATTAGCAGAGTGTAAAGTAAGACAAATGATCCCTCTAAAATGGAGGCCCATCCATCCATGAACTAGCCTGTCATTTATAGATTCTTCTCTTCTTGTCTTCTAAAATTTCCAGGTAACAGGAAAACATGAAGATTGGGGGACAGGATGGGGGAAAGATGTAATAAGGTGGATGAAATGCCCACAACTGTCCTCAATGTCTGAGCACACACTTTTTCTATATATTAAAATCATGCATTTTCTATCTATGAAATACAGATATTGATATATCTGTATTTCATAGATAGAAATGCAAGATTTGAATATATAGAAAATATGTAGATCAATGCACAAATAAGTGAACAGAAAGTGTATTTGCTGTATGGACCAGCTTTCAGTGCTAAACTGAACAAGGCAGGAGAACAGTTCGTCTCTGCCTAGATTATCTCTCTCTTATTTTAGGGGTTATTAAGATGGTAAAAATAATCCAGTAGAATCTGGATTGAATCTTTGTTTTAGGGGTTATTAAGATGGTAAAAATAATCCAGTGGAATCTGGACTGAATCTTTGTTGTTCACATGCATTTCGAATGCAACCGATTAAGCTTTGGGGGGAGCAGCCAACCCCCCCCCCCTTAACCTGGGATAATTGATGTCAGGGTTGTTGTTTTTTTCTGAGTTTTTCTAAGATTCAGATTCTCGGTTGTAGAAATAACTGATGCAAATAGACTTGGGATAAACTGGGATAACACTCTGCATGCCTTGAATGTGCTCCGAATATTTCTCATCATCGATTCCATCTTTGAGTGCTGACATGTGTGAGCAACCGAACTCACAGAGATATGCATAGATGTGCTTCCATTGTGTGAATAACAAACCCAGAATACATGGGTGAAATTATTCGCATAGTGACGGTAAAAGAAGCAATGTGTGAATGACCCCTACGGGAAGCCATGGTGGGCTGTATTCCTGTTCCTCTGAGGAGGGGAGGCTTGCTGAGGGGAGCATGGCTCTTTTACCCCTTTCTATCCCCATACGGGCTTAACAGCACCTTCTAAGGGAAGGACATTTGTGACTGAGGAAATGCATATTTTCCAAAATTTCACAGAGAAAAAATGGGGTATGTGTTGCCAAGCAACATCAGAATGTGGTCAAGATAGCGAAATTTATTAATATGGAAGAACACTCAAGCTAGGAGAGGCTGAAGCAGTTTGCTTTTGCCTGAGCTTCCTGAAAAGAACAAGACTCCCTCTCTTCTCCTCTCCCTTCTGCTGAACTTAATGACTGCAAACTACTTTTGCTCTTTGAGCTCAGTTTACACAGACTGAAGTGAGCTGAGGACAAAGCATGAAAGTGGGAGGAAGAAAGAGAAACTGGGGCATTTGAAAAAGTGGGAGGACAGAGGATTAATTGGGACTGTCCTTGCTAAATCAGGACAGTTGGAGGGTATGGAAATAACATTTGTGTGATAGTGGGGAAAAGGTTAAAACACTTTCTTCCCCACCCTGCCCTCAGTCAAACTATCAGACTTCTGCCATTGTTTCTGCTCTCAGATCTTCACCTCCATAGGTACTCTTGGCCTTGAAAAGGACCCATTCTTTCAAAGTGCAGCCTTATAAATAACTTGTTTAGTAACTGATCTGCTGAGAAAAAAGGAAATGGAGACTCAGCAATATATATATATATATATATATATATATATATATAGAGAGAGAGAGAGAGAGAGAGAGAGAGAGTTGTCCCTCCTAGTTCGCAGACTTCCCATTTGCGGTCTTGAATTTCAGTGGACGAGAGCCAGGAGGGACAAAATGGCATGCATGCCCATTATATCCAATGGAGCTTGGATATTTGCAATTTTTCCAATTCACCAGGGGTGGGGCAGAACAGATTCCTTGCAAATCAGGAGGGACAACTGTATATATTTAAAAATGAATTCTTGCAGCTGAGAGAGGTCAGGGAAGCAGTACATGGGAGACAGAACAGCCTTGCTTTCCTACTCTGTGAAAGGGCTGACCTAACACATGGAGCAAATTTCCAGTTGAGTTTCATTTCAGAAAACTTAATCCTTGGGGAATTGCCCACTGCTTAAGACAAGTGTCCAAATTTACTGCTCTCTCAGCTCAGCTGTAATGGAAAACAGCAAACAAAGCAAAATCTTGTGTTTGAAGACTATGGAGGCCCCTGTGGGTTGTGTGCAGAGGATTCAGTCACTGTATGCTGCATTTCCTATCATTAGTTGTTGTTGTTGTTGTTGTTGTTGTGTGCCTTCAAGTTCGTTCAGACTTTTGCCAACCCTAAGGCAGGTCTTAACACAGTGTCTTTTACTGTATTGGTGAAGAAATCCAAACAACTTGCATTCAGGTCATGAAAAAGAGGGAGGAAGTACTTCTGAAATTTTAATAGGAGAACTGACAAGGCTACTCTTTTTTGAGTCAGCCTATAGACTATACTTACCATTAGTCAAAGTGAAGCATCCGCCTCAGGCATCATACGATGCAGCAAGGTGGCAGTAAGATGTTAGAGAAGGGAGTCATACCCCATACTTCTTGCTCTGGAATTGCAAGGATGCTCTCCCATCATCGAATTTCCTTTCAACCCCCCCAAATTTCTTGCACTGCAGTAACTGAGTAATATAGTAATGTAGTAATATAGTATAGGAATCCAAAGAAAAGGAACAGGCAAAATTACCAGCATGTGGTTTCAGCATTGGACTAGGACTCTGGAGACCAGGGTTTGATTCCCCACTCACCCCATTGGGTGACTTTGGCTAAGCCAGTCATTTTGTACATGGAATTGGAAGGGAAACCATCTTATCCTTTGCCTCAGGCAGCAGTTTGTGGGGATCTTAGAAGCAGCCTTGCTTCTAACCCCAAGCCTTGCTAGCTGAGAGATATTTTGGAAACAAATTAAAACATTTAATGGCAGGGACTGAACTGGGACTCTTGTTACAGAACCATCCACATTCCTGGCTCAATAAAGGCCTTCGGTCGGTTCTTTAATCCCAGGGCTTCCAACTATAAAGACAAGCAACAAGAACTATTCAGCAGAGAAGTACTGGCCATGGCACATTTCTCCCTTCTGTGGGGTGCTAGAAAAATAATGTAATTGAATATTATGTGGGAGGGAGGTGCTTTAAAAGTCCAAACATGGGAACATAAAAATCTTTCCAATGGTGGTGAAAGAAAAGGAAGGAAGTGAGTTTACTCTTAATCACCGCTTGACTTGGCCTCCAGCTTCCTGACCTTTCTTCCTGCTTGGACTCTCCAAGAATGGCAGGAAATGAAGCCTCTACTCTACTGTGGAAAGATTGGAAAAGATATCCCCCCTCCCTAACATTTAGTGTAAAGGTTGTAAACATCTCCGCCCAGGGAGAGAAAACAGTTTGCTGGGAAAATGACAACTACAGTGATTCGGGCAACAGCCTGCACAGCACACATTTTGACAATGAACATTCAAATTATCTCCAGTCGATTTAGAAGCAGGAATGAAAGAAAGTGTGCATACACATGCGCACAGAAGTTGAACACAATGATGCTGTGTCCCTCCTCACCCGTGGCTATACCATGCCTCGTAACTGCACTTATATCCTTGCTATGTTAGGACTAAAGGAAAGCAGTTTCCCCAGACCCAATAAATCTAGAAATGCTCTTGAGTTTGTGCAGTTTGCAAATTTAAATCTGCACATCATGGCTCTATCTTGGATGTGGGAATAAAGTGGACTTTTTCTTTTGCCACCTTAATGCTAAACAGATTTACTTGGGCATGTGCACCATTAACAGTATGCTTATTAAATACAGCACTGTTCAAAAACCTTCTGTGAGGACTGTTAATGTCCTTCCTTGAATATAGGCAGAAGGGGCATGGTGTAAAGTTCCATGTTTTTACAAATACGTGCACTCACATAAACTGTAGTAGCATTGTACCACTTCCAGTTGCTGGAAAGCTACTTCTTAGGGGCTTCAGATAGGGCTACCTCCAGTCTGCTTTGAGCCATCCTGGCTTGGGGTTGACTCCTTCTCTTGGATGCAAAGTTCCCTATCTGGTTCTCCGTCTAGGAAGTCCACTGATGATATAGTACTGAAGTGCAAGCTTAAAAGTCCCCTTGTTTCTTAATGGTGGCTTGAAACACTTTTGCTGTGGCAGATAAGCTATATTGGCAATTACAAAAATGAAATATTTTATCTCCCAAAACTGACATGTAAAAAATATTGGCCCCCTTTCCTTTCCCTTCCCTTCCCCAGCAAGAGAATGAGATACCCAATAAATCAGGAGTAGGCAACCTTTTTGAGCCGGAGGCCGGGTTGCTGTCCCTCAGACAATTGGGGGGCCGAAGCACCATAAATAAATAAAATAAATAAATAAAATGCATGCTCACTCTCTCAGCCCCAGAAAAGCCATGGCAAAATCCCTGTGGAGATTTTGCCAAGAAAATCCCAGGAACAATAATAACAACAATAATTAATATCATCATGGCGGGGAGCGGCGGCGGCAGGACCGGCCTGGGGCTGGTCCAAATGCTTCAGGAGGCCGCATCCGGCCCCCAGGCCTTAGGTTGCCTACCCCTGCAATAAATTATCTATGCTTGTGGGTGCTCAAGCGTGTACTGCTGTCTCCCAAAATATTGATTTTTTCCTCATTAAGGGAAACCACAGCAAGACCACAAGAAAACTGCAACACCAGCACAGAAGGACAATTGTGTTTACACAAACAGCAAAGGGTGGTGAAAAAGCAATTCTGAGAGTACAATAAGACCCTAATCTGGACTGGCCATGAGTTGCACATATGACAGAAAAAAAATATGGCATCTCTTGCTTGAAGCATAGGAAACTAGTTTCACTAATAGGCCCACTGCTGAAACTAGAAAAATACTGAGGCTAAGCCTTGTACAAAAATCTCTGTGGGAGTAAGTACATGGGGAAAACCTCATTTTTAAATCTGGGGAAGTCTCTTCTGAAGAAACAATGGAAGCAGTGAGGGTCCAATTCAGAAAATGTATTTCCATAGCCACAGTGCTGCTTGAAGAGTGCTATACTTGTGAAGACAGTTGAAGAAAAGAAAGCATTACCTACAGAGCTCACTGAACGAGAGGGGCTCTATTTTGGCAGCTGCTGTCTTGTGAAAAAGAAATTGAACATCCAGGTCTTCCTTCTTATCTCCTAAGGGCACCACCACTATGCATGGACCAAAAAGGAGGAGCCAGGCACCTTTGAGCCTTCCAGTTTTCTGTAACAGCCCATCTCAAGCTATCTAATGTGGAGGCTGGCAATTATCTTGGCCAATGTACCAGGGACTAGCACCATATTTGTGCCGTTTGCCTATAGTTGTTCGTTTTTTCCTGGAAACTTGTTAGGGACCAGCAGTCAATGATTGACAGAGCGCAGCAGTCCATGGTCCACAACTTTTAGTAGCACTGATCTAGAAGGTCCTCTTGCTCAGAGTCTTTAAGCCTCAACCCTTCCTCCCATGTAGGACTACTGAAGTGTTCCAGGGAAGGTATTCTGCATGCCTTGATGCTCTTCACATGTCAAAAAAAGCAAAATCTGAGGGACTTTTGAATTAGGCTACTTTATTATTATTCTATGACTTTTGAGAAGACAAAAAAAAAAGTTTTGCTTAAAAATACAAACCTTCCTTAGAGAGAAATTGCATCAGCGACCAAAGAATCTATCTATTCCAAACTGTATCACTTCTATGTATTCATTGTTCAGCCTATTCCATTGTTTCCATATTCACTTGTATTTTTCACATGAAAACATATATTGATATGTATTTAGACAGCCCCATGCTCCACAGATTTCTGCACTCAGCAATATGCTCACAGAACACAAATAAGCAAGCTTTGGCTACTCCTAGGACCAGCTACCATAAATGGCTGTAGGGGAAAAACAAAACCTAGGAAAAAACAGAATTGCTAGTGGACTAAAGACTATTTCCAGTTTCATTTTTAAAAAAATTCTTTTGGCAAAACAAGATGCTCCTGGAGGCTTCCAGAATAAGACATTCTCATCTTGCAGTGAAACAAATTTTCAGGTAGGCAGACCGCACTAGGTGACCCCCTAAGGGAGGTGGTGACACCACTGCTTCCCCAAACATCTGCATCTGAGCAGAAACAGCTGTGGCAATCACCTGTGTCCCATTCAAATGCTGAAGAGATGGTGTGAGTGGAGTGAGGCTCAGTGGGGGAGAAAAGGGAGAGAGATAAAACCAGGTTTGTTTGTTTTTTAAATTAGAATTTTGAATTTCATTTTTTTTTAAAAAAAAATAAATGTAATTTATTCTTTTAATTTTTTTAAAAAAACATCTCATTTTACCAATTTTTCACTTTAACTACATAAAATGATGTATACGTAAATACACTTAGGCTGTGCATATGAAACTGTAATTTAAAGGTCCAAATTTAATTTTGCTAGTTGTTTTTGTCACAACGGTTGACATTACCTTCAGTTGATTACGATTTACAAGTAACATTCCTATGGATTCTGTATGGTGTGGTATGGAGGTCAATGAAGGGTGTGTGTGAGACATCATGAGTTACCGCATTGGGTGACACTAACCCTAGTGACGCTACTTCAGGCAGCGGATTGTGGAGTCCCTGAGAGGAAACAAGAGCCCCAGAGTTGTTCCCTAACTGCATAGTTCTCCACCCCGATATTGAAAGATGAGATCCAATGGTGGATTTCTCAAAGGCACTCCACTCCTCTTCTCTACCACACATTACAGCCTCTGAATACCTCTGAAAAGCTGCTTTGCAGAACTGAGGAACTTAGTCACATGAAGGGAGGGATGGCAGAGAGGGTCTGCAGTAGAGGTACAGAAGAAATCAGTTCACATCTGGTCCTTCACACTATGGACCTTATTACACGCGGGCCACAAAGTGATAATAAAGTGAAATAAGAATAA
>CM034701.1:198976171-198989061 GCA_020142125.1 Phrynosoma platyrhinos
AGAGAGATCTTGTAGCACCTTTGAGACTAACTGAAAGAAAGAAATTATGTGAAAGAAAGAAATTATGTTTGCAGAAGCACTGTCTCCTAGTACTCTCTCCATTTTCATTTGGTTATAGGCAAGAGAATTTCAGTACCATCCCCCAGATATAACTTACTTGAAGGAGTTTTTTATGCCTCAAAGGAAACACCCAGGACATCTGAATCATTTTCAGGCCAAACACATTCTACTTTTTATTACACATATTACATTCTTAAATAAAAATGCGTCACATAACTTTTTTTTTTTTTGCATAGATATCTTACAATATACGAATTTAAAAAAGAATTATGAAACAGACCAGTAACAAAAATAAATCTTCTTCTTCATTAATAATCTTGTAACATTAACATACCACCATCATATAATACAAATAATATTTTTTAAATCTTAAGACTTTTGTACAGCCAAAAAAATTGACAAAGTAATATATTCATATATATATATTTATATTTATATATATAAAAAAGCTTAAAAAAAATAAAATGTCAACCAAAAAAGGCAGAACCGAGGGCTACAGGTTTGGGTACTTCTGTGATATACTAGAAATACCAGAGAAGGCCTGAGAGAATGTGACCAAAGGTTTCTCCAGATGCACTTGGCAGACACATCTGGCAAAAGGAAAGCTGTAGTGCAAAACGAAAAGTCCTTCAAGCGTTACTGGTTGTTAGATAGGTATTGTGGTGTTTCTTATTTAAGGAATGATGGAGATTGAACACTAAAGAGAAATTATACATACTTTATAAATTAAAAAAGGAACTCTGGTAAATTTGATTGTTAAAGAAGATATGCTAAGTCACACCTTTGCTTGTGTGAGAAATATTGGGTGCATGTCCCGTCCCCCCTTTGTTTCTGTCTTGGTACCTTTTCTTTTGTCACTGGTAGTAAAAAACAAATCGCCTTAAAGACAGGATGATTCTTCAGTGGAGCAGGGTCTCCTAATAAGTGCTTGAAATCTCTCTGTATATTCTGATCCAGTTTGGGAGATTATTAATCATAGAAAAGTGGCAAGTATTTCAAAAACTCAGTTGCTCTAGCTAGCAAGTGATTATTCACATGTGACAGCTTACACTAAATCTAGCACATGCTCACTGCAAGTACAAGGTGCTGGGGAGAGGGTCCCTGTTTCTAGTAGATCTAACCACGAGTACAATTATGGCCCCAATTCAAGATCAAGACATGCAGCTGCAGGTTGTAAACATATCTCTGAATTACTGAAAAATCCCTTTAAAAGGGGGAGGAAAAGAACTTAAGTCTAGGAGCACCCCTTCCCATCTTGTATGGCAAAGAAATTGGGCCAGACTAGAGAGGAACTTTCAGATCTTTGGATTTGGAAGGTACAGAATGCATGGGGTGGTAGTCCTTAGTTTTTACTAGCACAAATTAAGAGCCAATCACTAGGTTTTCACCAGCAAATGCAGATCTGAGCTAACCACATCCATATGCATGTTTTAAATCTTCTTAATCAGTAAAACATCAGTAAAGTTGGCTCTGAATAAAATCAATTCAGAGCCAACTTTTTAAAAAAGACAGTTCAATCATGGCATGAGTTTAACAACATTAGAACTAGCAATGAACAAGCTCCCCTCGACCCATCTTACAGTTAGCTTTTCTTTCCCTTCCAGAGTTTTATTTGAACAAAATCTTTGTTTTCCACACTGGAGAATTGGGGCTCAGGAGAGAAAAACTATCGTTACTAGGAACTAATCTTCAGACGTGTAAAAATTAGTCTCCCATTTTTAAAGTTCTCAATGTTTTGCACATAGAGTAATCAGTGACCTGCTTGTGGATGTATGGATGCAGAACTCCCACAGGTAAGGGGTCAACCCAGGGTAGAAGCATGGAAAATGTCAAAATTGGGGGCAGAGAGTAAGGGATGTAAGCTGCACAAAACCTGTGACTGTCACACATACTCTTTCAATATAAGATCTGTCTCCTGTGTACTCTCCCCCTACACATGCACATTATTTCTGGTAGCAACATTTGTGGGATTCTGTATTTTTTTAAAAAAAAAAAACCCGAACAGAAATAAAACCAAATAACCTGTTACACAGTGACAATATTTAGAATACAAATACCAGAGTACACAATGGATTCCAATGCCTCTATTACATAGCTTTCAACTCTCTGGGAAAAAAACCTCATTACCATTTCTAGTTAACTTGCAGATTGAATACAGTGGAATCATTCCTTTTTGTTAGAACAAATCAGCTTTGCAGCAATTTGGCTAAGCCTGTGGAGCTGGGGGGGGCAGCGGTGGGGGAAACAATGCCACAAAACTCACACAATTCCGATCAGGTAGCAAAGTCTGAGTAAGACAGTAATGTTTAAAAGAAGTTGCAGGCACAGAGCTCAGAAATGCATGAGAAAGAGATAAACGACACACTGGGTTACTGCAGTGGAACAAATATAATTTGAGCATTAACTAGTCTGGCCAATTAGCCTTCCAGAGAACCATTTACGTGTCCTGGCCATATGTCATAGCAGATGACAACCACATATTCAGTGAAAGCACTAAACAACAGACGTATAAAAACTTTAAACTCCCAGGAATGTCTTTCCAAATAGACCCTACAACTGAACACACCATACAAATTCATCTATCAAGTTAACAGTCTGTCACACAAAAATAAAAATACATTTCATTTTCAGATCACTTTGTGTCAATAGTGGATTTTGGCTCACTACAGTTCAAAAATCAAAGCTGTTGTTTTTTCAATGTCATCTTTCACCATGCGATTTCAGTCTCAGATTATTCCTATAACCCATTCTTGCAGTCTATTTACTCACAGTACAAAAAAAAAAAAAAAGATGTATTGCAGCCCAGTTAAAAACTTTCCTACATTAGCTGCCACTGTTTCTAAAACTCACTGGTAGTACCAAGCCAAGCAGTAATAGGCACTGTTGGTTACTACTCTGGAAACAGTTGGAGAGCAGTTTCATTTGCATGGGAATTTATTTAGTGGTCATTTACTCAATTTTAAAAAAATTAAAAATCAGGTTATTAAAAGAAAAGCAATGAAGGGCTCAACTTCCTAAATTCCTAAGTCCAAGCTCATTGGGGGGATAAACTTTTTAAAAAACTTGCCCTGCTTCTGAAAAATAAAACAGTCAATACATTCTTGATATGAATCTCCTTTCATCCTGGTATGTTTTTTCTTGCAAGGGGAATGATGCACTGCTCTAATCCCATCCAGACACAGGGCCAGGGGGAGAGACGTTAAAAAAGGAAGTCTGGTTAGGAGTGTCTGGGGACAAATATTGCTCTTTCTAATGGGATTGGATCACCTCTCAAAAGGAAAGATAACTCTTCGATACCTCCCCACTAGTTTTGTAAAACAGTTTTCTTTTGAACTAGTTTTAACATGGCACCAAGAGCAAAAACTATGAAGCAATGTTTGATGATGCTGTCATGCAATTGACAGATAACACAATTCTCTGGAGCAAACTTGAATACTAGCACAGTGAAGATGTGATTCATAACATCTGTCATACTTTTGCAACAAATGCTGCCTCTCCAACCACAAGGGCTGCTCCTTATCAGTGTGTTTCACCTCCTTCCCTGTTTATTCTTCCTTGTGCTAGAGCACAGGATCAGGTATTGCTTCTCACTCAAAACTTGGGCAAAATAATAATAATAATAATAATAATAATAATAATAATAATAATAATAATAATAATAATTTTTGGAATGACTCCCTGAATTCCCCAGAATGTTGATTAGTGAGATATTTTGGAAATCAGGTTCAAAAAAGTAAGTTTTCCATAGACCTGGAGAAGTTTGTCATTATTGTCACAATGTAAGAAAATCCTCTCCTTAGAAAAAAAATGTACAGGAGAATGAGAGCCAGGATGAGATGAAATAAGTGGAGAAATTAGGTTCTTGTAGTATTTAAAGACTTTCTCTTCAAATTCTTTAGGATATGTGATATGAAAAAGGAACTCCCTAAAAAAGCACAATTCTTTATTGTTATAGCATGTTCATCACACGTGATTATTCTTTCTGTTAATAGTTAAGCCAAAAATCTCAAAAACAAGGAGGGAAGTATGTGCACATCTTGCAATGCAATCCTGAGCATGTTTACTCAGAAGGTAAGTCCTACTGACTTCCATGGGACTCACTTCTTAGTACAACGAGGATTGCAGACTGATCCTATCAGTGGCAAATGAGGAGTATGAAGGTGCCAATGCCAAATGCTGATCAAGTGAAGAAGGGGAGCTGGTAGCCTTACTGGTGAGTATGGCAAAACAGCAGCGAAGGCATGGGGTGCACCATGTGTCAGCCACAGATAACACACACACCATGCTGTGTTCTCTTGGCCTGTTCACAGGTACACCTGACATTACCACCGTGCAATGCCTGCCATTAAAGGTATAGGTTTCCCTTTCCCTTGGTCACTATAGAGCAGCAGTGCTCTGTCTGTTATGTTTTACCATTTCATTGGCTGTGGATGGATCCTTTTCATATTTACTGAGGAGCACACCATGTTTATTTTAACTAGTCCTATTTTCACACAACTGGATATCATTCTCCCATTAATTCCGGGAAGCCGCTGGAAAGGGATAAAGGGACAGTATAGGAATCCAAACTGTCACCATGATTCTTATGATACAGGCCTGCTTTGAACAACAGTGCACAACAATATAAATTTTGCTGTGTCTTGCCTAAAGAAAGGCTTTCCAGCAATCTTACAGTGGTTAATGGTTTCATATTCCACTGTACTTAGTAGAGAAGTTAGAAAGAACATAAAAGCAACAGGAGTTAAAGCAATATTATGCCTTTTTTGTTCCTCTAGCTTTTCATTTCCACCTGCTTTTAGATTTAAAAAACAGGCTTAAAATAAAATGTTAACCAGCCCCTATAGATGATCTCTAAGAATACTAGAGGCAACAGAGTTAAACCACATTTCAGGTGATGACATTCATGGATATCACCCAAGGACTATTGTCATGACAAGAATGTATGCACATTATGGAGGATACCACAAAAACAATTTCATGGGCAATATAAATTTTTCACACCTATATGTTCTATCATCTCCTTCAGTAGATATTCCAAAACTTCCATATAATATTTAAATCCCCAAGGCAGAAGGCTTTCAAGAAACCCACTGAACACTTGGGTAGAATAGAAAATATGCAAACACAGATACAGAGAATTACAAGATTGTCAGCAAACAGTGCTCCAATATTTTCTAAATCACTGTTAACTATAACTCTTTGGAATAAAACTTAGATCTCTCCCTTGTTCTTAAATGCTAATATTCACTGCCCTTGCAGGGATGGTTCATTATTTTGATCTGTTTCTCTAACCACTGTTAAGGGCCAGGCTTTGTATTTGCAGCACAAACGGCCACTGACAGTCACAGTGTGCCCCAGGAACTCTGATCCAAAAAAGGAGTGTTTGAAAATGTAGTAGTTTGGTGAAATTAAAGATGGAAAGAAAGCCCCAAAGGCCAAGTGCTAAGAATCCCTGTGTTTGTACTTACACTATACAATTTTAGATATCTTGTGTGCGTGTGTGTATATATAGATATAGATATATATGTATGTATGTATGTTTTAAAAAAGATTTTTTAAAGTTTTTGCATCCTAAACATAAATTAGGAAATTACTGAACAGTCAGCAAGTCAAAAAAACAGTCAAAAGGTGGGCAGTGAGCTAGTTTCATGAGTGGAAGAGCAGCAACCAAGGGAGAATCATATGCTGTTTCACTTCTCATCTCAAGAAGGATGATCCCACATTATTAACTATACACAACCATTCCCAATGACTAGCTCTCCACCTGCATGAGAGAGAGTTTGAAAAGGCAGTCTTTGGAATCAGTGCCAGTTCCAACTAGCTAGAAATAGGCATTATGTATATAAAGGTAGAGGTTGTGTGTGTGTTTGTGGTAAAGGGAAATTAATCCAATTTGAATTACAACCATCAAATTATCTACAAGATTCAAAGGTGAGGCTGATGCCTCCATTGATTACTAAATGGTACAGCTGGTCAAAGTGGACCCATGCATTTTTGCTTTAGAAAGAAGATCAGTGCTCATCCAAAAAACATTTAAAAATTAAAAAAAATCCACCAACCCCTTTCCTTCAACTGTAGAAGTTAGACAAACGGGAACATTATACCATCTTGATAAATGAAGGAGGAGAACCTTGGCAAGGTGGGCATTTTCTTTCAAGCATGATGCTTAATGGTACTCATTTTTAACCGGAAGGGGTTCTCACTTTTCCACTCATGACCATAGTAAAATTTCAACAAATCTGCTCAATCCCACAATTTATATTTTGCAGGTGCCAGTCACACAAGGAACTTATCAAATATTTTAAATGGATAAAAGGGCTAGCAAGAACAAGTGACCAGAACTGCAAACCAATCAATGTGGGTTGCAACAAGCATGCCCCCCACTGGTGCAGAAGGAAAACCTGAAGTCATGCCTGAGTGATAGAATCCAAGACAGATATCCAGGTGTGTTACAAGAGTTCTGAGGAACATAGAGAAAAGGGTTCAAAGCTTCCAAACAAGCTTTTTTTTTTTCAAGTTTTCATTAGGCAATTAAATAGGAAGTCTGAACAATGGCAATATGGTGATGCCTCCAATGATATACTGTGGTGTTCACTGGCCAAACATTGTGAAATCACATCAGCAGGCTTCCTAGTCCTCTAGTGCACATGATGTGCAATAAACAAATATCAACATTTAAGGAACAGAACAAAACAAAGAAAATATATATCCTTGACATAGTTTACATCAGTTCAACCAAGGAAAGTGGTAGGCGTGTTCCAGGTGTCACTGCACAGTCTAGTGCCAATTAAGGCCATTGGTATTTTGTCTTGAATGGATCTTGACACGTCAAATTCTATGAAGAACTGGAGCAGATAAAACTGTTCTTGAGGAGTCTTGATACATCATTGTACATGAGGGATTCTCAAAAACAAAAACAGAAAGGAACCAAGACATGAACGTTTTGGCTACCAAATTGGGATTTGGTTTTTCTAGGTCATTAATCTCCCCTCTGAAGTGTATTTTAAAAGAAAAGTGAGTGCTACAAATATGCAATTCCAACACCATGTCGCACCTCCTCAAGATGCACTGAGAAACAAGTTATAGATGCTTCTACTGCTGTTCACCTGCATTAAATCCTCTTCCTTCTACTTTGATTTCCATTGGCAATAAACAAGGAATAAAAATGCGAGAATCCCATATTGTGTTGGAAGCAACTATGTGTCTTACTGACTATTTCTGCAATCCTTTTCCTCTCACATGTCTTCTGCCTTCCAGACAAGGAAGGCATTGAATACAGACATATGTTATTAAGTAGATTTGGTTGCAGAACAGCATTTAGTGCACGTTTTGTGTACAGAGGTTAACATGTAATCAAATTATCTTCTCCTGAATGGTGGCAAGAGACAGACAATTCTGTTCCATCCATTCCCCATGACGCTTCAGTCTGACTTCATCTGGTCCACATTCTGTGAGCTCAGTGATTCAGATGTGTCTCTTCATATGGAGAGCAAGGTGATCAGATCTTGAAAAACACCTGCAAAAGTAAGACACAAATGTGAAATCAGGGACAAAGCATATATTTTTTTTCAGACCTTGTTCCTCACTGCAGACAAGAAAATCAAAAGGAGGGGAAATTCTCTGCTTACAAATGTAAGCACTCTAAAAGTAACAACGGACAGCAAAGTTTTCAAAAAATAGGCATGCTAGTCTCTTGCAGCATATAAAGGGGGAAGATGAGGGGAGAAAATACGAAATGTGGCACCACTTTTAAAACTAACTGGTTTTTATTTTAGCATGAACCTTTGTGGATATAAATCCACTTCTTTGGACGCAGTACTGATATTAAGACATCAGGAATTTAGCTTGCAGTTTCAATTCTGTTAGATCCATCACATTTCAAAAAATAAACATTTTGCTGTAGGATATGGGAAAGTTTTTCATAGAAGGGTGAGGAAAGCAATGATGCATTAACTATAAGCTTCCTATGGGTCATTTTCAATCAGCCTACCCTAGAAATACCACCTTCACTTGGTGGGCAAAAGAACTGCTATCCCATATCAAGATAAATAAAATAAATAAATAAATTTTATTTCTTTCCCACCTCTCCTCAAGGCAGAAGGTGGGAACAATGTATTAAAATACAAAACATAATTAAAAGCACATAAACTCACAGTTAAAATACAATATCATAAAACCATTACAAGAGCTCATATACAAATTAAAAGGCCATGATTTAAAATAGGTAGGCCAACCAGAAGAGATATATCTTTACTGGTGTTTAAAATGCAATCAGCATTTTCCGCTGTCCTATCTCTTCCAGCAGGTCAATCCACAGTCTGGGGGCAGCTGATAAAAAAGTCATCTGGAAAACCATTGCCAGTCTCGTCCTGGCCGGTTGAAGAAAACATTTCCCAGAGGACCTGAGTGTACAGGGTGGATTGTATGGGAGAAGATGATTCTGTAGGACCATGTAGGGCAGGGGTCGGCACCTTTTTGGGGGTGGGGCCGGTCCACCTGTCCCCAATGCCTCTGGGCCACGGTGCGCTACCAGGAGGGCTCCCTCAACTGCACCAGGCCTTGAAGAGGCCCAGCGCAGCCGCGGGGGTCCCCCTCAACCGCGTCGGGCCTCCGAGAGGCCCAGCGTGGCCGCAGGGGTCCTCCGGGTCACCATTTTGGATTCCAAAATGGCTCCCAGAGTCTCACACGACCTTTCCCACGATGAGAAAAGCCGCGCAAAATTTCAGGGCGCCATTTTGGAATCCAAAATGGCACCCCGGAGGACCCCCACAGCCGCGAAAGGCAGCAGCAGGACCAGGCAGGGGCCGGTCTGAAGGCCTCCATGAGCCGCACCCGGCCCGCAGGCCTTAGGTTGCCGACCCCTGATGTAGGGCTTTAAAGGTTATAACCAATACTTTGTACTTTGCCCAGAAAATAACTGGCAGCCAGTGGAATGATTATAAGATTATGTGATGTGATCACTCCTGGATGCACCTATAATCAGTCTGGCTACCATATTCTGAACCAGATGGAGTTTCCGGACTTGGTACTAAGGTAGCCCAATGTAGAGTGTATTGCAGGCTTAAGGTTACCAGCGCATGCACTACCATCTTTAGTTCCCATGATTCTAGGATGGCCCCAGTTGGTGCATCACCTGAAGCTCATAACAGGCACTCCTTACTGTCGCATCTGTCTGAGCTGACATTTGGAGGGATGGATCCAGGGGCACTCCCAAACTATGAACACAGTCTTTCAGGGGGAGTGTGACCCCATCCAGAACTGGATGACATATCTCCAGGCTCAGATTAGGACCCCTGACAATGAACACTTCTGTCTTGTTTGGATTCAGTTTCAATTTATTTTTCTTCATCCCACCCCATTTTCTCTTCCAAGCATTTATTCAGAGGAGACACACTATCCAATTCAGAGGAGACACACTATCCTTAGCTGAAGCTGGTTTTGAAGGCATGGAGAAGTATATTTGGGTGTCACCAGCATACTGATAGCAACCTGCCCCATGCCTCTGGATGATCTCTCCCAACAGTTTGAGGTAGATGTTGAGTAGCATTGGGGATAGAATGGCACTTTGTAGTAAGCCATGTAACAGCTCCTTTTTTAAGGAGCAGCTATCCCCAAGCACCACCATCTGGAATATGCCTGAGAAGTAGGACAGGAATCATTGCAACACAGTACCTCTGATTCTCAACTCTCTCAGGCATTCCAGCAGGATACCATAGTTGATAGCATCAAATGCTGCTGAGAACTCCAAGAGCACCAACAGGAATACACTCTCCCTATCAATGCTCAAGTGAAAATCATCCACCAAGGTGACCACCACAACAGTCTCAATTCCATACCCTGCCCTGAAGACAGTCTGAATTGGGTTGAAGACATGTGTGTCATCCAAGACTACCTAGAGTTGGAAGGCAACTGCCTTCTCAATCATGTTACTCCCCAAAAAGGAATTTTTGATACTGGTCTGTAATTATTAAGGTCCAGAGCAGGGGTAGGCAACCTTTTTTAGCCAGGGGCTGGGTTGCTGTCCCTTAGACAATTGGGGGGGGGGGAAGCACCAAAAATAAATAAATAAATAAATAATTTTAAAATTTGTTTTTAAAAAAATTAAAGAAATATGCATGCATACTCTCTCAGCCCCAGAAAAGCCATGGCAAAACCCCTGTGGAGATTTTGCCAAGAAAACCCCAAGAACAAGTAATAACAACAATAATCAATACCACCATGGCGGGCGAGGCGGCAGCGGCAGGACCAGCCTGGGGCCGGTCCAAAGGCCTCAAGGGGCCGCATAGAGATGGAAAGTTTAGATGAGATGCAATAATGATATTTTGTATTTGAAGCCTAATTGCATCTCCTTCCTGGACAACCAGCCAAGAGAGACAGAGATCAAGAAAGCAAGTTGTCTTCCTTACTTGCTGCATCAGCTTGTCCACATCAACAATACTCACCAACTGAAACAGTGTAATACCACTCACAGTCACTGGATGCCTCATTATTGACTTTCACTCCAATGATAGTATTTATGCCAGCTCTTATGCATGAGATTTTATCTGCAAAATGGTTATTTAAAGCATCACAGAGAGCTACTGAAAGTTCTAAGGTTGGGTTCAGTGGGGAGAGTGCCTGAGTTAAACCTCTCACCACTCTGAACAGCTCAGCTGGACATGAATTCATAGACTCAATACGTGCAAAAAAGAAAGTTTTCTTTGTTGCATGCATTGCCACTTCATAGGAACAAAGATATATTTCTATTATCTCTTGTTCCATAGAAATCAAGTTTTCTGCCATCTGTACTCTAGTCATCATCCTTCCCTTTTCAGCTCTCTCAGGGTCTCTGTATACCAAGGTGCTTGTCTGCAAATGAGTCAAAGAGGATGATGTTGGAGGCGACCATGTCAATAGCCCTGGTTAGATTTTGGTTCTTTTTATCAACCAGGACTTCAACAGGGTCATTGGTGATGCCAGGCTTATAACCTTCCAGGGCCTCCTGGAACATCAAGAGATCCATTAGCCTTTGAGGGCAAACCATTTTAATAGGTGCTCCACCCCTGCAGAGCCCTGATCAAAAATGACCTGTTCATGACAACTCTGAGAATTAGTCACCTCCACCCACAGAGCCATATATTCAGAGCTATAAACTGCACCAAGGGTGTGACTTGCCAAATGTGTACATCCTGAAACCAACTGGGATATGGCCATGTTTGTCATGGATACCATGAATTCCTGAGCTGCACCTAACAAGCTGGTCTCTAACAATATGCTGAAGTTGCTCAGAAGCAAAAGTCTGGGGGACTCCAACAACAACTCCGAGACCAGTTCAGTGAGTTTGGCCAGGGAGTCAGACAGTGGGGTAGATGGTACACTAACAGAATCCCCATTCTAGCCTCATTTTCAGGCTCAGGTATACACATTCAGTGTGGCTCAGCTCTCTTTATAGGTATTCAGGTTGAGGTGGTCTTTCTAGACCACAGCTACCCCACCCCACCCCACCCATTTTCCCTCACCTGTTCATTAACATAGTATCCAGCTGGAAGTGCCTGTGTCCCTGTTGGACCACTGTCAGCTCCCAACCAGGTCTCTATATAGCATGCCAGGTCAGCCCCCTTTCCCCTTGAGGAGGTGCTTTATTTTTTAACTGACTTGGCATTACATAAGAAACAGGGGAGATTTTGTGGGTGGCCTGGCTCACTCTCCAAGTTCCTTGGGCTGGCAGGGTGACTAGAAGGTGAGATAGCTATTAAACATTTCTCTTTTTCCTTACTCCATAACAGCACATGACTCTGTCATTGCTATATCTCCCCCTGCCCTATATAACTCATATTGCCATCCCAATTTCCATTTTTAAAACAAAAAACAAAATGCTCTAAAACAACCCTTAAAACAGTGCTATCAGTAAGTGGGTATGGTATCTAATCGATGGGACTAGTTAGTTGGCTAGTCTGGCAGACCTCTACTCACACTGGGTGATGTCTTGTAGCCAGCTAGATGGTTCAGGGCTATCCTGCCACCATTGCCCAGTCTTTCAGCTGGCACTCTCACTCCCAGCTGGCTCATAAGTTCCTTAATTATTTTTCCCTTATTCACATAAACTGATAGCAATTTAAAAAAAAACAAATTTAAAACAATGACTACAAAAAAATAAATTGAGCACCCTGCATACTGCACACTCCAGTCTCCAGTTTTTAGTTTGTTTTGTTATCTTTATGCTGTTGCCATTGTAGGATGAATATAGAAACCAAATGACTGTAGGGTCAATGATGTTGCTCTCTCCCAGAATCAACAATCCTAAGAGAGACAACAAAGGAATAAATCACAGACTATCTTCACCAAGAGGCATCTACTGATATTTTATAAGGCCAGTACATACTAGTATTTTACCTATACTGACAGCTCAAGATAAAATCTGAATATATTTTAACATACAAAAAATACCTATTTTCAAAAATTTCTACAATTTAAAGGGAATTACACTAATGTTTCATATCTTTGTTTACATTCTTTCTCTGTTCTCAGCACTATCAAAAGATTTCAGATTGCAATTACACACACACACACACCCCATTTGCTTCAGAAAACAACACTGCTTACAGAATGCTAATTTACTACCATGATCCCGTGGTAATATCTTGCCGGAAAAAGTGGTCCCAAAACCTGGCCCACTGTCTTGTGTTTATTTGGTTGCCTAAATGCTCATCAATAAAGTATTATCTAGCTGTGGAGTCTGGATTTATTTTTCTTAGATTGCTCTGTGGCTGCAAACAACAACAACAATAACAACCCTAACTTGTCTTAGGACGTTATCACACGGGGCCCAATCCAAACAAAATCCAAACGAA
>CM034701.1:199001897-199014022 GCA_020142125.1 Phrynosoma platyrhinos
CCTTTTATCCTTAGCTCTGAGGGGGGTTCAAAAATGAAAGAGACATGGGGGTGGGTTGTGAGGGCTGGTTTGAGAAACCAGACAAAGCAATGCAACAAGGAAACCTTATATAAAACTGTGGCAGGTGCAGTAAAGCCAAACATCAATTGGTCTATCAGCCCATCAGTCAAGAGATGAATGCTGAAAAGGTATCAAGGAGAAAGCAATTTGAAAAATGGGAAGGTAGAAAACCAAATTAAGAACTTTAATTTCACAAACCATGTTGTGGTTGACTCAAAAGGCACCAATGGCTTGACAATAGGACTTTGATTTTTTAAAAAAACCTAGATGCATTAAAACATGATTGATTGAACTCACTGATGGCATTTCTGCACACACACACACACACATATATATATATGTAGGTAGATAGATAGATAGATAGATAGATAGATAGATAGATATAATGGTCTCTGAGAATGACAGAGAGTTGAGGGGGAGGAATGGCAACAAAAAATAGGATAAGTCTTTACCTGACATGCCTCTTCAGATCCACAAACCTACAAACAACATCAATGCAGTAGATGTACATGTACTTACATTTCATATCTGTGTATTAGTTCAACACAAGGCTAAATTTGTACATAAGCAGAATGCCCTTTCTTTGACACAGTAAAAAAAAAAATTACATTTTGAAATGCATCTTTAAAAAAAAGGTAATGAGGACCAGTACGCCACTCATTTGAAGTCAGGCTTGAAATCTTTCTAGCTGGAAGAATTTCCAAAGGGGGCAGTTAAAATGCTTCTACCAGTATGACAACTTTTAGCTCTGACTGCTTATTGTCAAGCATCTGGATCATGTATTTTGTTACCTGTCAGAAAGAATCATAAATCGGCAGGTGCTTCATATCAAGGAGAAAATCTAAACTATGAATTTCAGTAATTAATTATCACTTGTTTTTTGTTATTCCAGCATCAATTGCTTGTCACACTAACTCCTGCTTTGGTTTTAGTTTCATACAATGGGCCTAGATAGGAATGGAAACACTGAAATGGAAAGGAGGCAAATAGTAAGAGCCACCAAGGACAGAGGCCCTGGAGCAAGTGTCTAGAAATCAAAAACAAGAACCATGCAGGTTATGTCCTTACATTGATTATGCTATTCAGCAAGTTTTAGTGAGGTAAAGAAACAAGATAGCTTTCTTAAGGAAAAGGGTGTTTTGCTAGATCACGCTTAAGGTCTAAGAAGCTTGCACCTTTGTGTGTTCAAAGCCAACTGCTGGAAGGATTGTAACCATCATCAGGCTCAGTTTCAAACTTCATTCAGTGGTTAGATCCCGGCATGACCCTGAGTATTACAGAATGTATTCTCATGGATTCTATCAAGGAAATAAAATGGACACATTTCTTTGTGTCAAGGATGGACACAAAGAAATGTTCTGCGCTTGACTGAAGAGGAGGAAGAGCAGCAGCAGTAGTAGTAGTAGTAGTAGCAGCAGCAGCAGAAGCTAACAAGATTAACTGGGAGGACACAACATGGCCAAAACAAAGGACAAGTTAATCAGGGTCCCTTTCACACTGTACAGTTTCAGCTCTGTGGTTCCACTTTAATGGCAAAGGCAACTTTCTATGGAATTCTGGGATTGGCAGCTTTGTGGTAGGGCCATTTAAAATCCTCAGTCAGAGAATTCTCCTCTGGTGCCTCTGATCATGGTACCCAACCCCAGGACCCCTTAGGAGAGCAGTTAAATTGGAATCATAGTGCTATAATCATGTAGTGTGAAGGGGGCCCAAGCGGAAAGGACACAAACATATGCATGGGTTTTTAATAGGGAAAGGGATACTGAAATATTTCTTTCTTGCTATACATTCTAATGTTTACTAATGGGTGGAGGCTTTATCAAATGGTAACACCCAGGGTCCAGTCATAAAAGGCATGGCATGTGTGTGCCCTTTTCCAAGGCCTGGATAGTGAGGGATACCTGGCCCAGATTGCAACCCTATTCCCTGAGGATCAACTGGAAGGACCATAACCAAGAGGGATAAAGCACAATAATCATGAGACATTGGCTGCAGGATCCTGCTGGTATGACAGACAGAACCAAAAGTATGTGTGTTAAGTGCCAAGTGTGTACATAGATTTAAGAGAATTTTTGCATACTGTTAGTATTGGTGGCAGATGCTGAAAGATGTTTCAGCAAGATAGCAGTTATTTGGCATTCACCTAGGTAAAGACACCTAGCAAAATATTTATATGGTCTGATGCAAAATCAGTGTATACGAATCTTGCCAACGAACGGTTGGAACTTGGAAGACAAATCACCTCTGGGGACAGAATTCATAATTTTGCAATGAAAAGATACAAGTGTAAAGGTGATTTATATATTTCAGTGTTTCTTATGCTAGCTGGGCGAATGGCAGTTGCAGTTCTAAACAAATGGAGGGTAGCAAATGTATTTTTTTTATTTAATCTTTTAAATAAATAAATCCCAAATTAGAGGTAGCTAGTCTGTTTATTAAACATTTGTGGGCGAAATGAATGTTATTTTTGACAATATCATAACATGGACAGTGCCTCTTGTATCAGGACCAACCAAAAGGTTGCAAAATAAAAGGAAGCTAGAATGGACAACAGGTACTATACTTGCAAAGGTTAATTGCACTCCCGACCAATATATTTACTCCCCTTTTGTGTCCCTCCAGTGACAGCAATACAATGTGTGTGGCATAGCAGAGGGCCTTCTCTGCTTTGGCATCGCAGCTGCGCAATGCCGTCCCTGCAGCAACACTTTGAGGCCTACTTCCCCCCCTCCCCAAATCAGTTCATATATATGTTTTGAACTGTTTTAACTTTTTACATTGATGAATTGCTCAATTCATTTTGGAATAGTCAAATTACTTTTATTGTTTTACATTTTAAATGTCTTTCAACTAATTCTATTGTAAGCCGCCCTGAGAATGTACAATACGAGGCGTGAGATAAGTATTCTGTCTAATTTAGAGCAGCTCCACGCTGAAGAGTATGTCTTTAAACACCTGTGTGAAAATGTACCTGGGCAGGTATATAAAGATGCATCCATACAATTGATATTGTACAGGTTTTGTTGCAGGAAATACTAGTTTAATACCCATTTATCCATGGAAATAATGTCTGCTTCATAAAGTGAGCAAAACAAGCATGCTTCCTAAAATAACTTGATATTTTTAAAACCATAGGGGAATGGGTTAAGATGGCCACTTTTATTGTCATAGAAGCAACAAGTTCCCTTAATGCAGTGGTTCTCAAATAGTGGGGTGGGCCCCCCAGGGGGGGTTCAAGGCTCCGTAAAGGGGGGCCCGTTACGGCTGGAGAGAGGGAGATTGTCCCAGCGCAGCCCCAGTAGCAGCCCAACGTGCTCTATCCTGATTGGTCAAACCCGCCCATGTGACTATTTACAGTCGCGCGGGGGGGGGGTGCGAAATGTTTCCTTCTTTCCTGGGGGGGGGCGTGACAGAAAATAATGGAGAAGCACTGCCTTAATGTATAATTCAACAGTCAAATTTTTTCCTAACAAACAAATTGGATGTTCTTCACCATACAGCTGGCCCTCTGTATCCTCGTCTTCTTTATCACAGATTCAAGATAGCAAACCTTGATTTTGCCATTTAATATATGGGACATGGTTGTATTTAATGGGACTTGAGCATCCACTGATTTTGATATCCACAGGGGATTCTGGAACCAAACCCCAGTGGATGCCAAGAGCTCACTGTACTAAATGATAAATACCTGCCAAGAGTAATACATTTGGCAGTAGGAGGTATCATATGAAACCAGAGCACAGATGCTGTTAAACTTTAAAGCCTATCTAGAGAGTATTCTTATCATAGCCTCAGCTATACCTTTAATATCTATGATAGCTGAACTCCAGGGGCATTCTGGAATGGCTCTGCGAAGCACAGAGACTGGCCTTCCTTTCACATTCTTTTCCTTTTTAACACAAGCTGCTTGCTGCCAAATGTCAGACAGTGTCTCTTTGTGTTTCCAGGCACTGTACACTGTACTCTTGCTTACAGTAGGCAGTACACAACAAAAATAGGGGGGGGGAGAATGACCTTTAAAAGCCAAGTCTAAATGAATCCTTGACCCACGGACCTCAGCAAAGATTAGGCTGCTCCCCTGTTCCCCGTGACTGCTATTCTAAACATCACAGTAAAAGGCAGGGGAAGATAGGCAAAATCATCTTAGGAGGAGGGAGAGGAGATAAGATAATTTGTTCATTTTTGCTTTACTTTCCCTGACACAGTTGTAAAGCATTTGGGGATTTGTCTAAATGTGAATCAGTATAGAAACAACAACCACAGTAACAATGCCAAAGCAACCATCACTTGGCTATCTCATTCTATAATGGGTGCAAGTGATCTCAAGAGAGGAGGATAAGAGAAAATCTAAATTTGTTTTCCTTGAATGAGAAGTCTTGCCTACAACAAATGGGGCCAAATCCAATGTTAGATCTAATTAGAACAAACTCACTGAAATCAATGGGACTTATATAAGTGGTATCTATGTGGTACCAGTCACCTCAATGCAATCCCTTTGTCAATGGTACTAAGTCTTTCTCTTGTCACTATAAAATGCAGACAATAAGAGATAAACATCATGGATCGTGTTACTCTTTTTACAGGCAAACAGAAGCCTCAACCATTTAACAAGTGAACAGCAGATCAGAGGCTGCTTCCATACTTTATTTATATATAGTCATAGAATGGCTCTCTATCTGATCTGGAAGTATGGAAGGCCACACTTTCCAAGAGTACCAACTGCTTTCATAAAGAACCTAAATTAGTGTTCACAATTGAGACTGTACTAGTTAAAATTAGGTCGCGAGCAGGAGGGAAGAACCACAAAGAGCTATTTTGAACTAATGCAGCATTTAATATGGTATAAGTGGTTTTGTTACTATTAAAAAAAAAAGCCTGGTGAAGTAGGTTCCCCATTATTTCTATACTACTATTTAGAACATATGCAGCATTTATAATGGTTTAAGTGGTTTTCCTGCTATTCAAAAAACACTTGTGAGGTAGTTTCCCCATTATTCCCATTCAATAGGTGATATCTGTCCACCTCTGACTCTGCTTGTTCACCTTGGCATGAGAACAACAGGATGAGTGAGGGCAAACATTTCCAAAATGCATGATTCTTTGGGGACTTTAATACACAATCTGTTGCCTTCTGGGAGGTTCAAACTGATAATGGATAATGCAGGACCCCATGCTTTATATAAATAAGGCTTTAGTTTCAGTTTCTGGCATTTCCAGTTAATTTCAGGACTACTGGGAAAGATCTCTCTCTAACTGAGGCCTTGGAGAGCCATCTCCGGTCAGACATTGGATTTGATGGTCTGATGGTCTGAATCTTTAATAGGCAGCATTGTACATTCAAAATCCAGATTACTGGAATTTTTGTAAACATAATAGTAGAACAAATGAAAGGCACAATGAACCTTATCATCTAGAACATAACAAAATGGAAAGTATTCAAATTAAAAACACTGAAACCCATTTTGTAATACTGAGATCTTTTAACTGATGCACCTTAATATATGGCCATATCTTTAACATTTGTGTTGCTCTATTGCCAAAGGTGTACTAATACTGATGGCAAATGTTTCCATCTAGTTTAAAACCTTTTAATTACCATTTTTTGCCATAAGTTTCCAAACCAAATTCACCCCAAAGCTGCATTTTTAAAAGTCTCAGTATATGAAGTTTTATTTTAAAATTACAACATGGAGCCCGTTACAGGGGCTAGAAATGGAAATGAATGTATGTTTTAAAGGTACTGGGGAGTCAATGATTTGCAATACAGTCATCTCTTCTAACATCCTGATACAAAATACTTGGGGAATTCTGCTTAATTTTAAATGCATTATGTAAAAATAAGATTCTTAGATATCAGGTTTTGCTGTTTTCAGAGGGAGTATAGAGAGGAGAAGGAGAGAAAATGAAAGCAGGTCACAAGATGCGCCAGACACTAACATGACTTTTGGAGGTAGAAAATATATATATAGCTGTAGCTCGACATGAATTTTTTCAACCAATCACAGTGAAAATAAACTATGAAATTGATTTTGGTTTCTTTTAAGGGCCTGCTTTTCTTAAATGTGCTTTGAATTTATTTCACTGTGAAAGAAATGTTCCATTTCTTACTAAGGTGGAAAAGTAGTGGATAATATTTATTGCTCCAGTCCTATTTTCTTAATATAAAGAATACTGATGTTTTGAAGGCACACATTTCTCAAACCCCACTAAAAACAAAGATAAGCTGGTCAACTCACACAAACACAGTGGGCAGGAAAATGAAGAGGAGAAACAAGCCAGGAGCCATGTGAGATGAAAGGCAAGACAAGGTCATTGTGACTATGTGTTTCCTCAGCATATCTACCCCTGCAGTAATTTGTATCCCAAAGGCTCAAAATGGCTAGATGAGAAGGAGCACACAATCTCTGGTTGCAAGATTTGACAAGCGGATCAATGACAGTTCAAGCCACAGAAGTTACCCAATGCAAGCACACACAGTGCCAATATACCAAGTTTAAAAACCTACCTGAACAGCAGTTCTTAATGTAAAGCTCCAACTGGACAATATTAAGGAGGATGGGATTATAATACATTGCAGCAAGAGTTATTTTTTACTTCCTATTACTGTATTAGAAAGGCACATCTTCAGAATCAGCTAGAGTAAAGAGAATGATAAATCATGATAGCAACCTTCTTGGGAGCCATACAAGTAGAAAAGCGGTATATAAAAATAAATCCTCAAGAGAGTTGCAGCCCAGATGCAGAGATTACTCTTTGCATTGCTTCACACATAACTTGATTTCTTAATATATGATAGCACACAGCTGAATGCATGAACCAACTCTGCTGAAAAACACTGCATTTGAGGCAGCATAAGGCAACGCACTGTTTCAAATCTGTGGCATTCGATCCCACATCAGTGCCCCAAGGTGCAGTTGTGGCGTAATCTGCATCCATGTCTTAATGGGGCTATCCCCTTGTGGGGGTACATGTGGCACCTACTGGTCAGGGTTCCCCTGATTTGGCCAAAAGGAAAGCTTTTAGAAGCCAGGGAGGCAGGGGGAGCTGCTTCAATTAACGTGGATAAACTGTGAAGAGAAACCTGAATTGTAGTGTGTGTGGGGGGGGTTCATTTGAGCACCCATGACAGCCTTTGTATAGTCTCAAATATAACTTGAAGCATCAAAGGGAACGTAAAAATAAAGAAAACAGACTCTCCTTCTAAGGTTAGCGAAGAGTCTCAAAGGTTTAAAAGCAACACACTCCAACCTTCTCCCCTTGCAGGAATGCAAGGATTCATTTCATCAAGCCTACTGACACAGAAAGCCCACGGAGAAAGCATACATTATCCCCCCACGAGTCCCTGCTTAAAAGGGACAAAGCTTCCTCACCTGCAGTCCCTTTTAAAACCTATTCTTACAAGCTTAGCAGAGAAAGGAGCTCGAGGCACCTGATGTGTGTGTTTTCAGAACAGAAGGATTTCGGTGGGGGTGGGAGAACTAGGGGACACAGGTGCCAGGCCTTTTGTAGAATGCACACTTCTGCTCCATTAATTGCTGCCATATTGCTCCCCCCCCCCCCCCCCGTTCCCCGCAGCCCCCATCGCCCATCTCAGACCCCTCGGGAGAACAGCAGAGCAGCAGGCCCAGACTGGTACCCAGCAGCAACACCAGCAGCAAAAGTAGACAATTAGGTGCCAGAAGAAGGGGGGGGGGGGAGAGAGAGAGAGAGAGGATGCAGTTGCCTAGCAACCAAACACCAGAAACAGCTGTGTAGCAGGCCCAGACTGGTACCCAGGCTCTGACAAGCTAGCCAATTAGCACACTGTATTTAATGCTGATGTGGTTTCCTAGCAACAGGATGCACAAGTCCGCCTGCTGCTCACTTTCCTCATATCCCCCTCCCCTTCCCATGCAAACCATTACTCCCACCCCCACCTTGCCTTAATTGACGTCTCTTTGCCGCTTCAAATTGCCATTATTTTTTGTCTCAAGAGAGGTTAAGGAGAACTTTTGAAAAAATCTGTAATAAGAGATTTTATAGTTTCAAATTCACTTTAGCAACAGCTGCAAAACCAACCGATGAGATGAGGAGCATGGTGATGCTGCAATTTCAGTTCACTGCCTTAAGATTTTCCTTGGTTGCCATAACAATATCATTATCATCACTGCATTTTATTCATGCTTCCAAGAAAGAAAAAAGGCCATTTTCTTTCTCTCTCTCTCTCTCCCCCCCCCATAATTATTAAATATTTTGTGCATTTGCACTTTATGAATAAAGTGGATGATGCAATATTTTGTTGATTTTCATTTTATGAAAGATACACGAGGCCGCACAGAAAAATGTCATTCTTGCATATCTGAATGGAGGGCAAGAGCAGGGGAGAGTAAAACCACTATTCAAATCTGAACCCACTGGCCCTGATTCACAGAGCCAGCCTGCATATATGCTGCTGTACTGAGAAAAGCTCCACATGAGGCAGTAACATTTGCACACTGTTTAGCACATGAATCAGATGGATTGCAACAGTGAATTTCTATGTCAGCACTGCACATTCCTGGCAACCCTGAGCATTCAACAAGAATGGGTCTTAGCTGCATGACTGTACCCTTTCCAATCCAAAATGCCTGATCAGCTTAATCTGCCTAAGATAGGAAGCTGTTTACACAAGATCAGATGTTGGCTGAGCCCAATTATCATCTGCTCTGGCAGCAGCTCTCCAGGCTGACAGAGGATTTTCACATCACTTCCCACTTGCCACAGATAAAAACGTGCTGCTTAAGAAATGTGCGCTTTAACACCAGGCTATACCCCTTTCCATTCTCTCATGATTTATAACATTTTGCAGATACATCCCTCTTGACGCATAAGAATATATGAACAGTAGCAGAAAAGTATGGGCTTGTTTAGCATGAAATGCATGCAGCAGTTGGTATCCTGCTTCTACATCCCATCATGGTACCTTGTCCCACAGTCATTTCCAAGTGCAAAGCTTTTGGGCTGACTTGTATTATGCTATGTACCACTCTGTGAGGCAGCATGCATCTTAAAACAAGAAGGGCCCTTTCATCTTCAGGAAACATACAGATCAAGATAGAGACCCTTCGGCCTCCCAGAGGCTGATGAATGGCTGTAATTGGCTTCAGCAGCTAAAACTGATAGGAACAGGAGTTCAACAACATCGGGAGGGCCATAGGCCTCCTCACTCCTACCACTGATCTTGGCTATTTACTCTGCCCAAGATATGATTCACTTGAATGCTTAATTTCGTTTAGAAAGTGTTATTAGTGTTCTTTACTTCTTGTAGTGCCTGAAAGGAGAGTGAAAGTTAAGAGGAAACAAGAGTACATAGCCTTCTTTAAGGGATTCTATGAAAATGTTGAAGCAGTAGAGGGTCCACTCTCAAATTTCTTAAAATGTGCCTCGAAAATGTACCTTCTCCTTGCACAGTAGATAGTAGAGCCAGGAACTGTAGAATATCCTCACATGTGGTTCCCTTTCATTCCTCATCCTCTTCTGTAATTATACCCCAGCCTCTTGCTCTGAGAGAACAGCTATTTATCGACCTCCCACCAACCCAATATGCATTCCTCATCTGGGACTGAGCTCACTGGGCTCCTTGCTCATTCCTTGCTTCTGTATTGCATCAGGTCTTCCAAACTTCAACCTGCCCTTTGTGAACTGAAGCCTGTGCCTGTGCTCCAAGGGAGTGGTGTCCCCATCCACCCACTTCTGCAATTTGAGCACTACCCCCTACAAGATGCTGGTCCAGGCCTCCATCTAGGCTTGCATTACAGCAGCTGCTGAGCTAAGCCTTCCATGAAGAAAAAAAAATCTCATCACTTAATTTTAAAAGCATATTTTCCCATCATGACATCTTGCTACCCATCTTAGACAATGACGAATTTATACACTTTTATTGGTGCTTTTGTTTGATCTAAATTAGCTCTCCTTCTGTCACTTGCCTCATTGGCATCTGCAAAGAAGGGACTGAAAAATTATCTCTCCCTTTCTTTAGGAGCCAACCTGTCATTGCTCAATGAAGAATCTGCTGTGCAATTAAAAGGGGACAAACGTGTTAAAGCTGGATTGATAACCCCAGATAATTAAGTATCTATTCTATTTCAGATCTTCCTCACACCCATGAACTGGGTGCTCTTTCCCCCTTAACTGCAGACCTCACCTTTTCCTGCACCTCAAGTTCTCTTTCACACATTATCTTCACATATGACACGTGGCTCCTCCATTTTACTCCAGGCCAAGAGCTGGTTCCACCTTTTTACACATTTGTCTTTAACGACAGCTCCCTGGCACAACATAAATTAGCACCATCACTTTAAAAAAAATCCTTCAGTTTCCTTGAACAAAAATAGAGGATTGCTTCTTCTTATACTCTGTTGAATGAACTCTCTTGTTGTACACTATGGCTCAACCTAAGAACTAAATTCCTCTCTCCTTCCTGCTGGAAATCACAAAAGACAAATGAAGCTACTTTGTGGCAAGGCACACAATAGGTGCATCCAGCACTGAACTGTCTACACTGCATTGACTGGCAGTGTTTCTCTCTGGAATTTCAGCTATGTGTCCCTGTCAGCCAGGTGCCAAAGGCAAAACCTGAAATTTCTCCATTTAAGGCATGTGTATGAATCTTTTACTGGTCACACCTTTTCTTTCCCTCCCCTAAGTAACCTCTGCTTGCATCCCTTTGCTTCAACATCCCCCATAAAGTACCTCAGACCAGCATGTTCTTCCTTCATCTGACATGTAAAACTTTACCATGTAGTGCTTTTTTTCTGTTGTTTGGGTCATTCTGATTTAGGGCCTTTGCAGACTGCTAGAAATAGTGCAAATTGAGTCCACTTTAAGGGTTAGGGTTAGGGAATCATGGGAAGTGTATTTTATTGTGGCACCAGAGCTCTCTGACAGAGAAGGCTCAATGTCTCAGAAAAAAAACACAATCCCCATGATTCCCTAGCACTAACCCTAACCCTAAAAGTGGACTCAATTTGCACTATTTCTGGCAGTGTGCAAAGGCCCTTAGTTCATGGGCAAGAAGGAAACAGGCAGGGAAGGACAAAATGCATCCCCTAGTTTGTTTCTGACCCCTCCAAACTGCCTAGACTGCCCTTTTTCTGGACTTAAAAGAGGGTGGGAGCAGAAATGCCTTTCCTGGAAGTTTGTGTGACCCCCCAAAAGAAAATTGGCCCCTGGGACCCACTGCAGTTACATATCCCTGTAACATGACAAGTGCCATTTGTTCTTGGCCTCAAGACAAAAGATTACTCAGGTAAGACACCTTCTCTTAATAAGAGCATGCTACTTGCTTCCACAATCAGCAACCTCCAGCTCCCTGGGCTTTTGGGGAAGCAGAACTTAGACCTCAAGATCTGACTCGATGAGCTTCTGATATGCCCTGGCCCTTGTGAAGTGCTGACAAGGGTCAGGCCAAACTCTGCCACTTTCTTCTTCATTTCATTTGCAAGTCATCAGACACTGAGGACTGTCAGCTAACATTAATGAAAAAACAGAGCTGCTTTCAGATTATCATGAAAAGGAATGAATTATCTTCCTTTTGAAACATTTATATTTACATAAAGAAATGGCTTTTCCTTTTTCAAGTCAAGGGTACATCCAAGAAGTGGCTTTTCTTGTTCCAAGTTAAGGGTACATACTAATATATGAGAGGGAGCCTGCCTGAGCATTGGACTATGACTCTGGAAACTAAGATCTGAATCCTTGCTCGGTGATGGAAACCCACTCGGTGACCTTGGGCAAGTCACACTCTTTCAGTCTCAGAAGAAATCACAGGCAAACCCCCTCTAAAGCAAAACTTGCCAAGAAAACACTGTGATAGGTTTGTCATACGGTTGCTTAAGTCAGAAACGACTTTACAGCACACAACTACATACACTGTCAGACTGGAAGCCAGGATGAATTTCTAACTGGCAGCAGCTTTCCAAGGTCATGGGCAGAGGTATTTTCCTCACCTGTGAACAGAGATCCTTTTTTAAACTGGGGGTGCTAAGGGTTCAATCTGGGATTTACTAAATGCAAACCATGGGCTCTATCACTGCAATTTTTCCTGG
>CM034701.1:199017446-199037682 GCA_020142125.1 Phrynosoma platyrhinos
TTAGACATCCCATAGCACGATATAAGCGGTATATAAATGAAGCTGCTTGCATAAATGAAGCTACTGAATGTAGGTTTCAGCTGATGTTACTCTATCCAATGACAGAAAAAGCAATGATATATAGCAATCTGAGGTTCCGGATCTTTATTTACATTATTTCAGTTATCCTTGTGGCAGTTTTACACCAATGATGGTAGAAAATGCAACACAAAATTAATTCTCCAAAGAAATGTATCCCTAGATATGGATGAACATCTCTCTTAAATTACCTGTGTTTTTGTTTGTTTGTTTTTTTACAAAATGTGCTTTTGAGTTAAGAGTTCTTTTCCATTCGTAGTTACGCCTCTCCTGTGAAAGTTAGGATTCTCGAAGTGTGTCCATGTCTGTATGCTCGGCTTACAAAAGAAAAAATTGTTATCTTCTTAAAATTATGATTAGTTTCAAAAAACTGATGCCGGGCCTGGGCATTTGTGTTACCCAGTTGTGATATTTATATTACTTTGTATCAAACAACAGAAATATATTCAAACCCTCTACAATGCTTCTGTTTCAGTGACCACAGCTTCATGAAAGCTGAAAATTGAAACAAGAGTGGGGCAAGTAATCTACTAACAAATGTTACCTTCCATATAACATCTAAAAGGGGAAAGAAGCCAGACACAATTTTAAGCAGGTTCACTGAAGTTCTTTTGCAGTTCAGATTTCTTAGAATAGAAGGCGTTTCTTCAATGTTTTCATTAAAGACAGTAACACCATCCTATTAACTGAGCTGTTTCACTATGTGAAATGCCTGAGGTAGCCATCATAAAGCTAAATAGATAAGGATCAAGCCATTCACATGTAATTCTTCAAAAGAAGTCACAGAAACATAAATATATATTACACCAGAGGTCCCTTCCATGTTCTAGAAATACAGCCTAGTTAGCTCAAAATATTGGCTGAAAGCAACTCTCCTAATCAAAACTTTCCACCTCAAAGGACTTGAATGATTCTTTGTATCCCCCATGCTTTTGGGAATTCAGAGCTATGCTCCAAATGTGGAAAAACATGAGAACTGTGTGAGATAAGATTAACAAGGTCATTCTCGGACAGCAAGTTCCCATCCTTCTGAACAAAAACACATGGCACATTATATCAACCCATCTTCCAGTAACAGAGACTCTTAATTATTACCTAGGGACTTCAGCCCTGAACACAACATATGGCAAAGAAACGGAAACGAAACTCAAACACCCAATGCAAGTACCTGTGTGAGTCCTCTGGTGCGCTTTTAAATGGGAGCTCTTTGTATAAACCTTCCGGCACCCATTAAATTGACAGCGATGAACCCTCTTCTTGTTTTCTGGGGATGCATCGGTCCCTGCACCTCCTTGCTCGCTGTCACTAAGCGCACACTTTGTTGTGTTAGCTGCCGCAACCACACCAACCTTTACGGAGCTGAGGGCAGACTTCTTTGCCACTAATTTCAGGGTAACTGTGCCATCCCCAGCAGAGGCAGTTTGTGAGGTTTTTACCAGATGACGACTGAGCTCAGGCGAGGAAGGAGGCGTTAATGAGGTCACAGCGTTGAGTTGGGCCTGGTTAACGGCAGTATAGCCCTCTGTAGAGGAGCTGGTAGGCTGTAAGCTGAGGCAAGTCTCAGACAAGAGCTTGTCCCGGGAGAGGATAACGTCCATGTTGGCATTTTTGTCACAAGTACTCATGTCTATTGGTAATAGGAGGGGGTCCAGTCGTGGGATACTGTCTTCTGTGCCTGGAGCTGAGGAGGAATGAAGAAAACAGTCCAAGTCCTCTCCAAAGCTTTCTGAGATCTTCCTGGGCTCTGTCTGAAGATAGCGTTCTAGTTCAAGGCATGTCTGCAGAGACAGTAGGAGAAGGAAACCATTATTACACAGTCAAACTCAACAAGACTCACTGCGCCCACCCAAAACCGAACAAGAAAATGTGACGGAAACCCTACTGTGGGATAATGAAGTCAGACTAAAATAATCACAAGGAAAGAAATGAGACAGGCATTCCCCATAGCATAAAATGGGGTCATTGTGAAACTATCCACACAATAAGAACTATGAGTGCCACTTTCTGTTGTATTTCCTGGGATTTCTATATATCGAAATACTTAAATTATAGGGAAGGAATGAGTGAAAGGGCCCTTTCTAGTTTCCTAGCAACCATAGGAGCAATCACTTACATATCAACCCCCAAATGTTAGGAGAGTGCTCCACAAGCAGTTCTGAGTCAAAAGCCCTAAATGTTTCCTTAACTGCAAAGCAACAGCATTTTCAATTAGCTGCCTGGCATGCTTTTAGCAGACAGGTAAGGCTATAAATCTTATATATATATATATATGTATATATATATATATATATATATATATAAATAAAAGATATATATATATCTTTTCCGCCTTCCTTTTGTAGACCAGTACAGCATCTGACTGGGAAGCATGACTGTGGAAGTGAAGAATTGTATATCTTAGGCCTGTAAGGAAAGACATTTATAGTGAGGCCTAGACAGAAATCAAAACAGAACACTAACACACAACTGTACAAAACACAGTTTTTAAAGAAGCAGACATACACACACTTAAGAGGCTGCAAGTTTAGGTGGAGTAAAGTGCTATCTAACCCTTTCCCATCTGGCCATTTTCCTATCCAAAATTGCTTTCTTCATAGGAAACGTCCACCCACAAGGGAAAAGATGCCACAGTACATCAGTGGAATGACCCAAAGGGCTTTGACATGAATGTGGTGTGGCATCCAAGTGAAAACTAAAGACTCACACCACTGTCTCCTCACCCCCCCTACTCTCTCCCACCCCCAACACTTACACATGCATATAAATATCTATAACCAGGCTATTTTAATTCCAGTTTACAAATCTGCAGTCCTGCCATTGTTGGGTCTGAGATACTGCTGATCAAGTCAAGTCAGCAGCATAGGCCAGTTAGAACAAAACTTAACCAAGAGTCTTTGTAGAATCTCTGCCCATACTGGGACTTTGCACAGGAAGTCACTCCCATGTAAATACAAAATGTCAACCCTTCCATTGTTTCAAAAAAGGGAATACTTGAGATAAGTGGGAAAAAGCACAAAGTAGTGGGAGGCTTCCTGAGATGCATGTCAGATGGCTTTAGCACCGGTGCCCATGGACCTTATAGATGGACTAAATGTGAACACAGCAGAGTAAGCTCTCTGAGGCCCTGAAATGAATTGCAGGCTGGGAAAAGGGTGCAAATGCAAGGTCATCAGTCTGAACAAGTGGTATCTTTAAAGCCTCATGACCATCCATTTCAACCTTTTGGTTATACCAGTTGGAACCAACATAAAATTTTCAAGGAAATACAGCCAGAGGACCACCAAAATAGCCATTAAAGATACCGAAGGAGTCAAATCCAACCCCACTCTCCCTCTCCTTCCATCTCTCTAACACACACTCTCAGTGAGAATAAGGGGCTGCTCTTCCTTTCTAGCATACAGCTGAAATATTTGCCCCTTATTTACTCCACAAAGAAGAAAACATGAAGCTTACTCCAAAAATATACAGCACATAATCTATAGGTTTACAGTGAGGAGAAGAGACAGATGAGACACAAAGGCCGCTACACCTAGTGTCAGTCACATGAAATCTCCAATTGCCCGAACATAAAATGCTGTGTTCAGGCTTCAAACTTCCTGCAGAGA
Organism: Phrynosoma platyrhinos; assembly: GCA_020142125.1. Classification (NCBI taxonomy): domain Eukaryota; kingdom Metazoa; phylum Chordata; class Lepidosauria; order Squamata; family Phrynosomatidae; genus Phrynosoma; species Phrynosoma platyrhinos. The sequence goes on from CM034701.1 coordinate 199,021,130, forward strand.
AGACGGGGGGAGTTGTCCCTTTAAGGCATTACTCCTCTTATGACGACCATAGTTGTCCTGACAGTCTTTGAGCCTTGTCATTAATTTCCCATAAAGAACAGCTTCTCCATAAGCCCCTTTCAGACAAGGCCTGATGCTTCAGAACCCTATAATTATTCTTGGATCCCACCCCCTGCAGTCTTTGCACCTGTGGCAGTTCAAGATACCAGCTGGTCAAGTCTTGCCTTCTGCCTCTGAAATACAAAGCCATCTCATCAAACCACCCCATCTCCCCTTTAAAAAATTAAGTGAGGTGCCAGCGAGGTGCAGGGAATACCCTAAAAAAAATATTCTTTTTGAAACAAACGGTATGAGAGAAAGTTTTGATTTTCCAAAAACAAGTATAACAGAAACCCACATTTAGACAAGACTTCAATCTAAACAGCAGGGGTGAGTGATATACCAGCTGCACATTACATGGAGCCCTCAAATCACCTCCTATGGCCTGATGGCTATTGTCAGAATTCAGACAATATTTCACGCATTCAGTTTTTAAAAGGTTATATATCTTTGGAAAACATTTTGGCACTGGAATGTTAATCAAGGAGAAATGAAGAGAAAAGACACATCAGTTTGTGCCATTTTGATTGCCATGGTTTCAAAGTCTGTATGTCAATAATTTTCTGGGTGCTGTCTCAGGTTTTTCAAGATCTGGGAAGAATTACAGAACTGGCTGCAATTATGTACCCACTTACTAGTGAATATGTCCAATAGGATGAAGCAAGGATTAATTGTGATTTTGCACTGTTAGAACATTAGAGATGAAGCACAACTTGTCTGTATTTTCTTAAAAGTCATACATGAATTATATATGCAGTCAAACATGCAAATTACTTCTATGCAATTTTCTCAGCATTGGCCTTTTTGTTTTATCCTTTGCCCATGTCTTTAGGGAAGTGCCGTGGAGAAAACACTTGCAAAACAAACCAACAAAGAGTTACCAGCACTGCTGACCTCCTCTGAACCTGAATTCATGTCCTGCCTGCTATTTCCTATGCAACAGGTTGATGCTTTTTTGTGCATTACAAGACTTTCTTCACATGCCATTTTGCTTCCCTGGAACAGATAACATGATAAATACCTTACATAACTTTCCTTCCTCTTACTTTGCCATCAACAGTGAAACAAGGATCTGACTGTTAAGACTGTGTTATAGAACAAATGTACTGACACAATCCCGCTCCCCTGTGAATCACTGGAAGTAAACACTACATTATGATATTTTAACTTCTTTTCCTAAATAAGACCCTTGGAAACACATTAAATTATCCATTACACTTCTATTTTGAAGATGGAATCTTCTGAAGCTGAATTAGCCTTATTTTTAAAAAGGGATTTCTGTATCATGAAAGCTTTGAAGATGAGTGCTTCATATTACTAAAACTGTCCTAATCCCTAGTGAAGTCTTAGTGTTCTGCTACTGGATACCACCAGTTCTTCACATCACTACCAAGTAGGAGAGGACCAAACAATCAAACCACAGCACCTAGCAAAATGTCACAGCTTCACAGAAGAATATGGCTTAGCAGATGCTAAGGAAGAGATGGATTGGTACTGTGAAGACTACCAATACTGAACAAAAAACATCCAAAGATAAACAATGCTGCACAGATGCCACAAGATAAGTGGAAATTGATAGATGCTACTCACTGCCAGAGTCACTGCCTGAAGTCATAGACAGAGTTTGAGCAGGAATGTGCCCCCTTAAAAGGGAAATGAGAATTAGGCTCCTGAATTTCCAGGTTTAGGAAAAACAAATTGAAAGCTTAACTCTGCCTCTCTGGGATGTGTGTTATAACAGACAATCAATTTATACATTTCCCAAGGCTTGAAGCACAGCGTCTTATAAGGGAAAGGTGTTACATTATTTTAGATTTGGAAGAGACTTAAAAGGGCATCTAATGCAAGTCTCTACCAAGGTAGGAAATTCACTACTAGGGTACAGATATTAGGTGTCCATCCAGAAAAAGATCTCAAGGAGGCGAGTGTACAACTTTCCAATGCAGGGTACTCCACTGTTCAACAGCTCATGCTATCACAGAGTTTCTCCTGATGTTCAGTAGAAATTCTCTCTTTTATTATTTGAACGCTTTGTTTCAGGTCTGCAATAGAAAACAAATATGCACCGTAACTTATGCAACAATGCTTACCCAAAACACACGAAAAACTAGATAATTAATCTGGTCAGGTCAACAGAATCCTGATATATCACCTCCAGGCCACTCTCTTCCCAGCCATATTTTTTCTTTCTTCTGTTTCCTTGCCTTGCAACTTTCTGCCTACTCCTGGAGTCTCCAAGAGGAAGCCTAAAATATCTACAATTACGCAGAGAACAACCCTATACATCACCTGTCTTCATCATTCTCTCTGTCATGCAATCTCTTTTAGCTTTGAACATTCCTTAGAGTCAGCCCATGCTCCATCTCTGCCTGTGTGCATGGGCCTCTCCTCTTTTGCATTCCTCTCAGACTACCATGTCTCAGAATAGTCTGGTCCTGCTTGCTGCTATGTTCTCTTATTTCTAGTGGACTGATTCCACCAGGAAATATTCCCTGTCTTGATGATGCAATTTCCGCTCTTCTCCGGTGGTGCTGTTCTGTTGAATAGGCTTACTCTACGCCCTTCTTTTATCTGGAGACAGGCCCCACCCTTACATCAGCAGTAAGAAGATATCTAAACAGCAGTTTAAATTACTTTTTCTTTACCAACAGTCATCACTTGGGAAGAAATAAGCCAATAAAGAGAAGAAAAAGGAAAAAAAATTCGCTATGCAGGTCTGAGTTTTAAATCTCTTGCGTTCTTCTCTCAGTCATTGATTTTCGCTTTATTTAACTGTAAAAAAAACAGCATCCTGTTTATTTTCCCATAAGTCCATAGTTAAATTCCGGGAAATCTTCCTCAAAACTCATAAAAATCGTCTTTTTTAGCTCTTTACCTTCTTTCCCCTTTTTATATTGTGAGCAGACGTTGCTCCTGCTCCAAATTCAGAGAGTTCACCGCAGCCGCGGTTGGTCTTCGACCCAAGGGTCCTCCCCTGCTAAAGCCCTTTATAAAGCTTTAAACAGTCCAGAAGGCCAAAAAGGGTCTAAAGTTGACTCCGCAGGATTCCTCTAACCAATGAGTACCTAATTGACCAATTTGGATGTTTTCTGGCCTTATAAACCGCGACGAAAAAGATAGCTCTTCAGCTAACCTTGCAAAGAGACGTCTTACTGGAACCTCATCTCCACCGGAAGTCTGACAATAAAAATATTTTAAAAAATAATAATTCCAAAAAGCAAACCTTGATATTGACATTTTCTGTAAGGGACACCATTTTACTATGCTACTGAATATAATAGGACTTGAGCATCCATGAACTGCCACAGGTGCAAAGTCCTGGAATCAAACCCTAGCAGATGCCAACGGCTCACTGTATTGCACATTATCTTAAAGCTGAGTGCTCTGCAGAGGGGCAGGATATAAATTATTATTATTATTATTATTATTATTATTATTATTATTATTATTATTAACAGTGCTTCAGTAGCCCCAAACCACACATATTTTTTATTTTTAAAAACATGGGAAGTTATAAAGGAAACTTCACTACCATAAGAGAATCTGTCATTCAGTTCACATTCCTCTGATACACAGTCATTTGGGGTGGCTTCTTCTTGGAGCTTGTTTTCAGAATGAACCATGTTACCATGATGCAATGTTCATATAAACCACAATTTATTGGCTAAGATGCAGCTTTGTTATTCACTACTTACCCCTTTGAGGCACATCAGGATGGGCAACTAAGGTGCCAAGTGACACCATGTCACTTCTGCTTTCATCTTCAGTTTTTTGTTTGTGTGCAAGTTTTGTGGTGGCCTGTGTGGCGAGTAAGGCCACACTACCACATCTGGGCAGTTAACAGAGGGCTGAAAAATCAATCTGATCGGACAGTCTGGAGGCTGTGGGGGTCTCACAAGTTCATGAAAGCCCTGGACCACACATTCCCCATCAGTGGGCCACATGGAGTAGCTGTGAAGGATGAGTCCTCTGTTTCCATACACTATAAAAGACAGGCACAAACCCTTCTTTATAAGGTCTCATGGGCACACTGTGTGTCTAGAGATATCTTCACCAGATGTCACACCTTATATATCTTCACCTCATGACAGGAAACCAATCACGTCTTTCTGCAGATAGTATTAAGCTGTACGGGTCTCAAAGCCAGCCAAATCACTCTGCAACCATTCCCTATTTTGTCTTTTCATTTTTCCACTCAAAACCAACATTCTCTGTCTACTGAATATGCTCAAGCTGTCAATGGGCTGTTTGTCAGAGGCAGAAGATCAAAAGAATTGTGTACTTTTACAAACCTTGAAGGACACTCTGTCACCAACCTTTTGTTTCTCAGCATGATGATTTTGACTGCAGTCATGGCATTCAGTCACCTTGGAGCATTACCACATGACTCCCATTCTTGCCGCAATCGCATTTGTCAAGGAAAAGAAAATTATACCTGTTTGGACTCACTGCATCACTACGTCAAGCCTGAATCACGCAACCGCCACCATCAAGCTTTTTTTCTTAACTCGCCTCCCTGCCCTACCCAGCATGCATTCTTTTTAAATTTTTTATTTTATTTTATTTTATTTTTCATTTTCCACACAATTCCAGAACTCTGCCACTGCTATTTAAGGAAGAAGAAGAAGAAGAAGAAGAAGAAGAAGAAGAAGAAGAAGAAGAAGAAGAGGAGGAGGAGGAGGAAAAATGAAGGGAGGAAGGTATTCAGATTGCTTGGGAAAACTGAGGGGGAGAGGAGGTGACACTGACACCACATGATTACCAATAATGACCCTGCCCCAGTAGTAACATTTCATATCTGAGGACTAAAGAGATTGTGAGCTCATTGATGGGTTTCTCCAATCAATGAGAAGGGATGCCCTAACTGTGCTTAGGAGATGCAGCAGCTAAAGGTCGGAGGTGATGTTGTGTGATAGGTATCACCAAATCTGTTTTCTTCAAGATCTAATTTAAAAGCCACATATATTAATCTCCTGAGTTCACTTTTAAAGGGAATGATGACAATGATTCACAACCAGCATCATAAAAAGGTAAGGGCAACAGAGGAATCTAGTAGCATCATTAAGACTAACTGGAGTATTTCAGAATGAGCTTTAATGGATTTCAGTTTCAATTTCGTAGATTGTAATCCCCAATAGTTTACACAAAAATAAACCAGTTAGCCTTAAAGGTCTCACTAGATCTCTTTCCCCCCCCCCAGCTTTTTATGATGTAACAGTCTAATACAGCTTTCTTTGGAAACATTATCAACATCAGGAGATCTTCATTAACTCATGAGAAAAGACAACCCAGCAATCATACATTTTGGCTTTGTTTCTGGCGTATCTCGCAGAAGGACTCAAACAGATATTGAAAACAGGTCACAAGGAAAGCACTTTTAAATCTTTCTTATTTAAACCTGTAAGTTCTGAAAGAAAACAAAAACATATTCCAGATGGATCAGTTATATCCAATTAAGCTGAAGTAAAATTGGGCTTATCTTAAATGTACATTTATCAAAGAGCTAGGATTTGCAGTAGCTCCCTACTAAGCATGCAAGTGTAATATATATATCTGCAAACACTTTTGATCATAATCATGTGCTCATTTGCACTATACTCTTAAAATCACCTTAGGTGAAACCTAATACATGGTTGGGCAACTGGGAAGAGGGCAGGAGCAATTGCCCCTCCCCAAGTGTGCCTAGTGGGATGCATCAGTGTATTTCAGTGCACCAGAAGTGGTGTAACATCACTTCTGACCACAGTGCTAGTCATTTTTTGGACATTTTTCTCCCCAGGGTCCTGGAGAGAAGCAAACTTCTGCATTTGCAGGTGGTTTGGGGGACTCTGGCCAGTTTTCAGCCCAAAACTGAGCAAAAAGCCAGTCCCCAAAAGGGGGTTCAGTGGACTTTGTGGGGCTTCAAAGGATGCTCTTTGGGGTCCCATCAGCCACTTTTTGCCCACTCATCATTTAATATGTTAAGTGCTCCATAATTAAAAGTAAAATTTTATATTAAGATGCATAACATCCTGGCATATACCACATATCAACATTCTTCCTTGTGTGTTTCATTGAATGGTAGTTGGCATTGAGGTGTAGAGAGCTGACAAGATCTTTAAGTGGCAGTTCCACAGCCTGTTTTTTATATGATCATCATGCCAATTATGTAAAAATCTCAGGTGGCAACCGTCAATGAAATCTTTTGAGAAGCAATGGGAAAATTGCTTTCAATATCTGTAAGAGTAAGACAAGAGACCACAGGAACACACAAGAGCATAATAAAAGGCCCTAGGAATCAGTGCTTGCAATATTATCACTTCTATTGCAGTATCTTGATGCTTTTATTAATGCCCCAGGGACAAAGATAAGCAATTAGAAAAGAATCTTAGCTTTCATTTAAAAAGAGATAGAAAGAAGGAACCTCTATTCTATTCTAGCTCTTGAGGTTATAAGGGAATATCAGAAAAACACAATTCCCAAAGTCTTCAGAGCGAGGAAGAAATTAAAGAACACAAAATTCCTTTTAAAAATGTATGTTTTATACACACACACACCCCTACACTGGGACTACTGACAAATTAGACGTGCAGAAATTTATGCATGACTGACAGATCCAGGAAGTACATGCAAAGGGGAATGTGGGGTGAAGGGATATGGAAGGGTATAGGAAGCAAGAAGCTGCTGCTGAGCTAAACTTTTTTTTTTGCACCCAATCCCAATGAGAAAATACTTCTTTTACAGAACTGTGTTGCCTGTAAAGCAGGACTTTGGGAAGGATATCAAGTAACTCAGTGAGAGCTAATTTGATTTCTTGTTCATCAAATGGTGGGTATTCTCCAATTATGACTATGACATACTAGGAAGCAGAACAATTACCAGAAGTAGAAGAGCAAAGCCTCTAAAGTAGATGCATAACAAATGATTGCATTTAGAATGTATACCTCAATTGAAGTGATCTTTCTCTCTCTCTCTTCATTCATATAAATAAGTTCATTTATAATGCATATAATTTTGTTTTAACCACAATACATGTACTTCATCCCTCCTCAGCCATGGAAACCCACGGGCATGTCTCAGAAGGTGGCAAAAGCAAACCCCTCTGAACAATATTGCCAAGAAACCCCCACAATAGGTTTGCCTTGGGGTCTCTGTAAGTCAGGGTGTAACCACACTGCAGAATTAAAGCAATTTGAAACAACTTAGCTACTATGACTCTATCCTACAGAATCCAGGGATTTGCTGTTTGGTGAGGTATTCATCCTAGTCTGTCAGATACCTGGTATCTCACCAAGCTACAAATCCCAGGATTCTGTAGGACATAGTCATGGCATTTAAAGTGATGTTAAAGCAGTTTTAATTCTGCAGTGTGCATACACTCTCCAAAATGACTTGAAAGTGCACACAACAATGACAACAAATGTACTTCAGCTTAATGGAAAAGTGTAAATGAGGATCATACTGATAGTGGTTTTACCCTCATTTATTATGTAATGTTACAGTCACGTTATGCATATCTAGAACAGTTTTCTGACAGAGAAAGTGAGCAATTTACTCATGCTGCATGATGTCCAATGTGGCATACACTTTGTAAACACACTGCTCATGTAATGCATGAAGGTGCCATGAGTCAGGTATGTGAAATATCCACACAGCACAGGAAATCTAGTGGCTGGCATCCACTAGATGCCAAACCGTAGGTCAAGCTTTATGCAGGAAACTTTCCACATCATGTTCAGTACCTTTACACTATATAAGTATAGCACCATGACTCCACTAAGTGCCATGGACAACATCCTATGGAATCCTGGGATTTGCAATTTCCTGAGATATAGCAAGGGAGCTCTCTAGTGCCCACCAAAGTACAATTCCCAGGACTCCATAGGACAAAAGCCATGGCAGTTAAAGTAGAATCACAGTGCTATAATTGTGTAGTGTGAAAGGGCCTGGGGCCTTCTTTGGCCTCACTATCATGCTCTATGAAGTGAAAATGAAAGTTGGATGAATCCCTGTCTGTAACAAATCTGAGAGGATGGGACTGCCTGCATTTTCACTTCTTTTTCATACATTTGTGTTGTGAGAAAAGTCAGTGTTTTTTCCTTTGCCCCAAAGGTGCATACGCATGTTTTGTTTATTCTGCACTGACAACACAGATTGCTACCTAAATCTTGGAGAGAATTCATGTGGACACACTGAAATGTTTGAACCCAAGCCTTCTAAAGCAATGAATGAAACCAAAGGTTCAGTATATAAGACAATTTGATACATATCCATATTTATACAAAGTTGATCTGCTTCTTTGTATCCCTGTAAGAAGAAAATTTATTTCTTATGTCATATAAGCGAAGGAAAGAGGCTGACAAAATATATCCATAAAGAAAAGCCTCATCCACCTCTCTGTACAAGTAAAACTTTTGCTGGGTCTCCTATTTTCTCAGTGACATTTGCTTGTGTTTTAATGGCATCCTTTGCTCCTATTTAGCCAGGTTTTCAATTGCTTTTCCAACAACACCATTTAAATGGAACACAACAGGAAATCACTGCCCTTTTTGACATCAAAGTCCAGCAATTACATCCCATGTGTGGTGTGTTTCTATAGCACTAGATGCCATTTTATTGTGGCTCACAGTTTGTTCTCAGCTGAGACAGAAGAGCTTTCTAACAATACGGGAAATTAAAGAGACAGACCCACTTTCCCCTTGTGTCCACATTCCTCATAGCTTAGCTCTCTGAAACTTAACATAGATTCCTTTTCAGTTTCCATTTGACTTCCATACTGACCTTGTGGTTATCAACAAACTGGTACTACAAACAATCATAGTTGTTTTTTAAAAAAGCAATGGCATGTAGTTTATTTATATTATCACTATTTTTAAAAAAAATCACAGAAGAGTCAGGAGGAAGAAGAAATAAGTTACTACAGTTACTACAAACTATTTTTATCCACAGATTCAAGCATCCACTGCTTGAAAAGATTCAAAAAATACATAAATTCCAAAAAGCAAACCTTAATTTTGCTATTTTTTATAAAAGGTAAAGGTAAGGCTATTCCCCGTTGACAAGGTTGTCAAGTCTTGTCCAACCATAGGGGGCGGTGCTCATCTCCATTGCTAAGCCGAAGAGCCAGCATTGTCAGAGACTACCCTATGATCATGTGGCCAGAACACTGTTTACCTTCCCACTATTTATCTACTTGCACTTGCATGCTTTCAAACTACCAGGCTGGCAGAAGCTGGGATTAGTGATGGGAGCTCACCCAGGCCTCAATCTGCCAACCTGCCGATCTTGCAATCAACAGAGTAGTGTCTTAACCACTTGAGCTACTGTGTTTTATATAAAGAGCACCATTTTGATATGCCATTGTATTTATTGGGACTTGAACATCCATAGATTTTGGTATTCACAGAGGGTCCTAGAACCAATACAGCCCTGTGGCCACATACAAAAGATTGCCATTTGTCCCAAACAACCTGGAAAAACCTGGATTGAAGGGACTAAAAAATGTCCAAGCCAACCGGGTCAGTTGAAGCAGTAAATCCTGGATTTCTTCTGCATTGTAGGGTAGGGTTAAAATGTGGCAATGACGATGAAGCAGAAAACCATGCAAAAAGACTGGCACTGGCTGGAGCCTCATCCTGCCCTGCAGGCTCTGGTTGCTACTGCATAAGGGTAGCATTGCTACCTTATTCTTCCATTCCCTCCCCATTTCCCCAACAAGCCCAGAAGGTAGGAAAGGAAAGGAGGCAAGCAGAGATGGCCTTGTTTTCTGTGGTGATTGTGTTGGCGGCTTGAGCTTAGGGCTAGGCAGCAGAGTGGAACTTCACTTCAAATGTGTGAAAGAACAAACAAACAAAACAATTCTTTATTACGGCATTTAGCCAGCACAGGAAGTTCACTTCCAAACAGCCTCAAGAGAGTAAAGGGAGGGCCTTTGCAGACTGCCAGAAATAGTGCACATTAAATTGAGGCACTGCCCTGGCTCAGTGCTAAGGAATCATGGGAACTATAGTTTATTGTGGCACCAGAGCTCTCTGACAGAGAAGGCTCAATGTCTCAGAAAAAAATACAATTCCCACGACTCCTTAGCACTGATCCAGGGCAGTGCCTCCATTTAATGTGCACTATTTCTGGCAGTCTGCAAAGGCCCAGAGTGCTTTTACTGTCTGGGGCAATTTGGAAGCCTCCTTCTCATCACACCAGTTGGGGAGGAAAGAAGGGAAAAAGACCTTTTAGTTGGTACTGGTACTGAGGTTGAAACATAAGGGTAGAAAAAGTGCAATATTAATGTGGTGAGTTTGCATAATCAGAATGCAAATTAATATGCATAATCATAATAATTTGCATAAAATGAAAATTAGATACCTAGTTATGAGGGACTAGATATGGCAACCCTAACACACGTAGCCCCATAAGATTGTACTTGTGGCCCCAGACAGCACTTTGTTCAGTCTCTCTTACAGAAACTATTCCAAATGCACAAAACATGATTGCAACAGAGGACATTGTGAAGAAATAGCATTAGGGAGGCTATGTTAGCAAGGCCTGACCCAACAGTGAGTCCCACATCCCTAGAACTGTCCAATGCACTTTCACAAATTTAAAATAAGAGTTTCATTAGAAAAGTTTCTGCTACTTAGCACCCATCCTCCACCCAAACCCCAGGTACACAGAATGCCAAGAAGTCCAACAGACCCAGAAGCCTATCCGATCCATTCTACCAAATGACTTGGGAGAGGGACAAGTATCTCACATAAGGAGATGAATATATATCTAAGTACGCTTGGGTTAATACTATCTAGGCCAGGGGTAGGCAACCTTTCCCCTTTAAGGGCCGAGGGATTTCAGCTCCCAGAAGCCTCAGCTATGTTGGCCAATAGTCCCACGTTGGCCAATAGCTCCTGGGATTCTGGGAGCTGAAGTCCCTTGGCCCTTAAAGGGGAAAAGTTGCCTACCCCTGATCTAGGCACTAGCTTGCTGGTCACTCAGCTACTCATATGCATAAGAAAGCATGAGTATAGGATAGAATCTATTGTAGTCAGCAATTTCAAATGAAACAACTGTAGATTTAACTTTAATATAAAAAAATAACAGGGACACATTCTCCCACTCTATGTATTTCTTATCTTTATTAATGAGGAATGTGGAATAAATAAATCTGCATTATACATAACAGAGTGGTGAGACTTTGCCTCTTTACATTGAGGCCAGGCACTTGAGCACCTTGGACAGCTGCACATCTGTACTTTCTTAAATTTAGGTTTGGCGTTTTCTTAGCTTTGGGGGATCTGGTACGTACAAGTATCTTAGTCACTGGCAGTTTTGTTAGGACAAAGAAAGGGGATGTGCTGCAGATACTCGACACCTGCAGGCAAATTCAAAAGCTGACACATCAGTCTCTCAGCGTTCTCACGATCAGATTAGATCCCTTGCATTTTAATCCCCTGCTTTTCAATCATTTCACTTTTCCCAAGACTACCCCTAGACCCCATCTCTTCAGTCTTCACAATACTGCTGAAAAGTGGGTCATCACTTTTGCAAGGCAACATGACATGCTCAAAATGCCACATAACAGAGCATGGTAGGGGCTCATCTAAAACTGCCTTCATTCCCAGTCTACTCTTCTTACACAAGGCATTCTGGAAGTAGCACTATTGTGACAAGAAACAGTATCATTGAGAGGTCACATTATTTGCCTACTAAATTAAGCAGTAAGAAGAAACTATTTAGCCTAGAATCTACAGAGCACACTTGGAACTTTGGACTGAATTAAAAACTTTGTCCATTATTGTGGAGCAAATTCCAGTCCAGTTCCACTTTTCACTGCATAATTTATATACAGATAGACCTGAAGTAACATCATTTTAGGAGGCTGTCACCTACATAGTAGTGTACAGTGTCTCCAAATTTCAGCCAACGTTACTGTTTACAGGTTTCCCTCTGCAGCCCATGCACAGCATCAAAAAAGCATCCTGAAACATTTAACTAAATCCTTGCTTTGGGGATGTTTTAGTCCTTTAAGGTAACATTTGTTGTTATGTGCTTTTAAGTTGATTCTGACTTACAGCAACCCTACCATAAGGTTTTCTTAGAAAGGTTTATTGAGAGGGGGCATGTCCGGCCCCTGGGCCTTAGTTCACCTAACCCTGCACTACACCATGCTGGCTCTCCTTGGATGTATCATGTTAGATTAAATTTAGTCCAGCAAAAACTGAATCAGGGAAGCTAATTTAGATGCTTATACTATTCTGAGTTCTCTTTCTGAAAACAAAACATACCCAAAGATGGGCGAAATCTAGAATCACACAAACAAAAGTCAATTTATGCAACTGAACTTTCTTCCCCCCTCTCTTCATGAACAAAAGCTGTTCTAGAGCACACCACTGTCCCCAGTGAAAAACCTAAAATATCACACTTTAGGACTTGTTTTTAAAAAGTTTCCCAATGCAAGCAGAAAGAATAAGATGTACATCTTCCTTAATGGCATATATGCCTTTGTTGTGGGGGTATTTCACTTCTCCAGGTTACATCTCAATGTATCCAAATTTAAATGCATGTGAATGTATTTAATCCTCCCCACAATTATGTTTATTTCTTTGTGTTTGTCTATAGAGGCCAAAATGTTTATTGTTAAAACTGCAATAAAATAAAATAAATAGAAAAAAATATATTTAGAAATGTTAACTCTAACTTGTACACACATGTAGACAAACAGAGAGAACAAATGCATAAACAACCATTCTTCTATCAACCACCACTCTTTACTTCTCATTCCAAGGCCTAGTAGGTCATCTAAGGCAAAGGTTTTAGCCAATGAGTAATAGCACTAGCATTTGCTCTTATGAGAAATGGCACAGGTGTATGAATTATACAGGTAGAGTACACAGAGCCTCCATTTCCAACATCTCAGACACCATCCTTTGTAGCAGCATGGTCAAAATTTGTTTTTATCTACCAAGAAACATAAAACAAATCAGCCGTTAGACCATTCTCAAGATCTGGAGCCTTGTTTGAAGTCACTGGCCGTGGGTTGTTTTTTTTTAAAGCCTTTAAAAAGAGAGCCAGTGTAATGTAGTGGTTTGAGTGTTGGACTACGACTGGAGACCAGGGTTCAATTCCCTGCTTGGCCATAGAAACCACTGGGTGACCCTGGGCTGAGAATCACACACTCTCAGCTCTATGGCCTTAAGAGTCACCATAAGTTGGAAAGGACCGGAATGCACCAAACAACAACTTCAAAAAGGCTTATAAATATCCATTTGCCTGTTTACCTGAGACAAGGAACCATGTTCTCAATGCACCTAAGCAGGGAAGCCTAATACTGTATTTTAGGCCAGAAACATCTTCACAGAAGGAGAGACACTATGGACAGATGGGCTGCCTAAGAATATTTAAAAAACAACAACATGAGAATGGTCAATGTCATCAATGGCTCTTAAGTATATGCCATCCACTTACAAAGTTGGAAACAGGCCTTGAGCCAGTTCAAATACTTCAGCAAGAGCCTACACAGTTCATGTTCAATGTAGAGAGATCTTGTAGCACCTTTGAGACTAACTAAAGAAAGAAGTTGGCAGCATGAGCTTTTGTAGACTTCATTGACTTCAAATGCTTTTGGTGGAGTGGAAGCCAGGGACAGAAATATATATACCCTTGGCATGTGAGAATATCAATTCAAATTCATAACCCTTCGTGTATGGAAATGAAATAGCAAGTCCAGTTTTAATGATGGTCTCTTGTGGACAAAGACATAGCCATTGAGCATGGAAATGAGGTGGCAAGACCAGTTTGGCCTTGGAAACCAGCCTGCAGGTGGGGAGGATAGACAAGTGTAGGATGCCCCATGAGGATGGTGTCAGATAGTGTTGAAATGAGGATTGTCCCTCTTCAATACATTGTTGAGGGACTGTAGTTTAGGGATGAACTCCATAAGTTCGCTTTCTGGACACCACAGTGCAGCTACAAAATGGACATTTAAGCACCACACTATATCACAAACCCACTGACGCTACATGTACTTATATGTCTCCAGTTTCAATCCTGAACACACCACCATATCCTTAATCTACAGTCAGGCCTTCCAATACAATCGCATCTGCTCAGACCCACAAGACAAGGATGACAAACTCAAGGAATTACAACAACGATTCCTCAGACTATAGTATCCATCACACAAAGTAAAAACAAACAAACAAAGCAAGCCTTGTACCCAGAACTGATCTATTACAGAACAGTTGAAGAAAGAAAATGACAGAACTCCACTAGTGGTCACATATAGCTCCCAACTGGAACCTCTCAGGCACATTATCAATGAACTACAACCCATTCTGGACAATAATGCCACTCTTTCAAGGCTGGCTGGCAGACCTTTACTTATCATTTTATCGTTGTAAGCTGCCCCAATTGTGCTGCAGAGGGGCGGGATAGAAATAAATTTTATTATATTATTATTTACTTGCCTACAGACAACCTCAAAACCTCAAACAGGTACTCACTCACAGGAAGACACATGACACAGATGGGGACACAGGTACTAAGCCTTGCCACAAACCTAGATGCCAACTCTGCCCGCACATTAATCCAGGAAATGTCATCACAAGACCTAATGGCATCCCCCACAATATTAGGGGAACCTTCACGTGCTCATCCTCCAACGTGATTTATGCCATACTGTGTCATCACAGTATGCACTCTACATCGGGCAAACAGGCCAGTCCCTACACCAGAGAATAAATGGATATAAATCAGACATTAGGAATGGGAATGCACAAAAACCAGTGGCTGAACATTTCAATCTCCCTGGTCATTCCATCTCAGACCTCAGAATAGTGGTCCTTGAACAAAAGAACTACAAAGGTAGATTGGAAAGAGATACAACAGAATTGGAGTTCAGGATATAAATAAATATAACAACGACAACATAACAACAGCTCCAACATTAAAGGCCTGCAACCTTTCCCCTTTGTTTTCCTACCTATACCCCCAGTTATTTAAGACTTAAATAAATAGAAAAAAGTAAAGTCAGACCTGGCCCTAAGGGAACTCAGGTTGCAACAGATGCAATGCAATCCCAAAAGTCTATCTTCATTGCCACCACCATCCCTCAGGGTGATCTTTTCAGTAAGGTCATGATCATCATCACTAAAATGAACAATCCTGAACATTCTCTTGCAGAGTATTTTGTTAATGTTGTTTTGCTCACCTTAACGAAAAACCTCTCATGTTCCTGTAAGGGCATGTTTACCCACATTCTAGCAGCAAAAAAGCATTTGCTAACTGCCTCCTTGAGGAGCTTCTCAAGGGCATGGAAGCAGGCCTTACAGTCATGTGTGAACCTGAATGCTCTACTCCACACCAGTTGGGACCTATAGAAGCAGTACATCATACAGTCCTCACAATATTATAACACTTCAAAATGCAGTCAGGAGAACAGTGTTGTGTGCCTTTTCTGCATGTCTGAAGGAGCACAAAACAAATGAACAAAAATCTAAAGTATAGAGGAGACCCTCAGAGACAGTGTGTGCAAAGAAAAGTGATGGGACCATGAGGTATGCGAGTCCTCATGACAGGACCATACATCGCATGCCTGTTTTAAAAAGGTAGATGGAAAGTACATTTTAAAAGCACAGTGTTTGAACTAAAACAAACACCTAGTGACAGAAAGCCTGGTATTAAAAAATCAATATGGTATAGTTAGAAAAGGGAATCACTGCTTTATAGGTTCTGCTGAACAGGAAAGGAAGAAAAGAAGAATTTAAAAATGCCCCCCATCTACCCCAGTCTGCTAAGAATTTCCCTGAGGTTTCTGGGGGGGGGGAGGACTTTATGTAGGGACAATATCAGGTATTTTCCCAACACTAAGAGTACTAGGTGAAGGAAACTGTAGTTACACAAGTGACAAGGCATAGCTGATTTAGGCAATCTGAGGTTTTGTTACATATGAAGAGTGAAGCTTTGTAAGGATCATGAAAAGCAGAAACGTTCAAATGAACAGAAACAAGATACCTTCCAGGAAAACATACTCTGCAAAGCAAAGGTTTAACATCTGAAATTACCACCATGTGCAGTTCTTAAGACATTATACAGCACTAAAAGACAGCTTTAATAATAACTCAGACAATTTTGCCCACCACTTGCAATATCCAATGTTATTTCAAGGTAGTTTCTTTGGGATCTTTATTCTGCATCAGCAATCGCTGTTTACACAAGCAGGCACTACTACATTAATGGTGTCTTTTCTTCCTGCTCATTCTGGTCCATTTCTGTTTACATAGAGGCAGCAACTATTTTTTTTATTTTATTTGCATTACAGAATTTTTCTATGCTATCCTTTATTTAGTGAAATTTTCAAAATAGCTCACATAAAAGGAAGATACAAAAATGCAAAGAATAATAAAATTCAAAGACATGAAGGCCTTAAAATACCAGAGGAAAACAATCAGCAGAGCTTAAGTTAAGTGTCATAATTGTGGTAATAT
>CM034701.1:199054749-199068161 GCA_020142125.1 Phrynosoma platyrhinos
GACCTGGCGTTACAGAGGAGGTCGGTAGGTGCTGGATGAACCTCACCAAGGATACTATTCCATAGCCAAAGCATCACCACTGATACATTCCTCTCTTACAGACTCTGAGAGCACCCAGAGAAGCTCCAAAGTAGGTTTTAACACATAGGCAGGCAAACGAGGAAGGTAATCCTTCAGGTGCCTGACACCAAATTGTGCAGGGCTTTGAAAGCAAGCACTGGCATACTGAGTGTCTAGAAATGGGCCTGGAGAAACTATTACAGCTGTCTCAAGCACTGGAATGATGCCATGCTAATAGGTGACCCCAGTTAACAGCCTATCCACTATTTTGTTAACTAACAGCAGTTTGTGGACAATCTTCAACACAAACCCTACTTGCATTACAGCAGGAATGCAAATGTAATTTGTATTAGCTTAATTTAAAAAAAAATCATCCATTCATGGTATGTGATACTACTGGTAAAGATGTGTACGTATCTCTCATTTTTCTATCATTAGGAAGAAACTGCAAGGAGCAGATAGGTTCCCTCCTCCCCAGCCACCATTTCAAATGTTATGCAAATAAATGTGTGACGCTCAAAATGGGTACCATCGAAAAATATGCAAAAAACATGTGTACAGTAGGAAAGGTGTGTGTCAAAGCACACAGCATTTTGTGTAGGGGAGAGAGAGAAAGACAGTTTCAGCAATTAATACAAAGCAAGGACAGAAAGAAAATGCTGGGATTTAGAGAAATGTAACAAAATTGAGACAGAGAGGTTTTCACGTCCCTGCACTACAGTAGTCTTTCAAGAGCATCAACTGTTGTGACTGGGCTCTCTTTGTCCAAAATATGTCTGTAGTGGCACAGCAGCAGCAGCTATTGGAAGGGGTTTCCAAGGCACCATTAACCTCCAACAACAAGGGTGAGAGCTAGTGTGACATAGTGCTTTGAGCAATGGACTATGATTCTGGAAACCAGGATTTGAATCCCCACTCAGCCATGGAAACCCACTGGGTGGTTCAAGGAATACTTCCCAGCTGTGAGCCTGGTCCTCCAAGGAGAACACAACCCCACTGAGAATGGTGAAGGCCACTTTCGAGTGCCACATGATTCAGTGCCACCCTACGGCCAGAGGTGCTACACTATAAGACAGCTCCTTAACCCAACAGAAAGATCCCAGCACCTTTAAAGGGAGGAAGAAAGAAGTTTCTATCACAAGGCACAGAGAGTCCATATTTATCCCTTACAATTTAGCTGTAATTCACTATACAACATGGCGTGGGAAAGGGGAGAGACAGCAAGTTGGAGAAGGCTGGATCAAGCTGTATCTTTTGTAATGGCCTACAGCACAGCACAAGTACCCAGAAAATTTGGGGCAGGGGGAATACAGTTTTAGACTATTGCAATCTGAGCTGTCAGTAAAAAATCAAATCGAACCATTGCCATGGGGCTTCCTTTGTTAGGACAGGGTAAGGAGAAAAATAAACTTTGTGAGTTCCTTTGGAGGTACATAGGTCTCAGTTGTGTGCAGTCCCACAAACAAACAAAGGACTACACAGGATATTTCACAGAAAAAGTGGTAATGTTGCAAGATGTTGCTGGTCTGAAACTCCAACTATTCCTCACTAGTGGCTATGCTAGCTAACACTGCTGGGAATTATAGTCCAACAACACTGAGATGGCTGCACATTCCCCATCCCTGCCTCACACTGTTGGGATTTGACACTGTGGTCCTTTTACACTGCAGAGTTATATTCTGATGATCCCATTTTAACTGCCATGGCTGCACCTGAGGAATCCTGACATTACCAATTTAACAAGGGGTCTGGACTGTTAACTATGTAGTGTGAACAGGGCCATGTCAGTTAAAAACTTAGCAAAAAAACACCCCAAAACAACCCAATGACACAGGGTTACCTTGGTTTAGAGATGACAAAGGGGTGAAAGCAGCAAAACTGGTCTTCTGAATGGATTTATAGCAATATAGACATATAGAATATGGGGGATTTCTGGGAAAGGATCGTCAACAACACCTCTGCTGCAATCATTTGCAGTGTCCAGGAGACTAAGAGACTGAAGCACAAAATCTTGTCACTGCATGCACAACTGCTTCTGTCTGACCATCACCCACTCTAGCAGCTTGGTTTTGCACTGCCCTGCTCAAACAGAATAGCTCCCCTTACATTTGACTGCTTGCCAAATAGTATTCACCACTTTGTCTTGCTTTCCTGCAACATTTTGCTATTGATGGTTAAATGAATTCCACCCACTTGCCTGTGTGCAGGCAACGCACACCAAGCAATCATGGCCAATTTGTAAGGCAGAGAGGGAGTGAAGCAGGAAAATCATGCTCCTTACATCCCAGATTCCCCTCCTGCTCCAGGTAAAAGCTGTCAGCAGTCTTTGCCGAGTGGGAGCTGTCCCACAATTTCAGGAGAGCAAGCAGAGAAGGACAGGTAAGTGGAAAGAACCATGGTAACACACAACCAATGAGACGCTGGGCTATAAGGTATATATTAAATACAACAGCCAGGTCAAATAGTACCTAAGAGGTATAATAATAGTTGTACAATAATCCCTTCTCTGCTCAACAGCTCAGGATTCTTACACTGGGGATGGAGTGAAGAATCCTATTTTCACAGTGCCATAACTCTGAGGTTTGAGTGGCATCAAGAGAAAGCAATTTTCTAGCAGCCAAAACTCTGCCTTCAGGAAAGCTACAGGAAATCTTCACAATAACCAAACAACTAAGCAATGATTATACTACAGACATACACTATATGATGTTGCATCAGAGGAAAAGGTGACACAAATCCAGGTCTGACTCTCAGCTACTTGTGTTTATTTTTATAGTAGTGGGGGGGGCATGAAATCTTAGCACATCTCTAGTTTTGTATCAGCTGCCAGTAAGTTCTTGGGTCCAACTATAAGTAGAGTCGCAATTTAAAGTCCCAAATGTCTTGATATCATGTAATTTGAAGGGCTACCATGCTGTACATAACCCAGTCTGTAAATTAAAAATCTACCTCTGAGTTCTTTCTTGGGTACCTGCTGCAGTGGTGACTGCTGGCATGTATACCAGTGAAGCAGTGAATCCTCACTGGACTTTAATTCCAACTTTGAAGGAGCTGTCTAGTGTGATAAACCTATCTTGGGAGTGTTCAGCACCTTGGATGGCTGCTTCGAAATTCAGAGTGTTGACATGGAAGCCCATCAGCTGCAAGCAACACACTGTTAAAATTGGCTGGGTTGAGGGTCCTGACAGTGACCCCCAAAGAAGGGTGTTTCTTTCCAAATCCATATATAAATTGCCAGACATTAAGATAAGCCCTGAAGAATTTCGCTCTCATGTATTTAGACTGCAATGAGTTTACATATTTTAGAGCAGCTGCACAATGTGTTCTGTATGCTTGCTACTATGGCTATTATATCTTTATAGCTTGCCTTTGTGTGTGTTTAAATATTGCTACTCTTCAATAATAACAGCTACCTTTCCATTTTAAAAACATCTCATGGTAATAAACAATCATTATATCATTTCAAAATAAACATTTAAAAAACTTAAAAAGGGGGAAGGGAAAGAAACAGAGCAAGCATTAAATATACACACATCCACTATTCAGATTAAAATGACACCTTCTGCAAGAACATTTCAGTTTAAACAGGGATAGTCTTTCCTGAGGAGGTTGGTTTTCGAATGCAGCAGCAGCAACACTAAAAGATTTAATTTCTGAAGAAGAAATGATGAAGAAGGAGGATCCTCCCATGGACTTCATGTCTCAAAATAAGAATGGAGGGGAATCTTGTTCCATCAGGTTGGGGGAGAATTGTTTATGGGTTTTGTGTTTTTAAAGGGAACAAATTTTACTTCTTCAATCACTACTCAGATTGGAACACAGCCTACATTTGTAATACAGCTGCTGTAGCCAAAAGGCACCAGAAAGGTTACCAGGAGTCTTTTTTCTTATGCATCATCACCCTTTGGGTAGGTGATTTTTCTGCAGTCATTTCCAATACCCAATGTACCAGGCAGGTGGCTGTTCTGGGAAGTCAACTCTTCCTGAAAGTTATCCTCCCAGGGAGGCATGATGGGCAATAAGCACTTAAGAAAGTGTTTTGCAGCAAGGGAGCTGAGATGAAATAGCAATATTAAAGGAGATGAGTTTTGTTTACAGAGCAGCCAAGTATGCCATTCTTCTAGAACAAAGGGGGGGGGGCAAAGAGGAAGGAATATCTGCAACATGATTTATTCCTGTCCAGTAGCACAGGGAAAATATTATGCCAGTTGGCATAAGAAGCTCTGGCTGCCAAATGTGAAACAGAGATCTACTAGATTAACCAGTGCCATACTTTTGGAGTTTGCAGGCCATTTCACAAGCATTACCATCATCCAGTGACACCACCTGAGGATCAGAGTGGGTTACCAATACCACAGGAGTATAACTCCTTCAACTCA
This sequence comes from Phrynosoma platyrhinos, assembly GCA_020142125.1. Classification (NCBI taxonomy): domain Eukaryota; kingdom Metazoa; phylum Chordata; class Lepidosauria; order Squamata; family Phrynosomatidae; genus Phrynosoma; species Phrynosoma platyrhinos. The sequence continues at coordinate 199,059,189 of CM034701.1, forward strand.
AACAACATACCCAACAGAACAGTCCTGTCCATTGTGAAGTCATAGGCTTTCATGGCCGGCATCCATAGGTTTTTTGTGGGTTTTTTCAGGCTGTGTGGCCATGTTCTAGAAGAGTTTCTTTCTGACGTTTCGCCAGCATCTGTGGCTAGCATCTTCAGAGAAAACTGAAATGGAAAAGTCTGGGTGTGTATATATATACTGTGAGACCCTGGGTAGGGAGGAGTGGTTCCCAGGTGAACTGTGTGTTGTCTGTGTTGAACTATGTGTGTTGAACTGTGTGCTGAAGTGGTTCACCTGGGAACCACTCCTCCCTACCCAGGGTCTCACAGTATATAATCTACACACCCAGACTTTTCCATTTCAGTTTTCTCTGAAGATGCTAGCCACAGATGCTGGCGAAACATCAGAAAGAAACTCTTCTAGAACATGGCCACACAGCCTGAAAAAAACCACAAAAAACCTATAGTCCTGTCCATGTTTATTCAGATGGAAGTCCCCCTATGTTTAGTAGTGGTTATTGCCAAGTCATTGTATTCAGAACTGCAATTTAAGAAATAAAAAGTGAACACTTATGATTTGTCCAAAAAGTGAAGCTGGTTTTGGGGGAAAGTGTAGGTGAATCAGACTTCTTCTGGATTTCATATTTATTTTATTTATATCCCATGTTTCTTCCAATATGGGACCCAAGGTGGCTCATAATATGTTGAAACATAATACATTTAAAACAATGGAAAACATAATAATTTAAAAACAATTAAACAATCTCACTAAAACCATTAATTTAAAATCATTTAAAACACAATAATGATTATGATGATAAAAAAATACAGTGAACAGATTTTCAACAATGGCTGAAATGAAAAGATTTGCAGCAATAGCAAGTTAACAGTCAAAAAGGTCTTTGCCTGCTGGCAGAAAGAAAACAGTAAGAGGGACAACTAAAGCCCACTTAAGAGAAAATTCTGCAGCTTGGGAGCAGCCACTGAGAAGGTTTTTTTCTCCTTCTCCTCATCAAATGAGCCTGTGATGGTGGTGGGACTGAGAGAAATCCCTCCTCCAAGGACATTAAAAGGCAAGCAGGCAGGATCTTATCAGGAGAGCAGATCTTTCAGATAATCTGGAACCATGCCTTCTCCTCTTCCCCTCAAGTTTGTTAGTATGAACTGGATCAAGTTTTTGTAGACTGGATAAGACACACTTTATTTAGAGACAGCACATGATTTTCCATTCAGAGCAGTTTCTAAAAACCACTGACAAGTCAGCATTAAGCTGTCTCTGAGCACCCATCACTGAAATACAGGACGAGACTGCACAAGGACAAAGCAGTTGCCAACCTCCTCTTATGGCCAAACTATCTATAACAGGGGTAGGCAACCTTTCCCCTTTAAGGGCCGAGGGACATCAGCTCCCAGAAGCCTCAGCCATGTTGGCCAATAGCTCCTGGGATTCTGGGAGATGAAGTCCCTCAGCCCTTAAAGGGGAAAGGTTGCCTACCCCTGATCTATAACTTTATCTATATGCATTTATCTAATCTTTCTCCCAATACAAGAAGCCAAGAGGGAAACTGCCAGTAGCACCAGTTTAGCAGATTCTGCAACATAACTTTCCCAATGGTTGGGATAATTTTGCTTTTCCTGTGTAGAGTTCCTTCATCCACATTTTTAGTCCTTCTTCAACCCCAGACAAATGAGAAGGCAAGAGCCAAGCTGCTGGATGTGACTTCATATTCTTCATTCTGGGATAGCCAAAGGGGAATTTCCTTCTATTTCTTCCCTTTTTTCATATGGGAGGTTCATCGGCACAAAGTCACAAAAACCATTCTGGCTTTAAGAGCCACCAGGTCTCTGTTACTTCCACAACATCATCCCCTTCCTTCCTTCTTCCTGTCCCCCATAATCCAGAATGTAATTCTCAATGCAGATCCAAATCTAAGGACTTTTTTCACATACACTTTACAGAAATTACTCTGTGCAAAATATATTCCATAAGATACCAGTGGCAGGTTCTGGATCCTTGTGCCCTGTCCACATACTGTCTACTTGTTCAAAAAGGAGAAGAAGAAAAGGGAAAAAGAAGAGATGAGCAGTTATGGCTGCCAAGTTTTAAGTCAAAAATACTAGGCAAAGTGGAAAGCCACATTACAGATGAATTGGCTCAAGGAAGCCACAGCCCTGAATTTGCAAGACCTGAGTAGAGCTACTGAAATTAGGGCTTATGGTGGGCTCTTACTCATATAGTCAACATACCATAAGTCAAAGCCTACTTGGCAGCAAATAACAACAACAAATATTAGAAGAACCTCTACAAGTATTCACAACATACAGGCATATATCTGGAAATTTCCACAACATATGGAAAAGTGTCTAGTGAATTCCTGAAGTCACATAACAGTACATCTCCTCAAACTCACTCTATGTTATGGCTTTTTAAAAAAAAATGACCCCAAGTACACATCAGCATTGCCCAAATTCTGTGCCAAGTTATTCCATATTTAGTAAACTGCAAATAAACATGCAGTTAGCAAACTGGAGTGTATTATCTTGTTTTGCAAAGTGCATTCTGTGTCTGCTTGGTCTGGTGAGGGCCATGAAATAAGAGAGTACTGAGGGCCCACTGTATGACTACAGTCCAGTAAAAAAGCAAATGTTTTACACTCAGAAGATCTCTTGTAAACAATTCTTGAAAAGTGCCCTTGGTAGCAGGGCTGCTCTCCTATTGCCTGACTGCATTCTGGAAACAGATGAGCAAAAACACACTCATGTTCCTATGTGTACCATGCAGCGTCTGAGAAACTTTTATAAATGAACCACAACTCCCCAAGTTCTCTACTCATGTGGATTGAGGAATTATGGGAGTTGAAATCCAAACAACTTCCCAAAGCCCTAGTATTATGTAAAGTTTATTTATTTATGTTTTATCTCACCATTATCCTAGCACAGGACCCAAGGCAGCCTACAGTCATTTAAAGTAAAGCACAGCTAAAAAAAACAATTAGTACAAAAAAAAAATTAAGTAATTAAATGAAGAATTCCACTAGCAATACAGAGTTGAAACAATTTAACACACATTTAAAACAGAAAGGATAAAAACACAGCATATGACATTAGAAACCTTTTCTGCCCTATGAATTAAAGGCCAAAGACCTACCTAAACAAAAAGCCTTACTTGCCAGGAGGAAGAGAACAGAGAGGGGGCCAACCAAACCTTCTATGGGAGGGATACCACATCCTGGGAGCAGCACATATCCTCACCATGTTTTCATTTGGCTGTCCATTATCCACCCACAGCACCTTCTGCTCCTGTGAAGTCCAGTTACTGCAAAGAACTCCATTCCCAGTTTCTGCACTCTCAGAATATATCCAGCTCTGAGAACGTAATGGCTAGCAAGAAAATAGAAGGTGTTGCTTATGAAAACATTAATGGCTAAACAAGTCCAGTCTCTGTAGGTACTACAGATTTGTCTTCTCCATCATGGAACCTCCATCATGTTAAGCTAAAGCTACTGGGGAGAATGGACGCTGCAGTCTAACACATCTAGACGGTAAGAGGCTAGGGACAGCTGCTATAGATACTAAGGGCCCTTTCACATTACACAGTTATAGTGCTATGGTTCCATTTTAAGTGCCCTGGTTCCACGCAGGGACATTTTGAACTCTCAACCAGAGAATTTGTCTCTGGTGCCTCTGACCAAACTGCCAACCTCAGGAAGTTGGGTTGGGTGATAGGGCTCTAAGTAGCTGTCAACACATGGTGTACAGATGTTACTCAAAGTATATTTGAGGGACTTGGGAATGAGCAGATTATTATAAAAATAGCAGATAAATGACATAAGCAAATTGTGGACAGTTTTAGAGACACTTGGACTCAAATAAATGCAAACATGAACCTAGCCTACTTCAGAAGGCCCTTGAGAGCTACTCCAAGTTCAACACCCAGCACAAGTGAAAAAAGGAAAGAGATCAAAGACAACATGCTCAATGCCTCCTCCCCATCAGATGCAATGATTCTAGATTCCAGTCAAAATCTTAAAAGACACACATAATAAAGCTTCCTTACATACAAGCTAAACTTTCATTCTGATCCCACTGACTGTTAAGAACAAAAATACTGTAACTGCATGTGGTAAACCAAATATAATGCACCAGGTTGTCAAAGATAATAAGCTGTTCCTGTCCATAAAATATCTCTTTTTTCCCACAATGCAGGATCTGTCGAAATCAGTGATTCCCAACTTTGGTCCTCCAGGGATTTTGAACTTCAGCTCCCAGTTTGGCTAGCAATCTGGAATTCTGGGAGATAAAGTCCAAAACATCTGGAGGACCAGAATTTGGGAACACTGTTCTAAATCTTAAGCTGTCTCCCTGGTTTCATGCAAGTTATAATATTTGGGCTGAGTATTCCACACATTGTAACCATCCCTCTGAGAACCTTAAGTCTTGTGCAATAGTTTTTAAAGATGTCATCACCATTGTGAACAACATGGCAAACAGAGGTCTTGCTTCTTTCCAACAAAACAAGAGCCAATCTGTGAAACAACATACTGAGGCAGAGAGAGAGAGAGAGAGAATGACTTGCCCAGGGCCACCAAGACAGTTCATGGCTGGGGAGAGGTTTAAAATTGTGTCCCCCTGGGAAAATTCTCAGACTTGGATCCACTGAAGAGGCTAAAATGATACAGGCTAAGTCCCCCTTATCCAAAATGCTTGGGACCAGATGTGTTTTGGATTTTGGAATACCTGTTTTTGCAGATATGTACATAATGAGATATCTTGGAGATGGGAGCCAAGTCTAAACATGAAATTCATTTATGTTTCATATATACCTTATACACATCTTGTTGGTAGTTATATACAACAATATTTGTAATAAATCAGAAGGCAGAGGGGTCACCATATCAGCCACCCATAAAAAAACTTTTGTTTTTTGGAGTATTTTGGATTTCAGAATTCCAAATAAGGAAGACTCAATCTATACACATGAATCAGAAAACAAATTCATTTGTTGGAACACACTGTGAATTTGGTATGTATTTTCAATATGTCCCTTCAAGATCTGTGCCAAACATTTCTGTTCCTACCCCTATTCAATCCAAATAAAGCCCTACATTGTATCTTTTTATTTCAAATTATGGAATGAGAGTACATGCTAAATTTATTTATCCTAAAAACCAACATAAACAGAGCGGGGGGGGGAGAAGTACTCATATTCTTTCACCCAAAAGTCTGCCTACTGTGCACTTGGGAGTCTGGGTTATATAGAAACTATTTCATTGTAACTTTCCACACAACTAATTCTCAGAAGCAAAGAACTTCCTCTTCCTCCAGGCTATGGGGAAAAGGGAGGGGGAGAGAAAGGAGGATGGGTGACAGGGAGAAATTATTTTGCAACTGCCTTGAGTTATTGCAACAGTTAATAGAACTGCAGGCTTTCTGGTTATGATGACATTTGCAGAGTATACACAACTCTTCCTGTTCTGAATTAAGCAGCCACAAAATATTAGGCCAAGAGGAAGGAAGGAAGGAAGGAAGGAAGGAAGGAAGGAAGGAAGGAAGGAAGGAAGGATGGATCCTAGAGTGTGACCATAGTGGTTCTCCTCTGCTGCTCTCATGCTCAAAAAGTCTACCCAAGCATCTCAAAATCTGCAACCTTAAACCCTTTTCTTAAAAGCAAGTTAGCCTTCCCCCCTGTGTTATAATGCAATGTGGGGCACAATCCAGCAAGTATCTGTAAGTCCCACTGATTTGAATGGAAGAGGCTAAAGTAAATACTTCATTTGAACTAGACACCAAAGCGCTTAACTAGATTGTGTTTCCAGTGCTTGTACCACACACTTCCTAGACAGTTTAAGAGCACTTCACATGGACTTATTTCACTCGTACTTACAACACTTGTTTAAGTAGGCTTAGTGTTTTATATTTATATACACACAGCTAGGAACCATGGGCTTGGGTGAGATCATGGCAGAGATAACATTTGAACCAGGGGATTCCCAGCTCACTGCTCATTCATTTTTAATTTACAACTTTCTGCTGATAAATTTGCTTAGGGTAGGGGATTTCATTTGAGCAAGATGTTTTGTGGCTGTTGTTGTTGGAGTCAAATGAAGTGCCGCCCTTCAACACAGACTGACAGTTTTACATTGTGTAGCAGAATGAGACCGGAAGCTGGAAGCACGGGAAGGACTTGCCTTTTGAGATGTCATGGCTGGAACCTCTGCAAATGTAATTCAGTTAAATCTCTGGAACAGCTTCCCTAAACTCTGTAGCCAGCTGGCCATGGGGACAAAGGGAAGGTGAAATGAAAGACAACCATCCCACCTGTGTTGGTATCTCCTGGCCTCACAGTGATATAACATTTTACCATTTTGACAAATGTGAAAGCATTGTTTTGAAAAACTCTAGAATAAGTCCTGAGATTCTTGGGATAGTTTTGCAGCATTCTACACCTGGGAAATAAATTCATTTCCAAAAGGATATTTCCACACAACAAGATTTCCTGACAATATCTTCTTCTTAAAAAAAAACCCTTATTAAAACATCTTTGAAGTATGTTAACCCTAATTATTGTAGACTGGATTCTAAATATAAATGGATAGATGGATAAATTATAATGGCTGGGACAAAGTGAGAAGAGCTGGCATGAATTGTGTCCCACTCAGCTTCTTCCCCATACCATCACTGAATGGCTTTGGCTGCAAACTTGGACCCACTTACCTGGAACAAGACCTAATGAATTAAGTGGGACTTACTCAGAAGACCAGACATACCCAGGATTTGTTCTTTAAAAGTGCAACATGGGAAATCCCCAGTTCATATTTCACTTCTGCAACAGTGGGAGGCTTAATGTCAACTTACTCCTTCCCCTGACCACAGAAAACAGATAGACCATATCACTGGCCTTATGTGACTGTTTGTAAACTTTATTGAGATAAAGTACCTTGAATGCTTTAAGCACTCAACCAATGTTCTCCAGTTGCTAAGCATCGCTAGTGGGATGTGTTCAAACAGCAACCAAAAAGGTTTAACGGAAAGGTTCACATGACTATAAAAGCCAACACTAGCAAAAAGATTTAGGCCAAACACATGCAAACTGCTTCTTTAAACTCAGCGCACATACAGCAGACTTGAGGATGAAAACAACCAGCATCCTTTCTTTACAGTAGAGTAGCATACAGTATCTGCCCCAGGCGTGCTGGCTATGTCAACAAATTATCTCGCATTGAACTGTCTAGACTGTTATTAATATGCAACTGATTCAATGGCAAGGACACTGTTGGAAGCAAACTGGAAGAATTGTTAAGTGGAGAATTAATCGCCTCTCCAACTGAATCAGCCGCTCAAGGGAGAAACAGAAAGAAAACCAGATGTGACTCATCAATGAGTCTGCCTAACAAGTCCATAGAAAAGGCTCCTGGTCCTTTAAGAATAAAGTGGACTTGAACTATCTGCTTGCCTGACATATTTGCACCGCTGAACCCTTTCCCACAAAGAGAGCTGGAACGACAAAGACCTCATACAGGGAGATCCTTAAACACTGAGCAGCTAGATTCCCACTTTCACAGCAAGAAGATCCACCGATACAGACAGGTCCATGCGCACCTTCACACTTCAAAGGCACATTGTAGAATTACGCTCATGACTTCTGAAATCATTGGAAGACAAAAATCCAGGAATCTATGATCTGAATCAACATGCAGATGTAAAATGGGGGGTGGGTGGGTGTCAGTTACATTAAAAAGCTTCCACATGTTCACTTGCCGAGTTAACCACACAAACCAGGGGCTTCTCCCCGTTCGTAAGACAGCAGTTTGCCAAATACAAGAGATTCTCATCTGACTTTGTAACCAAACCCAGCTCAGCGCTCTCCCTTCAGCCTGATCTTGTCTTCCTCAGCGAGGAGCCCCATTCGCCAGCCCTTGCTTTCTCCCCCATCCCAGCTGAGGGTTTTCTTTCTAATCATTCCCGCTTTGTATTGAGGCAAATCACAGCTTTCCTGCCAGTCCCTCTTTTCTCTCTCTAGGCTCCCATCTCTCCTGACAGCCCTGTCTTCCTCCTTGTTGAGTTTAACCTCATTACCCAATTTCCTGCTTTGGAAGTTATTTCTTAACCCCTCCTCTGGCTTCTCAACCCTCTTGGCTTGCCGAAGGTCATCCTTTTAAGCCAACATTAACCATTTAAGCAGTTTTGGGTTTGAAAAGATTTTTATTTATTTTATTTTAGGGGGGAAAAACTCAAAAGGCGATGCTTAATTTGTACAGCGTTACATTCTCGGCTTCTGCAAATCAGGTCTCTCCACCAAAACACCTGGCTTGGTAGTGACATCCCAATTACCTTGAAAATTACCTTGAAAAGCAGGAATGGCTTCAGTTGTCAATAGTGGTTGCACACACACTTAGTGCAAGAAGAAAAGAGGGGGAAAGGGAGATTTAAATAACAGTATACGATGGAAAGAACTCAAAAGAAAAATGACAAACCCCCCCCCCACTCTCCACACACACACACTTTGTGCAAGAAGAAAAAAGGGGAAAGGGGGGTTATTTTAGTTTAAACAACAGTATAAGATGAATAGAACTCAAAAGAAAAATGACACACAATCCCATACACACACACACTTTGTGCAAGAAGGAAAAAAGGGAGAAAGGGGGATTGGTTTTACTTTAAATAACAGTATAAGACGGAAAGAACTCAAAATGACCCCCCTCCCTACACACACACACACACACACACACACACACACACAATTTTGTGCAAGAAGAAAAAAGGGGGAAGGGGGGGTAAATTTACTTTGAATATGTATGACATGGAAAGAACCCAAAAGAAAAATGACACACACACCCCACACACATATCTTGTGCAAGCATAAAAAAAGAGATTTATTCATTTTACTTTCAATAACAGCCGTAGGATAATGAGGCAAGAGAGCTCCTGTAGCCCCTTTGAGACTCACTGAAAGAAAGACGTTGGCAGCATGAGC
>CM034701.1:199073237-199084331 GCA_020142125.1 Phrynosoma platyrhinos
CAGAGGAGATTTGCCATTGCCTTCCCTTGAGGCTGAGAGAGTGTGACTCACCCAAGGTCACCCAGTGTGTTTCAGTGGCCAAGCAGGGAATCGAACCCAGGTCTCCAGAGTCAAATCACTACACTACACTGGCTCTCTGCCTATGTATTTTGAATCATGATTTAGAAATGTGCCAAGCTTCTCAGTGTGACGCCTTTAACATCAACACATGAAGAGGAGTTTTTTTTCCCATACATGGTTAGCCTGGGCCGCCTCTCCTTCCCCAAACTTATGGCCTTTGCAGACTGCCAGAAATAGTGCAAATTGAATCCACTTTAAGGGTTAGGGTTAGTGCTAGGGAGTCATGGGAATTGTTTTTTTTTTCTTCTGAGACATTGAGCCTTCTCTGTCAGAGAGCTCTGGTGCCACAATAAAATGCAGTTCCCATGATTCCCTAACCTTAACCCTAACCCTTAAAGTGGACTCAATTTGCACTATTTCTGGCAGTCTGCAAAGACCCTAAGGGCCTTTGCAGACTGCCAGAAATAGTGCACATTAAATTGAGGCACTGCCCTGGCTCAGTGCTAGGAAATCATGGGAACTGTAATTTATTGTGGCAACAGAGCTCTCTGACAGAGAAGGCTCAATGTCTCAGAAAAAAATACAATTCCCATGATTCCCTAGCACTGAGCCAGGGCAGTGCCTCAATTTAATGTGAACTATTTCTGGCAGTCTGCTTTGGGTTTGGAATGAAGGCAGAAGGAGGGACTGCCTGCAACCTGATTGCTTTCCTCAGCTACATGGCTGGTGGTCAGACACACACACAAGATGAATGGAGAGCTCTTCCCCTTTGTGTACCATTTTGGGTTGTTGTGGGATTTTTAAATTGGGAGCAGCCCCTTGCTGTGAGATGGCACATGCTTTCCAATCATCTGAATTGGTAAGGCTTGGCATCGCTGGGCCACACTCCTGCCCTTCGGTGCATCTCTTGTATAGGGACTCCACTACACAAAGGCAATGTTGGTCAGAAAGTCCCAATATGGCATCACTGTTTTCCCTCAGAATTCAAGCCGTGCCCAGCAATCCTTTCCAGATTCACCAGTGTGGTCCAGAAAGGCCTACTATGATATCCATGTTTCAATAAATATGGTCCTCTTAATGTCTACACCTTCAAGACATTTCTGATTTATGGTGACCATATCATGGGGTTTTCTTGGCAGGTTTCTTCAGAAGGGGTTTGCCATTGCCATCCTCTGAGGCTGAGAGAATGTGACATGCCCAAGGTCACCTGGTGGGTTTACATGGCCAAAATGGGATTTGAACCTTGGTCTCCAGACTCATAGTCCGGCGTACAAATCACTGCACCACACTTGTCTCAGTGTTGTTGTTGTTGTGTGCCTTCAAGTCATTTCCAACTTATGGCAACCCTAAAGTGAATTACCATGGGGGTTTCTTGGCAGGTTTCTTCAGAGGGGGTTTGCCATTGCCATCCCCTGAGGTTGAGAGACTGTGACTTGGCCAGGGTCACCCAGTTGGTTTACATGGCTGAGCTGGGATTTGAACCCTCTTTCAGCTAATTTTCCACTTAAAGCCAAATCCCTATTTTCCTGCAGCACATCAACATGGTTATTTTCTATTCCAATTTCCAATGTTTAGCTACCACTACTTTTGCTAGGAAGAGCCAAAAAGAGAAATTTTAATGCTTACAAGCTCTGTTCTTTCCCTCAAAGAGGGACAATAGCAAAAGTCTGGAGAGAGATCTTGTAGCACCTTTGAGACTAACTGAAAGAAAGAAGTTGCCAGGCTGAGCTTTCCTACACTAAAGCCTATCTCCTCAAATGAATTTGGTGCAATCCAAAAGCATCTGAGGAAGTAGACTTTAGTCTCCGAAAGCTCATGCTGCCAACTTCTTTCTTCCAGTTAGTGTCAAAGGTGCTACAAAATCTCTCTCCATACTGATTCTACAGACTAACACGGCTATATCTTTGAATTCTAGCAAAAGTCTGTTATCAAACACTGTTTGTTACAGAATTCAAAGATTTTACCATGTTAATCTAGGTAAGTATGTGAAGGGGTATTGTAGCATCTTTGACACTAACTGAAAGAAAGAAAGAAGTTGTAATAGAAGCTTTTGTAGACTTTGTTCTACTTCCTCAGATGCATTTGAGTAGCACTTGAGTAAGAAGACTGAAGTCTACCACAGTGGCGCCCCCCGACTTGGTGACACCCAATGTGGGGGGCTTCTGGGGGTGGGACTTCTGGCATGTGCGCTGCATGGGAGTGAGCACACATGGGCACGCACTGGAGAATCTCACAGACAGCCTCACAGCGGCCCAAAGAGTGGCCCGGAAGGCCCTGCGGCAACCTTGAGAGTGGGCCCAAGGTCCTGGGAAGGCCCCATGGGGAGCAGGGGACCAACCGGGTGTCACCCCTTCACCCTCCTTCTGAGGTGTCACCCGATGAGGCCTGCACCCACTGCACTCCCCAGTGATGCTATTGGTGTACCAAAACTTATACTACCAACTTCTTTCTCTGTTAGTTGCATAGGTCCAAAACACGCTGCAGAAATAATCCCATTTCATAGGTTTTTGTGGGTTTGGGGGGCTGAGAGACTGTGTTCTAGAAGAATATATTCCTGATGTTTTGCCTGTATCTGTGGCTGGTATCTTCAGAGAATGGTGGCATGCAGGTGTGTGGGGTATATACCTTATTTTCCTGCGTATAAGACTACTTTTTAACCTGCAAAATCTGTGGTTAAAGTGGGGGGGTCGTCTTATACGCCGGGTATGATAAGGAGGGTGGAGGTGCTAAGACTCTATATTTTGACTGGGAAAATGGGGGGTCGTCTTATACGCCGGGTCGTCTTATACGCCGGAAAGTACGGTATACTGTGTGAGCCTTGGTTGGGAGGATTACCATGTAAATCTGGATATTGTTCTGTTGAGGCAAGGCCTCAACAATCCGCACTGCAGACATAATCCCGTTTGAAACCGCTTTAACTGCCCTGACTCAGTGCTAGGGAACTCTGGGAACTGTAGTTTTGTGAGACATTGAGCCTTCTTGGTTAGAGAGTTCTGAAGCCACAATAAACTACAATTTCCTGATTCTGTAGCACTGAGCCAGGGCAGTTAAGGTAGTCTCAGACGAGATTATTTCTGCAGTGTGGATTGTACTATTGATGCTCCAGTACCCCTTGCATATTTGCTATAGGTTGCAATTCTCAAACAAGGAAATTACAAAGGAAGACTGGAAAGAAGCTGAACTGAATTATATCCACAAATTCTAATTCACTAGCAGAGGTATGAACAAAAATAATGGCTTCATGGTGCACTGCATATATTAATTTAATTAATACATGAATCTGCCCTACTGCACATACTCCAAAAAGAGGCTTGATAGACAAGATTTTGACTGCAAAGAAATGCCTTTTGGTAAGTAGATTTGTTGCTTTACCACATTAATACTAACTGACCAAAGATCTGAAAGGCATACACTACACAAACCTTTGAATGTTTGTGGGAAGGATCATGATCTGCATCTTTTTGGATCCTTTCTGGTTCCTGTTAAATTCTATTTCACTCCCACAATTGTATAAATATGCTCTATAACCTGAGTCTTTAATATTACTCTGAACTGCATCTGAAGAAGTAGATTGATATCCATGAAAGCTCATGTTAAAATAAAAATCAATTAATTTTAAAAGTGCTAGCTTCCACCCCACCCCATGCACACACACATTTCCCCCTTTTTATGCTTCAATAGACTAACACATCTTTGGAAACTATTTGTTGTTTATTAACCTGAGCACCTAGTGTTTTAGGATTTGGCGCCTGGAATGTTATATTGAGGGATATGAGCCATAAATGTAATAATGCACCTTTTTGGTTACATTCTCATTAACATGAGGGGCAGGGATTTTATTCATATGGGATAGTTTTACTGGTATTAGAATTCATCTATAAATGGTCTTAATGAATGTTCTTTATTGAGACTGAAATAATCTTAAATGTAGCTCCAGATTATATACTTTCCCAGCCCTTTTAAGCTATTATTGAGCTTAAACCACTGAATTCTTAAGTCAGTAGACTCTTACACATAGAAGAAAATACATCACTGTTCCTGATAAATAAAAAATGCTGATTGACATAGCAAAATTAAGATCTCACATTGACACTGCTATTTATGTGCTTATGGATATCTGTATTTGTTATGTTGCGTTATAAGTAATAAAATAGATAAAATACTATTTTAAAAAAAGAACAATGTAGATCAGAAAGCCAAAAAAGAATGTCATTCTATTTTGCAGTAACCAGTGAAGAGTTACCCATTTGCCCCCCTCCCCAAACTGAGCAAACTAGGTTTTGTGACAACTTTGAATGCCAACAAGAAAGGAAATGCAGCACTGCCCTCAGTATTCATAGGCACCTTGAATGTGCTCTGCAGCGGTAAAAGGAATGGGTGTCTCCTGTGGATGATCACAAAACACATTTTGTAACTAGATGTGTTGTTTTAAAAGCCACATGATATAAAATAAAATAGTCCTGGAAAAATGTTGATGCTAGGTAAAATGGAAGGCAGTAGGAAGAGAAGAAGACTGTGCCACCAATATTGACTCAATCAAGGAAGCCACAGCTCTAAGACTTAAACAGTGTTTCTAACCAGTGTTTATAGTGATCTCTCATTCATAGGATCCTTGTAAATTGAAGCCAACTTGTTGTTAATAACAGCAACAATGGTCCAAGTTCCCTGGCCAAATGGAGGATCCCATGTGAACTCCAAAAACAAAAAATCCATTTTCCACTAGGATAACTGATCCCAACTCTTTGAAGTTACCCAGAGTCCTTTCGCTACTATTAATTTGCCCTATTAATATTCCACTATTAAATATTATTTGTGGGTGCCCTCCCAGCTTCCTGGGAAACAGTCCCCTACACATCTTGTACATCCAGCCTGAAGTGGGTTCTAAAGAGCCCCAAAACTCACCACATTTCTGACATTTCAGTGGAAACTCTTAGGATAAAAGTGGCACTTTTACCATTAGAAAATGCAATACACTTCACTTTACTGGAGAACTTCCTGGTGATTTCAAATGGACTGACTTCATTAACTTGAACTGTCATTCTGTGAAAGCTGCCTTTCAGAGTGCTGATACTGAAAGGGACCTCAAGGCACATCTGGTGAATCCCAGCAGCCCAGTCCAAAGCACATTTAGTTTGAAGTGTGTCCTACTGATTTTATTGGGCAACGGTTAAGACTTTAGCTCTCTATAAAGTGCTCAAGAGACATTATTCTGTGCTCCATTTTCAAGACCTCTATTGTGATGCTTTCATAAGCTTTCTCAGTAGTTTCTTTCACTGAGCAATGTCTTTTACACTTTGTGCATCCAGAATAGGGTAGACAACAGTGGTTCTCCAAATATTTTTGAGCTGCAGTTCCCATAATCCCTTACCACTGGCCATGTTGGCTAGGGGTGATGGGATTTGTAGGCTGAGACCATCTAGAGAGCCACAGTTGTTCTAAAGCATGGCAGAGTTCTTCAGGTGTAAAGCAGGCACAGAGAAAACCTGTTTTTAAAATGCCCTCACCTACCATGGAGATTATCACACAGGGTTAAGAAATAGAAGAAAAACAGAATGCTCTCATCATGATTGTGTGACTGTGCAAAGATTTTCACATGACGTCACACTCATCCAGTACTTCAGTCAATAGCTTGGAATGTTCCCGTAACTTTTTATTAATGGGGAAACCCTGTGAATGGTTTGCCGATCGCACTATCGTGAAGGTGTGAAAGCCAATAACATTTCATTTGCGCTATTGAGGAGCAATCTGGGACCTTTTCCCAGACTGCATTTTGGTACAGGCATTTCATTCTCATTGATAGGATTGTTTTTGGAGTGGATCTCTTTCTTATTTCGAGGTGTTGGGCACAGTTTTGTTTCAACTAGATAAGGATAAGGTCATGAAATATATAAATTTAATTTTTTTGTGTTTGGGATGGAACCATGATTTTCAGACATGTGCAATTGTGCCCAAACGGCTCATGCAAGAAACTTCCAACAATAATATATTAACAATACACAAATGGATGTATGTGGAATGCATTCTCTTTCATTTTTATATCATCATGCGATTGTGCAACCGTGTGAAAATACCGCTATAGCTCTATGCTTCCATTATCTTCTAATAGCACAATTGTTGTGGAATTGGTCCTAGTGTGATAATCTCCCATGTTTTAAAATTGCAGCCAAGGGCAGGGAACTTTTTAATTAACCCATTTGTAAACTGCTCTGAAAGCCTTTTGGCTGAAGAGCGGGATATAAATACTTAATAATAATAATAATAATAATAATAATAATAATAATAATAATAAGTGACTGTAGACTCCACAGTAGGAACAGGGAACAGAATACACAACCATTTTATGGCAGTGTATTCCCATCCTGGTAGCCTTCAGATGTGCTGGATGGCAGCTCCTATCATCCCCATGCTGACAGGGGATTATTTCGAATGGGCACCAGGAGGGGAGAAACTGATAGGCTTTATAGGTTAAATGTAGCATAATGCTTACTGAAAAGCTCTAAAACACTTTATGCTTTGGTACTATTTGTTTCCCAAGACCTACCATTTTCTGGATGCACAGGTTTTCATTTTCTGCCAATGTGCAGCTTTTGAATAACCAAATGCCATGCTACACTAGAGTTCACATAAAGTAAAATTTGAATTTGAAGGCTGCCCCTTCAGGCAAAATATGTAAGAAATTTCAAACTAAAGTCAACAGAGTTTTGATAAGACCAGTGACTCACTCACTCCTGGGTTTTCTCTGGATTTTGCATTACACCACTTTTGAAATTAATTTGGAGGTTTCTCTTCAGGTGAAACAACAGAGGTATTATCTGGGGGGGGGGGAAGCATATCCAAAGACAACAGGGATTTCTTAGGATGATTTTACAAGCCTCTAACTATAAAAATCTACAGTCTTCATGATGCTGTGAAAAGAAATGGGAATCAGACCTTAGAAATGTATTATTTTCTTTGACTAGGCCTCTTTTATCTCTAGGGAGAATGTTTCACCTCCTTGGATTTTATTTGAACAGACAACTAAAATCTCAAGAAACAGTACAATGCAATAAAAGACACAATTTCCTTTCTGGGAATCAAGGCTCTCTTCCCACCCCACCCCTTGAAGTCCTCTTAATTTCCTCTATGTTTTGATAGCTTCCTCTTCAACCTCTCACCTCCTTGTCAAACTTTATTTTTTTTCCCTCACCCTGCCATAAATGACTTTTTTTATTGAGCTAAACTATCTTCTTTCCCCTAGCACTGGTTTTGTTAAGTATTTCAGCAAAGTGCAAAATGCTGGTCTGTCTCAGGTTTTCTAAAGTGCTGTCTTAAAGCTCTTTTTGATAGAAACAAATGCACCACACAGTGTTACGACTAGAAAGGCCAGAAACCGTATTAAGTAAGCACTGCTAGTACAGAGCCTGAATTTTACCATCTCATTATTGTGTAGAAAGGAAAGATGCCTGGCATGAAACCTAGTTTTCTAGGGCATAGAAATCCTTACAGGCCCATATTTTTAAACTACTGCTATTTAATTGAATGCATACCTCTAGGGCATTTCACTTTAAATATGCTTTTACCACTCTCTAAACCTTTCTGTCCTTGCACCCATCTGCAGAAAGCCAGGTGTTTGTTTGTTTTTTCTCGTTACAGCCAAAATGTTCTCTTAGAACTACATTCCCCTCCAGGATGCACCCCAAACTCACTGATATTCCTAGAGTTGAAATGGCCAACTGTGCCCCCCAAGTTTTGTTGTACTGGAACTCCCATCTGCCATAGGATGTTATCACATGGGGAGCTCCGAACAGAAGCTGGCTTTAAAGTGAAAGTGCTACCGCAAAAGCAGAAGCAATTAATTAGCCAGCTTTCCCCATGTGAAAACCTCCTGCGCATTTAAAAGGAGGTTACTCCGAACGGAAAGTAGGCAGAAACGGCTTCTTTTTATTTTCGGAAGATCCCCCCCCCCCAAAAAAGAAGCAGTTTCTGACTACTTTCTGTCCAGATTAACCTGCTTTTAAATGCGACGTCGTCTGAAAATATACCCGCTTTTGCGGGTTATTTTCAGTTTAAACCCCCATTTCCTCACAGGTTTTCCCCCGCGTGATAACATCCATAGACAGCATAGCCAATGGTGAGGAATTCCAGGATCTGCAATTTGGCAAGAGGAGGAAAGCCATGTTTTGCTAAACCGTATCCTGGAAAATATATGGATTTAGTTTGACTGTTGTATATATGGTGGCTATATGAAGTGGGATAAAAATTTTAGGAACTCAGTGGGGACTACTCTGGAACGAAGCCTCCACAGTCTCTCTAAATGACAACCCATTACATGGTTATTCTAAGAGGCATGAACCCTGTCATGCAAACAACAGTGTGACTGGCCAAATCCTTCAGATGTTTCCTCTCCTCCTCTTTCACATTTCACTTGCTTTCATTATACACACACACACACACACACACACACACACACACATCCCTCCACATTCACTGGGGTTAGGGGCATAGGACCCCCATGAATGTAGGAAAAACTGCAAGTAACAAAACCACTATGTTTTTACATGCGATAATACTTCTCTAGGAATCTCTAAGGGGGGTTGCAGACTGCCAGAAAAAGTGCAAATTCAGTCCACTTTTAGGGTTAGGGTTAGGGTTAGGGAATCATGAGAACTGTAGTTTATTGTGGCACTAGAGCTCTCTGACAGAGAAGGCTCAATGTCTCCGGAAAAAAAAAATTCCCATGATTCCCTAGCTCTAACCCTAACCTTAAAAGTGGACTGAATTTGCACTATTTCTGACAGTCTGCAACCCCCCTAAGTCCTCCAGTGCAACTCTATGGTCAACATCTGCCAGACATTGAACATAGAACTATGCTGGAGGAGTTACAAATGCCTAGTGGAGCGGTTTCTCTAGGAATCTCTAGTTTCTTCAGTGTGACTTTTGATTAAAATTGACCATAGAGTCACGCTGAAGGACCTAGAGATTCCTAGAGAGAACATATTAATAAAATCCATGAATAAGCAAATCAGTAAAAGTCAAAGCCACAAATGTGGAGAGACGAGTGTGTGTGTGTGTGTGTGTGTGTGTGTGTGTAATATTTGTTGTTGCTGTTAACTGCCCTCAAGTCGATCTTGACCCACGCTGACCCTGTGGATGAGACATCTCCAAGACTCCCTGTCCTCCACTGCTCTTCTCAGTCCCTGTAAAGACATACTTGTGACCTCCTTAACAGAGTCCATCCATTTGGCATGAGGCCTTCCTCTTTTTACTTCTCTTCACCTTTCCTAGCATTATTGTTGTTGTTTTTCCAATGACTCAATGCCTTGTCATGATGTGTCCAAAGTACAACAGCCTTAGTTTTGTCATCTTGGCTTCCAGGAAGATTTCCAGCTTGATCTGCTCTAAGACCCATTTGTTTGTCTTCTTGGCCATCCATGGGATCCTCAGCACTCTTCTCCAGCTCCACATCTTGAATGAATTCATTTTCCTCCTCTCTTCTTTCTTGACTGTCCAGCTCTCACATCCATACATGGTAATAGAGAATATGATGGCTTGTACAATTCTAACTTTTGTGCTGAGTTGTATATTGTGGCGGGTCACTGGCCGAGTGGAGTTTCCCCAATAGTCAATTGGAGTCAGGAGGGTGCTGGCTGAGGAATAACTACTATAAAAGGAGAGGAGCAAGTGGAAAAGAGTGAGATGTGTGTGTCATTTGAGAGTTTTAATACCTGCCTTGTTCTGGGGGAATGTTAATCAGGATTTAGAGTCATAGAATCATAGCGTTGGAAGAGACCACAGGAGCCATCCAGTCTAACTCTCTATTTGCTTGACCTCTATTTTGTATTTTGCACCTCCCATATATACCTGCCTAGCAACTGAGATCAGCTTTGAGTCAGACTTTCACAGGATCTATAGTCCTGATGAAGGGGCATTGTAAAGACTTGTGTTAAGAGAATTAGAACACAGGTTAAAGTGGAAACAAAGTCAGTGAGGGAACTGGAAAAGGAAATAGATTGTAACAAATGAAGAGCTCTACATAATGTAACCACATGATTTGGTAGTCAACTGTAAAAAGATACAAACTTAATATCTGACTGTAAATAAAGTTTCTATTCCTTCTTGTTTTCAGAAGAGTGGCTTGAATTAATTTGTAACTAAAAACATCATAAGCACACTATCAAAATAATAAAACACATAATAAATAAGGATACTGGGAACCCATCCCTGAGTCACTTATTAAGGGAGTGTATTAGGGAAACAGTTGGGGCCAGTAGTTGAACCAAGGGGTGAAGAGATGTTTCTGAGTTAAAGGAAAACCTCAGACTATCAAAAGGAAAACCTCAGACCAGGGGTAGGCAACCTAAGGCCCGGGGGCCGAATGCAGCCCCCGAGGCCTTTGGACCAACCCCAGGCCAGTCCTGCCACCGTCACTGCCCCCCCCATGATGATATTGATTATTGTTGTTATTACTTGTTCTTGGGGTTTTCTTGGCAAAATCTCCACAGGGGTTTTGCCATGGCTTTTCTGGGGCTGAGAGAGTGTGCATACATATATTTTTTATTTTTAAAATATTTATTTATTTATTTGTTTGTTTTTGGTGCTTCGGCCCCCCCAATTGTCTGAGGGACAGCAACCCGGCTCCCGGCTCAAAAAGGTTGCCTACCCCTGCCTCAGACCATCAAAAGGAAAGAAAAACCCTGTGGTCATCCCAACATATATCTTTGCATTTTAGGATCTTTTCTAGTTCTTTCATATAGCCACCCTCCCCATTCTTGATTTTCTTCTGATTTCCTGGCTGCAATCCCCATTTCTATCAATGTTTGATCCTAGATATGAAAACTCTTACTATTTCTATTTCTTCATTATTTAGGTTAAATTTGTGTACATTCTCCATGGTCATTATTTTTGTTTATGTTCAACAGTAAGCCTGCCTTTGCACTTTCTTTCTTGATCTTCCTTAGTAGTTCTTCCAAGGCTGGGAAGTTTTCTGCTAGTATTATGGCATCATCAACATATCTCAGATTGTTGATATTCTTTCCTCCTATTTTCACTCCTCCT
>CM034701.1:199104706-199118089 GCA_020142125.1 Phrynosoma platyrhinos
GAGCCAGTGTGGTGTAGTGGTTTGAGCATTGGACTGCAACTCTGGAGACCAGAGCTTGATTCCCAGCTTGGCCATGAAGCTCACTGGGTGACCTTGGGCAAGTCACACTCTCTCAGCCTCAGAGGATGGCAATGGCAAACCTTCTCTGAACAAATCTTGCCAAAAACACCCCATGACAGGGTCACCTTAGGATCACCCTAAGTCAGAAATGACTTGAAGGCACACACAAAACCCCTTAAGAATTGCATTAAAAAGTAAAAAATAAAATAAAATTAGAAAACCCAAAGGCATGCTGGGTAGGTCATAGGGCAGGGAGGCAGAAAAAAAACCCCGTTATGCAATTGACAAGATGTATGATAAAGGCTGCTCATGGCTTGTGATGGAAGCCACTTTTAGAAATTCAGTTGGAAAGTGGGATTTAAATCTATTGTTAGTTTGTTTATTTTTATGAAGCCAAGAAATCAGAAGACTAGTACTTGGAAAGGCAGCTATGAAAAAACTAGACAAAATCCTGAAGTGTCAAGATATATCATTGAATACTAAAGTTAGTACTGCCCATGCCATATATTTTCCATTTCTCTGTATGGTTGTGATAGCTGGACAGTGACAAAAAGATAGATGGAGTTATTGCAGTATAGTAATAAATAAATAAATAAATAAATAAATAAACTAATTTAAATAGCATTTCTGGGGAAGAGTTCTATAGATGTAATGGATTGCTAAAAAGACAAATAAATCAATCTTAGAGCAAATCAGGTCTGAGCTCTCCCTTAAAGCCATGATGACTAAAGTGAGGCTGTTGTACTTTGGACACAGCATGAGAAGACATGACTCACTAGGAAAGATGGCAATACTTGGTAAAGTAGAAGGCAGTAGGAAAAGAGAAAGATCATATTCCAGATGGATAGACTCAATCAAGGAAGCCATGGCCCTCAGTCTGCAGGATCTAAGCAGGATGGTGGAGGACATGATGATTTGGAGGTCTCTTATTCAGGGGGTCACCACAAATTGAAGTTGACTTAGCAGTAGATAACAACAGTCTGCTATTAGGACGATGTCTCATAGTAGTAATAAATGTACTAAAAATAATCAGAGCTAGGATATCCCAAGATAACAAGCAATGTAATCATTTCTAATGTGTTCATTTGGAGGACAAAAAGATGAACCAAGTTACATTTCAAATGTACCATAGTGAGTGGGAACGTAGCCATTTTACTGCTGTAACAAATAATGCTTTCTAATTTATCCTAAAATCATGTGTATGTGCCAGTCACCTATCAAATTATGGCAATCCCATGAATTTCATAGTTTTCTTAGGCAAGAAATTCTTAGAGGTGGTTTTGTCAGTTCCTTCCTCTGAAACATAGCCTACAGCGCTGTGTACAATGATAGCGCTTTAGAAATAAACTTTAATAATAATAATAATAATAATAATAATAATAATACAGCACCTGGTTTTCATCTGAGGTCTCACATCCAAGTAATAACCAGGGCTGACGCTGCCTAGCTTCCAAGGTCACATGGGATCGGGTGTCTTTAGGGCATTTAGGCCTTAAAATCATAAACCCTCCAACTGTAACTCCCATCATCCCTGAGTAGTTTAGCCCATTGTGTTTTAGTCTAATATCTGAAGGGGTTGTATGGTTCTCATCCATAGTCTGAAAATTATTCTTTAGAGGCATTTTGGCATGTTTTAATCCTAAAGTGTTTTAATTAATGAAAAAGAACAAGAAGTAAATAGTAATGCTGTGAGTAACAGAACATTAGCAAAGTCAAGTAATGGGAATGGATTACTTTAAAAAATAACAATAATAATAATAATAATTTTTATTTATATCCCGCTCCTCTGCTAGGCAATCGGGGCAGCGTACAGCATTTCACATTTCACAAAACACTGTAACAAGTAACAGCAACAAATTATTTTTTTAAAAGTAGCTTTCCAAGGTCTGTCATATGCAAGATAGCTTGCTGTGAACCAGCTCCATCATCCTGTTGAAATCTTTTTGCCCCCCTCCCCCCTTTACCAGAATAAAAAATGTTACACCTGCAGTCATGGATTATCTCAGTTTGACGCGAAAATCAAAATTGAACCAAGGACAAAAAAAGGCACACCAGCCTTTGTAATCATCCCATGGCAGTGAGAAGGTTTTGTGTAAAAGGTTATATTCTGTCTGCAATCACAACGGCGGGATTTTCTAGTTCCCATATGAGAAAGAAAATTCTATCCTTACCTCTACTGAATTTATATAGCAAACTCTGTTGTGGTCATATAATCCACATTACTGCTGTTGTTATTACAGCAATATGAGCATTCAAAACATACTTCTAAATGTAATATTAAACCTGTTGAAAAAGGAAGGAATAAATAAAACATACATTGTCAGAGAACAAGCACTATCTTACCCCTTCTTTTTCTTAAATTCATTTCCTCTGCAGTAGCCATGTATTAGGAACCACTTAAATCCCCTACATTATTTACAAGGTCTCTTATTATTCAGTTATTGTTACTCATTTACACATTTTCATTGAGAAAGAGAGAGAGAGAGAGATTAATCCAGTCTGAATCTGTAGCTCCATTTGTAGTGAACTAATGTGCCCATTCAGCCTCTTCCACATCTGCTGAATTCCTAGATAATATAAAAAGCCTGGAAATTGTGTCCAGAAAAGTAGACAAATGAGATTTTGTTCTATTTAGTAGGAAGGAGGAAATACGGCAAGACACATCTCAAGCTTCCCAGATAGCTCTAATCTGATTAAGTGTCCACTGGGGACCGGGGGCAAATGCAGTGCAGGTAGAAGGGCAGTTTTTGCATTGTGGTGTGCTCCACCACTGCAGTTATGACATCCCGGTTTGTCAGGGCTATTTTGGGTCTTCTCAGGACAGCTGGGATGAGTATTAGGAAGCAAATCCACCACTCCCAGATGCCTGCAGTTTTGGGGGGCTGATTTTCTACACACATTCCCTAAACAAATTTAAGGGATGCAGGGGCATTGTGGTGCCACAAAAAAATGGAGTTGGAGCCACATTTTCCACAGCCCTAGTTTAAGAATTCCAGATTATTATTTTTTAAAGTTATCAGAAGAATTAGATATAATGTTTCTGATGTTGTATAAAGTAACTTGCTTATGCCTACCACTACTTTGCCAATTCTGTCTCTCCAATTCCTTCCAGATGCTTTTGGCTGACAATTCCCATGGAATGCAACCAGCATAGCAACGGTGAAGGGTTATGGAAGCTGCAGTTCTAAAAGATCTGGAGCAGGGCTCCAGGTGCCCACTGCGGCCGTAAACCAAAGCTCTTTCACCTCCTCCTGTGTAGCTAGAACCCTTTTATCAGACACCTGCATGCAGAGAATGCTCTTCTTTGCAGTATCTCTGCATCCAGCCCTTAGTTCCAATCCACACCCTTGCCAGAGAAGAAGCAGTAGCCCTAAACATATGAATAGGGAGCTAGCTGTTAGGTTCCTGAGAGGCAGGACTCACCTATTCGCCTGACATAAATATCTGGAACCAGCAATCAGGTTACACTCCAAAAGAAATCAGCACACAATCATTGCAGAGTTCATATTTCTGTGTTTTCCATGAAGGTTGCATTTCCCCATATTTCACAGGAGCCCAGGCAAATTTTGCTAGAGCCAGAGGTGAAATGAGACCCAATGGGGATTCAGCTTTCCCACATATTATACTAGACCTTTTCTGTGTTATTTGTTTTACTTCCCCAGTGAAATGCAATATTCAACTGAATATCTAATGCAGAATGAAGGTGCACATGAAGATAACCAAACATGGTTAAGAACAAACCCTTCAGCTCTTTTTAATGTGCTTAAAAGCTCTTGTCATTAATCTGTTACAATGAGACTTATTTGTTGGGTTTAACATCAGTGGCCCATGTTAATTAACTACTCATTCCCTGCTGCAGCGATCATAAAAGCTTAGCCTAACTGGCAGGTGCCTTTTCCCTGAAAAGTATCCTTTAACTAAAAAAGGAGGTTAATTTATTCCATTATCCTGCTGAAATCTCTTTACCCAGATATCAGAAACGGTTCAATGATCCTGGATTATTATTCACTATGGAAATCCAGATTCAACCTCACTTGAGCCAGGTTGCCTATTGTAAAAGGCTGTTTATTCAGCGCAAAACTTACCAGTAGGTTGAGTAATGCATCCATGTAGCAGATATGGAGATGTGGGAAGAATGGCAGCCCCCTGCCATTCTTCCTGAGCCTCTCTCAGAGGACAGAGCTGGGTGCACACCACTCCCTAAATTAGTCTGCTACCCACAGACATGTTAGAAAACCCAATCCTGTTGCAAGATTCAACTGCAGTTTCAGCCAGCTTCTGTTGCATGGAAAGGAGTGTGGGGTGTTCCATCTTGGTCTTTGGAGCTGTCCAAGGTACTGAACTTATTTGAAGGCTATGATTCAACTCCTTCGATAGCTCCTTTGAAACACACAAAAACATGGAGCTGATTTACCACCTTTACTCACTCTGGAGCAGCTGCCACTGCCCCCATGTGTTACGCCCACTCTTCCTTCAACCTAAAATTTCTTCATCTACATGAGGCGTGGGAACTCTGTGACCTTCCCAATGGTTTTGCACTACAACTCCCAGCATTCCTCGCCATTGGTTATGCTGGCTAGGGTCACTGGGAGTTCCACACCTCTTGAGCCATACTATACAACAGAGACATACTTTGTAAGATACCATGGAAAGAAACCTGGACCAAAACTTGAGAGTCTCAAATCCAAATCCCACACCTCAGTTCTGAAATCTCTGGATAAACTTTGGCAGCTGCTTCTTTTTAAGTCTCTGCCTCCCATCCATCTGTAACATATACCATGCTGATGGATTTGCACACATATGTACATACACACATACATAAATATGGATTATAGTAGCCACCTGCCTTTTTCAACTCTCTAGAGCAGGGGTAGGCAACCTTTCCCCTTTAAGGGCCGAGGGACTTCAGCTCCCAGAAGCCTCAGCCATGTTGGCAAATAGTCCCATGTTGGCCAATAGCTCCTGGGATTTTGGGAGTTGAAGTCCCTCGGCCCTTAAAGGGGAAAGGTTGCCTACCCCTGCTCTAGAGCCCCAGCTAGCAAAGCCAAGAGAAGGATTCTGGGAACTTGCTGTTGTTGTTGTATGCCTTCAAGTCATTTCCAACTTATGGCAACCCTGTCATGGGATTTTCTTGGCATGTTTCTTGGGGGGGGGTAGGGTTGCCACTGTCATCCTCTGAGGCTGAGAGAATGTGACATGCCCAAGGTCACCCAGTGCATTCACATGGCAAAGGTGGGATTCAAACCGTTGTCTCCAGAGTTGTAGTCCAACACACAAAACTACCACCCAACATTTGGGGGCCACATTTGGAAAACATTGGCCTTCTGGTTCATACTGCCTCTTCTGGCTGGCAGCTATGACCTCCTAGGTCTCAGGCAGAATTTTCTCCCTTGGCTTTGTTGGTGACGTCCATTTTGTTTAACTAGGGACTGAGCCCAGAGTTTTCTGCACACAATACATGTGCTCTCTTTCTAATATGCAACCTCTCCCCATCAGACCACTGCTGCCTCGCTAAAGACCCAAATCTTCTTAGCTTAGCAAGTCTCCAAACCATGTGCCTTCTGACCATACTCTGGACTGTTTCTCTTCACTTAGCAATTCAAGGATTCATTTTTTAGAGCACTCTGTTTCCTTTATCCAATTAAATCTGGCCCCCTCCACTTCTCTACCACAATACATCCATTACATGATGGGAAGCTACTGAGGTACTCAGCTTATGAGCATCTGAATACGAGCCTTTTTCACTTGTTATTTTGGGAGTTTACAAAAAAAGGGGGGGAGGGGAGCTCTTAATTTCTCTGTGCCATTGCCTTTTTATTACTCACAAATCAATATCCAAAGAATCTGTATTTATTTGTAGTCATACTTCTTTCACATCTTGAGCACACTTCATCTAGACAAAGGATGGATACTGTTTGTGAAGACAAAGCATAGGGCTGAACAATGGCTTTTGAAAAAGGGCAAGTGGCTCTACACATGTATGTGGGCATCTATGTAATTAGACTACATTGTTGGTATTTTGCTTGGTTCATCTGCAAGCCTCACCATTGCACCAACAGCACACTGATACAAGGTCATTAACAATGTGAACTGTTCTCTTTTTCCCTTTCAGGAATAAGGTTTTACCATTTCTGTATTTTTCAATGGCTTTTTTTCTTTCACATAGGGTAAGAACATTTTATAAAGAGATTTTTGAGAACAGACCAAAGCTTTCTGTTGACATACTGACCAATTAGCTGCTTATGGGAAGTCCAGCAGCACATAAGCGCCATGGTCTCTCCCTGTGAATGCTCTGTCTGTCCGTAAAAAGTACAAAGCAGCTGGCAACTCAATATTTTTGTTAAATGCAATAAAAATAATTAGAATCCTAGGGCTCTCAGAGCCTTGCATGCCCATTACCTAGATTCCTAATTAGCTCACTGTATCTTCTATATAGAAAATGTATGCAAGTAGCTAGATAAAGGAAATATATACTAGCACACACAAAAGTCTGACTATTGCAGTGGCCATGTCAGTGAGATAGTGGGATTCCATGTCAGTGGGATAGTGAATCCACTCCAGGATTTAGCCTAAAATTTAAAGGAGCTAAACCAGGGGTAGGCAACCTTTCCCCTTTAAGGGCCGAGGGACTTCAGCTCCCAGAAGCCTCAGCCATGTTGGCCAATAGCTCCTGGGATTCTGAGAGCTGAAGTCCCTCGGCCCTTAAAGGGGAAAAGTTGCCTACCCCTGAGCTAAACTCTATCTGCCAAGTGGGCTTAGCATTTTTGGATAGTTCTTTTAAGGTTCAGGCTAAAACCTGGATTCAATGTGCCATTGAAGGCAGCCACCAGCTGCCACTGCCTATAGCATGTATTTCCTACTAGTTGCAGTATCCAGAATTGCTCAGCAAGATAACCATCATTACTGACAATTCATTTGCATCTGCTCTGTCTCTTTGGGTGCTCAAATATTACTGCCATTGGCCTTCAGAGAGCAGGCATCTTCCAATCAACTTCCAAACATACTATTCTGTATATGAAAAATAACTGGGGGGGGGGGGCAACCAGATACCCTCGTGTGAATTTCATACTCATCACATAGCTAGTTGTCCGACCATCTCACTCCCAAACATCCCCTCCATCCCATTGTTTTTGCAAGACATTGTTATTTTTTTTTAAAGACAGAATTATATGGTGCTATGAAACCCACTGGATGACCTTGGGCAAGTCACATACTCTCAGCCTCAGAAGGCAAGGGAAAACACAAATCTTGAACAAATCTTGCCAAGATAATCAATCCCATGATAGGTCTGCTTTAGGGTCAGAAACAACTTGAAGGCACACAACAACAACAATAGCAACCCCCCCAAAAAAACCCCTAATTTTTCAACTCAGCTCATTGAAATATTTCAAATTATGTCCACACTACTTTGAACATAAATCCCAAGCTAATTCCTCCCCGATGATCTGGCAAAATTTGACCTCCAATAATCCTATGTAGCTGAGCCTTTGGAGGAATGATCAATCAGAAGTGTACTAAATGAGTAAGCGTTAAGAAATAATAAGACAATTACTGTATTGTCATTGAGCCCTCCCGAAAATAATAAAGGCTGTCTGCAGTCTAACACTTACCTGGAAGTAAACTACACTGAAAACACAGGGAATACTTCTAAGTACACACTGTGCTTGTATGAGTCTTCATATTTATGATTGTTTCAGTGATAATGGATGGGAAAAGTAACTTGTCCTCCCCCTGCAAGGCCTTGTATATAGGCAAAATTAATCTGCTTTCCAAAGTTGAGTCTCCTCCCACTTTAAAAACATTCTAGGGTCTCTGCGTATAAATGAAAAATAATAGGAATTTCATATATGCCACACAGCCTGATTTTAACTCAGAGCATCCCAAACATCTCCTCCAAATTTGGTGAAAAATCCATCTAGCTGCTTTCGTGCAATATAGTAACAACATTAATTTTATTGATATGGATAAGCGCAATGAGCACAAATCCTCATATCTTTTTTCCAAGCTTGGCAAATAGCTAGGGACATATGAAGAGGTGCCTTGTTCCTGCTCCTTGATCCTGCCATAGACTCTTCATCCCTGATATGAAAATGATGTCATCCTGTAGTGATTGGCAGGTGGCCATGCTGTATTAGTCCCCTGCAGAGTGACAGCCAGCAGAAGGCTGCTTTGGGGGCTCCAGTTACATGAATAAATGATGGCCCATAGGGTAGAAGGAGGCAGCCCAGGCCTGTTCAGGATGCATTAGAGCTATTAGCCAGAAGAAAAAACATGCAAGAGAGAGAATTGGGAGGTAGCAGGCTGGGGGGAGGGAGAGAGCTTGGAGAGAGAGAAAGGGACAGTGTTTAATCTCAAAGCAAGGGAAAAGCCACCAGATTAAAGGCCTCCTGGTTGAACTACACTGGCCATGTGTCACCAAAAGGAATGTTATTTGCAAACACTTCTACAGTCGACTCTCCATATCCACAGATTTTTATTTTATTTTTTTTTATATCCATGGATTCAAGCACCCACAGTTTAAATATTTAAATTCCAAAGCTTGATTTTGCCATTTTATATAAGGGACACCATTTTACTGTGCCATCATATTTAATGGGACTTGAGCATCCATGGATTTTGGTATCCACGGGGTGGTGGTGGGTGGGTCTTGGAACCAAACCCCAAGGGATACTAGAGGTCCACTTTATGAGAAACAGAGGGAGATGTTTTGGAGTATAAAAGTGCAGCAGCTGTGTCCTGTGTGCTTGAAGACTGGAGGGCATGAGGGTGAAAGGACATGGTTTTTGAAGCAGCACTTTCAGCCCACCTCTATGAACCGATACCACCTTCCAAGCAATTATTGTTTTTCTTATTGTTGTTGTTAAACTGTAAGTCTCATTAGATCAATAGGACCTACTTCTGGAAAATAAGAATTTGTTGTTCATAATATCAACAAAGAATCATCTCCCCCCCCCCCCCCCCCCCAGGATCTGTCCACCCTCTTAATATATTCACGTTATTTCCAACATATTATGACCCTAAAGCAAACCTATCATGGGGTTTTCTGGGGCCAAGAGTATGGTATCTAAACCCAAGCAAATTGTCAAAAATGGCCCAGAATGTTTCAAATCAATGTTGGGGCTGTCAAAATAAGAAGGCTTCCTCTTTTTTGATATATGGTAGACTTGTAAGAAGGTGAAAAGCTACTGGTCTAAGATTTATATGTTAATCCAAACAAATTTAAAGCTAGAAGTTGTAATGCTACTTGAAATGTTTTTGTTTGGCCTTATGCATAAAGACCTGGATAATATACAACAACAGCAAGAATATTGTTTGCGCAAATTTGGAAATGAAGTGAAGCATTGACAATGGAAGAATGGATTATTAAAGTTGCTGAGGTAGCCCAAATGGCCAAATTCGCATGAGTTTTAAAGGATAAGCCAATTGAAGACTTTTTGAAAGATTGGAAATCATTTATGGCCTTTTGAACAATCAGAAATCTAACAATATAACAATCTGTGGCTATGGTTATTAGTAATTTTAGTAGGACTATTTAATTGGATTTGTAATGGTAGAATAATATTTTTTCTCTTTTTAATTTTTATTTTCATTACCATCGGGACTGGGGGATCAGAGACATACTGTGTATTAGTTATATGTCTTACCCCGTCTTACCCCCCTTCTTCCCCCCCCTTTGGTTTCTTTATCTTTGATTGCATATTATTTGGACTGTAAATTAAGTTGTTTGTGTTTCAAAGTTAACAAAAATAACCTTTAAAATGTTGTGGCAAATTCTAATAATTTACTAGCTTAATTGCTTTTTGTGTTAATCACTCTCATGCAAATGTGCCGTTTGAATGCTGGATTTCAGCTTGAGTTCTGCTGGTATGATTTTGTTGAAATACCAGGTACTGGACTGGAGCCAGATTTAGGCAAGTTTAGGAGCTCAGTGGGATTTAAATTTGTCATGACTAATTCCCATTAATTCCACAGGGCTTTTGTTGTTATTAACTGCCCTTGAGTCGGCTCCAATTCACAGTGACCCTATGGATGAGACATCTCCAAGCCCCCCGCCCTCCACTGCATTCCTTGGTTCCTGTAGATTCAGTCTTTCTGATTCAGTCCATCCTTCTGGCATGTGGTGTTTCTACTACCCTCTACCTTTCCAAGCATTGATGTCTTTTTGAGTGAGTCAGGGATTATTCTGTGTCTGAGCTTGGATCTTGCCCTCAGATTTCCAGTCTGATGTGCACAAATGTAAATTTGTATTTAAGGTGCTTGACCCTCTAACAATTTATCAATGCATACACATGCAATAAGAAAGTCTGTTTCCACGTGGAGCCTACAGAGTTTTACATTTCTGGTAATTCATTCTGGGCATTGATATTTACCTGTTATTTCTGGAGGAAGGAAATGCCATTTAGGTTAATGCTTCCATAACTCTTCAATATTTTATTTTATATTTTTGAGGCTGGTCCTCAAAATTGTAAATGCAGAGTACATGAAGTTAAGCCAAACAACTTCCAGCTTGAAGCTTTATGATCAGAGATGGGAAAAGTTACTTTTTGGACTGCTGCTCCCAGAATCCTAAGTCAGTATGAACACTAGCCATATTGGCTATAGGATTCTGGACACTGTCATCCAAAATGTCACTTTCCCAAGCTTTCTCCTGTGATATCAAGAACTGCCTTGTATTTTTCTCACTACTGAACATCCCTAGAGTGGCCAGTTATCAGTGATTTGGTAGAAGTCTTCCAAAAACAGTGGGTGGACATTTCCAGTCAGGTTGGTCTTTCTTTACTTAGAAATTTAGCCCTGAAGGGCAAGAAGGGACAAGTAGGGGCAGACATATATATATAACACATATCTTCACCCAGTGGCAGCTGGTGGTCAGTAGGGTTGTGAATCCATTCCTGTTTTTTTAAAGGACCTAAACAGCAGGCTGTGCTCAGCAACTTGGATAGTATGTATGAAACTAAGTCAGTATGAACACTATCCCCTGTAAAATTCAGACTACAATCTGGAGTGGATTCATTGCCTCACTAACATGGAAACTACCCACCCTTATTGCCCCTCCTGTAGGCTTCCCAGTCTTCAGGACCTTTCCTAAATGCATCTTCATAACTCCCAATCCTACTTGTGTTTGAAATTTTCCAGATGGGATGTCAACAAGCAGTTGCTCCCATTTGGTGATGGCCTACACACCCTTTTGCTCCACCTTCCCATTCCTGTCAATAAATCTGGAGTAGGCTGCCCCAAGATTGCTACTCAGTAGAACTGGCTTCAGGACTAGTCTTGCCACTAGGCAAAATGAGGCACACCTCAGATAGCAGAATTTGAGCATCTCAAAAAGGCAGGAAATTGTTAACCTTCGCAATATGCAGTCAGTGCTATGCTTGATCCTATGGTATCCTAGGATTCATACTTTTGGTCAGAGGCCTCTAAGGAGCTCTCTGACTGAAAATACTAGTTACCTTCCCTATACTGCAAATCCCAGGATTACATAGAATGGAACCATGGCAGCTAAAGTGTTAATCATAACATTATAACTGCATAGTGTGAAAGGGCATTGGTTACCACTGTTTTTATGGCTAGAGTTGTGGGAAGGTCCTTGCAAGACAGTCTGCCATTGTGTATCAAAATAGTTGGCTAGCTTTGAATATAACACACTTTGGTTTGAAGAAAATGAGGCACCATTTGCTACTCTGCCTCATGCTGCAAGATGACAAATTGGTGTCTTTCTTCAAACTACATCCCACCCTCTTGGGATCCATTTTTATTTCTAGCCAAAAATGTTTTCTGCATCTGCAGGTAGAGACATGAAACTACCCTTTATTACACCAAAGATATTGCACTAGACATGGACATTTGCTTTCAAACACATGCAATTCCACTGAATAGCATCTTCCTGCACCTAGTGGCATCTCTGTCCTCAACACTTTCAGATCCGTGGATTAAATTCACAGGAGATGACTGTCCAACCGCCAGAACAGAAACCCCTCTAAAAGCATCTCAGAAGACCAAATGTTGCCATGTTCATCTTCCTCGCCTCCTTCACCTCTGCAAAAGAGGTTGTGGAGACGTGAAGGTCTGCCTTGTTTCTTGAAGGCTATTTTTAATGCCGAGCGCCCAGCTCCACTCACTAGATCAGGCTGGCAGTTTTCAATTGCTACTCCAATGGAATCTGAGGTGACAAGTTCAATTCTCTGTTTTCGCAAACCTACTTTCCATGACCTACTTTTTCA
The DNA here is from genome assembly GCA_020142125.1 of Phrynosoma platyrhinos. Taxonomy (NCBI): domain Eukaryota; kingdom Metazoa; phylum Chordata; class Lepidosauria; order Squamata; family Phrynosomatidae; genus Phrynosoma; species Phrynosoma platyrhinos. Next base: position 199,116,991 of record CM034701.1, read on the forward strand.
CTCTGCAGTGCTGGAACAATGCCTTGCGACATCCTTTGCTCAAACCTGGTTTTGTACAAAAGGCTGGTTGGTTGCCAATAACTCAGTCACACTTTTCACATCCTGCTAGCTAGGGACTCTTCATAATATAAGGCTTTAAAAAAAACAACTTTGTGTCATGTCTTCACATCAAACAGGGCCTTTCATTTGGAAAGGAATGGTGGGCAAAGATATGATCATCCCAAGTTGAGTTTTCTCTTTTTGATACTAGACTTGCATACAGACAAGACTTTGAAACTATAATTCAAGTCAAATTAATGTTTGTACAATATACTGGCAACAGGTGCCTTATAAAAGCCCTCCATGATTTTGGTGATATTTCCAAATAAAAGGCTAACTGGAAAAAAAATAGATAGCTATTATTTTCTGAACCAGCTTTTTCAGATTGTAAATGGCCACAGGTCACATGGCATCACATCTAGTAATAATATAAGATGCATCAAAACAAATAAACAGAGTCTGGAAAACTTCAGCTTGCTTCATGCATTTTTTCAAAAGTACATACCAAAGATTTGTTTAGATGGATCTCAAACCCTCCAACTGTCCTGTCTTGGCAAGGAATGTCCTGGTTAATTCTCTGTCCTCCTACTCTTTCAGATTAAAATGATCCAGGTCTATTCTCCTCGTCCTACTTTCCCCCTTTGCATGTGGTTTATCAGTAGCTGCAAATTGAGTTCAAAGTGCAAAGAATTAACTCAACAAACTAGACAGGAGAGGAAGGGACAAAATCTTGTCCTCCCTGGTATACTCAAGTAAAAACAAATTGCTGCAGCTTCCCCTGGTTTGTGTATTTGTTCTCCCGCATTAATAACTTTTGCTATCTAGACCAAATTCTGCCTGGTCACAATGTGTCCCAGTTTTCATTTGTGAAATGTTGGAGGATATGGGGATTTTCAGAATTAATTATATCTATTAATTTATAGATTAAAACCAAATTTTTCCCTTCCCTTTCAGACACGGTCCAGGCCTTCCTGGAATAACATTTCCAGAAGGATGAGTTTTAACTGAGTTTTTATAATAATAATAATAATAAAATTTTATTTATAACCCGCCCCTCTGC
>CM034701.1:199129064-199140977 GCA_020142125.1 Phrynosoma platyrhinos
ACGTTCAATGCGCTTACTGTAAATTCACAATTAAGGTAATGACGTTTGAGGAATTGAGGTTTATTTTCGGAATGCCTCATTTCCACTTTATTTTCGCTTTTTGGCCCATGTGTGATAACGTCCCTAGACACATTTCTATTTACAACCCCCAGTGAGTGGCCTAAATGCAGGCACAGCTCTGATAGTTTCCTGGCAGTTTTAGGATTTAAAAACCAAAACAAAAGCAAACAGGAACAGATTAATATACTGATTTTACCTGATTGGGGGACTAGGCAGTTGCTATGCTACTTGCATTCAAGCAGATGAGAAAAAGTCCAAAATACAGTTGTTGTTGTTTACTGCCCTTGAGTCGATCTCGACCCATGGCTGCCCTATGGATGAGACATCTCCAAAACCCTCTGTCTTCCACAGCTCTGCTTAATTCCTGCAACCCCTTAATACCTGAGACCTCCTTAATAGAGTCCATCCATCTGGCATGTGGCCTTCCTCTCTTCCTACTTCCCTCCTTTCCCAACTTTATTGTCTTTTCCAAAGAGTCCCCTCTTCTCATGATATGTCCAAAGTACGACAGCTTCCATGTTCAGTTTGGTCATCTTCCAGGGAGGTTTCTGGCTTGATCTGCTCTAGGAGCCATTTGTTTGTCCTTTTGTCTGTCCATGGGATTCTCAGCACTCTTCTCCAGCACCACATTATCTCAAAGGAATTGATTTTCTTCCTATTATCTTTCTTAACTGTCCAGCTTAATTGTCAACTGTCCATACATGCTAATAGGATTACAATAGCTTGTATGATTCTAAGTTTTGTGCTGAGTTATATATTTTAGAATCTTTTCTAGATCTTTCATAGCCATCCTCCCCATTCTTAGTCTTCTTCTGATTTCCTGGCTGCAGTCCCCATTCTGATCAATGTTTGATCCCAGGTATGATAATTCTTTTACAGGTACTTTTTCTATTTCTTCATTGTTTAGATTGAACTTGTGAAGGTCCTTGGTGATCACTGTTTTTCTTTTCTTTATGTTCAACATTAAGCCTGCCTTTGCACTTTCTTCTTTGATCCTCCTTAGTAGGTGTTCCAAGTCTGTGAGGTTTCCAAACATAGTACAGTGATGGAAATGTTTGAATGGCATTTCATCATGGAGCACAATGTGATTGAACATGAAAAGTTTTATTCTTGCATAGAAAATGAAAATGAATCTGTTGAGGATTTTACCATTTCTCAGTACTCACCAGCTGAATGCTGTGACTAAAGGGCCCTTCATGATGAGGTCTATGATAGAATTGTTGTGAGTTGCCAGGAATCTCAGTGTCTGAAAAGCTACACTTAGATTATGGGCTCATTTTGAATAAAGGAGTCACCAATATAAAGCAAAAGTAAAATATGAGTGCCATGCCTTCCACTGTAGGAGCTGTTCCACCTTCCTCAGGTAGACAGTGTTTCTACACTGAGAACAAAAGATGTACAGGTACATTTTAAAAGCTGAACCCACAAAACAAGGAAGAATAATATCAGTGGTATAGTGAGGAGAAATAACAGAAAGGAGCATAGCCCAGCCAAGTATTCAGGCTTTCACGGTTGCAAGAAGGGGGGCATTTTGCACAGGAATACTTTGCAGGAGAAGCAAGAAGGCAAATTGCAACTACTTTAGGCAAAGAACTGGCCTATGTGGTAAAAGCTTCAAAATAGCCCCTGCTGAGACATAGAGCATGTGAGGATCTACAGTTGTCTAAATGTCTAGGACACATCACAGGGAACATATTGTCACCAAATAACCTCCAAGTAGAACCTCTCACACTCTTCCAAGGTCTGGAGTGAATGAAGGCACCAGACGAGATTGCTCAATTCCCATTAAATACATGACATAAAAAATAGTGTCCCTTATATAAAAAGGTAAAATTGTGGTTTGCTTTTTGGAGTTTATACTTTTTTTTTGGAATATTTTTAATCCATGGATAGCTGAATCCATAGATAAAGAATCCGTAGCTAAGGAGGGCTGACTGTACCATTGAACCTCCATGAAGTTAACTACATTTGTCACCCACTTGGGATGTCAGTCTTTCAAAGGATCACCTCAGCTGCTGAACAATCCACAAAACTGGATAAGGCATTTATTTTAGGATATTGTGGCTATGTTTTGCTACATTAATGATGTGATAATCACAAATATAATGATGGAACAGCATTATGCTCAACTGTGGTGGGTCTTAAATGCTGAAGTTACGCTCGGTAAAGGGAAATGTGGCTTCAAGTGTGTTTCCTGGTTCATGTGATTGATGGAGAGTTTATCTACCTTGCCCTGGAAAAAGGGAAGGCAACCGTAAAATTTTCAGCCCATCTATAATCCTCTACGGACGTTCACTAGTTTCTAGGAATAGCCAGTTCCCTGAGGCACTTTCTGCCCAATCTCTCAGATCTTACAAGCCCACTGCATGAATTGCTGAAATCAAATACTGAACTTGCCTGAGGCACAGGTCAGGGGGAAAAATCTTCCAGGAGATCCAAGCCCCTATAACAACTGCACCTGTTTTAGTGCTATTTGACCTAATGTTGAACTTTCATCTCTGGACACATCAAAATTCCAAAGGTTTGCAAGCAGCCATGGATTTCACCACAGGACATCCAGTCAGATTTCCCTCAGAGCAATGGGTTCATGGAGGAAGCTAACAAAATAGTGAAAATCCAGCTAAAAAAGAATGTGGATCTGTATCAGGCCTTACTGGCACACAGAGCCAGTTGTCTCTCCAATGGAGACAGACACGTAGCACTGCTTTCTGGATGTCATATTTGAACAATACTGTCCCTGTGCCAACTCCTTCCCCAGAAAGCCAATCTGGAAAAAATAGTTAAATGTGAAAACCATCAAAGAGGGTGACAAAATAAGAATTACAATTCCCCTCATGGTGTCCAAGTTTGGGAGAACTTAGAAAGGAGGTGTGAGTTTGTGACAAAGGAATAGGAGGAACAAACAGCAAAAAGGACCATATACTTCATTCTTATTAGGTGGTTACTCCAAAGTGGAAGCAAAAGGGGAATATTGTCCATTTGGCAGACTACTATCAAAAATGCACAACACTAGAAAATGAAAGTGGGCCTGTTTCAAACAGACTCTTAGGAGCAGCCAAAAAATCAACTGTAATTCAACATCAAGTGGAAGAACTGCAGCAAAGGCACATCAGGAAATAACCACCATCTAGAACAAGGCACAGATGGGAGATACATCCACTACAGAGGATAGACTTGCAAAATTTTAATAAGCCAACTTTACAAATTGGAAGCCTCTCAAAATCGATTGCAGAGGGAGGAGCAGTTTAAGGGAAGAAATGCAAACAACACTCCTGGTTCGGAGATAAAAGAGATGGACAAAGGAGGAAGAGTCACGACAGAGAATGCTTTGCAATTGGTTTGTTCCAACAGTTAATAAAAAATTATTTATCTTTTCAAGCTGTGTGAGTTATTCATAGAAGACGCCCAAAAGGTTTGGTTAACAGTGCAGTCTTCACTCCCCATTTTATTTTCCACATCTATGTGAGGAAAGAGTGGTGAGAAAGGATGCATGAGTTTTGTGGCTGTCTGGCAATTTGAACCTAGGGAGATTATCACATCAGTTTTAAAAGTAGTTTACCTGAGCCAGCTTAAAATTAGAAGCAGGCAGCATCCTGATGCTATCACACACATTTAGCTGCCGAAATCACTGCCTGGCTGAAGCCCGGCTCCATTGCCACTCAGAGGAGCACTCCGGTGGCCATTTTTTCAGGGCAGAAAACTCCTGGTTTTGAAAAGAGGCATGAGGAGCACCCCTTGGAGCAGCGATGGACCCAGGCTGCAGCCAAGTGGCGATTTTAGCAGCTAAATGTGTGTGATAGTATCAGGATGCTGCCCACTTCTAATTTTAAACTGGCTCAAGTAAGCTGCTTTTAAAGCTGATGCGATAGTTTCCTAGGTCTGCTTGGTCCTTCTTTGATTAGTTTTAAGATAGCAGTCAGGACTTGTGTCCCTTTGGATGTTTTTGGTCCACTGCTCCCATCATCCTTGGCCTCCAGATCCAGTAGTAAGAGATTTGTAAACTCTGTGGGTGACCTTGGACAAATTGTACTCTCTCAGAGGATGGCAATGGCAAACCCCCTCTGAAGAAACTCCATGATACCATAAGTCAAAAATTACTTGAAGGCACACAACAACAAGAAGGCCAAAAAACATCTGGAAGACCCCAATTGCCTATCCTTGTTATAAAAAGAAGGTTTCTGTGATTCTTATGTACATTCTTGAGCCAAAATGTCTGTTGCAAGAGCCATATTTTTTTATTTAGTGCCTCACATCACTCAAGCAGTAGAATCTCATTCATTCTGTGCATTGCTTTCATCTCATTTAATCAAATCTTGTTTCTTCCTCCTTTCATTCTATTCATATATTTTATTGATTAACCTTTATCACTTGATTTAAGTGTATCTTTAACAGCTAGACAATTTACTCACCTCATGCATTCTTTGGAAAATATACACTGGAGCTATTTTAAAACCAAAATATCAGTCCAAAGGAAACCAGGAAGGATTTCCTCTTTTCTTATTTTTAAACAAAGGGTAAAACCATAATATCAGCAAATAATTGTATTCAGTTCCCTTTTTCTTTAGTACGCCACAAAAACTTAAGTGAAAAAGTTCTATTTTTTTTTAAAAAAATGCAGATTCCTAAGCAATTAGAAAAGATTTCTCCAATTATGTTTTATGTATAGCCTTCCTGAAATAAAAAAAAATCATTCTGCTTTGATATTTTTAGCTTAATGCTTCCTTCTGATTTTTCCTTTTGCTCTTTGAGATCAGGAATCTTTTTTAAACAGTTCAATCCTGAAAGAGGGGGAGAGGGGCAAGATGCTTTCAGGAAAGCCATTTTCTGTTTTTCCAAATCTTGTTAAGCTTGATTCACATAAAATTCAAGAGCAAACATTATTTATGTAAACAATTAACTCCCATGGAAGAGAAGCTAAAAGAAATCATAACAGATCTATCTGGTTTATATTTCAGGGCTTGGGTAGTAGAGCTACAAAGATGTGGAAATAGCAAAGCCTCTGGGGGTTAACCAGAGACCAGCCAGTCACAATTAATAAAGAGCTACTAAGGAACATTAAAAACACAGCAGCAATATATTGCTATCTGTCACAGTGTTATTGGGGAAATCAGGGTTCATGGTAAAAATAATGGAAGCAAAGTGCCCAATGGAGTGTACAGCATCCTCAAGAGAATATGATAAGCTGCCATATCTCTCTATTGTGAAATTCTCCATAGAGCTGGTGCTATTAATGGTAAGTGGACTTCCCTAAGGAATAGGAGAAATAGTTAGAAGATGTGCGTGCATAGATCTTGGATACAGAATGATTTTTTAGATATAATTCATATTCCAAATGTGTTTTGCATCTGCTGAGGGTTCATTACTGGTTTTCCCACATGACAGAATATGGCAACCAGGGTGGATGGGCTCTGTGCTGCATACAGACTAAGTAGTTTTTGTGGGTTTTTCTAGCTGTGCGACCGTGTTCTCGAAGAATGTATTCCTGACATTTCGCCTACATCTGTGGGCTGGCATCTTCTTTGAGAACACTGCCTCACAACCCAAAAAACCCACAAAAACCTATGGATGCCGGCCATGAAAGCCTTCGACTTCACATCTCTAAGTAGTGTGTGTATGTGTGCAGCATTTTGTTTAAAAACAGAACATAATGAAAGACAAAAGTCCACATAGGCAGCTTTACTGACCAAGAAAACTGATAACTACAAGTTGACAGGAATGAGGAAAACTCATCATGTTCCAAAGAAACATATCTGATTTGTAATTGACTCTTACAGCCTGTGTAAATTTCCCAGTTCAGACATTTGTACATTAGATGATGGCAAAGAAACAGTCTTTTCCTCCTAGTTCTGTGCTTGCAGAAGTCCCCCAATTCAAAGTCCTGGCACCTCTAGTATCAGCATCTGATGGAAAAGAATTTATCAGAGACTAGGGACCATTTTACTCTACATAGGGCCTAAGCAGACGGGTGGCTGTGGGCTGCCCTGGGAAGGTGTGCCGCGGAACCGAGCCATCCCCATGCCTCGATCCTGTGGCGCACCGTCATCACCCCTGGAAAGGAGTGCTAAAATAGCACTCCTTTCATGTGTCACCGAAAGTGCACCGCAAAAGGTTGCGGCACACTTTCAGCAACTTTCCTGCTGCAGCGTGTCCGGACGCTGTGGCGGGAGGTCCTCCTCGGAGCGCCAGCCGTGCGGAGGGCTGGCTGCTCCAAGGACGACCTCGGGAGGGGGAAGGGGCGCCGAGCATGCGGCTGCCCCTCCCCTTCCCTGCGCCGAAGACGGCCCAATAAGCCGTCTGCTTAGGCCCATAGTTAGAGTGCTATGACTCCACTTTAGCTGCCATGGCTGCACCAAATAGAGTCCCAGAGGGGCTTTTGGAAACCCTCAGCTGGAGAATTCTCCTTTGGTGCCTCTAACTAAATTACCAAACTTTAGGATTACAAAGATAATTTTTTGAAGAGGAAGCCCAGAAGGAATGAATACTCGTTGGCCATCCTAGTTGCTTTCAGTGTTGGACAGACACTAGTAAGAATAATTTGGGGCTCGATCACAGCCTCAGAGGCCAGGATGAGCATGTATGGCTGTGCTGTGTTGAACTGGTGGTGGTGGGGAAAACAACTGGACCTGCCTCCTGTTGGTTAATCCTAATTAAAGTAGACTTACTGAATCAATTGCTGAATGGTGAGTCAATGTGTAGGTAAATCCTTTTGATTTAATGGGTCTGCTCTAGTCCAAACTAACAATAGGATTTTGGTTATTGACTTATTGATAGACACTCAGTTCTAATTGTGACAATACTGCCGTTTTGCTTTTGCTAGATAATCCTGCAAGTGATGACATGCATCCAGAGTGTGGAAAACTTATCCTTTTGTTACCTTGGCTGTGCATGTGTTTCTGTGTGTATTTATTTCCAAGCTCCTCATATAGCCCAACTGAAGTCTTGTTGCTGGAGCAAGAGGTCTGGAAGTATTTCACCCCTACAGCTTGTATGACAACTGAGACCTTCACTGGAGTTGGTTTTCCAGCCTAGAAATGAGTCTACTCAAGCCAGAAGTCTTCTATGGTTGTATCCATATTGTTGATCTCGTTCCCAAGGGATGTGGACTTAATTCTTCATCATCATCTTTTAGCTCAGAGGTGGAAAAAAATATAGCACATGTAGCTCTAGATCCCTCTTTTTATTGAGGGTGTGCAGGGGTTTTTTCCCCTTAGACCCATCAAAATGACTCAGAACTGCTGCAAAACAGGGTAGTTTTGCCTCCATAAATCTCCACCACATACCTTAACTCTTGCAAAATACTGGGGGAAATCAGTCAAAATTTCAGCTGAAAAAGAAACCAGAAGTGAAATGATTTCATTTCTGGGCACACCATGCCACTAGCCATGGAGTATGAGGGATAAAAATGCCCCTTGCCCTCTCTACAGTTGTGCACCCCTATTTGGTCCTTGGCTTTGATGGTCTGGGATATAGCATTATGTGATGACCAACTGTAAGGATTGTGCAGAACCCAGGCAAGTTCCTTTTTCTGGACCACAATTCCCAGAATCCCCAGGCACTTTGTTGAAGAATTCTAGGAGTTATATTCCAGAAAAGGAACTTTTCTAAACTCTTGGATAGATGTAGGAAGTGCAGCAAGATTAGTGCTTTTTATTTGTTTGCCTATTTGTTGTTTAGTTTGTTTGGAAAAATTCTTTTTCTGCTTAAGTAGTATCTACTGTTTACATTGGTTGAACCTGCTGTTTTATATCTTCAGCCTGATCCCTTGGTAGTGCTATTTTAAACAATTTTTACCTGTAGTTTCATATATATTACTGTGGTTTTTATACAATTGTGTCAGCAAGGCGCTGGAAAGCAGAACTCTATGTGCATCACCAAATTTGTGCAGTAAAGCAGCCCATGCTGAAATGAAGTCAGACCAGAGCTTGGAAAAGTTACCGTATTTTTTGCCATATAAGACGCTCCGGCATATAAGACACACCCAATTTTAATGGAGGAAAATCTAGGAAAAAAGATTCTTAACCAAATACAGTGAACCATCGAGGCCGTGGCTAAAGGGAGGCCTCCTTCCAGCCGCGGCCTCGGTGGTTCAATGGGCTGCTCCTGGGATCGGAGAAGTCCTCTGATCCCAGGACCAGCCCATTGAACAACCGAGGCCGCGGCTGCAAGGAGGCCTCCTTTTAGCTGCGGCCTCGGCCATTCCTTAGGCTGGTCCTGGGAGCGGAGGTATGACTGTATATTCACCTTATAAGATGCACCAACTTCCCCACCCCCGTTTTGGGGAAGAAAAAGTTCATCTTATATGGCGAAAAATACGGTAACTTGTTTTGGATGACTACAATCTTTCCATATCCTCCAACTGTCTCAATTTGGCAGCAACAGTCTTAAATTGATCAGTCCTCTGTTATCTCATTTTTTCCAGATGCTTTAAAAAATATCCCAGTTTCTCTCTCCTTCTCAAATGTCCCCTCTTGTTCTCAGCTTACTTCAATTGCTGCAGACTGATTTTGAAGAGCAGAAACAGTGTGCATTCACGTCAGCAACAAGAGGGAATATAGTCTTGTCCTTCCCTGCAGGTTCAGACAAAAGCAAACTGCTGCAGCCTCTCTTAACTTATGTGTCCTTCCTTAATAGCATTTGCTTTCTTCATCACACTTGGATGTGGCTTGGGCACACATGCCCCAGTTTTCATCTGTCAAATTTTGGGGATATGTCTTCCAGATTTTGGAAGCTGTAGTCCAAAAAAGAATAATGTTTCCAAGCTTTACACTGAAATGGCCAATATAATCAGTTTCTGCACATGGAAAGGGCAATATGCCCTCCACGTTCACCTTTTCAGGCTGAGCTTCATATTCTGGCTACTGTGTACCCAGAAAGAGGAATGGTGTGAAACCACTTTCTGTAGGACCAAAACATTCCCCTGCTGTTGTTATAAGAGAAGGAACGAAGGAGCAATGGGAAGACCTTTTTCAGAGGTGCATTCTTAGATAAAAGGGCAAGGTTGCATGTGACTTTGGCCTGGGATTCCATACATCTGGAACGAGTTCAAGCATCTTGCTTTCTGCTTACGGAAGATTTGGTTATGATACAACATTTGAGAAAGGCATGGATGTGTTCTGTCTCTTTAAAGGAGCAGCTCTCTCTTACAGCTTGGATCTGTCAAGTACGGACAGTGTGTAGCCTATAGAGTTCCAGAGCATAAATAATTCAAAAGCCATGAAAATGGTTTCTTTCTCTCCCTTCCTCCTTCTCCCCTTCCCCCAATCTCTGGCTTATAACGAATGTTAATTTAATCAGTTGGCAGTAAATCTGGCTCAATGCTGACTCATGCCAGACAATGTCCCCTGAGGATGGTAACAGTGCTTTTGCTGTCTCATTTAGAAATGAACAATGCAGAAGCCAGAGTTCCATCTTCACCTTTTTCCTTTGGAGTGATTTTCATATTTATTTATTTACTTACCCATTGTCCAAGAGCATAAAAACTTGCCAAGTGTATGCAGGCTTTTAAAACTCAGAGGTATACACACATCCAAAAAGCAGGACGGATTGGAATGTAAGTGGCATCCTTTGCCCCTTTTGCTGACAGAGAATGAAAATGAAATGGAAAGGCAAAGAAATAGATGGAGACCCACTCTGTAACCATTTCTGACATCCAGGTCTGAATCCACTTGAATGGACTGACTCCATTTCTTCCTTCTTTCCTTCCTTCCTTCCTTCCTTCCTTCCTTCCTTCCTTCCTTCCTTCCTTCCTTCCTTCCTTCCTTCCTTTCTTGTTTGCATTGTTGAATTAATTTGGATCATACATTGTGCCATCATTTGTTTGTTGTTGTGTGTCTTCAAGTCATTTCTGATTTATGGCAACCCTAGGGAAAATTATCATGGGGTTTTCTTGGCAAGATTTGTTCAGAGGGGGTTTGCTATTGCTTTCTTCTGAGGCTGAGAGAGTGTGAATTGCCCAAGGTCACCCAGTGGGTTTCGTGGCCAATCCAGGAATTGACCTCTGGTCCCCAGAGTCGAAGTCCAACATTCAAACCACTACGCTACATAGGCTGTGCCACATAACACACCTATACAAAGGGATAGCTGAAGACACTGTGCATAAAGGAATCCACCCTATCTAAACCAGAATGTCAAAACTAATTTTGGGGGACTAAAGCAGTGTCACATAGTAGTTTTAGCATTGGACTATGACTCTGGAGACCAAGGTTCAAATCCCAGCTTGGGATGGCAATGGCAAACCCACTCTGGAGAAACTTGCCAAGAAAACTCCATGGTAAGGTTGTCTTATGGTCACCATAAGATGGAAATGACTTGAAGGCATACAGCAACAACAACACAGCAGTTTTGGGAACTACAGCTACCCAGTCAGAAGGGCCAGTAACTTTTCCAAGCACTGATAGATAAAAGTGAGGCCTTTGCATCATTGCCACAAAGATCCAATATACAGAATGAATCTAAGCACCACCAGGAACAAATCAGCAATGGGCTTTTCTGTATGTTAACTGTTCTCTCTCAGATGCATGGCACAGCTTCACCACAGCCCCTTTGTCTTTTCCTGTAAGTCTGCAGTCAGACCTTCTGGCATGCTGAGCCTGTTCTTTTCCATTGAGTTCCCTTCCACAGAATTCTTCAGTCTGAGGTACACTTGGGCAATTTAAATCATTGCCTTAATAGTCTTACAGTGTCTCCTTCTCTTGTAGTGCTTCATTTAAAGTGCATCTGCATGACACTATTATAGCAGTTCAAAACCATTTTTAAGTTCCATGGCTCCATCCTTCAGAATCCAAGGTGTGCAGTTGAGTGAACAAGTACTTGAAATCCTCTGATTAAAGAGCCCTAGTGCTTGTAGTTCAGGAGAGCCCACTAGTGCTCTCCAGTGAATATTCTAAGCCCCTCTCCAAACCATCAAACTGCTTTAACTGTGTAGCATGGTGCATTCCTAGTTCCAAATGTAATAAGCCATTTCTGGTTTGTTAAAAAACATTCTTGCTCACTCTCAGGACATTTTGCAGCCTGCAACTGTTGGATCAGAAGTAGATTCCTGTGTTGCTAGCCCCTTTTCTGAGAAAGATGGAGACTGATTCAATTAAGACTCAGCTTCCTTTAGCATAGTTCATAAGTGGAAGCACTGAATCCCTTGGATGTCTCCGATGGCTCATCTACACTGGCCACATACGGCTCCAGAGCTACCCCAGATTCTCTGCATTACCTCCATACACCATAGCAATAATAATAATAATAATAATAATAATAATAATAATAATAATAATAAATTTTATTTTTAACCCGCCCCTCTGCAAGGCAATCGGGGTGGCTTACAACAATTAAAAAATACAATAGTTAAAAACAATCCAATATCCCAATCCCTCCACCCACGTCCCTCCCACACCCCTTAAAACAGAATTAAACTTGAAAATTTTTAAAAACAAATAAATACATATCAATGTCAGGAAGTTGTCTACACACGTTCCCACTCTGTCACCCAGTGCTGCCATTGCTGGCAGAAGTCATTCCCTCTGAGATATGAAATGAGTTCCCCCCCCGCCATCAATCTCATGGTTGGGTGCCTAGTTGTGAGCTCAGGTGAGACCCACACCAGTGGCAGGCAACACAGTGGGTATGTGGGTAGACAGCCACTTGGCATCACTATGGACTACTCCATATTTTCCTTCAAAGTCAGTTTCTGCTAGGAAGGAGGAGGAGGAGGAGAAGGAGGCTTTCCAGGTGAGTTTCTGCCAGGAAGGGAGAAGGAAAGCAGTTTCTGAGCAGCCATATTGAGTGGGCGAGTGTTTAAATTCTTTTAAAATCACTTGAGGAGAGTGTGACTGTTGCTGAGCAGGTGGGGCTTTGGTGACT
>CM034701.1:199145024-199174973 GCA_020142125.1 Phrynosoma platyrhinos
CACTCAACAAAGCCCCACCCGCTGAGTCACAGTCACACTCCCCCCCCACACACATACTGTAATAAATTGCAACTTGGCAACCCTCCTTTTCTATAAGGAATCTGGCAGGGGAATAGGGGAAAGCTCTATCTTGGTTTTTGCCTCAGGCACCAAACACTGAGAGACTTATGGCATGAGAAGAGAAAGCCAAAATGGAGTGGGAGAGTAGCGGCTTTCCCTGTGCCTCTGCATAGTCATAGCACTTCTGTTCTCTTCCCGAGAGAGATGCTCATAAAAGTGTGATTTTTCCAGCATGACAAAAGGCATGTTTTTATGGAAGTTCTACAATGTCATGTGGAGAGGCACAGAGAAAGCCATTACTCTCCTGCTCTGTTTCAGCTTTCTTTCCTCATGCAATAAGGCTCTGAGTTCAAAGAGAAGAACTGTATCCCAACTATCAAGTTACAAAGAATCCCAGAGTAATACCAAAAGATCTGCAGATCACTCTAGTCTTGGTTAACATGAGTGTTCATGACTCACCAATCAGGAAAGACTGAAAAAGAAGAGAATCTACTAAAGTATGATTGCAGAAGAAGAAATTCATTGTTTTAGCATGAGCTACTAATAATTAAGAACTGAATCCCAACTAAATATTGTAGCAGGACCTGAAGTAAGGAAGCCCTCAAATGTTATTGAGTTGAAGCAACTCTAAGAGGAGGATGGACCAAAATTCCTTGAAACCAGTATGAGACACTGATCAGCACTTAACAGAAAATGCATGCTTGAAGTCATTACTGCTCAAGGGAGTTCTACCAGATCTTGAATGTAATTATTCACACACCTTTCTGCTCATAGATATTGACTATTGAATCAGCCATGGATAATTAAATATTGAAAGTGCATCATGTTTGCATCATTTACTTCATCAGGCTATCTGTTGTTCTTCATTTAGGGTTGCTGCCACACTGCAGAATTAATGCAGTTTGACACTGGTTGGTTTGTCATAGCCCTGCTCTATGTAATCTTGGGATCTGTAGTTTATTGTGGCACCAGAGCTCTCTGACAGAGACAACTAAATATCTCACAGAATTAGAAATCTCAGAATTCCATAGCATTGAGTCATGGAAGTTTAAAACATCACCAAACTGCATTAATTCTGCAATGAAGATGCAGCCTAGGTTCATGAGGTTATATTAGATCTAATAACATTTCAGGTTGACAATATGTGACAATCCTAACGAGGTCACAAACCTTTTCTGGCTACTGTACATCCAGCTACATTACTCTGGCGAATTAGTTGTACAGCAGCTGCCAAAACAATGGGAAGATAGATTGTCTCATCCAACTTCCTTTTTGCAAATAAAAAGAGTGGTATGTTTTATATCTGTATCACCATCATCTGTCAGGAAACTAAATGTGAATTTGATCAGAAGTAGAGTCAATTATCAAATAACACCCCCACTATCACTTGTTGTTACAATCCCATCATGAACACAAACCATCTGCCCACTTTCTGCCCAGCCCCTGAAAATAATGATCATTCATCTTTATCTCAGATGTTTTTGCTGCTTGTAATTTCTCTCTAAAGTGACAGGCCCAGAAGGAAGGAAGTAAAAAATGCATGAAAATTTGCATGATACCATTAATTACAGTGAAAAAGATCATGGGCATGCAAAGGACCTCCAGCACTCATCAGCCACCTTGAGCTCTTATGAGGAATGGTAAAATAAAAATTCTGTAAATGTTAAATAATAAAACAGGGTGGGCAACATGCTGTCCTCCAGGTGTTGCTGAACTGCATCTTCCAGTAGCCCCAGCAAACATTGCCAATGGTGAGTTGTGACTCAACAACACTGTGAGAGTTGAATGACTTCCAGGCCAGGAGTAAATCCTGTTGTTCGTCCTGAAGCAGATCTACCAAGTCAAGGGGATTTACATAAGTTTTGACTTACCAGTCAGCAATCTAGTTAGGACTAGCAATCTGATTTGGGCCAGGAGTGGGAATCATGTGGACCTCCAGATCTTGTTGGACTGCAAGTCCCAACAGCACTCACCAGCATAGCCACTAATAAAGAATGCAGGGAGTTGCAATCCAATGACATCTAGAGGACCCCATGACTCCCACTACTGCCTTAGGCTAATAGGGTTGCCCCTCTAGCTCATTTCTCCAAGTAATGATTGTCATTCCCTTCCTAAGGCTACCCTAGGCTACACCAAAGATGAAAAGTAGTTGATGTGATTTCACATGACAAACTCCTCTCCTGAAAACTTTATCAAGTGCACTTGGCCAGAGAGATCAGAGAGTGAAATCTAATGCTGCATACTAACAACCATTTGTTTGGTTTCAACATGATCTGGAAAATGTCCTTTTAAACTGTAAGTAGGAGTTGATAGAGAAAAGGAAGATGATGGAGAAGACCTCTGTGGCTGAGCAAATACTTTGCGTGCAATGGGTCTGATCTCCAGGTAGGTACCAGAAAAAGACCTCTCCCTGTGGCCCTAGAAATCCACTGTAAGTCAGTGTGATTAGAATTGAATGAGGCAAACCAGTGCTCTGACTTGGTACAAAACAGCATCCTATGTTGCAAAGGTATTAGTTTTTTGTGGGTTTTTCGGGCTGTATGGCCATGTTCTAGAAGAGTTTCTTTCTGACGTTTCGCCAGCATCTGTGGCTGGCATCTTTCTCTGACTTGCCTATGACTTCTCTCTGCTTCCTCTTTGATGAGACTTTTGCAGTAGTGCTGAACTTTCCTTTAAAGATACCTATTGGTTTATAGAAAGGAGTTTTGATTTTTTTTTTCTGATTGATTCTCTTGATTTTTTTTCTAAATCTGTTCCATATGGATTTGGTTGTTTTTTTAAAAAAATCTTAATTTTGTTATGCTATGTTTTGGTGTTCTTTCTTGATCAACTGCTCTTTCTTAATATTTTGGTTATTCATAATTATATTAATAATACTAATTAATAATTACTATGTAATGCTGCACATCTATAACTGTTAGCTATTTCAGGTACTTTCCCCCCGCCCCATAAACTGGTACAGGTATAAATCAGGGATGGGCACACGTGTGGAGGCTGGGAGTGCCATTTTGGGCTGTGTGCTGCCAAGTTTCCAAAACTGATCCAGAAATGATGTTCTAATTATTTCAGTCTTCTCCTTCTTTTTGCCTATGGGCAATCTTTTTTTAAAAAAATTAATTTTATTAGAATATTTCCATAAAAAACATATCAAGACATACATTAGAGAGAAAAGAGGGAAAAAAACAGATCCGAAATAGAGAATTATCAATTACTTCAATACATGAACAACTTCCTAGGTTTCGACTCAGCGAACAAAAAGTAGGCTTCCAAAGAAAACTCATCTCGGTCAATCATGGTAGTTATGTCAATTATAACGAAAGAAAGAAAAAGAAAAAAACACACCAAATTAAAAGCAAAAAAAAAAAACTCACAAAAAAGGAAAAAAAAGAAAAAGAAAAAAGATAGCAAACAACACGTAACCCTAAAAAAGAAAAACCCTCCACGTCTCATCCCTTCGTTTCTTTACCGGGAGGAGGGTAATCTGTTCTCATAATATATACTCCCTAGTAAACTTCTTATTTCAACTAAAGAAAGTAACATTTATTAAATTCCAAGAGAGCTTTTCTAATTTAAATCTCCACCATTAATTCCTTATAATCACTATTCGCTAAATACCTTTTTAATGGGACCCATATTTTCTTTTGTTTTTCCCATGAGTGTCCTCTCAACATCATCGTTAATTTATCCATGGACATATTTTCTATTAGTTTATAAATCCAATCCCTCACTGTTGGTATATCTTTACATCTCCATTTTCCGGCATATATCATTCTGGCTGTGGTGGTTATATAAAATATCAGTTTACCAAATTCTGATTCTAACTTCTTATCTTCTACCATACTTAGCAAATAGAATTTGGGGTCTGGCTTACTTGGAATAGGAAGTATCTGCCTTACTTGATCATTTATCTTTTGCCAATACTTCTTGGCCCTCTTGCAGTTCCACCAGATATGTATAAAACTGCCCTCTTCCTTCCCACATTTCCAGCATTTATTATTAGCACCTTTATAAATTTTAGCAAGTGTAACTGGAGTCAGATACCATCTTAAGTACATTTTGTGCACATTTTCTCTGAGATCATAGCTAAGAGAGTATTTAAGTCTGTGAACCCTGGATTTTTCCCATTGCTCAAGAGGGATCATTTCTTTTAAGTCTATGGCCCATCTTATCATATAGTCTTTGATGACTTCGTCTTCAAGACTCAACTTAAGTAACAGGTGATAAAATTCTGAGATTTTAATCCTTTTCTTATCCTTTAAGATGTTCTCAAAATCTTCATTTCCTTTCCCAATCCCTCTCATACTGCGGTCTTTTATAAACCTATCATGGAGTTGCATATAAAGAAACCAACCACAGTGGTACCCTTTATTCATTAAATCCTCTCTTGTGTTTAATTCAATCAGGTCTGATCCCTGTGAATTATATGTTATCTCCTCATATGTTACCCACGCATTATCACTTAGTTTATCTCTCCATGAAAAAGCTTTGATTATCGAGACCCAAAGGGGATTGGGGTTCTATTATGTATTATAGGCAAATTTTGAAACAAGAAAAGTATCTTAGGAAGGATCCTCATCTTGATTACCGAGATCTTGCCCAGCCAGGATAATCTTAGATTGGAGCACTTCTTCATTTCCTTTTTAATTTCTGCCCATTTCTTTTGATAGTTATTCTTAAATAAATTTACATTTTTGGAGGTCACCACAATTCCCAAATATTTAAACTCTTTCTTAATTTGATATCTGTTTCTTCCTTTAAATTTAATTTTTCAGTCTCCGTTAGATTCAGAGGTAGAATTCCTGTTTTATTTTTATTTATCTTTAAGCCAGAGACCTTGGCAAAAGAGTCCAATTCATCTAATACTAATGTTATCCTGTTTGGGTTAGAGACAGTTAGTAATAAATCATCTGCGTAGGCTTTCAGTTTTATTTGCTGCCCCTTTATTCTAACTCCTTCTATTCCCTCATTCTCTCTGATCTTATGGTTAAGAATCTCCAAGACTACCAGGAATAGTAAGGGGGACAGTGGACAGCCTTGCCTTGTCCCCTTCTCCACCTGAATCAGTTTTGTTCTTTCCGAATTTACCACAATTCTGGCAGATTGCCTATTGTATATCGCCTCTATCCAGCCGATAAATCTAGGACCCATATTTATTTTATTCAGACATTCTATCAAAAATTCCCAGCTCACGCTGTCGAAAGCTTTATGAAAATCCAAAAAGATTACTGCTAATTTCCTGCTGATATCTTTTTCGTGTAACTCGATAACATCAATTAGGTATCTAATATTTTCTTTCATACAGCGACTTGGTAAAAAACCATTCTGGTCCTTTGAAACCCATTCACTCAAGATTTTCCTTAACCATTCAGCCAAGATAGTGGCAAAGATTTTGTAGTTCACATTCAGGAGCGAGATGGGATGATAGTTTTGGACCTCGGAGGCATCTGAACCCTCTTTTGGAATTAAACTCACATTTGCTTCCTTCCATGTATCTGGTTCCCCCAAACTATCAATAGTTTGGAACACATCTAATAAAGGCGGTGATAATTCTTCCTGAAAGACCTTATAAAATTCCACGGGAAATCCGTCAGGTCCCGCAGCTTTCCCCGATTTGCACTTCTTAATAGCATCCTGAACCTCTTGCAACGTGAAAGTTTTATTCAAACTCTGTCTTTGCTCCTCATTAAATTGTTTGATTGTTGAACTATCTAGATATTTTTTAATTTCTTCTCTAGAGATCTCCTCTTTTTTATATAAGTTCTTATAGAATTTCCATATTATTTGACTTATATCATTTTGTTCCGTAAATACTTTCTCATTGTCTTTTAAACTATGAATCGTCTTTCTCTCTCTCTCTTTTCTGAGTAAATGCGCTAGGAGTTTCCCTGGCTTATTTGCCCCTTCAAACATCTTTTGTTTTGCATATTTCATTTTTCTTGCCAAATCCTCTGAGATCCAGGATGTTAACTTTAACTCCAGACCTTTCATCTCATCTTTAATTTTAACATCCCTTGGGTCCTATATCAACTGCAATTCTTTCTCTTTAAGTTGATTTTGAATTTCATTTATCTTTTTCTCTCTTTCCTTTTTAAGTTCAAAGTTTTTTTAACAGAACACCCCGCATTACTGCTTTACAAGCATCCCATAATATTTTATTTGATATCTTATTCCTTATTCTCTGAGAAGTAATTTTTTAATTGACTCTTAATCATATCTACTGTTTCCTTCTGTTGCAACAACTTATCGTTAAGAAGCCATCTAAATTCTTTGCGAACTGTATTGCATTCCATTAGTACTGGTTGGTGATCAGACTTGAATTTAGGGAGTATCCTAATATTACCTATTTTGGGGCTTATATTCTTGGAAGTCAATATGAGATCAATTTGTGACCAGGATTTATGGCGGTCTGAGTAAAAAGTGAACTCTTTTTTTTTCTTCATTCCTACTCCTCCATACATCTATCAAATCATATTGTCCAATCATATCAAAAAGTTCTTTCGGGAGTTTGCCTTGACCTGGCTTTACAGTACGCTGGGATAATCTATCCACTGCTGGGTTGATAACTCCATTAAAGTCCCCCATCACTATTAGGGACTCTATGTTTAAGTCAACTATTTTGGACATTAGATTTTTTTTAAAATTTACCTTTATTTACATTTGTTGCATAAATTCCAATAATGGTTAACCTCACACTTTGCCAACATACTTCTACGCTGATATAGCGGCCTTTTGGATCGTTAAGAACCTCCTTCAGATCGTATTTTGCCTTAACATAAAGTACCACACCTTTTTTCCTATTGTTGGCCGCTGAAATAAACTCTAATCCCAAATTATTGTTTTTTAAGAGTCTGATATCATCCTTTTTAACTTTAGTCTCCTGTAGACAGACTATGTCCCTTTTTAGTTTATGTAAGTAATGAAAGATCTGTTTTCTCTTAATTGGACCATTAAGGCCCTTCGTATTCCAAGTAATTAGTCTGTCCATTTTATTCAGCTAAACTCTTGTTCGTCTTCTACATCTATACTTTTCTCAGAATCCTCTGAGTCTACCCCTTCCGAATCACTCTCTAATTCCTCTGAGTTATCTAACATGGGAATTACTTGCTGATTCATCGTATTATCTCCTGTTGCCTGCAAAAGTTCGACAAATAATCGTTTCTGGATTGTCATCTGGTTTCAGAGGGACTAATGCTGTTCTTTTATTCTTTTTATTGGCTTTTTTCTTGTCCAATTTCCCTTCTTCTATCTCTTGAATTCCTCCTGTTGGCCTTTCCTCTCTGCCTGAGTTACTGTTGTTCTTTCTTTCATCATCTGGCCTGTTTCTATCCCTCTGTTTCCTTTTGCTTTCAAATCGTTCATCTAATTTAAAGTCTCCTCTGTACCTTTTCCAAAATTCCTTTGCTTCGTAAAGTGATCTCAGCTCCACCTTGGTTTTTTTAAACCAAAATGAGAGCCCCTCTGGAATTAACCATCTATAACTGATTTGAAATCTTTTCAATTGACTTGTTAAGAAAGTATATTCTTTCCGTTTCCTCAAAACATTTGGGGCTACGTCTTTAAAGATTTTAAGTTCGACGTCACCTATTACTAGAGGAATCTCATTTTGCGTTCTCAAAAGCTGATCTCTAACCTGATGCCTTACAAAACATAAGACCACATCTCTAGGGAGGTTTCTCTGCAGTGCTACCTTGGAGTTTAAGCAAAAGATCTTATCTAGTTCTAACTCAACAAGATGTTTGGGTCTACCTAAATATTTTGCCAAATATGGAATCAACAATTCTACTAAATTTTCTCCTTCTTTTTCTGGCAGGCCCCTTAGTTTTACCGATCTTTCTCTTTGTTTGGCGTCATTTTTAATTTTCTCGTCCTCTAGTTCTTTAGCAAATTCTTTCCAGTCACTCAATTCATTCAGTTTTTCCTCCATTTTCTCCTGTCTGTCCTCCATACTATTGACTCTATTCTTCATTTTGCTGAATTCCACAGAAATTTTGTCAATCGATCTCCTAACATCCTTCATTTCTGATTTTAATTCTGACTTTATTTCTGCTTTGAAATCTGTCAAATCTTGACGTAATTCCTGGATTTCCCTTCCAAGATCACTTCTCATAGATTTAAACTCCTCCAAGAGCATTGCATAAAGGTCACCCCCACTAGCCTGGTCTATTGATGCCCTTCTTTGTTGAGATGGGGCCTGTGTCCTACTTGCCTGGCTTCTTAAACTCATGTTCATTATTCGGATGTAAGGAAATGGCCCAATCTTACCTCACTGATATTTTCTGTCTCTTCTCTACCTTTCTTAAATTTCTTTATTATTTTGCAGAAAAGAAGAAAACAAAAAAAAGGAAAACACAGTATCCCTAT
Organism: Phrynosoma platyrhinos; assembly: GCA_020142125.1. Lineage (NCBI taxonomy): Eukaryota > Metazoa > Chordata > Lepidosauria > Squamata > Phrynosomatidae > Phrynosoma > Phrynosoma platyrhinos. The sequence goes on from CM034701.1 coordinate 199,153,446, forward strand.
TTAGTCTCTGTGTCCACTCATAAATATCCCAGATGACCAGAGCTGAATAGTTAATAACAGGTAAACTATCTGCTTAATTCCCCAAGGGGTGGCTATCTCTTTCATATATGTCCTACTAATTTTTTTATATATATATATATAACACTGGCAACAGATAATTAGGTATAACAAACAGGTAAGAACAATCAGATGGCAACAGATAATACAGTGTTTACAGTGTTTCCACCTTCACCTTACTACAAATACCTGTTGAAAATACACTAACGACAAATTAGCCAGAGATATAAAAAAAGAGAAGTCTGCAGTTTGTGTTGTTTCTCTGATGATGCCGTTTCAGTCATCCAGCAAACATTAGAACTTCTAGCCTTCTTCTTTCCTCTCACTTTTATTGGATCTTTCCAGGTACAGATCCTCTGGTGCCTTTGAAATACTCTTATTTTTGCCAGGTCTTAGACCTAATCTCTCTTAATCATAGTGTTACCGGATGGAAACTCTGTCCTCTGCTCCTCAGTTCATCCACACCAAACTGCACTTCTCAATTTTTGCCACTTATCATCTCCGCCGCTTTTCCCTTTTCAGGATTCCTCGCTCCATTCTGGCTTGGCCCGAACAAAAATATGGCCTCACTGCCAAATGAAGTTCAAGCAATGTGACATAGCCCGACAAAGCAACAGGTCTTTCTCTAGAATCACTAGAGATAGGGCTTCATCTCACCACAGCCCTTACTACAGCCGAAAATATACGGCCGGCTCCTGGACTCCAACTTCCAGAGTACAGTTCACTGTCCACACCGGAAGTCCCGCCCCGAGCCTACGTCTCTCCGCCTCTCTCATTCACTACTCCAGCCTCTCGCTCCCCTCGCTGCGGCCAACGCCAGTAGTTCTTCAAGAAAGCTAACTTTCCTTGGCCCCAAAAAACAATTCAGGATCAGCCAGTCTTGCTCTCAAGAGGACTCCAGGACCCAAAGGATCATGTAATGAAAGTAGGGAGATAGGACAGGCTAGATTTTTTGCCCACGGAAGCGTCAGTCTCAGGAACTATCTCATGAGACTCGCGTCCCTCCTTCCTGGCATCCCATCTTGAACACACCTCCTCCTCCTTTCCCATTCAAAATAGTTATTTCCCGACGAAGGGTCGAGATGGTATAAGGTCTTTACTTACAGTCTCCACCTTCAAAAGAAACTGAACTCTAAGATAACAAAAAAATTAAAAAAAATTGGAGGTGTCCCTTTACCACAGCTGTGGTGCTTTAGCAAGGTGAAAATCGACTGCCTTGGGTGTTTACCGGGCTTGCATTTTCTTCTATCCTCTGTCTTCCTTCTTTCTTTCTTTCTACCAACGTGATGAGCCCCCTCTTCTCAATCTTCCAGAATTTTTTCCAAACCAAGGGGGGGAATAGCAGCTAACAAGCTAACCCTTTACCAAGGGTTAGTAGTCGGTCCTAAGCTCTTTGGACTTCAAAAACCTTGCTAAGCAAGACGGACTGCAACCGAGGCCCGTCTGGTCAGTTCACCGTTCCAACTGGAAGTCCGGCAATCTTTTTTTTTTTAACCAACTGTTTTGAGAGGCTGGGGCAAGAGCAGCATGACAGTCCCTAAAAGGCCACACTAACTCCATATCCAAACTCTGCAGCATTTCACACATGTAAACTGGCCAGGCAATATCAAAGTATGGTGAAAATGGCAAAAGTTATTAATGAGAAAGAACGACAATCTAGGAAAGGCTGCAGCAATTTGCTTTTGTCTAAATCTACTGAAAAGGGCAAGATTCAGCCTCCTCCTCCTCTCCTCGCTCTCTTGCTGAATTAATTCTATTTTTATTTTTATTTTTGCACTTAGAATTAAATTTGCAGCAATGAAAGCAAACAAGGGACAAAGTGGGAGGAGGAGCGAGAAAATGGGACATTTTAAAAGCAGCTGAAAAATGAGACAACAGATAATTTACTGGGGCTATTCTTGACAAATGGGGCAGTTGAAGGAGGACATACATCTCAAGTTTAAATTGTTGTGGGTGAATAAGTCAGGGGTAGGCAACCTGTCCCCTTTAAGGGCCGAGGGACTTCAGCTCCCAGAAGCCTCAGCTATGTTGGCCAATAGTCCCATGTTGGCCAATAAGTCCTGGGATTCTGGGAGCTGAAGTCCCTCGGCCCTTAAAGGGGAAAGGTTGCCTACCCCTGGAATAAGTACTTGTTAACTGTTTCAGAAGTTCATTAAAAGGTGCTTGCAAAGTATTTGTTCTAGGTTAGACATGAAACCTAGAGCCTTAGGCCATTATTAAACAAACCTGGCAGGCAAAGATGCATGTGTTTTTATCCTCCCTCTGCATGACTTTGTTTTCTTTCATTCTCTTCTGGTTTTAGTGTGAGAGGGTCATGAAAGTGGCGTAAAAATGTCCCATTTGCCAAGCTGAACTAATCTGTTTGGCAAAAATGACACTTTGACAACACTCTCCCACATTTTTACAATCTGAAGAGAAGGACAGTAATGCAGAAGGAGAGGAAAAATGTGTCTTTTTATTTGTCTGCCAGGTTTGTCTAATAATGCTATAAGGCTGCAAGTCAAGCAGTAGTAATACCATCTAGCTACTTTGTAGACAGGTCTATTCCCTGCCTTTTGGAGTTTAGCAAAAAGAGGGATCACAGCAGCTCAAATCACCCTTTTCTATTCTTATTTATTTTTTAAAAAAATGTCTTGGTCACCTTTTAGGTTTAAGGTAAAGTCCTCATGAGGTGACTTACAAATGAAAACATGAAATAATGTATCCTATCCTCCCATTTGTTTATTTGTTTGATGCATAAACTGCCAACATCCCTCAAAACAGCACTCCAGGCAGCTGACAGTAGCAAAACAAAATAACGCAAACACTATTAAAATATGAAACACATTAATTAAAATATGAAACAGATTTTTTAAATAAAATAAAATAAAATAAAACAGCATTGATACTGATTTTTTTTAAATAGCACCAACCCAGTTAAAAGTGCAATCTGCAGCAACACAGCTTAATCATCAAAGGTCTGTCTGAATTAAAAGGGCCTTTGCTTGCTGGTGGAAGAAATATTATTCAGGTTATCTGGAGAATTGTATTTTTACTCAGGAAAAGGTAGTACTATTAAGCTGTTGCCATTTGAGGCAAGTGCCTTGGAACTTGGTTGTATTTCCAAATTATTCCCCTCTGGCACTGAGTTGTAATGCTTTCAGCTGACCGACCTTAAAGAATAATGATGGAAACAGCAGCAGGAAGCCTACCAAGAGCGGCTGTGAGCCTCTCACCCCAGTGCAGTAACCTCTGCCTTGCTTCTGCTCTTCATTCAGGAAGAATCTACAAGAAGCGGGGTAAATTGCTCATGCTCAGAAGCCTGGCTTGCTGCTCAAGGAAAATAACTGGAGCAAAAGATGAAGCGCTGAGACTTGCACTTCATTAACTATTAGGAGGAGAAAGGAGCAAACCTTTTAAAATGTCACATATCCACTCCAGGATCTGTGTGCAAAAATCAACCTTCCCCGGAACTAGAGCTTGGGAAAGTTAATTGTTGGACTACACTTCCCAGATTCCCCCAACCAGCACAGCCAGTGGCAATGCTGAGGAAAATACAGAGAGCTGTTGTCCAAAAACTGAGTCTCCCAAGCTCTGACCAAAATTCCTGTTCATTATTGTTTACTAATTGTTTGCATAGTTTTTAAATTGCAAATTGCTATATGACTACACTCGTCCCTCCCCGTTCATGGACTTAAGAGTCCGCAGTCTCATTCCTTTGTGGATGGCAAGCAGGGAGGGACAAAATGGCGTGTTTGCCTGGGGCACACGTGTGGCAGGGCGCATGGGCACACACTGCCATTGAAATCAATGGGGCTTGGATATTTGCAATATTCCCAATTCGTGGGGAAGGGGGTCTAGAACAGATTCTCCACAAATCGGGAGGGACGACTGTATTTGTGGGTGAGTCTGGTGTAGTGGTTTGAGTGTTGGACTAGGATTTAGGAGACCAGGGTTTCAATCCCTACTTGGCCATTGAAACCTACTGGGTGACCTTCAGCAAGTCTTATTCTCTCAGCCTCAGAGGAAGGCCATAGCAAACCCCTGTCTCAACAAATCTGACCAAGAAAGCCCCATGACAGGTTCTCCTTAAAGTCACCATAACTCAGAAACAACCTGACAGCACACAACAACAGATGCGGCTGTCTTGCTATGATTATCCTCATGGCCAAATATATGGTTCTGTGCAATGGCAACAATGAGGCACAGCTTGAAAGCAATCCTTTTGTTTTTCTGAATTTCTAATCCTTTGATTTTATTTGTACATGTTTGAAAAACTTACAGGAGTAGAGGTTGACTCCAGTAAAGCATTCTGAAATGTTGAGTCCAGTAAAACCTTTTCTTTCATCTTGTAAGAAGGAGGAGCATTTTCAGACCAAGACTCTACCAAATTGAGAAGATAAGCCTTACTTCTGTTGGGCTGCTTAGAGCAAATGAACCTGATAGACACCATTACGACAGGTAACATGGTTATTTATTTTGAAGATGATGCTGAGGCAATAAATAATTTAAAAATTCAGTAACCTATCATACAATCAATCACTGGGTTAGGAGGGGACTAATCCAGGCAAAAAAGTCCCAGAGATAGCTTATAAAATAGTAACACAAGAAGTGAGGCAGCTACATACACAGTCTAGTGATATCTGGTAGCATATTCCCTGAAATTATCATCTATCCTAAGGGAAACAGCATTTTCTGAACAATTTTCTGCCAGAAAAGTTTTATTTTGACTATGTAATTAGAGATGTGCAAAGGACTAGGTATTTCTTTTTCAGTTTTATTTAGGCATCTGTGTGTGCTTGTGTCTCAAGCCCCCACCCTCACCTGAAATTATTTAGAAGTTATCTATTCTGTGTGGAATTGTGATGATGATGGATGTACAGCAAACAGTCTATGAAACCAAGTCACCAAGACCCAGGCAGCTTCAGCAAGCTCCTTGTTTTATTGCAAAAAAATCAGCATGAGCAAAAACAAATAATAATGACAACAATAATAGCATTTTCACTTTAGCCAGAATGGCTAAGCAGGGACAAAACTTTAACTGCTACAGTTTGAAAAAATTAGTCAAGCTACAGCATCAGCAAAATATTTTTAATTAGTCCATTTAGCTTAAAGGTTTGAAAAGAAGTGAAAAGCATTTTCAGAATCACAATCCCAGCCCACATCTCTCCACCTCTTTGGGTGTAGCCTTTACAGACTGATTGGTTGATGTTTCATGACGTGTGTTAGCCCAACCTCTAATTTCCATATTACATCATGTGACTGCCATTCCCAAAACATTCTTTGTTATTGAAAACCCCTTGTGTAAATAAAACTCATTCTCACAGAATTTCAGCTTGTTAACTAACTTTGTTTTGACTAACACACACCTGTGTGGCTGGGTGTTGTGAATCTGGCCTCAGAAAGCAGATTTTCTCAAAAAGGAAAAATACAGACACACATCTTTACATTTCAACATTTTAACATTGACCATATATCCCATCAAAACCTGACATTCTGTTGGTGACCAACTCCCATGTAGGGGTGTTTATTTAATGTGATTTTCCCCACCCACCAAATGTGAACCATTTAAAAAAGTGACTTTTTACTTTGTTCAAGTGGCATACTTTGGTCTACTAATAATGCATCTAGCTAGATACCTCTGAGGCTGCAATACTGGATTCTGTTATTTGGGATCACGCTGCCTTGAATGCAGTGATACATTCTTGTTGTTACAGCTGTTGTGTGCCTTCAAGTTGTTTCTGACTTATGGTAATCGTAAGGTGAACCTGTCATGGGGTTTTCTTAGCAAGATTTATTCAAAAGGGGTTTGCCTTTCTCATCCTCTGAGGCTGAGAGAGTGTGACTTGCCAAGGTAATTCAGTGAGTTTCTATGGCTGACTGAAGATTCAGCACTTACCTCTGAGTATTATTATTGGATTACACCAAAAAGTCATTAAAAATGGGGAGGCTAACTAGAAGCAAAGCTGTTATCCACTACCCTTATTCCATTGAGACAGATACTATGAGGCTGACAGAGTTAAGGAATATTATATAGGTAAAGGATAAAACCTACCCGAACCCAGTTTGTGCAGAAAGATTCCAGAAAACATGCTTTGAAAGGGATGGATGGAAATCCCTTTGTTTAACCTTAACTGTAGAGCCCCTGTCATGACTGGTGACAAATATGGATAATTGCTACTTGTTCATCTTTCACAGAGGGGTGCTAACATAGGCTTTTAAATGCACTCTTCTAAGAAAGATTAAGTGCTTGGTCCAGTTGTCTTATATGAATAATGCATAGTTGTGGGCTTTTATAGTATTTGCCTTTCAGTGGATTCTGTAGATAGATAGATAGACACACGCATGCATACATACATACATTCATACAAACAAACAGAGAGAGCAACCCTTTGGCTCGACCTCTGGTTATCTTCCCCTCTTCCCCCATGGGTCCCAGACCCCATATCAGAGCTTGAAAAGTTACATTTAACAATTATTACATTGACACTGATATAGTGACATGCTGAAAAATTCCAGCGCGTCATCCTATCACTGGATGGCTCTTTGGGAGGTCATATATTTATTATTCTTTTTTAAAAAAAAAATAACATTGCAAGTGCTGCCACAACTGCACATGATTTTTATGCCACAAGTCTGTTCTCTGAGGAGTGAAAGAACATTTGGCTTGGCACATAGCTGGCATTCTCTGCATTGCCATCTGTATTATTTTAGGCATGACACAGTCATTATGATAAGAAATAACACACCCAGTCTTCAGAGATTCCAAAATAGATCTGCAATGGATTGTTTCATTCCACTCCTGATTCCCTAATGCCTGCAAGGGGAAGCCCTGTTATTAGCTGAATTTTTTTGTTCCATGGTAATAAAGCCCAAATTGTGGAAAGGGTTTTGCTTAACCCTTTTGTGGTGGATGGAAAACAGAACCTCCCATATTCTTTGCAAAAATGACATCTTTGCCTATGTTCACAGAACATAAAATCCATTTATACTATTTGTGCTCCTGAATGGAACAGATGAAGATGATCTGTGGCTACGTTCCAGTAGTTTTGTCCCCTTCTGTAAATCTTACTTTCCCAGTGTGAAGCAAAATAAAGAAAACATAAACAGATTATTCCACCCCGCCATCATGGACACCCCACCACACTCTATTAACTTTCAGGATGTAAGATCAAGGGCTTCTTCTATATGTGTTAATGTATTGCAGATATAGATCTGTACCTGAAAACAGCAGTAAATAAGATGTCCATGCCTGACATCAGTGATCAAAATCCACACTGGTTTGCTTGGGTACAGCAGCATCTAACACCCATTTCCATCACACACAATTTGCCTTTTCTTCACATGCCAGGCAGCTCCCACTCTTGGGTTTACATCACAAGTGGCCAATTTGTGGACCATCCAATATTGACCACTATTAGCCCTAGCCAGCATAGTCAGTGGACAAGTATGATGGGCAATACAGGTCAACATTACAAATTGCCCATCCCTAATTTACACATGGAATAGCAGTCCCATGGGCACAACTTCATAACAGGAGGCATGGAAGAGTTTTCTGCTGCCTTCTTTGGATCAGGAAAGCTCCACATTTCAAAGAGCTGAAAGCAGGTGATTTCTTCATGGCAGGCCATTAATTCCTATATTAGTGTATGGGTTCAGATAAAGGCTTTACATATTAAACCCCGGATGATTTCAATTTAGGTAGCTGTACTTAGCTGTTTGCACTTTACCATTGATGGTGCAGGAACACCTAGAAAAGTCTTGATCGAAGTTCTAGAGAGTTTTCCAGTGTAGATTTTGATCACTGATGTCAGGGCTGAACATGTTATCTACAGCAGTTTCCAGATACAGACCTATATCTTCAATAAATAGATATATTTATAGAATAAGTCCTTAATCCTAATTGTTCAATATACTACAACAGCAGCACAGGCAGGAGCAAAACAGCAGTTGGGGATAAGACGAGTCTGAGTCCTTGACACTATGGAGATTATTGCACGTCTTTTTCTCCCGAGCTGGGCACGGGCTTAAACCATTTTAAAATGGATATTATCACACGCTTCCATGCCCAGCTTGGAGGCTTCGCATACCCTATCCAGACTTCTCCCAGACTTTGCAAAAAATGAGAAAGTTCCATTCTTTCCAAAGTCTGGGAGAAGCCCTGATCAGGCATGCTGTGCCTCTGAGCTGGACATGGAGGCATGCAATAACATCCATTTTTAAATGGTTTCAGCCTGTGCCCAGCCTGTGCCCAACTTGGGGGGAAAAGGCATGTGATAATCTCCTGTATGTTTAGCCCAGAGCACAGTCCAGTGTCTGTGGCCTCCTGTTTCACACAGTTATTCATCATCTGCATACTGTCTGCTTCTCCTGCTTATATATTTTAGCAAATGAGCAAAAGATGTTTTTTGAAGCAGACTTATACAAACTGGGACCCCATGTATCTTGACTGCTGGTATGCTGTCAGGGTGTTAAGCACTGTAGTCCAACAATACCTGGGGACCTCCAGTTGAGAATGGCTGTTCTAGAGGGAGAAAATGTTTAGAATCTTGATATGCTACTGAATATTTCCTTGGACTCATAGATAATAGGCCTGCAAGTTCTCCCAATGTGATGCAGTGGTTTGATTCACAGCAATCTCATCATTTCCAGAAATTACACTGATTAAAGGGGAATAGAGAGTCAGTATGGTGTGGTTTGAATGTTGGCCTATAACTTTGGAGAGCAGGATTTGAACCCCCACTCAGCATTGGAAACCCACTGGTTGACTTTGAGCAAGTCACTCCCTCTCAGTTTCAGAGGAAGGCAAAGGCAAACCCCTCTGAACAAATCTTGCCAAGAAACCCCCATGATAGGTTCATCTTACGGTTGCTATAGTTGGAAACAACTTGGGGTGCATCTACACTGTAGAAAAAATAGAGTTTGGCACTACTTTAAGTGCTGTAGCTCCATCCTATGGAATCCTGAAGTTTGTAGTTTTGCAGGGTCTTTAGCCTTCTCTGCCAAATTGTTCTGGTTCTTCACAAAACTACAAATCCAAGAATTCTGTAGGATGGAGCCATGGCATTTTAGGTGGTGTCACGCTGCATTATTTCTACAGTGTAGATGCACTCTTGAAGGCCGACAGCAACAGCAAAGTGCTCCTCCTCTTGCCAGGCAGACAGACAAGATATCCTTTGTGTATTCTGACAAGCTTAGCCACGTTAGGTTTGTGCAAAGCACTCTTTCTTTCCTTCTCAGGCTTGCCAAATTAAAGTGCTTTCTCTCCATTTGCTAGGTTTGTACATTCTGTTTCTGTATATGTTCCATTTCACTGGCTGATCTTTTTGTTTTAAATCTTGGACCTCTCTCTATATCTAACATTGCATGTACAGTTAATCTATAATTATGAATATTGTGTTTCAAAAGCTTTTAGATGTACAGTAAGCTGCCATTTCTTCTGTCTGGACTGGTGTTCTCAGTGTGATCATCTGCAGGCAGGTCATGGGTCAGAAGGATATGTTTAATAAAACTATATCCATCAGAGTTGGGTACAGTACTGACCTAGGAAATGTGAATCAATTTAAAAGTTGCTGTGTGCCATGTCCTAGATGCCCATGTGCTTGGCTAACAAAGACCAAATAAGCAGTTGTTAATAATACTGCCCTTTGGGCTGCAGTCCTATACGCAGTTACCTGGGAGAGTGTCCCACAGAGCTCAGTGAAGCTTACTTTTAAATAGACATGCCCATACAGGTTGAGTCCCTTATCCCAAATGCTTGGGATCAGAGGTGTCTTGGATTTTAGATATTTTTGAATTTTGGAATATCTGTATTTGCATATACATACATAATAAGGTATCTTGAAGATGGGACCCAAGTCTAAACACCAAATTTATTTATGTTTCAGATGCACCTTATACACATAGCCTGAAGGTAATTTTATACAGTATTTTTAATACTTTTATCCATGAAACAAAGTTTATGTACGCTAGACTATCAGGAAGCAAAGGTGTCACTATCTCAGCCACCAATGAACAAAAGTTTTGGGTTCTGGAATATTTCAGATTTTGGAATTCCAAATAAAGGACACTCAACCTGTATTAGATTACACAATCTATACCACCGTGGATTAAAACTTTTGACTTATTACTCCTCAGTACATAACAGTAAAATCCTATATGTGTTTACTAATATGTAAGTCCAACTGATTTCAGGTTGATTTTACAGTATACTGCCCTAAGATCTTTAGGCAGAGGGCAGAATATCAATATTTTAAGAAATAATCAATGGGGCTTAATCACAATTATATGTGCATAGAGGTGCAATTAAATATATGGAAATATATATTATGGAAAAATATTCTTATTCCCTCAAGTATATTCTTTAATTTGTTTTCTTCCAATTGTGTTAGTTCAGTATTTTATATCAAACATATACTATACATAATATATAGATTCATAAAAAAAAAAAAGACTTCTGTACACCTTTTAATCAGTCTGCCATTAATATTCTCCTGCTACATCCAGCCTTGTAAGGCTGAGATGGGGGCTGCACTTTTTTCTCACCTGCCTTTCTCCCAAGGTTAACAAAATGCTGCCGCAAGCTCCTTTAAATCCCACTGCAGATTCTGAACAAAACAAAAAAAAGTACTCAGCCATCAAAGCTAAGGCTGGAGATGCGGGATTCCACACAAGATCAGATACAAAGAGATATCATCATGTGGGGAAAAGAAAGCACTTGGAAGCACTTAGATTGCTTGGAGTATATGGGACCCCAAATCCTAGAAGACCAATTCCTCAAGCATAAAATATCCATTGCTGTCACAAAGATCTCAACAACAGGGGGAAAAACCGGTTTGTAAATTGCTTTGGATTGTTCTCCAGGGAACCGGACAATACAGGGATGTGGGGAGGAAAAGCAGCTTTTGGCCATTGTAGTGAATGTGCAATTTGATCAAACAGCTTGCTAAATCAGTTTCTCTGAAATGCCAGCTGTCAGCCTAAGGAGCAGGAGGCTAGAAGTGAGATCAGGTCTGGTTCCGTAAGAGGCATGTGTGTTTTGTGATAACCCACCACAACAGCTACTCCTGAGGCACATAGATTTTGTTCACTAACAAGTGGAGGTGATACTCAGAGTAGTTTCTGCAATTAGGAGAATTCACAATTTGCAAGTAAGAGAAAGTGTTGGTGTTAATGGACATTATCATGTTTTTCATAAAATTACTAAAGCTGGGCCAGTTAAAACCCAAAGTCTGCAGCTTCCTTGCACATATTGTCTGTATTTTCCATCAAGGTTACAAGTACCAGAGTTCCTAAAGTTACAAGAATGAAAAAGTATAAAATTAAAAAGGAAAAGTGTTTGCTTTTAGTTTGTTTGCTCTTTAAAAATATAGAGCACAAGCCCACACTTACCCATTTGATATTCTTCATCCATCTTTTAGTGAGGCCACACTCTTCTAATTCTAGAAGTAACTCTAAATGTTACAGTTATTCAGTCTGCATAGCTGAAATGTAAGGCAACACGTGTCTACACATACTTCCTATATAACATCCCAAAGCAAAAAAATATATAGATGCTGCAAAAATGTGTGGCATAGTGGTTTGAGTGCTGGACTACAACTTTGGAGACCAGAGTTCGATTTCCAACTCAACCATGAATTTGAAACCCACTGGGTGACCTTGGGCAAGTCACACACTCTCAGCCTCAGGGGAAAGCAAAGGCCCTAACCCTTTGAACAAATCTGGCTTAAAAAAATCCACAATAGGTTCACCTAGTCAAAACAACAAGAAAAGCCACAAATCCAAAAATGTAATAGTGATTTTATGAAAAAAAAGATCCCCAGACCTCTGGGGTCAGAGAAGGAGTGGAAGGCCTTACTTTTAGTTCTCTAAAAGAAAAGGAAAACAGAAATTTCAAGTCTATCTCTAAAGCTGTACACATGTACATTCATCGCAGTCCCCTCTCTCTTTTCCTTAATTGTACTGCTGCTATTCTCACCTTCCGTGCGCCTCCTGATCCAGGCACCAGAAAACTTAGGTCCAAAACACTCTGCAGAAATAATCCAGTTTGAAACTGCTTTAACTGCCCTGGCTCAGTACTAGGGAATCCTGGGAATTTTAGTTTATTGTGCTACCAGAGCTCTCTGACAGAGAAGGTGTAATATCTCACACTTCCCAGAATTCCTTAGCACTGACCCAGGGCAATTAAAGCGGTCTCAAACTGGATTATTTCTGCAGTGTGTTTTGGACTTTGGATAACAATACCATACAAGGTTGTCATGCAGGGCTCTAACACCTTCCTTCTCCAGTACTACAGAAATGGGCTGCCTTGCAAGACGCATAGTCATATATCTAATTATTGTCCTGATTTGTCAGACAGTCTTGCTTAATCTTCTGTGTCTCATTTTTTAAGGCGCTTTTAAAAATATACCTGTTTCTATTTCCTCCCTCTTTGTCCTCAGCTTTCTTCAATTGCTACAAATTTCATTCAAAGTACACTTTAGTTCAAAGTGCACTCAACTGAGTTTGCACTCAATTAAATCAGCAGGGAGGAGGGAAGAGGAAGGATGGAGCCTTGCCCTTCCCAGAAGGCTCAGGCAAATGCAAACTGCGGCACCCTCTCCAGGGTGTGAGAGTTTCTGCATTAATAACATTTTCCATCTTGACCACACTCTGATGTTGCTTGGCCACACATGTCACAATTTGCATCTGTGAAATGTTGGAGGGTATGCACGTACACACACAGGGAGAGATGCCTGTATGCATCTAGCCCAGCTTTGCTTAATTTTATCTGGCCTTTCCAAGTTCTTGCAATGGGGTCGCCCAGAGAGATTGCTGTGAGCCTCAGACAGGCTTTCAAACGCATCCTCCCCAAGTGGGATGCTTAACTACTCAGCCAGCTTGCCCTCTGAGAAGAGCTTTGAAGGTTGCAGTAATGTAGGTTCCATGCTTCTGCCTTTGTAGGCTTGGTTTGCAGCCAGCCTGATCTGCACTTCCAAGGGCACACCTCTTTTTACTAGTGTGTATAGTTTGAAAGCCAGTGCGGTGTAGTAGTGGAAGCACCAGGCTATGACTAGATTAAAAACCTAGACAGGGTCCAGATTGCTGCTCATCCATGGAAATCCACTGGATGACCTTGGGCAAGTCATACGCTCAGTCTCAGAAGAAAGCAAAAGCAACCCCCCCTGAACAAATCTTGCCAAGAAAACCAAGTGATAGGTTCTCCTTAGGGTCACCAAAAGTCAGAAATGACTTGAAGGCACACAATAACAAATGGGTGTTACTTGACTGGATTTTCAGATGTGATCAATAGCCCACGATACAAAAAGTATAAAGACCAACCCCTGCTGTGTACATACCTGGTAATAAGTCCCATTGAACAAAATGGGCATATTTCTGAGTCTGAATGGGTAGGATAGTGCTGTTAGTGAGTTGCTGTATGCTCCACTGCATCCTACTCAGAGTAAGTCTTGTGTATGTGCATATATGTATATCTTGTAGAAAAATAAAAAAATATTTAATAAAAGAAGTCCCCTGTTGTAATTACAACTGGTATAAGATTGCAGTCGCAGCATCACAGCTTTGTGAAGTACATTAATGACAGAATATAGAAGTACTTGATATATAGGTAGATATCGAGATATAGATATAGGGAACCTATCATGCAGAATTCATTGAATGAATGTAAAAGACATAGAAGGGAAAGTCGTGGGACACGTGAATCCATCTAGCAGACTGTTATGCTGCAGGCAGAACCTGGTGCCAGACTGAGATCTGAGTCAGCTCTTTTCCAGCCAGGAAAGAATCAATCCAGCAAGACTGTGACACAGCAAAAAAATGGATAAATATAGACTTCTGAACTTTAAACGGAGTGTCATCCAAATAATATTTAGTTGCCCATTTTAGCCTTATGGGACAAGGTGACAGAGCTTGTCAAAAGTAACCAGTTATCATTCCAAAGCCTCCAAAGTAATGAATTGCCATTATAGTTATGATTTTAGAACTTACTAAATTACTAAATTTAGTAATTACTAAATAGTCATTTTAATAAATATTTAAAGGTTGTTTTTAAACATATCAGAATGAGTCAAGATCCTGGCCTACAGTGGAAAACAGAGCGAAGTAGTGAGACCTCATGCACCTTGTAACTATAAAAGTAACTAAAACCAATATGGTTACATCACAGTTACTGTACAGTACAATACAACCATAACAGCAGGAAACCTCTTGGTGACACATGTAGACATAATCTAGTCTAGGTTTTTTTAAGGGGGGGAAGAGGATTCATGGCAGCCCAATATTAAATGAAACATTATATTCAAGAGGTTTCCTAATTGTGCTGAAAAGACACATTTCATGAATATTATAGAATGTGTTAGCCTTTAAGCGATAATATTTATAATTTATTATAATATTTATAATAATAAGCTATAATATAATAGTCTCTTCCAACTCTATGATTTTATCATGTGTTAGCCTTTAAGCTGCCGTAAGAGACTCTTAAAATTGCTTTTGCTTCATAAAGTACCATGCTAAGTTTCTAGTGAGGAATACTCAGTGCTCAGTAAACACATGTCTTTTGACAGCAAAACGCAGCATTGTCCTTTGAGCAAGCAACCAGCACCATACACACACAGAGAGAAAGAGAGTGCTCCCTTCCTGCCTCAATTCACTTGCATTGCAAGGATTTGCTCCTGCCCTTCCTTGAGACCTTTTGGTTATCATGGGCCACAGTGATGAATAAAGCTTTCACTCCCTCTAGATTGCAAGCACTGGGATGGCTGGCAATGCATAAGGCACACAATGAAGAAGCGGGTTTCAAGTGGAATCACACAAACGCATTCCACACAAGGAAGATGGCTTCATTCTCCTATGTAAAAAACAAAAAAACTCCAAATATTCTACCCTCCTGCCTTGTCCTTGTTCCTAATAACTGCAGTGAGGAGTTGTGGGGGAGGATATGTCAAGTTGGAAAGTGATGCTCTGTGGGTTAATACCTCTGCTGCTTCAGCCAACTGACATACACACAGGCCATCAAAGAAAGCCCAGGGGAGGAAGAAAAGAGGCAAGCAGGTAAAGGCTTGACAGCTGGGGAATTGGGCTGAGATGTCTGGATTCTGGGAACAGGCTATGAAACAGCTGGACTCAAGGGAAATAGTGCACACACTTGCCACCAACAAATAGGCTTCTTTTTTGCAGCTTCTTTCCTGATCCACAATGTGTTTCTCTCCTTCCCTCCAACAGTGCCTGAAGCCAGGAGATTGCTGCAAGCAGCCACCCAGTGTCACAGGCAGAAGCCATGCTCAAGGACACTTACCACTTAGCAGTCACTGCACAAGCAGCAGTCCTAGTGGGTCTTCTCTTGGCTGTATTAATAATTGGCTTTAAACAAAGCCATACATTGGCAGAACCATGTGGAAGAAGGTTACTCCCTAGACCCAAACAGAGGGGCACCTGCTCCTGAAGTAATGCCTTGATTTGCAGCCTTGGAAATATATGGGAGGGGGTGTGGAGAGAAGTGAAAATGCCTTAACACTGTGTATGTGCCTTCAAGTTGCTTGCCAACTTGGTAACCCCATGAATTTCATAGGGTTTTCCAAGACAAAGAATGCACAAAGGTGGTTTTGCCAGTTCCTTCCTCTGAAATAGAGCCCACAGCACTTGGTATTCATTGGTGGGCTCCATCGAAGTACAGTAATAACCAGAACTGACCCTGCTTATCAATCAAGATCAGATGGGATCTTGTGACTTTAGGATATTTATGTCGTGTCTTAATACTGAGTGCCACGTATATTCGTTCAACCCTTATGATTACACTGTTTGTTGTTAACTGCCCTTGAGTTGGCCCCAACTCAAGGAGACCCTGTGGATTTGACATCTCCAAATCCCTCTGTCCTCCACTGCTCTGTTCAGTTCCTGTAGATTCATGCATGTGACCTTCCTGATTGAGTCCATTTTGCATGTGGTTTACATCTCTTTCTACTGCCCTCCACTTTTCCAAGCATTAATGTCTTTTCAGCTGAATCATGCCTTCTCATGATGTGGCCAAATGCAAAAATTGGTATTGGTTGCAGAATTCAACAACGTTTGAATGTTTAAAAGTCAATGTAAAGTCAAAGGCTTTCCTGGCCAACATCCATGGTTTTATGTGAGTATTTTGGGACAAGTGGCTGTGTTTATTCCTGACATTTTGCCAGCATCTGTGGCTGGCATCTTCAGAGAATGCTGGCATAGAAGCAAGTGGGGTATAGATATACTGTGTGACCCTTGGTTGAGAGGAAGTGATTTACATGTTAATCTGTGTTGGACTGTGGTTGACTGGCAAGGCCTCAGGGTGTCTATCTGATTAGTGATCCATTGTCTGCTGGGAAATCCCCTGACCCTGGGTGGTTTTTCATTTGCACATGCTGTGTCTTGATTTTGGTGTTTTTCGGAACTGGCAGACAAACTTTGTTTACTTTATCAGAAGAGCTGCCAGATCCAGGAAAACCCATAGGAATGAAAGCAAACAACCACCCAAAGGGAAGGTATTTTCAGCATACATCAAAGGAGTCACAGTCAGAATAGGGAAAATCGTGAGGAAATACAACTTCCCAATGATCTACAAACCTATCAAGAAAACCCAGCAAATGCTGCATTCAGCGAAGGACAGGAGAGACCCTCTCACAGACACAGGAGTTTACCACATACTATGCAGCTGCGGATAGGTCTACATAGGAGCCATCAAACGCAACGTGAATCAAAGAACACAAGAGAAACTACAGACTGGGTCAGCCAGCAAAATCAGCAGTAGCAGAGCACCTTATAAACCATCCTGGGCATAAAGTGCTATTTGGAAACTCTGAAATTCTGGACCATTCCAACAACTATCAGATCAGAATGCACAGGGAAGCCATTGAAATCCACAAACACCTGGACAACTTCAACAGGAAAGAAGAACCCTTAAAGTAAACAAGGTTTGGCTGCCAGTCCTGAAAAACACCAAAATCAAGACCCAGTATGTGCAAATGAAAGACCATCCAGGGTCAGGAGATTTCCCAGCAGACAATGAATCATTAAATAGACACCTCAGAGCCTTGCCATTCAACAACAGACCAACACAGAGATTAACATGTAAATCATTTCCTTCCAACCAAGGGTCACACAGTGTAAATACACATCCCACTCACTTCCATGCCAGCATTCTCTGAAGATGCCAGCCACAGATGCTGGCAAAATGTCAGGAATAAACTCTTCTAAAACACAGCCACATAGTCCAAAAAATCCACATAAAACCATTTAAAAGTCAAGTTTCTAATCTTTAAGGACTGACTGTGTACAAACAATGTCTGGTGACAATGTCTGGTGACAAACCTTGGGATGAGGAATGACATGAAGAGATTGCCCAGTTCAGCTTCAGTGTACCTTGTCCCTTCCCTAACTAGAGTCCTTTAAAATTTCCCAATTATATTACTTTAACTGCCATGGCTGCATTTTATACAATAATGTGATTTCTAGTTTGGTGAAGCACTAGAGGAGCTCTCTGGCAGAGAATTCTAAATACCCTCAAACACTACAAATCTCAGGATCCTTTAGGATGGAATTTAAATGAAATCAAACTGCTATAAGTGGGTGATGTGAAAGAAATATTTAATTCCCAGATTTGTGTTGACTGTAGATAATGATAAGCATGTGAAATACAAGGAACAGTGCTTTCCCAATCCATACTTATAAACAGATAGAGATCTATCCTTTGTGAGGACAGAGGCAGTGACTAATAGTGTTAGTGGTTGTGGATGGAGGGAAGGAAGGAAGAACTGTAGTCAATGTGAATCAGAATATGCTATTCTGCCATCTTGACATTAGACACCCTTGGTGGGAAGAAGTCCAGAAATAACAACATAGAGCAGGGCTGTCCATGGCAGTGGCATCCCTAGGGTTGGAGTCATCCGGTACAGTAACTCATGGTGTCACCCCCCTTACTGACCTATTCCCATCCCACACCATACGGAATCCGTAGGAATTTTTTCTTTTTGTACTAATATTACTCATAAATCGTAATTCCCATATATCACTGAATGTAATAGTAATGGTTGTGACATAAACAACTAACAAAATTAAAATTGTACCTTTAAATTTCAATATCATATGTGCATAATAAATGCATTTACATATACATTGTTTCATGTACTTAGGGTGAAAATCAAATGTGATGTTTTTAAAGAAAATGTTAAAAATGTATTTTTTTAAAAAATTGATATTTTATTTTAAAAAAAAAACAATGCTAGGGCCTCTCCTTTCTCCTCCTACTGAGCCTCATCCCACTCACATCATGTCTTCAGCATTTAAAAGAGACACAGGTAAATTCCAGAGCTAGTTTCTGCCCAAAGGCAGATGTTTGAGGAGCAATGGTATCACACACACCCCCATTTCGGGTGTCACCCAGTACAGTCCATACATCCCACACCTCTCTACTGATGCCACTGGTCTATGGGTTTTAGTATTTATAATGGCATCTTCAATCAACGTTTGTGCATCTGCATTTGGGGATCTCCACTCCATACCTCTAAAATGACATGAGAGGTCCAGCCATATATTAGCTATGCAATTCTGGGGTTTGTATTTTGTAAGATATTTAACCTTGTCTGTCAGAGAGCTCTGGTGCCACAACAAACTTCCAAATCCCAGGATTCTATAGGATGGAGCCATGATAAAGTGTTGTCAAATTGCATTAATTCTGCAACATGGCAGCAGCCTCTGTCTTCCCTTAAAACCAAGCACTCCATATTCTGAAGCATCTGGTATTAGCACAGAAACACCTGTGCATAGTGTTCCTTTTCAGATGTTTCCAGCACATGCATTGTCCACTCCCATCTGTTTGACTAGCTATCCTGTTTCATTGCATGCTCACAATACATTTCTACCCCACCAACATTGGGACAATTAGGAACATTTTCACTTTCAGCCCTTGGGAATGATTCAAACCAGATTGAATGTCTCCTAGTTTCTTTCCCCAGTGTTCAGTTTAAAAGCTGCATTGCCATCTTTTTTATAGCACAAACAAGTAACAAGCAATCTGGTCCCATCTCAGTTCAAGTGAAGCCCCTCTTGCCACAGAATCTTGTCCAGTGCCATCTCCCTTCATCACTATCTCTTCCACACATCAAGACTCCTCACTTTATATAAGTCTTTTTTCCTTACTCCCATTGCAGCCGCAGCTAGGAGTAAGATCAGAAGGTCTTGGTTTAAAAGGTTTCTGCAATCTCCTCTGAATTCTCCCCTTCACCATCAGCTCTTTGGACTGCATCCTTCATTTTTCAGCAGGGACTCACCCCCTCCAAAGGGGATTTCCAAGAAGCACAACAGTTACAGGAAGGAGCAAGAAACCTTCTTACAATGAACATCCTTTGGTTAATTTCTTAGGATCCAAATCTAATACACAGAACAGATAGTGTGTTGGATAGATGAGCCTTCCCCTGCTTGGTGCCTTCTAGATGTGTTGTACTGCATCCCTAGCAGAGTGACTCATGTTATTCATAGGAATGTGAAGAATGCTCACAGATTTTCTTGTTGCTGGGTATATCTACAGTGTAGAAATAATGCAGTTTGACACCACTTTAAGTGCTGTGGGTCCATTCTATGGCGTCCTGATGTTTTTCATTTCACAAGGTCTTTTGCCTTCTCTGCCAAAAGTGCTGGTGCCTCACAAATCCCAGGATTCTGTAAGATGGAACCATGGCAGCTAAAGTGATGTCAAACTGTAGATTCATCATCCCCCCCCCCCGCCCCATGAGAAAGAGTATCTTGACACATAGAGACACCCCACTGGGAAAATAGTAACTGCTATGAGGTTTGTCATAATGTAGGACTCTAAAATCTGTGTATTTTGCCCCACAAAAAAGTTTTTGAATTGCACTAATACATTTTTCTCAAAAAAAGTCCCAAAACTCAAAAATTGTTGAAAATTGTGCAAAAATCTCTTGCAGTTGAGATTTTTTAAATTATTAATTTTGGCATGCACAATATGAAATAAGCAAATATTTACATCTCTAGAAGTCCAACATATTTGGAAAGCAGCTGTTGGGGAAGACTGTGATAGATTAACAGCTGGGTTTTCATTCTATTGTTTTTGTTACATGTATTCAAGTCAACTCCAATGTGATGATACAATCCTAGGGCTTTCTTAGCAAGATTTGTTAGGGAGAGGGGATTGTCATTACTTTCCTTTTAGGCTGAGAGAGTGTGTCTTGCCCAATGTCACCCAATGAATTTCACTGAGCAAGAATTTGAAGCCTGGTCTCCCTGATTTCAAGTCGAACACTCAAGCCAGTACACCATGCTGCCTCTTTTTGCATTATATAAAGCATATTAATTTCCTAGTTTCTCTTCACATCTTTTACAAATTGAGGTTTTAAGAACCTCTTCTCTTTATTTTCTGGGAAGACAAACCCTACTTAAAGGAAAGGAAAAAGTATTGTTAAGTTAATGCTTAGTTTTGGGTGAAAGGAGCTATTGTTAAGGGTGGGAAGGAAGGCAAGCTACACAAAGAATGGGTTTGTCATCTTAAAGGGACAAGCCAGATCTATTCATTATTGAGTAACTAAAAACCATGCTTCAGGGCACCAAAAGCTTACAATTTATCAAGCTAATCAATTAGTGCTGTACCAGAAAGGTAATGGCTTGGAAGCATTTTCAATTGTCAGATGCACTGGTTTAGCATGCTAAACCCTTCTGAACCATCCAGGAAATGAGTAAAGTAGCAGCACTGTTGGAAAATTGCCATACTAAAAGAGAATTAAAATCTAACTTGAGTCATAAATTGAGAGTGACCTTCACAAGCCCCTGCTATAGTACAGGGCTGGACTCTCAAGCCTAATGCCCACCAAACCCCCTTCCCTTTCTGATCTCCTCCATATCATCATCATCATCATCATCATCATCATCATCATCATCATCATCGGTATCAGAGCTGACTAACCAGCTTTCCATTGATTCAGTGGAACTAGTCTAATAAGGACTAAAAATTTGATTTATCTTGTTGTTATTAGCAGGATCAGTAGTGGGGGGGAGGGTATTCATTTAAAAATAAATCAACTGGGAAACTGGCCTGCTGCAAAGTCCCAGCCTGCTTAACCATCCTTATTTCCCACAAAGAAGGTTAAAATAGTGGATAGCTGCAGCCTATCTCTTCATTTTGAAGTCCACTCAGCTAGCCAGATTTTTAATTTTATTTTTTAGTCAGCAAGAAAGGAAAATAGGGCTCCCAGGTCTCAGGGCACTGGCTGTGCTTTTCCAGACCTCTAGTGTGTGTGTGGGTGTGTCCCTCAAGTCACCTATTGATTTATCGTGACTCTATGAATTTCATAGGGTTTTCTTAGGCAAGGAATACTCAGAGATGATTTTGCCAGTTCCTTCCCCTGAAATATAGCCTACAGTGCCTGATATACATCGGTGGACTCCCATGCAGGTACCAGCCAGGGTTGATTTTGCTTATCTTCCAAGATCAGATGGGATCCAGTGCTTTTAGGGTGTTTA
>CM034701.1:199223018-199233249 GCA_020142125.1 Phrynosoma platyrhinos
GTTTGTAGATAAAACTAAAGGACAAATTTGAGATAGGAGTTAAGCTATGGAAGGGTTTATTGTTACATTCTAAATTAACTGCAAGGACAGCATTTCTTTCTAAAGGTAACAAGGGGATCACCCAAAGACAAGACTGATTCTGCGTAATTGACTCATGCATAATTCTGAAACTTCCCATGCATAAATTATCCCCATTTTAAATGGTCATGAGATATATGAAGAGATATGTTGTGGGTTGGGCTTTTATATACATGAAAAGGTGGTCTTAAAATTGATCATATGTCAATAATGTTATGGGGGTGGAAAAATACTGCCAGCCAAAGGGAATAAAACCATGCTGTGTCAAGTGTGGGGGTATGCCTACTCACCTAGGACATCCCTTCTTGCAAGAATGTTAACTAATAAATTGGAAATTACTGCTTCACTTGTTTTGTCCTGATTAATTTGATTGGGTACTTTGGTACTTAGAAAACTATAAACCACAGTTCCTTTTTACCTGTTGAGGTCACTTCACCCTCCTTCAAGAAATTAGAAAGTTTTTTTTGTTCCTTTTGTCTGGGAAGGTGCATCCATGGGGCTCCAGCCCAAATAGCGTCTGCTAGCTTACTCCCACACATGAGAGCCAAACTTTTATAAGCTCTTGTATCCAAGTACATGACAACTTCTTTTGTCTATCTCATTTCCTATACCAAGCCTGATTTCCGACCACAATAAAGTAAGGTGTATTTTTTTTCTTTTTAACTTATAAGAGCACCCTCAGTAATTGTTCTTATTTCTGCTCAACAGCAAGAGCAATCCACATGCCAAAGCAAGCTTCTCCAGACCACAATTCCTCTGGATTGAGAGCCAGGAACACAAAAGGACATTGGTTAAGGGGAATGCATATTCCCTGCAATAAACCCATTTTCCTCCCAACAACAGGATTTCCTCAGAGACACCTTGGAAACGGGCCTGAAAATTGCAACTTGAACTGACTTCCTGTTGCAATTTCCAAAGTTTTAAGTTATTTTAAGGGATTTGTTGTGTTTTCAGCAAATCCACTGCTCCTGAAGGCCTGTCCTTTCCTCAGAACCAAAGTTTAGGCACCCAAGGAAAAGAGAGAGGCAAAGTAACCAACAGAGTACTAACACAGCAAATACTGTAGAACAAGTCTAGATGTGAATGATTTTCCATGTCTCATTCTGTGTAATGCTAGAAATGGGGGAATGGGGAGCAGAATTCTCATGGGGGCATTATCTAGTTTCTTCATATTTGGAACTGAAGGAAGTTGAGATTTTAAAAAACTGAAAATCAGATAAAGGGTACTGACCAACACATTCATGCCTAAGCAAAAAGTTGGTTTGTGGCTTTTGACTCTTGTGCAGCATCATATGCATTAAGGGAATAAAAGATACAGGAGTTCTTGTAAGGGTAATGACAAAATTATACAATGTTTAAGGTAGTAAGTGGTTGCATTGTTTGCCTGTTTGTTGGAGGCATTTGGAACCCATTCTGTGGCCAAAAATGCTCCCAGGTGGCTCACAGATCAAGTTTATTTCTCAAAGATCATGACATGACATGAAAAAGGGATGAAGAGGGATGAGGAAGTCAAGCAGTTACTTCTCCAGTTACTAGGTTGTTCAATTTTATTTGCTAATGAATTTGACAACTTTGTTTTTCTTTTTAAATCCCCACAAATTTAGTGTAAAAAATTAGCTTGGTAGGAAAGGTATAAAGCCCCTTACCTGTGTGTCCAGATTGTTTTTCACATGCTTGCTAAACCGTAAAAAAACAACGCTTAGCTGTATGCAATAAAGTGAATTCAGAAAATTAAGTTTTATCTGTCCCAAGATTCTCTCTCTCTCTCTCTCTCTCTCACACACACACACACACAACACACAACCCATTGCTATATGCTTTCTTTGGCTGAGCCAACTTTGATAATGGTTTCTGATTTAGTTCCTAAGAGAGGGACTTCCTTGTTCAACCTCTTGTTCATTTTTCAACTCTGCAACACATGCAGGCCTTCTGCAGTCAATATTTGACTCTTGGCATCTGTTCATTATTCTACTTTCTGGGAGTGAATAAGCAAGTGAATAGCAATCAGCATTCCCGTTAAAAGTTTTAGAAGATAATTATAGTGACGGGAAATGCACTACAGTCATGCTGTGTTTGTTGCGATACCACTAATCATACTGAATTTTCTGGTATCCATGCAAATGACACATGCACTGTGATGGTCATTCTGTATTCATCTTACCTTGTGTGGAAGGCAGTTATGATGACTGCTCCCCTCCCCACTCTCACAAAAGATTTCCATGGGAAATTTTCTGTCTCATCCCCCCCCTCCCCAACTTTATTTTGTGTTACAACCCTACTTTTCAAATTCTTCAGAGGCTTGGGGCTCTGTCAAACAAGAATACTATTGTCTTCAAAGACAGATAGCTGGCTCATCATTAATGACCTCCATTACCCAGTAGCTGTTAAGGGGAAATATTCTCCATTAACACAAGGCCCTAAGCCTAAAAAGGGCTGGTCCAAGACATTTTTGTTACTGGCACCCAGTAGTAATTGGCATCCTAGCCTTTCCCATTATGGAGGCTGGTGAATCTGATATTAGCAGGAGTGGTGAATTTGAATTTGCTCCAGCATTTAGTCTCAGTTTTAAAGAGTGATCCAAGATGCTGAAGCTGATTTGGGAATAAGGTTGAGAATCTTGGTCCCAATGGACCCTTTCACAGAGAGTTATAAGATGTCCCTGGGGCACACAGTTTTCACTTCGACGTAGCCACTTAGATGGATAGTAGGGTTGTTTTATGGGGGATGACATAGTAATGAAAATGATGGGAGGAACGGGCTTTGTACCCCTTGAACCCTAAACTCTCCTGAAGTGTTCTTCAAGAGACCATCCACTAAAAGAGAATCTAGCAGGCTAGAAATGGTTGGTACACAAGTGGGTCTTTGTCCCATCTCCAAAGAAAGACTAACATAGCTGTCAACTCTGGGGCTTCCTACTGAATGGCCATCTCAAGGTGGGATATTTGGAGGAATGCCCAAATGATTCATTGCCCCTCCTCTGCACCCACTGGCCCATCCCATCTGTTTTTGCTGGCAGTTTAAAAACCCATTTCCCCACTTGCCCATGCACACATTAATCTAATAAATGGTATTATACTAACTTTCCCTGAACCTAATTATCCCCCACTCATGTCTTTCCAGCACTAACCCAGTTAAACCCATCTTTTCAGCTGGACAAGCCAACTGCATCTCCATTCTCTTATGCGAGGCTTAAATTTGCCATTGATTCTTTTTTGCATGAATGCTGTTAATTTGGATGATAAAATCTAATGGAGGCATTTGTAACACATTTGAGTATTCTGACTGATATCGCTTTCCCACAAACCAACTGAAGCAAAAATCACTTGAGCTTTTATGAAAATGCTAGAGATAAGGCCAATGCTATTTAAGCTGGGAGAGCCATTGTGGTTCAGTGGCTTGAGCATTGGATTATGACTCTGGGAGACCAGGGTTCAAATCCACACTCAGCCATGGAAAGTTTCTTTGGAAAAGTCATACTCTCTCAGCCTGAGGAAGGCAAAGGCAACCTCCCTCTGAGCAAACCTTGCCAAAAAAAAATTGTAAGTTCACCTTTTTTGGTCATCATGAGTCAGGAAAGACTTGGTGGCACACAGCACACTCACATTTAAGTGGGACTTCTCTCTTTCTGCAAAAATCAGACATCCCTGATTTCCCACCTCACCCTCGGAAATTCTGCGGGGCAAGCTGCCAGCACCCTTGCAATTTTCAATATTAGAGTTCCTTTGGCACCAGCCAAGTATTTGCAGGATTTATTTGGTAATGAAATTTCATGGCTTTCTTTTAGCATGAGATATTCTAGAATGAAAGAAAAGCCCTAAATACCCAAAGGCACCAGATCCTTTCTGATCTTGGAAACTTAAACAAGGTCAGCCCTGCTAAGTACTTAGATGGAAAACTGCCAATGAACACCGGGGGGGGGGGGGGGGGCTGTGGGCTATATTTCAGTAAAAGGAACTGGTAAAACCACCTTTGAGTATTTCTTGCCTAAGAAAACCCTATGAAATTCATGGGGCACCATAACTCTACAGGTGACTTTAAGGCGCACGCATACACAGAATGAAAGAGGTCTATAAGGATGGAAGAGGCAGAGGTGAAAAAAAGCTTTTGGTGGAATAAATGAAGGGCGATGTTATACAATAGTGACCACTTCACACTTTACACAGGGATGGAGAGGCAAAAAGACTAAGCAGAAATTTGATCAAAATTGTCTGTTTCAGCTTATCACAGGACATTGTTATACTGCATTTACAGTGCATTAGTCCCATCTTTGGACCTGAATGCACAATGTTATGGTTCTCTGGGTGCTCCACCATGCTGTCCCATTGTTTGGTCATTTAGAAATTGATTATTTCCCCATTCAAAATAATAGTGGTTCTTTGTCCTGCTACGGTTTAGCACCTGTTTTGGGTGCAAATGTCTTGATCCGCTTCATTACAATTTTGGGAGCATAGTGGGTACAATCTGGGTATTGTTTTGTTGCTCCTCCTCTGGGGAAACCCTGACACTCTTCCAGTAGTTGTGCTGGGAGGACACCAGCATTCCCAAGAATTCCCAAGAAAACTGATGTATGCTTTTTTTGCCACTATTTTTTTAAAAAAGAAGAGGAGTTGTGCTGTAGCGCATTGCCAATGTAATCCTGTTAAGGATTACATTGCCCAGAGAAGCCAACAGAGTTCAAAAAAAGTTTTTAAAAGAGCAAATATACCAATATACACAAGCAGAACCAAGCAAGAGTTAGTTTGTGAGAAAAAAATATAGGAAAACATAGTGGAAGTGGTATGGTGTGTATTCACTTTCCCCACCTGGGCAGGAAGTGGAGGTGGTTCCATAATGACATCAATATATAATTGTGTGATTATGGCTTCCTGTTTGTTTTTAAAATCAGAGCGGGAGTCAGAGCAAACAGGATGGTGTACGAGGTTGGTTGTAGTTGTGGTTGTTGTATGCCTTCAAGTTGTTTCTGACTTACGGTGAACCTAAGGCAAACCTATCAAAACCTGGTATTTTCTTGCAGAGGAGGTTTGCCATTGCCTTCCCCTGAGGCTGAGAGAGTGTGATTTGCCCAAGGTTACCCAGTAGATTTCATGGCCAAGCTGGGGATTGAACCCTGGTATCCAGAGTCAAAGTCCAACACTCAAACCACAACACTATGCTGGATCTCCTTCCATACATATATGTATGTTATTGAAATGAGTAGTATTGTATCTGAACATTATGCATGGCATTGTATCTGAAATGCAAGAAAGGTAAAATGGGAAATAACATCACTGCGGTACAAATGAAATGAGGGTGCCAAAGAGTGGGTTGCCATTCTGCCACCTTTCTGAGTAGAGAAGTAGTTTTCAGAGAGAAGAACAGCCTGAAACAACTAACTACTAGCGTCATAAGCATGAAAGTCTTACATACACATTCTTAATTTTCAAAGAAGCATCTATGAAAGCCCATGCTAAAATAAAAAAGCAGTCTTAAAGTTGCTGCCACATTCATTTCCCCCCCCCTTCCTTCTTTTTCTATCAATTCTTAGTGTCTTATTATCTTATGGATGTACTGTAATCCACTATTTTAGAGATGGCACTAGCAGTGAGCGTTAAGGGGATAGGTACTTCTCTGTCTGTTAATCCTGGTTTTACTTTCTATGTATTAAGCTTTTCTCATGTCATGGTAAGACTGAGTTATTATCCTATGTTTCTTGCCATGTTCTCCTTTTATTTGAATTTATTGATGTTCTGTAAAATGTCTCCCCTCTCCCTTCACTCTCCCCTCCTCAAATGTGATGCAAATGTGAGATATTTTGCAAGCAATGTTACTTGCAACCTACTTTGGGCATAGCTTGTTGGGGAAAAACAGTAAAATAATGATTTTTTTTTAATTTTAGGAATGATATGAATTGTTGGTCAGACTACTCTCTCACTCTTTCCCAATTTTGGAAAGTAAGTGCCAATGTGTATGTAAACCAAAGGGAACCACAAGTTATGTAAACGTCAATTTTTTCCTTGCAAAACAGATTAAGGCCTCTTCCAGACTGGTTTAAAGAAGCATGAATTATCACAATATACATCCTTGGGTTTAGCTGGTTGTCATTGTTTCAGTGTCCAGTTGTTCTATTATTTTGGAGGCTTGTTTCTGGTAATTTCTTGGATCTGCACTACAGTTCTTGCAAAGATTTTTAAAACTGGGGTGAGGTTTGCTGAGGTGGTCCTATAATTTGAAGGGCAAAGCTCCTGTCAAAACACCACCAACAAAAAAAATATTAGTTATAGTACCAAAGTACCATTTCACTAATGATTTATAGCACTATAACTCTAAAAAAAATTAAAGAAGACTAGAAGGGAATATATTGTCCCAATATGTGGCAGAATTAAAAATAAATGTCCTTGAAGATGGGAATACATGTTGTAGTTCATGCCACAAATTGTCAGAAAATAGGCTGGGACAACAAAAACACCATTTGGACAGAAATGTGTTAGACCAATAACAGATAACATAATAAGGATATCTCCCCCACCCCCTGAAAATTAGGTTGGAATTCAATTTGAAAAAGAATATGGTCAGCCCTCCATTTCTAGGGATTTTGCATCCACAAATTCAGCCATCCATGGCCTGAAAATATTCACATACAAAAATAAATTCCAAAAATCAAACCTTGATTTTGCCATTTTATATAAAGGACACCATTTTACTATGTATACAATGGGACTTGAGCATCCACGGATTTTGCTGTCCACAGGGAGTCCTGGCACTAAACTCCAGCAGATACCAAGGGCCCACTGTACAATGTGAGCCATTGCTTTGATCCTGAACGAGAAACCTTTATATGGAGCAGGGAATCTTTTGAGGGACAGTGGGTTTTCCCCCCACTATAATTTTGTCTTCATTATTATATTTTTAAATGATTTTATACTTTTTAAAATTAATAGCATTTCAGTATGCTAGCTTAATTGTCTTGTAACTTTTTTGTCATCAGGCTTTTAGCTCTACCTTGCTTTAGCCTTGTTGTAAGGTGTCTTTGGTCCCATGCTATGAAAAAACTGGGGTATGAATTAAATGCATAAATTCTTCATGCACAAAGAGAGTCACCCATATCCCAGGGAACTGTCCAGCACTGTCTTCTCAAGGCTGAGCACTTCTACTCCAGACTCAGACTATCCACGACTATAATCCTTCCCATGCCCTTCACTGGCCTAGGCTGCAGCTGCAGGAGGAGAGAGAGACCACAAGTTTAGCAGCTGTGAAGGATTGAAGTTTTTGGAGAAGTAGGCTGCTTGAAGTAACCAGATTGCCTCTGCCTTCCCTCACCACTGCTACGTGACACTGGAAAAACTACAAGCAGTAGCATAACACATCCACGCATTCTTGGAATAGTGTATCAACACTCTACAAGTATAGCAATTTAATTCCACTTTATCAATTATGGCTCTATCCTATGTAATTCTGGGATCTGAAGTTTGCAGAGGATCTTAGAATTATCTGCTATTGTGGGGGAGTAGACTAGAACCACTTAGCATAAAAATCCCTCCCCAAACTAGAAATCTCTGATTCCTATAAGCCATGGCAGTTAAAAGGGTCACAAAGTGCTATAACTTTAAAATGTGGCTATACCCTAGATAAGAAAAGACATATGAATCCACAACAAAATCCACGAAAGATCAGTACCTTTCTTGGACAACCAAAATGCACAAAATAAATCATGCAAGCTTTAGAAGCTCTACTGGCTTCTTTATCAGGCAAATGATGTTTTATAAAAAATAATACAGGAGAAGAAAGGTGAGGATGGTAGAGTCACAGGCCTCCATTTTACATCAGATGCTGTTTCTGTTGTAGCCCAGCTGTTCTGGAGGGATCTCAGCGCAAACAAATGCCACTCCC
Source organism: Phrynosoma platyrhinos (assembly GCA_020142125.1). NCBI lineage: Eukaryota > Metazoa > Chordata > Lepidosauria > Squamata > Phrynosomatidae > Phrynosoma > Phrynosoma platyrhinos. Next base: position 199,230,963 of record CM034701.1, read on the forward strand.
CTTCTTGACCATGTGGGGACCGGGGCAATGGGTGATGCAGTTGGATTTCCATACCCATGGATTCTTTATGCACGGATTCAACCATCCACTGCTTCAAAATATTTTTAAAAATTAATAAATTCCAAAAAGCAAAGCTTGATTTTGCAGTTTTACATGAGGGATGCCATTTCACCATGCCTTTGCATGTAATGGGACTTGAGCATCCATGGAGTTTGGTATCCACAGGGGGTCCTGGAACCCAATCACAGTGGATACCAAGGGCCCACTATGATAGGCAGATGAAGCTACAGTGACCGATGAATCTACATTTGATATTCTTATCTCGATCAGTAGCTAGCCCAGCTTGTCTTGCCCTGGGCTGCTCAGCTTACTGGGCCAGTCATTTTTCTTTGGTCACACTTCAAGTAGAGTGATGGGGTGTATGCACCCCTCAACCTCCGCCCCAGCTCCTCCCTCCGTGAATGTTTCAACAAACAATCCACTTCTGACCACCTTTTTATTGCTTTACAACACAGTTTTTCCTCTAGTTTTATGACATTTCATTAAAGCCGCCAGAAGGTAAGACTGCCCCCTTTCCAAAAGTGAAATAAATCCAACTTTTATCGCTGCTGGAAATGCTAGAGCGGTTGTCAGGCCCTTTGATGGATTTTCTCAATTACAGGACTTGTGGAGCATTTTATACTTACATCTGCACCAAAGTCTCATATAATACAGGAGACACTCCCTCCCCCTCTTCTGCCCCTTATCTTCCTCTTTATAAGGACTGACATGTCCCTACAACACAGAGAGAGAGAAATTTTAAGATATTCTTTGAGACGACTATTAAAAAAAATTGTACTTTATCAAAAGAGAGAGAGAAAGATCCTTTGTACATACATATCCTGTTTATAATGTGTAAAAATAAATATCAATGTATGTGTATGTGCCCTCAAGTTAGTTGTCAGCATATGGTGACCACATACAATTCATAGGGTTTTCTTAGGCAAAGAATATCAGAGGTAATTTTGCCCGTTCCTTCTTCTGAAATAAAACCTACAGCACCTGATATTTGTCGGTCGTGTCCCATCCAAGCAGGCTGGCCCTGCTTAGCTTCCAAGATCAGACAAGATCTGATGCTGATCACATTTTCAGCAGTTTAATTTGAATATGAAGCTATTTCTTATAGCCACGGTTTTAAATGAAGCTATTTAAATGAAGCTATTTCTTATAGCCACGGTTTTAAAATGTTATTAAATTTTGCAACATAATAAAATGAGAGAATTCTTGAGTTTCTCTATCAGAACATTATACAGAGCTGGTTATGAAGATGATTAAAGAGCTTAGAAGGTGGTGAACCTGGCAACAAAGAATAATATAATGCCTATTAATCCACTACATTGTCTTCCTACTGGCATCAAGCAAAGACCCAACTCTCCTGGAAAGTGTTTGGCTAGTGTTTCCTGCCATCCTGTCCCCTCTGATCTCCTCAGTTTATTATTATTTCTCAGTTGTGGCTTCTTATTATGTTGATCTTGTCTATATTATTAATTTGGGGTTATTGGAGTATTTTTTTTTTAATCCTGTGGCGATTTTTGCATGAAATGGGACAGGCTTGTTAATGCTTTTTGATTTCTTCCACATTTTGTGGTTGTAATTTTTAAAAAGTATTTTATTCATAATGTTTCCTGTGAATGCTTTTTCTTACCTAGTTTTACTTCTGTGGGCTACTCCTTCGGTTTAACCTGATGGAGTAAAGTGGGATGTAAATGATAAAAATTTGAAGAATGAACCAAATGTAGGTGCTTAGGACAATAGAGTGGAATATAGAATCCCAGACTGCAGATTGGATAACCTTTTGCCAATACTCTGCAAGTTATTTTTTAAGTATGCCTGCAAATAAAATATTAGCAAAAGATTTTAGCCCAAAATCTAAACTATTATACTAGTTTAAATGATCCTTTGCATGTAACTTGAAGTAAAAGAGTCCTCTTTTACCACTTCAGGATTCAATGTCCATTCTCCTGCGCATGTAAATACAGTTTAAGGAGTTTATCACACGGGGGAAATCCCGTACGGAAATGGGGCTTTAAATTAAACAAACCCGCAAAAACGTGTGTTTTTTCAGACAACGTCACTGTTAAAAGGAGATTAATACGAACGGAAATTAGACAAAAACTGCTTCTTTTTACTTTCGAAAGATCCCAAAAGTAAAAAGAAGCAGTTTTTGTCTAATTTCCATTCGGATGAACCTCCTTTTAAATGCGCTGGAGTTTATCACATGGGGAAATCCCGTTGATAAATTGCTTCC
>CM034701.1:199239558-199256907 GCA_020142125.1 Phrynosoma platyrhinos
TGAGATAATGTGGTGCTGGAGAAGAGTGCTGAGGGTCCCATGGACAGCGAAAAGGACAAAATGGGTCCTAGAGCAGATCAAGCTGGAAACCTCCCTGGAAGCCAAGATGACCAAACTGAGACACAGTCGTACTTCAAGTACATCATGAGAAGAGAGGACTCTTTGGAAAAGACAAAGATGGATGGACTTTGTTAAGGAGGTCATGGGTATGGGTTTGCAGGAACTAAGCAGAACAGTGGAGGACTGGGAGTCTTGGAGATGTCTCATCCAAAGGGTTACCATGGATCAAGATTGACTTGAGGGTAGTTAACAATAACAAATACACACACGGACACACACATCTAGCTAGCAAGCAATGGTAAACTCCCTCTGAAGAAACTTTCCAAGATGAGTTCACCTTATGGTTGCCATAAATCAGAAACAAGTTAAAGGCAAGCAACAGCACACCATATATGACAGTAGAAGTGAGCTACAATCTTTCTGGCTGTGACAAATTCCCAGCAAGGTAACTTTGTTAGTCCACCTTAACAAAGAAAAACAATAGCTTATGGAATCTTTAGGAGTCACAATTTCCACCCCATGACTCTTTGAAGACTTTCTTTCTTTCTTTCTTTCTTTCTTTCTTTCTTTCTTAATTTGCGATAAGAGAAGAGGATTCATTTGAAGAGAAACCTTTATAGCATAACATTTATTTGGACAATCTGAAGATAATATAACATTTATTCTGTCAAATAGACCAAAAGTCAATATACAATTTATTCTGTCAAATATATATATATATATATATATATATATATATATATATATATGGATAATCTGAAGAAATTTTTGTCTGATGCAAAAGCCCAAGAAAGATCCAGTGTAACCTGAACTATTATATATAGCTCTACTGCTCTGCTGCCCACTATGAAGTATTGCTGATCAAAGGAAGGACTAGTTGGATGGGAGTATCTATGATTCATGAAACTGGTCCCAGGATGATGCTTCAAATATGATACCGATACTCAGTTAATGAAAAAACTACTACACGCAAGTGCAAGGAAAGCCTACAAAGGGATTTATTGGAAGGCTTGAGAACATTTTATAGATTGCACTGAGCAGCAGAGAGAGAATAGTATAATTGACAAAAGGATTGCCTTGGCCTGCATTGTCGTGTTCCGTAGAACCTCAAAATGGACAAGAAGACACAAAGATTCACTCAGTGCCAAGACTTGAAAGAAAACTATTTAAAAATGGAACAATGTTGGTATTTTACCCCAGCGAAATTAGCAAAATTTTACAAAAATTGCAATAATAGATGTTGGAAGTATAATCAAACTACAGGATGTTGGTTACATGTATGGTGGAATTGTGATAAAATTAGGAAATATTGGACAATGATCCATAAGGTAATCTGTGATATATTTAAAATAAGATATGACATGATGCCAGAAATATACTTATTGAATATGACAAATAAGATCCCAGAAAAATTGAAAGGAAATATGGGAGAATATTATTATATATGATAACTTCAGCTTGGGTTACATTAGCAAAAAAATGGAAACTAATAGAAGTGCCTTCAACCAATGAGTGGTCTACAAGGCTTATTCAAATGATGAGTATGGATATACTCACAGCTAGATTGAATAAACAAAATGTAGAAAGTATTGAACAAGACTGGACCCTGATATTGCAATACTGTAAAAAAGAAAACTTAACTGAGTAGAGATATAAACTGATTGGAAAATGTAAAGTATTAAATGACCTAATAATGATATGTGAATACTAATAGGAATTATTTATAATAATTATTGTAAAAGATCAAGATGGTTAAAGCTGATGTTATAACACACAGTGGAGTTAATATATAAAATGGCTTGTATATGAAGACAATGAGTGAATTTTGAAACATGGTTGAGTACAAACTGGAGATACTTTGGAAGTCAAACGTAAATATTTGTAGATAACTATTGTAAAAGGCATTAATATTTTAATTTGATAGGTATGTTTGAATAATACATGTTAATAAAATATAAAATTGCAAAAAAAATGGACAAGAAGGTTTGGAGAAAGAGACAGTGGTGAGGATTTGGGACTTGGCTGCCTCACTTCTACTCTCCTAACAGGCACACAATGAAACTAATGTATAATCTGCAGGTAAACTTGGAACACCAGGGTAATAGAAAATTCCTTCATTCCTATAGAGAGGCAATACGTGCAGTGCAGAAAACCTTCTCCTCTGAACATATTGCGTCTGCAGAGTCTTGCCCAGCAGAGCTGTTTAGGGTGGTAAGGGAACTGACACAGGTTCCACTTGTTCAGAACCCTTTACTTAACACAACAACAGCCTGCTGTGATGATTTTAACAACTACTTTGCAGATATAATCTCTCAGATAAGAGCTGACTTAGATGCTGGACTTACAGCAGAATTGACTGATGGGGTTTCCAATAACCCTGTTATTGAGATTAAAGTGGATCAGTTTGATTCGGTGAGTACTGATGACATGGACAAGATCCTTGGAAATGTGAAGAAGACGATATGCCCTCTTGATCCCTGCCCATCATGGCTGGCCGTCCAGGGTGGAGACGCCTTGATGACATTTCTTAGAGATGTCATCAATGCATCCCTTAGGGAAGGCTGTATTCCACCTTGTTTAAAAGAAGCGGTCATTAGACTGCTCCTGATAAAGCCTTCCCTGGACCCCCTGGATATGAAAAACTATAGGCCTGTATCTCATCTGCCATTTTTGAGCAAGGTGATCGAGAAGGCTGTCAACCTTCAACTCCAAGTCATCTTGGATGAAACCGATTATCTTGATCCATTTCAAACTGGCTTCAGTACAGGATATAGGGTGGATACTACCATGGTTGTTCTGGCTGATAACCTCCATCTAGGCATTGACAGAGGAAACATGACCCTGTTGGTGCTTCTACATCTCTCGGTGGCTTTTGACACTATAGATCATGACATCCTCTTGGAACACCTGGGAGAGTTAGGAATTGGAGGCAGTGCATTGCAGTGGTCCCATTCCTTCTTCTCAGGTAGATTCCAGAGGGTGATGCTCCCACCCATGCACAAAATGCAGGTAGCAGCAGCTTTAGACTAACCCAGAAGCTTGGAGATGCCAGAGAAATCTTTAGGGAGAAAAGCTGAAGGGAAAGACTTCCCCTCCCCATGAAAGTCATAAAATATTTAAAATAAGTAAATAAATCACACTTAATAATTATAGATCAGGGTGGACTATTTTCCAGTCCACCTGACTCTGCACAAGACATTTTTACTATTTTTTAGGCTAGTTGGGCATTTAAGAGAAAACCATGTGCCCCTGAGGGGATTTTCATCCAAAAACTGTGTTTTTCAGCCTTCCCTCCCCCACCCCGATTATTTTTAAAAATGGGGAAGGACACCAGTTCAGTTCATCTTTATTACAGTCATATAGACCAGGACAGGTGAAAAGGGGATACAGAATAAAAATGCAGGTTTGAAACAGTATTTAAAATATCCTTTTAAAATCCAGTATAGCAAGACAAGACTAGTACTAGTCTGCTGCAGAAGTCATTACCTGATGAATTTTAACAGAATCTGGCAATATTATATGTTGATGACCGAAAGCATCAGAAAAATATAAAATTGACTGGTGTGTCCTTGGTATTTATGCAGTAGAGGTGAGATAAGGCTGAGACAGATGTCTCTGTAGTATGAGCACTGGGGTAGTATGTGCTCTGTTGTTTCTCTTTGGCCAGAGTTACAGGAGCATAATCTGTCTGAGAAGGGGATCTTCTTATATAGGACTTCAAGGACAGCTGAGGGAAGGGCATGACATTGTGCCAAAGTAAAGACTCTCCAGTGTTTATGTACTTCAAGTTTTGCTAAGTATGCCATGGGTGATGCCAAATATCTATTGGAGTCACTAGCAATAAAATTTGGGGCACTAGCTAGATCTAGCTGTCGCTTTATATCTGCCACCCATTGTTTGATGGTTGCTTTAGCCCAGGGGTAGGCAACCTAAGGCCCGGGGGCCAAATGTGGCCCCCTGAGGCCTTTGGACTGGCCCCAGGCCAGTCCTGCTGCTGCCCCCCGCTGCCCACCATGATGATATTGGTTATTGTTATTACTTGTTCTTGGGGTTTTCTTGGCAAAATCTCCACAGGGGTTTTGCCATGGCTTTTCTGGGACTAAGAGAGTGTGCATGCATATTTTTTAAAAAAATTATTTATTTATTTATTTATTTATTTATTTTTGGTGCTTTAGCCCCCCATTTATCTGAGGGACAGCAACCCGGCCCCCAGCTCAAAAAGGTTGCCTACCCCTGCTTTAGCCTTATCAAGGACACTACTGGTTTTTGAGGCATCTGGACAGTGGAGGCTGGTGGATCTCATGGGAGGTTTAATTCATTCCAACTTCAAGGCACACAACAACATCAACAACAAAACACTGAAGGCACGAGATCTTGGAAGCTAAGCAGGGTCAGCTCTGGTTAGTACTTGGATGGGTATTATTCAACAAAGACCATGTGCTGTAGGTTATATTTTAGCAGAAGGGGCTGGCAAAAGTACTTCTGCATATTACTTGCCTAAGAAAACCCAGTGAAATTCATGAGGTCACCATAGATCAACAGGTGACTTGAAAGGACATACACACATACATTAGTTCACACTAAAGAAGAAGTTGTTCAGCCATATCTCCAAAACAGGTTCAGCACCTGGGGTAAGTTCCTTAAATTCTGGGCTAAAACCAAAAGCAGATTCGCTGTTCCTCTAACATGAAAGCCACCAGCCATCACTGGTATCTCCCCAGTCTTAGCCCAACAGTCTATATTTTATACCATACCAGTTCTTTTGAATTCTGTAATAATCACAACTACAAATACTAATACTAGGAAGGGAGGGAAATGACAGCTCAGGGAAAGACAGGGGCTGGGGGAGAAATTGTGCTGTCACTTACACTTTTGGTCATCATCTTATGTTAATAACAAGAAAAGGGCAAGGGAACTACAAAGTGCACAGTTTCATTCAGATACACAACTGGCAGTTTAGTATTCCAGTATTCACTTCTGTGGATTTGTTGCAATTATTGTATTTTGACTAAGCCCACTGAAACTTCAGCTCTGTCAAGACCATCAGTCCTACCAAACTAAAGAGCACTTGATGCTGATTACCTCAAAAGGGGAATTGCTGATGGGAGCAAATCCTCAAGTTTGACATGCAAATCTCATGAAACCTTTAGCAAGCCAGAAAGATGCTTGTTCTCGCTCTCTTTCTCTCTTGAGAATTATTTAAATATTTTCCCCTAGAAAATTTAACTGGAGAAAAAACAAACTGAGGGAGCAAAGGGCAGCAAATGTCCTTTTCTTAGTCTCATAAATCACAGCAATCGAATTAGATCATCTCAGATTCAGGAAGAAAAAAGCCAGTTATAGATCCGTTTTGCAACACAGACTAACGTGGTTTACATTTGTGTGAGTCACGGAGTGGCATTACTTACTCCATGTCCTCCAGCCCTGGCGACGCATGCATTTAATGTGAAGACATGTAAAATTACTGTAAAAGAAATGAACCACCACCACCACCCTTGTCAGTCCACAGCCTGGAAATTATGTAAAAAAAAATCTCTGGTTATTGCAAGACTTCATTTCAGGTCCTCTCTCCAGAATTAGAACTGGAGTGATGTAGCAAGACATGAGAGAGGCCTTCTAAGTTGAAGACTCTCTTTTTACCCCTTGATGTATAGAGGAAACTTTCATTAAAGGCAATATGAGCTGAGAAGCAAATAGATTGGTCCCATTGATGGGATAAATGTTTGACGCGGCCAGTGTAATTCCAGAGGAGAGTATGCATCTCTCTTGGCAAACTTGTCAAAATTACAAATGCCCCTGTGCAGTTTGTCTCAGATGGCACCCAAGACTGGATTTTTCAAAGTCTGCTAGGTTTTAAAGACAACATCTATACATTAAGGAAAGGAATAAAGTGTTTCAGCCTCCAGTCTAGGCAAACACCAGTGCCCCCTTGTAAGAATATAAAACATCCTTTCAGGATTTAGCTTTAACTATGGGCTGTGTAAGATTTTATTTATTTATTTATTTATTTATTTATTTATTACATTTATATCCCGCCTTTCTCCCCAGAGGGACCCAAGGTGGCTCACAGATAAAACCTTTAAAATTGCAAAAGAATTCAAACAATTAAAATTTCTGTATATAAAATCACATAAAAAATACACAATATAAAATATAATACAAAATAACATAAAATATATACAAGTTAAAAACAGATTAAAAACCCACCTGCTCCATAAAACCACCCTGCTATGCATTATATACAGAAAGTCTGTCGGCATAAAAATGTGTTTACTTGCCGGCAAAAGGCCAGCAGGGAGGGGGCCAGCCTAGCTTCCCAAGGAAGGGGATTCCAGAGGTTGGGAGCAGCCACTGAGAAGGCTCTCTCTCATGTCCCCACCAGGTGAGCCTGTGATCGTAGGGCTCTTGCAGGTTCATATGGGGAGATACGGTCTCTCAAATAGTCTGGACCCAAGCCCTATCCAGTCTGAGGCACCAGCCTTGGTCAGTTGATTTGGAGGCATCACAAAAAGGCAGCAAATATAGTTTATTTTCAATGTACATCATAGAATTCCATTGTTAGAATAGCTTCACTGGCTACAAGTTTCCAGTTTCCAGGCACAAGCCCTACATGACTTGGGTCCAGATTACCCGAAAGACTCTAAATGAGCTTGCCCAAGTTTCTTCAGGAGAGAGCATTTGCTAGGTCCCATCACCATCACAGGAGTGTTTGGTGAGGATGCAGGAGAGAGCCTTCTTGGTGGCTGTTCCCAGGAAGTGGAATTTCCTCCCGGGGAGCTGGCCCCCTCTCTGCTCTCTTTTCATTGTGGAGCAAAGACCTCTTTATTTTGATGGGACTTCAACTTTAATTGGTTGCAGAAGGATTTTTAGAGGGATGTGCTGGACCTTAATCTTTAAGTTTCAAATGTGTACTACATGCCTTTAAATTAATAGTTAAGTTAATTTTAATAGTACTGTTTAATGTAATTGTATTACACATTTTAAAGTTATATTTTGTTTTTAACATACTATGTACCCTAAAACCACCAAATCCCTTCTGATCTTCGAAGCTAAACAGAGCCAGCCCTGGATAGTGCTTGGATGGGAGACCACCAACAAATACCAGGTTCTGTAGGCTATATCTTAGAGGAAGGAACTGGCAAAAACCATTGTCGATTTTCCTTGCCTATGCCTATGAAACTCATGGAGTCACCATAAGTCAACAAGCGACTTGAAGGCACACGCGCACACAAATCACCTTGGATTTCATATTGGGGGAAAGATGGGATTAAAATAAATAATACTGGTGGGAACATGAGTCACAAGATGTGGGGAGGCAGGGCTCCCAACTAATTTGCCATTTCCAACTCTGTCTCCAATACTTTTTGTGAGGGCCTGACTGGAGATACCAAATCACATCAGGAAGGACACTTTCCTTCTCTCCATGCCTCTAGGATTTTTAGAGGGATGTGCTGGACCTTAATCTTTAAGTTTCAAATGTGTACTACATGCCTTTAAATTAATAGTTAAGTTAATTTTAATAGTACTGTTTAATGTAATTGTATTACACATTTAAAAGTTATATGCACTGAACCAAGGACACCTTATCTGCTATAATAATTCAAAGGCATAACCATGTTAGCCCAGAAAATAAGTATGTAAAGGAATCTCTGAGATTAACTTCCTCAGATTTGAGGAAGTAGACTCATGTTTATGGAAGTTCATGCTACCAACTTTCCTCTTTCAGTTAGTCTTAAAGGTGCTACAAGATCCCTTTACCTGCTGGAGTATGTGTACCTTATTTTCCTGCGTATAAGACTACTTTTTAGCCTGCAAAATCTGTGGTTAAAGTGGGGGGTCGTCTTATACACCGGGTATAAGGATAAGGGGGATAGAGGTGCTAAAACTCTATATTTTGGCTGGAAAATGGGGGGTCGTCTTATATGCCTGGTCGTCTTATACTCCGGAAAATACGGTATATTGGCTTCAGGATTAAAGCCACAAAGAGGAGGGAGGTGGAGTTTGAAAGAAAATCAAGAAGAGTAGAAGAAGAGCAAGGCACTTAGAATATGTACATTAGGCAAGGACTGTACAGGCCTGAGAACTGCTCTGAAGGACTTGTACTAAATAAAGTAGACTCTAGAGTTGCAAAAGTGAAAACTGGAGGTACCTTCTAATGGTTGTGTAGAACAGGGAATTTCAACAAGTTTTGCTTCTTACTTGTTTGCATGACAGGCAACACCAGCTGGAATGCCTCTAGTCATTAAAGGGACAGGAGGCATCTCCCATTTTAACTCTGGCAACCCTACAACAAAGAGTTGTGCTTTGGTTGTACAAACAGTGCCACATGAAACAGAAGGAGAATGGGACAGGGGAGCATGTAGCAGCCATTTTTATGTGCTAGAGAAAAATCTCAAAAATTTCTACTATAGCATTAACTCAGAGTTGTGCAATGGCCAAAGAAGTACAGATACATGCATAAGGGAACTTTGACATGTGGATGACATCCTTTGGATTCCAAAATGTTTTCTAGTTGTAAACTGCCCAGAGATCACTGTTAGCAGATGGAATACAATGACAGTATATAAATAAATAATAATTCTGCTTCACAAAGAAGAGGTGTTTTTCAATCCTTGGGGTGTGTAATAAAGACTGGGTTTCACATAGGAGGAGTTGATCTGGACCTAGAACTCTGTAAGGCTGATGAAATACCAAGACCACAATCTCTGAGTCCTAATATGTTGTGCTGTGTGGCAGCAGTGAGTGATGGAAGAGATGTTCCAGTGTTAGCATTTCACCTACACAATGGCTTCTCCACCCAGGCTTGCCTAGAATCAAGCATGACATATTTATTTCAGGGTGAAACTAAGCCATGGAGAGCCATGCTGATTTACATAGGCTGTTTAGCATCTATTGAATATATTTTTACTTTGATTTTTTTTTTAAAGGGCTGTTGGTTTTGATTAACTTGCTTATACTCTTTCTGGTGCAAAATCCTGTTTTCTGCACAGAAAGAAAACCACATACACCAGTAGTGACCAATGTTTTATTCTCATAACACCTCGATGAGGTAGATTTTAAAGTAAAATAAATAGATTAAACAGTCACATAATCCAAGTTCGCACAATGGATTTCATGCTAGTCTGTCACGCTAACCACTACAACAATCTGGCTTCAAAGGAGTCTTGTAGAAGTGTCATGCACCAATCCCCATTCTACACACACACACAGTGTGTATGTGTGTGTTCACGCACATGCACCAGCTGCCTGCGGCCAGCTTTGGTATGTTGAATTCAAGTCAATATCCTTTAGCTGCAGAAAACCACTGTAAATTGATATACAATCCCCAGCACACGCTGAGGAGAGAGAGAACTCAGAACCCCCATCATCATAAATATCTATCTGCCTGCCATCTCACTAATCAATAGCCATGTTATTGTTTGCATTATCTGCCTATAGGTTTAATCAATATATCTTGCTAATGGGTAATAGGAGACAAGATTGGATTTCAGTTTGGCAAGGCAATCTGAGGACACTGTGAACATCTGTTGTCTCAGCAGCGAGGTATCTTTCTGTCTGACACAATGTGACTTGTATCAGGTTATGTCAGGCTGTCATGGGAAAACATTTTTAAAAGAAAAAGTGTGAATAAGAAGAGGCCCATAACAAAAATCTCACTGTCCAGATTGGCATGTCCTTTTTAGAATCATACAGCAAAATCTCTTTACTGCAGGGTTCAGTGGTTTCCACATGGTGGGTCAAGAGAGGTTTCTACACAATCATGACAGGAATCCTTGAGGCAGTCCTTTAGGATTGTTTGGGACAGTGTAGCAAAAGTGAGCCCAATGCCCATCTGTGGGTTTCCTTGGGAGCAGAGTCTGAATCTGGGTAATGCTGTGCCACTTCCACTTCATGCTCTGTGGAAAATTCAAAATGGGAGGCAAAAGGACAAAATGGATGCACAGTGGCCCTTGCTGGAGCTCTTGGACCCCACCAGTTGCATGAAGATGCTCAGCACTGTTGCTGACCAAGAGCAAAAGGGATGACTTCTGAGGAGACATGCATAGGATTGCACTATAAGTGTCAAATACACAATTTGTGCTTATCCAAATGTTTCTATTCTGAAATTGGACTTATTTATCTATTCATTATCCTTCCTGGAGGAACATACCCAGAAAGTGATGTTGGAGGATTTCTATTTAAAGGCCTAAGCAGACTGCCAGAAATAGTGCACATTAAATTGAGGCTCTGCCCTGGCTCAGTGCTAGGGAATCATGGGAACTGTATTTTTTTCTGGGACGTTGAGCCTTCTCTGTGAGAGAGCTCTGGTGCCACAATAAATTACAGTTTTCAGAGGCTGGGAGTGTGTGACTTGCCTAAGATCACCCACTGGATTTCCATGGCTGAGCAGGAATTGAACCATAATCTCCAGAGTCATAATCCAGTGCTCAAACCACTACACCATGCTGGATCTACTATGCTGCTGAGACACAATTTCTATTTCACCAAACCCCATGGAAACTGTTTCAGTTCTCAACTGACATTGGTAATGGATTGGATAAAAACAAACAAATTGAAACTTAATTCAGACAAAGCAGAGGTGCTCCTGGTCAATCAGAAAGCAGAGAAGGGGATAGGGATTGAGCCTGTGCTGGATGCAGCTTACAGTGCTCCTGAAGACACAGGTTCATAGTCTGGGTGGACTCCTGGACTCAACTTTGACCTTGTAGGCCCAGATTTTAGCAATGTCCAGGAATGCATTTACAATCTTAAAGCTAGCATGCCAGCTTTGCTTCTTTCCATAGACATCTTATCTGGCCACAGTGACATACCTTAATTACGTCCCATTTGGATTACTATAATGCACTCTGTGTGGAGCTGCCTTTGAAGAATGTTCAAAAACTTGGAAGTGTTGAAAAACAGTTGCTACAAAAAACTACAGTCATACTATTAATGGGGGCTGGTTACAGGAATCATACCACTATGGCAGCTTTGCTGGCTACCAGTCTGTTTCTGGGCACAATTCAAAGTGGTGGCTATCAGACAGACTGCATCTCTCCATATGACCCTTCACAATCCCTTAAATCCTCAAGGGATGCTCCTCTCTAAGGCATGGCTCATGGGGACACAAGATATGGCCTTCTCAGGGGTTGCCCCTAGGACCGGGAACTCTCTTCTTGCAGTCCTTTCACAGTCCTTTTTATCCTAGCAAGCTTTTCAGAGCTGATGGTTTTAAAGAAAGCATTTTTAAATGGGTCTTGTTTTGTTTTTGTTTTGTATTGCTATTATCAACCTGAATTCTGTTGGATTTTCCCCACTAAATTAGATTCATTGAAACTATTTCTGAATGGTGAGTCAATGTACAGGTAAAATTATTGTTGTTGTTGTTGTTGTTGTTGTTGTTACCCTCCTCTCCCCAAGGCTCAAGGTAGGGTAGAATACAGATTAAAACGCATAAAACCATTGAAACACACAACTTAAAACACATACACATAGGACACATTAAAATCATCCAACACAAAATTAAAAATGTATCAATTTAAAATTAATAGTTTAAAATTAACTGGGTTTACCCCTTGATGGATCTACTCAAGCTGAGATTAGCAATGAGATTCAGGCCATCATGTTTAATTTCTTTAATGCCATTAAATGTTTAATTCTCTTTTAACACCAATCTATTGTATGTTTTAATTGTACTGCATTTATTTCAATATGTAAGCCACCTTGCACCCTGGTTGAAATGCAGAACATCATGATGATGATGATGATGATGATGCTTCTCCACCCAGCATTCCCTTTCAGCAAGCTAGTTACAGGAGAGAGGGCAGGAAACTATTGTGTTGCCCTCTGAAGTCTGTTTGGAGTCCAAAATCCTTGCCCATCTCCTGCAAATTGCCCAAAACTCTACCAGGAGATCCTGATCTATCTTCCACCTCAAGACACACACATGCAAGGAACTGGTGTTTGTTTTTTCTCTTGTTTCCTTCTGTTCCTGTTCTGCTTTCCTTGTCTATTTATAGTCTGCCTTATTCACTAAGTAGTTTTCAGGACCTTGGAAAGTACCATACAGGCTTCTAAGGCTGGGTGGATGGATGGAGAAATGCTATCGAAGGCCGTTTTCCTCATTACATTTCACATTTCACAAATGCACATGGACGCAGCCAGGGAATAATAATAATAATAATAATAATAATAATAATAATAATAATAATAATAATAATAATAATAATAGAATCAAATCTGCATGTCTTTGCTTGGGATGGTCCGAAGCAGCTTTGAGAGCTATTTCAATTCTTATAGTATCACTGTAAAATTTTGATTTTTTAATAAGATGTGTTGATGATCTTCCTGGAAGGTGGGACAGAAATAAGACAAATGCATAAATAAACTTATCAAGTGTCATGTGCATAACTGTCTGAGAGAAATGTGCAGGCTGGAATGCTGCTCTCTGCAGCAGTTTCCAGGCTGGCATCCTTCCAGCAAATTGCACACCATACTTTACAAGCAGCCACAACCTTTGTTTTTCATAGACAGGAGGGATCTCCCTCTATAGTGGAGACTACAAGCAAAGATTTTTTCTGTGAAGCTGTCCTATTAGCTGCACTCAATGTTGTTGTGAATTTAATATATTTTTAGGGGGGGGTGAATGTTCTTTGTATTGCATGGGATTGTGCTTTTAGATTGTAAGCCGCTTTGATAGCCTCGGCTAAAGGTGGGATATAAATAAAATTTATTATTATTATTATTATTATTATTATTATTATTATTATTATTATTATTATTGTTATTATTATTATCTGCAAAAAGGGTATGGAGAGGAAGGCAAATTTCTAACCCCTTGTCACCTATTGCTGTCCAGAGCATCATCCTAACCCTGCTCAGTTATAGATGGTTCTTCAGCATGCCAATATTATATCAATTCTTCTTTTAAAAAATAATGTTCCAAGCTGTGACCCATAACCTGCTTTACAGAGTTGCTGAGTTTCTTTCCTGATGTTTTAGTGCTTGCCTTGATTTAACATTCAAATTATTCCTGGAAGCTCAACTCCACTTTTCATGTGACTTGGCAAATTGCATTAGGAATTTCTTATGGAAGGAGGTGGATTAAACTGATGTGGATGACAGCACAGGCTGGCTAGGAAAGGATTTTGCAACTCTGGAGGCATTTCTCCTCTCCAAATCAACCCCTTCCCAAGTTATTTGTCTTCTATTGAAAAATATTGGAGTAGAGTTTTGTTAAATATATTTGGACACACTAGCACTATAGGTTCTAGTATAGCTATAGATATAAATATAGGTGTAGGTGTACATACAACCCCTGTATCTGTGGGACCTGTACCTCCAGTTTCACTTACCCACATCAGAAAAAATATGTTCTCTCTAGGCATTTTCCAAGTCCTCCAGTGCAATTCTGTGGTATGCATCTAGCAGACATTGACCACAGAGGGCCTTTGCAGACTGCCAGAAATAGTGCAAATTGAGTCCCCTTTAAGGGTTAGGGTTAGGGTTAGGGAATCATGGGAACTGTATTTTATTGTGGCACCAGAGCTCTTTGACAGAGAAGGCTCAATGTCTCAGGGGGGAAAAACAATTCCCATGATTCCCTAGCACTAACCCTAACCCTTAAAGTGGACTCAATTTGCACTGTTTCTGGCAGTCTGCAAAGGCCTAGAGCAGGGGTAGGCAACCTTTCCCCTTTAAGGGCCGAGGGACTTCATCTCCCAGAAGCCTCAGCCATGTTGGCCAATAGTCCCATGTTGGCCAATAGCTCCTGGGATTCTGGGAGCGGAAGTTCCTCGGCCCTTAAAGGGGAAAGGTTGCCTACCCCTGGCCTAGAGTCACACTGGAGGACCTAAAATGTCTAAAGAGTTGTTCTCTCTAGGAATCTCTTAGGCTACATCCACACTGCAGAAATAATCTAATATTTTGAGTCCTGGTGGCACAATGATTAAGTGCTGTGAGTTCGATCCCAGGGCCCCAAGATTGACTCAGCCTTCCATCCTTTCGTAGGATGGTAAAATGAGTACCCAGCTTGTTGGGATCAATTGGCTTACAAATTGTAAACCACTTAAAGAGTGCTGAATTCACTGATAAACAGTATAGAAATGTAAATGCTATTGCTATGGCTATGGCTTAATTCTATGGAATTCTGGGAATTGTAGTTTGTTGTGTCCCCTGGGTTCTCTGACAGTTAAAGGTAAATGTCTTGCAAAGAAAAGTAATCTATTCAGCCTCTGAATTCCCAAGCAGTGTGTTGTATCAAGAGTACACTTTCTGCTCAGCTGACAGGGCAGAGAAAGAAGAGGGAAGCCCCTCACCCCTCCATCTTTCCACCTGCTTTGGGCTTCCTCCGGGCCCTTTGCCCAGGCACCCGGAAGCATGCTGTGTGGGCCCAGGTGGCCTCATGGCTCTTTCGCTTTTGATCTCTTTGCCTGAGGACAAAGCTGAGTGTCATCATGCAAACCATCTGTCCCTGTTTTGGCAAGGAGGTTTAACTGGTTTTTCCTGGACACAGAAAGGCTCCCTGTGACAAAGGTTGCAGGCCCCACTCCCCAAAATGGATAAACTTGCCTGATGCCGAGGAGACCCAGACTGCAGTAAAATCCCCGAGGCAATTCAAACCACTGGATGGAAGCCTAATCTATAAATCCGTATGGCCTTCCCAGTGGGAACTGAAAGCAATGCTAATTACCATGCTAATTACCGTGACTAATTATCATTTCATTAGCATGGCACACATTTTTGAAAAAGGCGGCACAATAGAATTCTAAAGTGAAATCCACGGATAGCATCTCGACATAACAAGATTTTACACACTGCAGCTGTAGACTCAGACTCATAGGAAGCAGTGAGGAGGACCAAGAAGAGAGAAGGAGAAGAAAGAACTACATCGCCACGTCTTCTCAGATGCTGTACTATCTTCTGAGGGTACATTTACCAGAATGACCTGTACAGATTGAAATACATATGTCAATAAATAAACCAGCAAAGTATGCAATTTTGCACAGTTGTTCATAAATGCATCTATTTGCATCTAGTATATACATCTATTACAAGCATCTATTAACACACACACACCTATTTGCATAGGTATGAACAATTTATTGGGATTTCTTTGCCATATGTGGACTTCTTGGGTTTATTCTAGGTTTTATTTTTTCTGATGATGGATGGCAGAACATGGGGAGCTGCCATTGGTCCATCTAGCTCAGTAGTGCCTCTTTTTTTTAATATTGTATGCTGTGTTGAGTACCAGTTTTGGGGAAAGAGAGGGATAATAATAATAATAATAATAATAATAATAATAATAATAATAATAACAACAACTGGCAGAGTTTCTCAGACAGGTGTTTTCCAATCATACTGGAGATACTGGGATTGAATCTGGGAGCATTTGCATGCAAAGCCTATGCTCAGCTGCTGAGTTTTCCCCTTCAATTTAAGAATATTAGAATGAAGTATATGGAGAAACAGAAAATTATGAGCTGGGCTTCAAGGATGAAGTCTATACACAATAAATAAATCATATCTCCCAGAAAGGAGAGATAATACACAGAATGCATTCAAAAGAAAAGAGGAACAGGACAATCTACAGTGTATTTTAGGAGACTGAACATCTTCAGCTACTCCTCTTAGGCTGTGCCTGCACTGCAGAAATAATCCAGTTTGACACTGCTTTAACTGCCATGGCTCAATGCTATTCTGAGAATTGTTGTTTTGTGAAATATTTAGCCTTCTCTGTCAGAGAGCTCTGCTGCAACAACAAACTACAATTTCCAAGATTACATAGGATGGAGCCATGGCAATTAAAGCGGTGACAAACTGGATTATTTCTGCAGTGTGGATGTAGGCTTAAGCCAACTTTTGAGTCATTTTCAGGTGAATGGAAGTTCCCATTGATTTTTTTTTTAATGATAATGATGATGGTGGCAGTGGTGGCAGCACTGATTATGGTGGCAGTAGTGGTGGTAATGCCAACTGAGGAAACAAGTAACAGTGAAAAAAGAAGTTATGCAAGCCTGGTTGGAGGCAGGCAATCACAGCTCAGGGAATACTCTGTGTGTGTGTGTGTGTGTGTGTGTGTGTGTGTGTGTGTGTGTGTGCGCGCGCAATGGGAGAGAAAGGGTACAAAATAGAGGCTTGTCTCTTGTAGAAGGCAGATGGGGAGAAACAGGGAAAAGATTGCAGAGAGAAAGGGGGGAAATGGCCTAAACCTCATTTGCACTGCAGAATTAATGCAGTTTGACACTGCTTTAGCTGCCATGGTTCAATGCTATGGGATTCTGGGATTGGTAGTCTCATGAGAGGTTTAGCCTGCTCTGACAGAGAGCTCTGATATCCCACCAAACTACAGATCCCAGAATTCCATAGTATGGGGCCATGACAGTTAAAGAGGTATCAAATAGCATTCCTACTGCTGTGTGAATTAGACCCTAGAGACAAGGAAAAGCTGTAATACAGATAGGACAGTAGGCCAGGGGGAAGAACTGAATAGGTTTTTGGGGAGCCATAAAGGATTAAATAATTCAGGGATTCATGTGTGGTCTAATTGTGTATTAATCACCATTTATTCTTTTTTCTTTTTTTTTTACAGCTGTGTCTGGCTATTCTTGTTAAGTTTTGATAGAGAGCCTGGTCACGCTTACCAAAGGAACCCACTAAACAATACATCCATGGTCCATATAGGGATCACTTTAAGGCCCATGTACCAAACCAGGATCTTGAGGGAGAAAGAGACAAGGTTTAGGAACTAAAAGGCCAGCTTTGAGAGGGGATCTGTCACATAATTCTCTTGTTTGTACTAAAATGCAGCCTGCTTTAACCATTGGCAGTAAATACATGACTGAGAGTGGGATTCTGATGAAGGCGGTTTCTCCTTCAAATATTGGGATGCACCCATCTCTGAGGAAGGACACAGCATTGGTAATGTATTTGTACACAAACAGTTATTTCAATTAAACCAACCAGGTTTTACGACAGCCTCCCTTCAATCTGAGGATGACCACAATAGGTCTAGTCATGCAAGATATCTTGAGTGCAAAAGAGGGAGTGAAAAATAAGATGCTGAAGTTTGTCTTTGCTCAGGATGACCTCAGGAATAATTTAATTAAACCCACATTGCAATCTCCATTTATATTCTGAAAAAGCACCTCACGGCAGCTGCTCCTATGTGCTGTGTTTTCCAAGAAGCTGAAACGCATTAAGTCACATTAAAATGCTCTTCTAGTTTCTGTTGCTGCCATGAGATTATTTTTGACGACATGTTTGCCTCTGAATCATTACTGGTAAAGCATCTAATTTATATATATT
>CM034701.1:199265771-199276784 GCA_020142125.1 Phrynosoma platyrhinos
CCTGCCTTTGCACTTTCTTCCTTGATCTTCCTTAGTAGTTGTTCCAGCAATGGGAGGTTTTCTGCTAGTGTTATGGTGTTGTCAGCACATCTCAGGTTGTTGATATTCCTTCCTCCTATTTTTACGCTTCCTTCTGTGTCCAAGCCTGCTTTTCTTACAATATGTTCTGCATACAAGTTGAACAGATAGTGTGAAGGGATGCAGCCTTATCTGACCCTTTTGCCAATTGGGAACCATCCTGTTTCTCCATGTTCTGTTCTGACAGTAGACTCTTGTCCTGAGTATAGATTCCTCATCAGGACTATCAGATGTGTTGGCACTCCCATGTCTCTACAGGCATTCTATAGCCTTTCATGATCTATGCGGTCAAAGGCTTTACTATAATCTAAAAAGCACATTCCCTGGTGTGCTCCATTAGCCATTGTACGTTTGCAATGTGATCCCTAGTGCCTCTTCCTTTCCTGAGCCCTGCTTGGACCTCTTGGATTTCTTTCTCCATGTATGGTTGGAGTCTATGTTGCAGAATTTTGAGTATGACTCGCTTGCGTGGGAGATTAGTGCATGTATGCAGTCATTCAATTATATAATATATTTATATTTTAACCATTCCACCTTTTTAAAAAGTGCCAAAGTATAAATTATACAGTCTGATATATCCAATCTGATATCTTTATTAAAAAACAAAAACAAAAAAATTACTACCTAAAAAAAATAGTACAGTAACCAGGTAAAATAACAGTATATAGTGCCAATTCTTCTTTTATGTATAATCAGCTCTTGAAATGGGATAACAGAACCTGATAGAGAGGATTGAGTTGTTAGGAGGACTCCCCTAGGAACAAGTTTCAATAGTAAATGGGTATCCAGACATTCATATAAAGGGGAACCTTTAATCTTTTTTTTTTTTTTTTAATTTATCCACTGGAAATGTACTTTCTATGTTTATCTGTTTCACAGATTGGAAACACTGGAGATCACTGGAAATCAGAGCTAGAAATATACAGCAACCAAAATGTGTCTGTGTGTGTGTGTGTGCTGCCCCATATTCTGAAGCAGAGTACTGGCATGCCTCAGTTAACAACGCCTCTGACAAAACAGCTCCTTTTTTACAAAGTTTTTTACATCCACCAAAACCCCCTTTTCCTCCACATTGGCATTGGGAGGACGGTGAAGGATGAAGGAAAAACACAGGCTTTCATTGTCTGATTGTAGTGGGATTGTCTGCAGTACACAATGCAATGAAGCTTGAGTCAGGAAAGACTCGCTCATCCTATGTTAGCTATGTATGCTCGCCCACAGCAGGCAAGGTAAATAGCAGCTGCCTACCAAATCCCTTACTGAGCCTATGTGAACAGTAAAACAAAGAAAGAGGGAGAATGGATAACCCTGGTTCATCAGCTGTCCCCCAACATGGCAAAAAAAGCAAAGATCTATAAATTTGGCCACCCAAGTGGAAATAATATAAGTGCCTTCTAGAAGGGTCAAAATATTTTTGTTTCCTCATGCAATGCCTTGTTTTAAATAAAAAGGATAGTTTTAAATAAAAAGTCTGCTGAAACACATTGAACTGCTTCTCTTCTGTGGTATAGGAACTTAATCTCTATATGTTATTTCTGCCTTTGGTACCAATTTTTCTGTTAAAGAAGTAATGCCCAGGAACACTTCTCCTTCGCTAATTGAGGTATCCCTGTGTTTTTAAAGAAACTGCTAACAGTTTGGCCTCCCATTCAAAAGATACATGAGTGGAAGCTTCTCCAGTACATACAATCCTGACATTCAGGTTGTGTTTAATTTTTTTTTAATTTTTAAATTTTTAATTTTTAATTTCTTTACAGGAAGAAGTCAGTTGTTGTTGTATGCTTTCAAGCCATTTCTGTCTTATGGTGTGCCAAAAGCAAACCTATCACAGGATTTTCTGAGACTGAGAGTCTGTGATCTGCCCAAAGTCACCCAGAAGGTTTCCATGGCAGAGCAGGAATTTGGATCCTGGTCTCCAAAGCCACGGGAGCCAGCATGGTGTAGTGGTTTGAGCCTTGGATTATGATGCTGGAGAGCAGGATTTGAATCCCCACTCAGCTATGAAAATCCATTGAGTGACTTTGGGCAAGTCACATTCTCTCAGCCTCAAAGAATGGCAATGGCAAACCCTTTCTGAAGAAACTTGCCAGGAAAACTCTGTGATCGGGTTGCCTTAGGGTCGCCATAAATTGGAAATAAACTGAAGGCACACAACACATACTCCAGAGTCACAGTCCAATACTCAGACCACTACACCATGCTGGCTCCAAGAAGTCAGTACAGAGCTGCCAATACATTTACACACATAAGTATTCTAGCAACTTTTATTATCCTGCATACCAGCAGAAAATACCTGAATTAAAAAGAAACATCCCTAAAACTCTTATCAAAGTTTAGAAAATTTGGTTGGAAGACACAACTGATCTGGTGCAATATAAATATCAAAGGATTGTTTTTACTTTTGGTTTGCAATAACGTACAAAAGGCATTAAAACAAAGGTAGGAATCATATTGTTGAATGATTAAATTGTATGTGTCCATTTGTTTACACTGGGTGTCCAAAAGCTAAGACTGGCCCTGTAGCTATGTCTTCGAATGGCACTCCCCAAACTCATCACAGGAGCTGCAAGCACCTCTACCCACCAAGACAGCCATTCTCAGGATGGAGAAGGAGGGAATCAGTGGCAACATGTCCAGCTATTGCAACTTTGCTTTGGTCAGACCTCACCTGGAATATTGCATCCGGTTCTGGGCATCACAGTTCTGTTGACAAGCTGGAGTATGTCCAGATGAGGGTGACCAAAATGATGAAGGGTCTCAAAACCATTCCCTATGAGAAGCGACTTATGGAGCTGGGCATGTTTAGCCTGGAGAAGAGAAGGTTAAGAGGTGATATGATAGTCCTCTTTAAATATTTGAAGGGATGTCATATTGAGGAGGGAACAAGCTTGTTTTCTGCCGCCCCAGAAACTAGGACCCGGAACAATGGGTGGAAGCTCCAGGAAAAGAGATTCCACCTCAACATTAGGAGGAACTTCCTGACAGTAAGGGCTGTTTGACAGTGGAACACACTCCCTCGGAGATTCGTGGAGTCTCCTTCTTTGGAGGTCTTTAAACAGAGGCTGGATGGCCATCTGTTAGGGGTGCTTTGATTGTGTCTTCCTGCATGGCAGGGGGTTGGACTGGATGGACCTCATGGTCTCTTCCAACTCTATGATTCTATTATTCTAACAGGCACCAGCAGGGACCTCTGGGAATCCTTTGGTGGTCCATGGAGATAAGGTTCTGCAGAGCATTCAGCCAGAGGTAAATAGCTAGACATATTGCCTCTAACCTCCCATGCGCATGCGCACGCACACACGCATGCATGCACACACACACGCACATATACTGAGTCCAAGAACTCAGAAATGGCAGTGTTGGGGTAGAGGTGAGCTGTATGGCTTACAATATGGGTTGGGGCAGTTTTTGGTTGTTGCAAGGTCAGAACAGAATAATGGTCTTACATAATGACCAAAGAGGAAATTCTAATGTCATACGGCAGATGCACAATATTTTACCTTAATAACAGCATGCCAGCATACGTGTCCATTTTGACAAATGTTATTGTAAAATACATTGTGGAGTTTACATTCTTCCTTCATATAAGTGCAATAAGGTATGATATGTAGATCTCTCTGTCACAAGAACTAAAAAAGATTATATTTTTACTAGTGTTTCCCAGTGCTTTAAGACTTTTCTTTCAGCAAGCTTTTAACTGCCTCACTATTTATCTTTTTTTCAGTATCATTTATTAACTTGCTTTCTAAACTTTTTCTTCAACTGTTTTTAGATATGGTTTTCCTTGTGCTATATAATTTTAAAGATGCTGGCTATTGTTATTTCAATTCTGACCACTCACTCAATTCTGTTAGCCAGTTTTGTTCACTCCTATAATTTTCCAACCTTCTGATTCGATTATTCTAGGAGGAAATAAGGAACAATTCCTTGCAGTTTCAAATATAGACTCTGTTCATAATTGGCCATACTATCACCAGCACTACATTTGTCAGTTAATACAGTACAAGAGGCATCTGCCAAATATTTTAGTAGGTTTTTTAAGTACAGGAAGAAGGTGGCTACCACTGTTTTGCCATGTCTAAATCTCTGAAGGAAAAACCAGGATTTGTTTTTGTTTGATCTCCAGATAACAATAAATGGGTCTCTTTGTCACCTGATATACAGATAAAGTGTTAAAAGCAAGGGCCAGTAAAAAGGTGAACAACCTTGGAGAATTCAAAGATATGACCTTGTTAGTCTGTTGAATCAGTACATAGAGAGATCTTGACCTCATTCTCACTTACAAATAAATCAGTTTGTGATCTCAATCGATGGACCGGTTCGACAGCGGAGCGCAGTTTACACTACATTTGCCCTGATCGCATTTTCTTGTTGTAAAATAACCCACTTGTCGTTCACATTGACTAATGAATCGATTCAAAATGGACCCTCTTCAGCCGGCTGGCAATTTTAAAGGGCAAATTTAAATTGATTCCGATCTGCATTCCATTTACACTTGTACTGAATTGATTTATTGCAAAAGACGCAGAAAAAATGAGCGTCAAAAAGATGTACGTTAAATGGGTCTAGTGCAGGGCTCCCCTCGCCAAACTGCTTCAGTGATTCAGCTCAAGTGTGAACAAGGGTCATAAACCACTTTAAACCGGTTAGCAAACCGGGCTATAACGTAATGGGAATGAGGCCCCTGTAACACCTTTGAGACTAACTGAAAAAAGAAGTTGGCAGCATGATTTTTCATAGACTTCAGTCCAGTGGTGTTACTAGGGGGGTGCGAGGGATGTGGTCCACACCAAGTAACACTCCAGAGGGGGTGACACCCAGTGCGCTGGAGTGAAGGGGCTGCCTTCTGGCTGCTCTGCTGGCCGGGGAAAAGATGGTTAAAAAATGGCTGTTGAAGGGCATCCCACCCTCTCTCACTCACACATTGTGAGCTGTTATTGCAGCTAGACGGAAGGGAAGGAGCCAGTGAGAGAAAAGGGGAGAGTGAGAAACACCATGGCACCCCACTCCTCTCTCTCTCTGCCTATCTCTCAGCAGCAGGCTTTGAAGGGCCAGAAAGCATGGCTATTCACCAGCCTTCCACCTCTTCCTTCAACATTCTTCCTCCCTCCCATTTTTTCTCAGCACGAAAGTTAAAGGAGAAACTCAAGAGCTCCAAGGAAGCTTTCTGTTGTTCCCCCCCCCCAAAAAAAAGCTGGACAAAAATGCTGCTGCTAGTAAGAGAGGGAAGGGGAGAAGAATCTGGGAAGGGCAGTTTCTGTGTTTTCATTGACCTCCTCCTCCTCCTCCTCCTCCTGCCCTTGTATTGGACTCCCACCATAGATGCCCCTTTTGCTCTACAAACCTTGCTGCTAGCAGGCTCCCTCCCAACCCAGCCAGAGAACCTGAAGATGCTAGCCACAGATGCAGGCAAAACATCAGGAATACATTCTTCTAGAACACGGCCTCACAGCCCCCAAAACCCACAAAAACCTATGGATGCCGGCCGTGAAAGCCTTTGACTTCACAATAATAATGTCGTCAGTAAGAATCAATGACCCTAGAAATGTGCTTGTGTGTAAGAGCTAGATGAGTGTAAGGCCCATTTAGTTGTCAGGTGAAATAGCCACCAATTGAAAATGAAAATGGAATAAAAGTTTTCCTGGATAATACTTTTAATGACTGCCATCAAATATATCAAAATATCAAACCTTGTGTCTCAGCCTGCCAACTGCAGTGTGAATAATATTGGTCTGTATGCAATTGCTATGTATTTTTATACCATACTTTTGGGCTCAATGTGATTTATGCATCCCTTTTCCTCAAGAGTTTTATCCTCACAACAAACATGTAAGGTAGGTCAGGCTGAAAGAGAATGACTGATCCAAGTGAGTTTAATGGTTTGAGGACATATGGTCAACCTGGCTGACCATAGATTCAGAGCAGTTAAGAGACAGCACTTATAATAGAATCACAGGAGTTTATCACATGGGGAAAATTGGAAGTTTAAACAGGTCAGAACCCATGGTTATCCAGCATATTAGGCGCAATTGTGAATGGTTTTCACACAACATTATGCGTAAACCGCTTGGAATTCGACAGGGAAGTAACATGAACCAGCAAATAGGCATTTTCAGGAAAATACTGTAAATTCATTTCTGGTAATTGGAAGAGTTGTAAGAGATCACAAGGGCCATCCAGTCCAACCCACTGCCTTGTAGGAATACACAATCAAAGCACTCACACAATGCAAAATTAATTTGTAGCACACACTGCCAAAGATGCGGTTATCACCACTGCTTAATTGCCTTTCTATGTGGGTTATATAAAAGTTATGCAGGACAGGACTAACTGCCATGTTTGTCATGTGCTGCATCCACATTGCAGAAATAATCCAGGTTGACACCATTTTAAGTGTCATGGCTCAATGCTATGGAATTCTGGGAACTGCAGTTTGTTTGAACTCTCTGACAGAGAAGGCTAAATGTCTCACAAAACTACAGTTCCCAGAATTCCATAGCATTTAGCCATGACACTTAAAGTGGTGTCAACTGGATCACTTCTGCAGTGCAGATGCAGCCATAGTGTGCTAAATGGAACCTCGACGTTCCAAGGAATTATGCCTCAGAATACTGGATGGTGAAAACAAACAACGGATCATAGTTATTCTATGCAAATTTATTTTTTGAACTTTTTAATGTACATGTGCTCTGATCAGAACTCAATTACAATAATGTTTTGAATCACATGGTTTTGTCTGCACATGTTATAAGCACATACTGTTGTTTTTGTTGCTGTTGTTTTTTTAATAGTTGTTGGTTGTGTCAAATTTTCTGGAGGCCCATGGAGGTGATACCATGTGTTTGCCACACTTGGTGACACCAACCCTGGTGATGCACTGTACAGGAATTACAATTTGTGAGTAACATTAGTACAAAAAGCATTACTAGGATTCTGTATGATGCCGTAATGGGAGGAGGTCAATGGGTATGTGTGACACCATGGGTTACTGCACCGGGTGACACCAGCCCTAGGGACGCCACTGCTTCAGTCTACTTCCTCAGGTGCATTTGGTGTCTCCAAATGCATCTGAGGATGTAGCCTTAAGTCTACAAAAGCTCATGCTGCCAACTTCTTTCTTTCAGTTAGTCTAAAAAGGTGCTACAAGATCTCTCTACAACCTTGGAAAGGTCACTCTTGGCTTTCTAAACTGCCGAGAAAGAACTAACCAGAGTAGAGCCGTTTCTGAAGCAGCATTGACAACATACTTTATACATGTCTTAACATACTTTCTACATGAGACAACATACTTTCTACATGAGAAGTCAGATCTGACCATGGTGGTACATGCCATGGTTACATCCCATCTGGATTACTGTAATGCACTCTACTTGGGGCTGTCTTTGAAAAGTGCTCAGAAACTTCAGCTGATCCAAAGAGCTGTAGCCAGGCTGTTAACTGGAGCTGGCTACAGGGAAGATACAACTCCCTTGTTGCAACAGCTCCAATGGCTGCCAGTCTGTTTCCGGGCACAATTCAAAGTACTGGTTTTGACCTATAAAGCCCTATACAGCTTGGGTCCGGGCTATTTGAACGACCGTATCTCCCTGTATGAGCCCCCCAGAGTATTGAGATCATCAGGAGAGGCCCTTCTCTCTGTCCCACCACCCTCTCAGGCGCTTTTGGTGGGAACAAGAGAGAGGGCCTTCGCAGTGACCGCTCCCAAGCTCTGGGACTCACTCCCAAGGGAAGCCAGGATGGTTCCATCCCTGCTGTCCTTCCAGCAGCAGGTAAAGACATTCTTGGGCCAGCAAGCCTTTGCAAACTGATAAGGACTCGGTTTTTAAAGTTGTACAATATAAATTTTAATGGTTTGTATTTTAACATGTTATATTTTAATTTATAACTTTTAAACTCTTAACATTGTTTAATTGTTTTTTAAATTTTATATTTATATAGTTATATATTTTAATATTGTTGTACTGTTTTTAAATTGTACTGTTTTATACTTGTTGTTCACCACCTTGAGTCCCTATATTGGGAGAAAGGTGGGATATAAAATAATAAAATAATAATAACAATAATAATACATTCCAAAATGTACAGTTTGTTGTTGTTGTTGCTGTTGTTGTTGTGTGCCTTCAAGTCCTTTCCAACTTATGTCGACCTTAAGGCAACATTATCCTGGGGTTTTCTTGGCAAGAGTTGTTCAAAGGATGTTTGCCATTGCCTTCCTCTGAAGCTGAGAGAATGTGACTTGCCCAAGGTCACTGAGTGGGTTTCATGGCTGAGCTGGTCTCCAGAGTTTCATGGCTGAGCTGGTTTTACACTCAGACCACTCACACCACACTGGCTCTTTACACTCTAAAAAATCCCTGTGAAAACCTACAATTTAGAGACATAGCCTTGATAGTCTGGAACATCAGTATGCAACGGGATCTTGTGGTATGACTGAGACTGAGTGAAATAAGCTGAAGCATAAGCTTTTGTAGACCTGGTCTACTTCCTGAGATGAATGGCCATGAGTAGAAACAACTTGAAGGCACACCACCACCATTATAACAACAATAAATCTACCTGCCTGTCTTTTGCCAGCCTCTGATCTGCCCCATCCCCAAACTCTCCTCTCTGTCCCCTTCACACCAGCCTTTCACACCACTCCTCTGCTTTTGCAGGCTGGAAGACACACGGAGAAAAGGCACTGCATCACAAGTTGTACTTCTGATTTTGGGGCTTAGCATGGAATGAAACTGCTCCAGGGAGCAGAATACAAACCAATGGATTCAAATTACAAGGAAAGACAGTCCATCTAAACATCAGGAAGAACTTCTTGACTCTAAGAGCTGTTGGACAGTGGAATGGACTGCCAGGGAGAGTGGTAGACTTTCCCATCTTTGGGAATCTTTAAATAGAAGCTGGATGGGCATCTTTCAGGAATGCTTTAGTTGTGTATTCCAACATGGGAGGGGATTGGATTGGATGTCCCTGTGGACCCTTCCAACTAAGATTCCATGAAATAAATATTGCTTATGTTTTGAAAGTGGGCTGGATAGATCTGAACGTGTGCCTCACTTCAATTCGAATTGAGAAAATAGAAAGATGTGTACATGGGCAATTTCTTCAAATGCAACAATCCACCTGTCTGAGGGTGTGTCCAAACTATTTAGTTATAGCATTTGTATTCACACCATAGAGTTTAATCAAGTTACATCAGCTTCAAATTCTCTGCTTGGCAAGCTCTGTAGCATTACTACAGCACAGAATTCTAAGTATCTTGTTTGTTGTAGCCAACTGACATCAAGTCAACTTCAGTTTATGGCAATCCTGTGACTGAGATTATCTCACAAAATTACAAATTCACAGATTACATAGGATGGAGTCATGGCAGCTAAAGTGGTATCAACTTCTATTTCCCTCATAGAGGGAAAATGAGTTTTCTTTTTCAATGCCTTTGGTCCGGATTCCTATTTCATTTGTGTCACTTTGGATTGTTAAGGCTCAGGGCAGTGACTGACTGTCTTATTATTAATCTTTGGAAGGCACTCAAGGAACTTTGGAGGGGTTGAGAGCTAGGTTTTGTTGTTGTTTTGTTTTTTAAATGAAATAAATAAGTACTGAAAATAGTAGCCATTCTCTCATTCACCTAGGTGATTCACTTCCTCATTCACACTGAAAAGCTATTTTTAAAATGTCTGGTGGAAGTGAGAGCTGTCCATTGAGAAATTCAAGAGTTTAAATGTAGCAGGAAATGAAGCCACTTGACAAAGACAATGGAAGCCAAAATTGGAGGAGGGAAGATAGCTAAATCAAGATTTATCCTAAATGGGAACAAAATGGTGATTATTGTGGAGGTGTATGTATGTGTGCCTTAAGGTCATCTACTGACTTATGAATACCCCATTAATTCCACAGAGTTTTCTTAGGCAAGGAATGATCTGTTAGCTAACCTCCATCCCCACATTTAAACTATCAAACACTTCCTAGAAAGAGAATTCTGGGGTTGTTAACCAGTATTACAAGCCATATAACCAGGATGGGAAAAGATCAGCTAGTGAAAGACAACTTGTCTACTGTCTTACACATACAGCTATTTATACAGAGGTAAGATGAGTCATTGGAAAAGACAATAATGCTAAGAAAGGTGGAGGGATGTAGAAAGAGAGGAAGGCTGCATGCTAGATGGATGGACTCTCTTAAGGAGGTCACAGGCATGAATTTACAGGACCTGAGCAGAGCACTGGAAGATAGGGAGTCTTGGAGATGTCTCATACAAGGGGTTGCCATGAGTCAGGATCCACTCCAGGGCAGTTAACAACAACAAAAAATCTTCAAGGGGAGCCAGCATGGTGTAGTGGTTTGAGAGTTGGATTATGACTCTGGAGAACAGGATTCTAATCCGGCCTTGGCCATTAAATCCATGGGTGACCTTAGCCGCAGAGGCTGGCATTGGCAAAGCTCCTCTGTACAAATTTTGGCAAGAATACCCTGTGATAGGTTTGCCTTAGGCACACAAGAAGAACAAGTTGGAAACGACTTGAGGGCACACAACAACAGACATTGGGTAAATCACACACTCTCAGCTGCAGAGGAAGGTAAACACAAACCCCTTCTGAATAAATTTTGCCATGATAGGATCATCCTAGGGTAGCCATAAATCGGAAAGGACTTGGAGGAACACAACAATAAATCAGTTTAATGGCATGACTCTGTCCTTCACAGGAGTTTCCAAGAGGAAGAATATTCAGAGGTGGTTATGCCAGTTCCTTCCTCTAAAATACAGACTAATGCACCTGGTATTAATTGGTAGTCTCCCATCTAAGTGCTTTGCAGAATTGACTCTGTTTTGATTCCAAGATCAGACAAAATTTGGTGCCTTTAGGGTAATTAGGCAGGCAATGGTTTCATTGGCAAAGGGGTCAGACAAGGCTGTACCCTTTCACCCTACCTGTTCAACTT
>CM034701.1:199290827-199302387 GCA_020142125.1 Phrynosoma platyrhinos
ATCCTACCATGAACCTCCTTATACCCGGCGTATAAGACGACCCCCCCCATTTTAGCCCCAGATTTTGCAGGTTAAAAAGTAGTCTTATATGCCAGAAAATAAGGTATTTATTTTGTTTATATGCTGCCTCTCTCCCAAGGTGGCTTCCATAAAGCATTTACAAAAAGTTTAAAACCAGTGTAAAAACACCACCTTGAAGCACTATAAAACTGACTAAAAATCACCCCCAAAGTTAAAAACAGATAAAGTCTATATCTATATATTTTTTTAAGAAAACAACTTTCCTGCTTAAGCATTAAAAGCTTACGTTACTTAAATAAGAATGCTTTTGCTAGCTGGCGAGAGGAAAGCAGGGAGGGGGCCAGCCTTGCCTCTTGCAGAACAGTTTCATAGGGTAGGAGCAGCCACAGCAGCCACCAAGAAGACTCTCTCATATCTTCACCAAGTGATGGTGGCAGGACCAAGAGAAAGCCTTCCTCTGATGATTTTAAAACTGGCAGGTTCATATGGGGAGGTACAGCCTTTCAAATAGACTGAGCCTAAGCCATGTAGGGCTTTATAGGTCATGACCAGCACCTTGTTACTGTATTAATATACCGTATATAAGGTGGTGCCGGATGGGTATAGATGACAATCTACAACTTGTATGTGAATTGTGTAATATCCTACTACTGCTGTTCACACCAAGTGAAAGAAACCTAATCATGAAAAGGGCTATCCACCCCTATTCAGAATTCAAGAGAACAATGAACATAAATATATTTTGTTTAATTCCTAATCTCTGCAGATTCCTAATATCTGTACATACACCAGTAAAAAAATTGATTCCAGCAACCTAAGGGCTGCGAGAAGAGATACCAGATATTAGTTTCAGTAGCGTGCATGGCTCAATATAGCATAGTAATTCCACATGCAGAGTTATGCTTAGCCATTTACCAGATCCTGGACCTACCACAGAGCTTCTGAATCCTTTTCCAGTCTTCCCCCTTTCGCCACCAGGCACAGAGGAACTATGGGGTGGGCTTCATAGGCTCTCCTGTAGATTGGGGGAATTTTAGTCACTGGTGAGGTAGGAAGGGAATACCCACAGTGATCAAAAATAGACATACCAAGGTGTAAGATTAACTTAAACCTGCATATGCCACTAATAGGAGGCCAATCAATGAGTGTGGCAAGCATGGATTGTTCATTTAGGTCTGTATTCTGTGTGGACACTATTCATTAATCCAAATTAAAAAGAATCCTTAAAAGTATTAGAATTTAAAAACAGGTATATCAGTATACAAAGTGATCGTGTAGCACCCTTTGAGACTGAGGCTGCAACTACACAGCCGAATTAATGTAGTTTGGCACAGCTTTAACTGCCATGGCTCAGTGCTATGGAATTCTGGGATTTGTAGTTTTGTGAGACAGCCTTCTCTGTCAGAGATCTCTGGTGCCACAGCAGACTGCATTTTGTTTATCTCATGTATGTATATATGCATTTAATCACCCTATAAATATTTGAGTGGGCTATTACTTTCAAAGTCATAACACTTTGGTTCCTGGAATTGTGAAGCTAGAGGGCAGCTGATCCATTTGGGAAACAATATCTGGAAAGTAAGCCTTCCATTAAATAACAGAGTATCACTTGTATTACCAGCTTAGGCTATTTGGTCACTTAAATATATTTTCATATTTGTGGTTAAACAGAACTGGTCAAGCTCTTGAACTACAACTTCTATCATCCCTCACCACTGGCTGTGCTCTGTGCTGACTAGAACTGGTGGGAATTCTAGTCTAATAACTTCCAGAGGATGACATGATACCCTCCTTTGCAACATGGGGAAATTGGAAATAACCCTTTCTGAAATCTTAAAATGTAGATTTATTACTCTGTTTCAGGGATGGGCAAGTTGTTGGGTTCAGAGGCCATTTTCTGTTTCTGGGACCCTGGTCTGCTTAAATTATCTCAAAAGAAGAAGAAAAAAAACTGGACACTTTTGGTTTCAAATAACACTATTATGTTAATAGTGCAAGGGGCTCCTTCCAACCTATTTAAATAGTGACTTCTCACTCTTGGAGTTAACTTTTGAAGAGGCGAAGAAAAGATTAGTTTGGAGCGATGGGGGTGGCAAAAACTATCTTGGAGAGATAAATGAAGCCTAATGGCTGCACTTTGTCCACTCTGGCTCTATTTGCTGGACAGAATGAAAATACCTATATCTTTAATGCTGTCTGTGCAAATTTCTAATCCTTGTCTCTAGTAGTAAGAAAAAAGGATAGTTTCACCTCTTGCTTTTCTGTAATGCTTCGGTACTACTATCTTAAATGCTTTCTTTTGGGTACAGCAGCATGCTTTCTGACAAATAATGAATTGCAGAGAAAGAGCACCAAGGACACGTGAATATCCATTTTATATCTAAGGACTGAATAAATTGATTTTATGGCGTCTGAAATTTTAAATATGTGTAAGCCTTTTAATTGCTGTACACAGAACAAATAAAGTGTCAAGGCAGACATTTTTGTGTCTTCTGGGATTTTCCAGTTTCTCTTTCTGCCTGACTCTTCCCCTAGCCCCATTTCCTCTGGCCTTTTAAGTTTATTTTTATTTGCAGTTTTAACTTGTTGCTCAGCATCTCACCTATATGTAAGCTCATAGGTGTTTTGTTTACTTTTTCCAAATGTCCAGGCTCTCTTTTTAAACAATCTTTTATCTGTCCT
The DNA here is from genome assembly GCA_020142125.1 of Phrynosoma platyrhinos. Classification (NCBI taxonomy): domain Eukaryota; kingdom Metazoa; phylum Chordata; class Lepidosauria; order Squamata; family Phrynosomatidae; genus Phrynosoma; species Phrynosoma platyrhinos. The sequence continues at coordinate 199,293,531 of CM034701.1, forward strand.
TTGATGTATTGCAATGTGAGGGTAATGTTAACTAATAGCAATAGCAGCAACATAACAAAGGGTAAGAACTTTATAGTCCCATTGCTTTAAATGCAGATTTAAGAGCCTGACTGCATCCCTCATAATAATCCAATAATCCGGCCTTTCAGGTGTTTATCTTTTCGCTGCACTGTCTGCACATTGGCAACAGGCAGACATGTAGCCACAGAGGAGCTGTATCTGATAAGAGGAAGTCATGGCCAGTCCACTGGTAGGAGCAGCATGCTGCATGCTTACACTTTCCTTTCAAAACCAAATCTGATTGGCTAGTTTAAAAAAAGGTGTCTCATATTCATTTCATATTGACCTTACACATTCACTTTTAACAGAAGTCTGTAGAGAGTTTTCAAGATCTGATAAGATAAAATGCATATCCCATCAGTACTGTTTTATTACCTGACAGGATTAAGATATAAATATACCTTCTCTCTGATATGCTTTCAAGCTTTTGAAGTATCTTATTCAGAGCTCTAGAAGTTTTTATGAGGCACTGTCAAGCAACACACACAACACTCAGTTACACCCAACATTGTACTAGCAGCTGGTGTGTACTATCAGAATGGGACTTCCTTCTCTCCTATCAATAGAAAGTACATTTTTATACTGCTTATCATGAATTAGTGGTTTACAATGTATAAGCCAATTGCCTCCAACAAGCTAGGTACTCATTTTACTGACCTACAAAAGGATGGAAGGCTGAGTGGACCTTGGAGTCCTCCTCTAGGATTGAAATTACAACATTGTGGCTGCAGTACCACCATTTAACCACTGTACCCCCAGGGCTCTTCCATCCTGCAGTTCTTTGCATTGCCCAAGAACGTGCTGTGGATGTTTCTGTCCCTCCAGAGCAGGTCTTGAGGGCACGTGCAGGGCTACAGGAGGGGAGGAATCACACACATCCCACCCTATTCCACTAATGGAAATGTCAGGAGAGCAACAGTGTGATTGCACCACATGCTTGAAAGCGGAGGAGGAAAATACACTTTAACAATTATGCCTTGCAGTGCTAATTATAATATCTGTAAAATGTATGTGATTGCAATAATAATTTAGTATTGATAGCATGGTGTAGTGGTTTGAGTATTAGACTACAACTCTGCAGATCAGGGTTTGATTCTCCGCTTGGCCATGGAAACCCACTGGGTGACCCTGGACAAATCACACACTCTCAGCCTCAGAAAACCCCATGCTAAGGTCACCTTAGGTTTGCCATAATTTTTAAATGATTTGAAGGCACACAGCAACAACATCAATAATATTTATGTTCTTCCATTAATTTGCCTAACAATTACCCACTGTGTTGAAGAAAAAAAGAGGAATAACATTAGTGTTGTCTTTTCTAGGAGGAGGAAACCTATTGTTGCTTTTTAGAAACATACTGCTCCTTCTCATTGTAGTGTATGTACTCGAACATCAGTCTACCTTATGTATATGTCAAGAGCAGGTTTGGGGGCCAAAATTATGAATTTTGATACGGCTTGTGGATAAGGTGAGGGTCAAACTTAGGGACATGTAATAAAGGACGAAGCAATGGAATATAATGCCAAATAACTTAGAAAATTCTGGTAAGCCTAACTGTATTCACCCTAAAGGCTGGATGGATGAGAAGAAAACTATGGTAAATGGTGGCTGTGCAATATGTGAGGAAGGCAACCAGGTGTATAAGCAGGGCTAAGAAAATGCACACCTCAAAAAGGATGGAAAGGCAAAGTAAATAAAATTGTGACGATGTTGGCAGTGATTATAGCTTTTAACTTTAATGTGATAGCTTATCCTGATTTTAACTCATAAAAGGTGACAGACACCCACAAATGTCACAATCAGATCCTTCCAAGCAGCTTCCCCAGCCTTCTCTATGCTACATCTCCCATTATTCCTAGTGAGCATGTTTATTCCATGCTGTCTGGATTTTTGGGAGTTGTAGTCTTTGTATCTGAAGGGCACCAAGTTAATGAATACATTTTTTTCATACAATTACTCTTTAACATACTGTTTCAACTTATTTCTAGACAAAGCATCTGTCAGGGATGCTTTGATTGGGAGTTCCTGCATGGCAGGGGGTTGGCCTGGATGGCCCTTGTGGTCTCTTCCAACTCTATGATTCTATGATTCTAAGCAGGGGTAGGCAACCTTTCCCCTTTAAAGGCCGAGGGACTTCAGCTCCCAGAAGCCTCAGTCATATTGGCCAATAGCCCCATGTTGGCCAATAGCTCCTGGTATTCTGGGAGCTGAAGTCCCTCGGCCCTTAAAGGGGAAAGGTTGCCTACCCCTGATTCTAAGTTTTGTTAATCACCTGAGGGACTGCTGACCAGGTCTAATTTAAAATGTGGGCTAGAGTCTAGCGGACAAGGGCAGACCAATGTAGAGACTGCAGTGCAAAACCTTTTCCTCCACTCCATACTGATACCACTGAAGCTGCAGACCTATGCACAGTTACATGGAAGCACTTTTGACTTCAGTGGGAATTATGTCTGAATAAATATGAGTAGGGTTGCACTATAAATCATCTATGAGGTAATCTGCTGTCCAGATATAGTACTGATCAGAAATATTAATACAAAATAAAATAGAAGGAAAAAATAGAGTAGATGCTAGTGATCAAAATATCTGGCCACACAGTGGTTGGTTTACTGGTATATATACAAGAGCTAAGCCTTCAGTCTCTCTCAGAGAAAGTTTAAGATGTCTTTTAATTTTTAAAATGGTTTTCTATGCAAATACTACATTTCTATTAAATAGTAACTAGGTTATTGTAAGCTGCCATTTAAAATGTCATCAGGTTCTTAGTGTATCTAGACCATTATTGTCTATCCAGACAGGCAGCAGAGATCTTAAGTTTTCAGGGAAAGGTCTTTCCCATCACATGTTGGCAGATCTTTTTAACAAGAGCTGCTGAGGATTGAACCTGGAATGTTCTGCATACAAAGTATATGATATGCAATAGCACTTACATTTCTATACCACTTTATGGTGCTAAGCACTCTCTAAACGGTTTACAATGTGTTAGCCAATTGTCCTCAACAAGTTGGGTACTCATTTTATTAACCTATGAAAGGATGGAAGCTGAATCAACCTGGAGCCCAGCAGGATTGAACTCACATTCAACCACTGTGCCACCAGGGCTTCCTGAGTTTTTATTCCTTTCCAAGAACATGGTTATTCCTGATAGGTTTTACGCTAGTAGTATATACATAAAAGCTGGCTTGGGGAAATCCTCTGTTCTCTTGCAGAAGTATGAAGAATGTGTGGTCTTCCAAATGGTGAATTGCAATTCTCATGGTCTCTCACCATTTGCTCTGCTCTGCTAGGCTGATGGGAATGGTAGTCCCTCAGCTGGAGAGCTGCATGTTCTATGTCTGTTCTACAGTGTGATCATATATGGTCCCCACATATGACCATGTTTATTTGTGGCTTGAGTTGGCCTTACAGATGGACTTGCTGGCATGAAGTATAGCAGTTGTAATAGAAATCATCTGGAAGCCTAGAAATTCTACACCCCAGGTTAAAGCAGAATCAAGCTCAATGATTCAAGTGAGAGCTATGCAATAAAATAAGTTACAATCTGGGATCAAGATATAAAAGATCTGTAGAGTAGTGGCCCTGAGAATTCTATAAATTGAAGACAAACATATAAATAATATAAATAAATAGGAAGCAGGCCTAGCCATTCCCATAATGGTATGTTGGTCATGTTACACTTTCAGTTTATAAGTGATTGCTATTCTTGCCCATGGGAAGGATGAAAACATAAGACATGAGTCAACTTTAGAGCCTCCTATCAAATTCTAAATCTAGCAAGAATTCTGTAAAATGATACAGTCTTCCCCTCTCCTGAAATCTAAAGTCGTAGGAATAACTTATTTTGACAAAGATAGCTCTCCCACACATATAACTACTGACAAGATAACATAGGAATTTAAAAGTGATGGGATATTTTTAGTATATTTAATATTACCAGCTATGGTCATATCAAGCACATAAGATATTTGAGATCTGACATAAACTCTCTGTTCTGTTGTTTGCTTTATGAAAAATTAAGCAGCAATTGTGTTTTTGTGGCAAATATGTTTTTAAAAATGCATCTGCAGTATCTGCCACACTTACATCTTCAAGAGATGAAGCTTCTCAACCCTTGATAAGTAAAGTGTTACTTCATGGTACAGTGCAAGTTGGTAAATGTTAACTGCGTTATGCATTTAGTATTGGGCTGTGGAATCATGCATCCCACTTGGCAGCATCTCAAATGCAAATTATCCAAGTTCATACCCTGGCTGTTCCTGAAGCAAACCCTCAACCTTGGTGTCAAATCCTAGGCAAATAGAGAATTGAGTTCACATTGATAGAGACACATAACACTGTGCTTAAGGGCGGCAGCTGATACATACCACTGACTTGTACTGAAGGCTAGGAGCCAGTTATATTTGAGAAGTGGAATAGAACACATAATTCCATGGCTCAGTCCTGATAGGAAGAAAGGATAGTGAACTTCAAAGCAGGTATCAGAAAATAATTTGGGAATATAAGTGCACTTGAACAAGATATCAATAAACAGAAGATCAGTGAGGAAAGAGCCAGCATGATGTAGTGGTTTGAGTTGAAGACCAGGGTTCAAATCCATTGGGAGAGTTTGGGCAAGATATACTCTTACTTGGAGGAAGGCAAAGGCAAACCCCGTCTGAACAAACCTTGCCAAATCGGAAACAACTTGAAGACACACATCAGAATACAAAATAAATAAAGCCAGGCTTTATAGAAGACTCATCATGTTTGCACCTGGGATGGTTGTTTTTTTTAATGATAGTGTTAATATATTTTTCAATTGCCAATTTTCATACTTAAGCCCAAAGCCATAGATGACACAATGTGATCAAAAACCAAAACCTTAAACCTATCACTTATCCTTTTTTCTTTCCATTACACTGTCTTGTCAGAAGAAATTACAAGTTATACAGACTTGTATACATTCAGAATAAAGTATATTTGTCTCATGGTACATTTTGTAAAATGAGTTAGTACAGTCTGGAGCTGATTATTTAAAAGTGGCAGTAATATGTGAAGGTCAGCATGTTGTAGTGGTTTTTGTTTGTTTGTTTGTTTGTTTGTTAAGTTATGACTAGAGATCAGGGTTTGATTCACCACTTGGCAAGTCACATACTCTCAGCCCCAGAAAACTCCGTGATAGGTTTGCCTTAGGGTTGCCATAAGTCAGAAACAACTTGAAGGCACACAACAGCAGCAACAACAATATTGGTACTTTTTGAAATGTTATGCTTAACAGAAATTGGATGCATATAAACAAATATTAATGTGTAATTTTCATTGTTGCAATGAGCTAAAGGTAGGGAATGGGAATTTCTGCAACCTCTAGTGCAAGGGTGAACAACATGTGGCTCTCTGGATCACAACTCCCATCAATCATGGCCAGCATAGGCAATGAGAGGGGATCCCAGAGAGCTTTAATAGTCCAGTCCTGCTCTAATACAACTGATGTTTTGCCTCATTTGGTGTCATAAACTGAACAAATGTGATAGCGCTGTCTCATGAGTCTCCCAAGCGTCACACTTTTGTGGCCCCATTCCCTCCCTACTCACTAATCAAATCATGGGCTGTACCTGCTCCTTTGCTAAGCTAAGCAGAGTGATCCAAGGTTTACATCAGTACCAGTCAAGAAACATATGAGAAGAATTGAAGCAAGTTGTGGTGAAGGACACCATGCAGAGGCAGTAGCTCTGTGACTATCATTAGCTTAGCCTGTCATCAAAGGATATTGAGCTGCGCTTCCATTCAGTTCCTGTTGGTTACTATTATCATGTTTGTTGTTGTTGTATGCACCTTCAGTCATTTCCAACTTATGGTGATCCTAAGGCAGACCTGCACAACTTGACAGTAGGTAGTGGCCAAAATTAAAATAGGCTAAACTTCTTTGAGCTGCACATCAGCTTAAATTAAATATTAATTAATTAATAATATTAATTAGAATGAATAAATATTAATTCTGTCCTTCTCCTCCTCTGCCTGGCCCACTCTTCAGGAGAAAGCTGAGTGGTGCAGGATCATTGCCGGTCATTCTCCTCTGCCTGGACTTCTCAGGAGAAGGCCAAGTGACAGAGAAACTTTGAGGGGTGAGCATTTGCCCCTCTTCCTTCTCTGCCGCCCAGCCTTCTCAGGAGAAATCCGGGTGGAGGAGGAGCCTTGCAGGGTGGGCATTTGCCCGTCTTCCTTCTCCTCTTCCATCTCCTCCTCTTCCACCCAGCCTTCTCCTTGGGAGAAAGCTGGGCAGCCGAGGAGCCTTGCAGGACGACTGTTCTCCCGGCCTTCTCCTCAGAAGAAAGCAAGGCAACAAAAGAGTCATGCAGGGCAAGTGTTTGCTCTTCCTCCTCCTCTTCCACTTGGCCTTCTCCTTGCGAGAAAGCCAGGCAATGGAGGAGTATGGCAGGGTGAGTGTTCGTCCATCCTCCTCCTCCTCTGCCATCTAGCCTCAGGAGAAAGCCAGGCAATGAAGAGCCTTGCGGGGCAAGTGTTTGCCCTTCGTCTTCCTTCGCTGTATGACCTTTTCCTCAGGAGGAGGCCAAGTGGCAGAGGAGCCTGAAGTTGGGCCACCTGAAACCCTTTGGCAGCCCACATGCAGCCCCCAGGCCATATGTTGTGTAGGCCTGCCTTAGGGTATCATGGGAAGATTAGAATAACAGATATCTGCAACAGGTGGTTGTTTGCCCTGGAGTGGGAAAAGTTTGATTCTGAAATGTTTGAGTCTGGTGGTTTTCTGTTAGGTGGTGGTGGTGATGATAATGATAATGATGAACACTTCGTGATTTGTGGGGCTTTGTAGACATTCCTCAAACACAGGCATGAATCCTGCTGGTTACCCTCACCTAGAGTAGGCCATTAAATCCCATTAATTCATTGGGTCTACTCTAGATGAGATTAGCAACATAATGCAGGCTATAGAGTTATCAGCTCTATTTCTGCTCAAGTAGCAGCATTAGGGAGGGGTGAAATCCCAAGACTCTTGTTTGTGGCAATCCTAGAGGTATGGAAGACAGTAATATAAAACACAATACAGTCGGCCCCCCGTTCTCGCGGACTTGGGATCCACGTCCCTCACCTATCTGCAGGCAGCGAACAGAGGGAAACAAAAAGGGGGTGTGCACTTGTGCACCCCCTAAGGCACGAGCCTCCATTCAAGCCTATGGAGCTTGAATATACGCAATTTTCCATTCTCATGGGGGGGGTCCGGAACGGATCCCCCCGCAAAAACAGTTGGTTGAGTTGCCATTCCCAATTCACAGGGGATCTGTTCCGGACCCACCACCACCACCCACCACGAAAATGGCAGCTTTCTAATATTGGAGCCCCATTGAAACTAATGGTGCACGTGTCCATGGCGCACATGCGCACAACCATTTTAGGTAAGCCAGTTGTTCCTCCTCACAAAAAGCGAGCCTGCGGACCTCAAGTCCATGAATGGGGAGGGACAACTGTATACCATATGCCCAATGATCTAAGGAGTAAAGTGTTCTTCCAGTTAATACATTTGTGCAAGAAAAATGTGTTCAATGTATTTCAGGTTTTCCTTTTCTCATTAACCTTTTTAGAACTTGACTTTTCCAAGAATATATGCTTTTGAAATTCCATTCTTGAGTTATGAAGGTAAGAATAAGAGATTTAATAAATGATATGTTTCTGAACAATCAAGCAGGTGCTGAATTATGCTGAAAGTACTGCTGTACCAGAAAATGTGATTAAATAAAATTGATATAAATACAGTTCTGCATATCAGCACAAAACTAAATTTCCACTTTCTTATATTAATTTGTACCTTGATCTTAATCCGTCGACAATCATCTGAAAAACAATTGATGTGGCTTCTGATGTCCTGTGATTACTCTTTTGATGCAAGGGACTATTTTTATTTAATTCACAAGTGTGCAGCCTGTTTTTCTGTCTTAAATATAAGCATTATAATAAGAACAGTTAAGAACAAAACAAATCTCAGAATCAAATGAAATGAAAGATGGCGTCTAAAATTACTCCCAACTACCTGTAACTATTTTAGAAAAGTTTTCACTGGTTTTTGCCTACCTAAATGGGCTGATTAAGTGGATATTATAAATTTATGATGAGAGTAAAGTCTAGTCAATTTTTATTTATTTCATTTCATGTCTGTGTCACCTTTCTTCCAGCAAGTGACCCAAGACAGCTTACAGGTAAAAACATTTTAAAATCTCTACATGAAATGAGCACCACCCAAAGGTCAACTGAAAGTAGTGACATTTCCCTTCTTTATGATAGTTTTACCAGCAAACAGGCGCTATGTCTTAATGTTAACACATAGGGATATATCTTTGTGGGTGGCAGACAACTTAAACACACATTGCTAGAAACTAGCAGACGGTGAAATTGTAAAAGTACTGATTATATTTGGTGTGAAAGTTAGAAAATGAGCCATAAACTCGGTCCTTCTGTGTGTCGTTTCATTTTCATTTTTCTCTTTAGCACAAACCATAGTTTGCTGTGAAATTCATGGTAAATTATGCATTGCACTTTCCCTCCAAGCTAGAAGTGTGACGTAACTTAAAACCATCATTTTGAGTTTTGAGTTTGAGGGCAATTCTGTAATTGTGGCATGCAGGTGTCCTAGTTTGTGTCAAACAAGAAAGAAAAAGTAAAGTAGCATATAAGAGGAGGAAATGTGAAAATAACTGACTCATTACCTGTCTTCCAAACAATAATGTCTATTTGTACAAAAGGCAATGGGACAGAGATTTAAAAGCAGAGAGAGAGAGAGATTAGATTAGATTAAAGAATTGCAAGACTT
>CM034701.1:199302487-199315698 GCA_020142125.1 Phrynosoma platyrhinos
AGCAGCCTATTCCTGCTGAGTATTAGCTTATTCCTGCTAAACCAGGGGTCGGCAAGTTCCCCTTATCTGGGACCGGGCCGGGGATCCTCAGGTCTTCCGCGTGGTGGTGGTGGTGGGAAATGGCGACCGCACGCGTCGCAGCTGCCATTTTGTTTTCTAAAATGGCGGCTGCAGCTCATTCGCGCATGCGCAGGAGTACTGTGCATGCACAAATGAGTCACGGCCGCCATTTTGGAAAACAAAATGGCAGCCGCGACGCACACAGGGTCAGTGGGGGCCGGTCCAAAAACCATAGGTTGCCGACCCCCTGTGCTAAATCTTCTAAAGCTTTTCCTAGGAGGAGCTTCTAGTACAACAAACATAAAGTACTGCTTCTGCCACATGACCAGTAGACAAAAAGCATTGAGATGGGAGTGTTGTTCAGAGGAGGAAAACTTTTCCATTGCATAATGTTTCTGGATGAAATTAGGCTAGCAAGTTGGTCACTAAAAATATATGAGTTGAATTGAATCAATCCATTATTTATTGCCAAGTTAAGTCCAGGCTGAGTCATTGTAGTGACTTGAGACTTTTGGGCAAAACAGACGGTCCAAAAGGGCATCCTGGGACCACATGCAGCCCATTGATGTTGGGGCCATGGCAGCTGCATGGACCTGGCCCCAATTTGGGCCACCACAGTCCCCAACTGGTGGATTTTTCTGCTCCTTTCCGGGCCTGTTTTGGAAAAGAGCTGCGCTCAGAGAGGTTCTGGTCACATTTGGGGTGTGCACACCCCACCTCCCGCCGGTGGCCCTTTTGGGCCATCTTTTTGAGCCTAAGTCAGTTGAATCAAGTCTACATCATTGGATGTGAGATGGCTCAAGCAGGAACACCTCTTGGCTGTGTTTTCGTAATCCTGCTGAAAGCATTTCTAAAATGAAAGTAGAATTTTCTGGTACTTAAACAAAAAATCAAAGGTTTCCTCTGTTGGGGCGTAGAAAGATGTGCTGTGTCCACCACGACCACCTGCAGAGTTGTTCCACGTCGACAGGACACCAAGGAGAAGGTTTCTGGAGAGTTGTCTGCAAAAGACTTCAGTCTGAGAGAAAAAAATTCCTTCACCCCAGCACACTGCCTTGAGCTCTGGCTTGCCAAATAAAGACAGCAACAAGGCCAGCCTTCACTCAACTTGAGGGCTTTAATCTTTGTTTGCAGTATATTTACAATATATACACAGAGTATAGGACAGCTGTCTTTAATACTCATCTTTCTTCTAACCAACAAACTGCTCCACCAACCACCATCCACAACAAACCCACATTGGAGATAATTCCCTTTTATAGATGGTTACCAATGCCTCTTGCATCAGGCATCCCAGGTGTGCATACTCCCAGATGCTGACCCACGCACACCTGCCACTGGAGCTAAAATCGTTTACATTACCAAGCTTACAGCTCCATCTTGTGGTCGCATCCATGTCATTTCCTGACCTTCTCAGCCTAGTGGATTAGATTCCCCCTTACAACTAGATCAACTAGAGATGGCTATCTGAATGAGTGCAAGTGGAAGTCGGATTCCTTATTTTGGATGCTTGTGGAAATAGATCATGCCCTGTTTTTGACTGTCATACTTAAAATGAAGTTCCAAGTTGCATAAAATAATGCCAGCCCTCCGTTTTCACGCGCCCCATTGAAGTTAAAGGAGGTCACCCCTCCATGAATATTTACATCTGCGGATCTCAAGTCCGTAAGAACAGAGGGGCAACTTTAAAACTGTTTAGGATGGATGTATTAATCTAAGAAATACATAATATAAGGAGAAAAAAAATCTGATGTCCTCATTTCTTTGTAGAAACTATATTTTAAATTAGAAAGCCACATATGCATTACTTTTTCATGTGCAAAGCTTACAGTCTGATCAAAAAGAAATATCAGGAAACAATATTTCTTTGCAGTAATTTTATTTCTTTTTCAGCCATTTCTCCTTGATTATCTGTTGCTTACCACAAATCTAAACAGGTAGCTTATTACAAATATTCAGCTATGTAACACTGGCCCGGTATCACCGAAGATGCTGTCATCTCTTTCCCTCCCTCCCCTCCCACTTTGGTTTCTCCCCTGCCCCCCCGCCCCCCGTTTTCCCTAGGGGAAAACATTCAGACATCAAATTAGAAGACTTGATCAATGTCTCCATATTGCTAACATACATGGGAAATTTTTGTTTACTGAAGCTGACAATTATTTATTCCATTTAGATGAAAAACTTCCAGATTTGTAAAAATTGAACGTTTCACTGGTTTTAGAGAGAACACAGGGAAACCTTGTGTTGCACTGAAAAAAAATGCTGTAAGAGGTTGACATAGCCAGCTAATATTCCAGACTGAGGATCATACTCTGATTTGTAAAGTTTATGTCAGATATTTTTGGTTGGTGTTTTGCTTCAGCTCCAATTTTGCAGATGCATTTTTGCACATAAATTTTGTCATGCATCTTGTTAAATAATTTCATTGTTGTTGTTGTTGTTACATGGGTTTTTAATATAATCGGCCATGTTGATCTTATATTTCTTGAATAAACTATGTAAACTGGGGGAAGCAATTTTAAACACAATGAATTGGATCCAGAGAAAAGATCACAAGATGTGGTTGGTGGAAGATAACTTTCCTGCCCCTTGATCCCTTTGGCAAACCTCCTAGTTCCCCCCAAACAGGCTCTCCCAACGAACCAGGGGATTCTGCTGAATGGAATGGGTTAATGTGGGATGGGGAATGCCCCAGAATCTCACATCTGGCAGCCCCCTGTACAACAGTCTTTCCTGCATTCAGCACCACTCTCCATCTTCAGACAAGCTTATTTGGAAGCCTGTAGCAGGATGTGTCATCTTCTGTCAGTCCCATTACATACCTTTAACTGGGACCCTACTCACTTGCTAGAGAGAAAATGAACTCCATTTGGGCATAAAACATATGCAGGCTTGTGTTATTAATGTTTGTGTTAACTCTTAGTTGGTTTGTACACAAATCTGTAATTGCCCCTGGAACATCAATAATTATTTTACACTTAGAGCACTAACTATAAAAGGGAGATGTTCTAATGTAACATAACTGGTGCAGTAACTAATTGGTGATATATTTAATATCATAGCAAATTCTGTAAATAAAACTGAAGAATGAAGTTTATAGAACAATCCTGAAATATCAACAACAAAACAACAACAATAACAGTACAAATCATTATCATTGTAGGTAACTAAATGACCATGGAATCTGGCGCAGACAACCAGCAGAGTGGTGATGCAGCTGTTACAGAGGCAGAAAATCAACAAATGACGGTACAGGCACAACCACAAATTGCAACATTAGCCCAGGTACAAAACTGGCTTGCTTTGGCCTGGGTGCTATTTTCTATATTTCTACATTCTCAGTTTTCACCTTAAAAACAATACTCTTCCATTTAAAAAAATATGGGGAGAACCTTCCCAATTGAATTGACACTTACCCTGTCATACTCAAAACTTTTACAGATTTCCTAACTCTCCACTCCTCCCCAACACACAAAAAAAAGGATGAGTGCTATATGGAATGGTCAGGAACAGCTTGTTGGGAATACAGTCTAGCTCTAAATACTGCATTGGCAGACAAAGCATGTATGTGTGCACACACACTTGCCTCACTAGTCTCCTGGCTCCTGGCTCTGAGCACTACCACAAACGCTGTTTAGTAAAGGATTTGAGGATTATGCTTCTATCTACACTACCACTTTTAATGAAAGTGTGGCAGGAGCCACCAGCTACTTTCCAGCCATATTTATGCAGGCAGTCAAATAAAACATGTATAAATTGCATATTCACAAAACTTCCATTCAGTATTTTTAAAAAATTGCAACAATGTTAGAATGAATATTATAATAGCATTCTTATGGAATCTCAAATGTTTATAGACTGTTACAATATACAACATTAATTGCTATAAAATTAAGTCATTTCTGAACTGACAGGGCAGATTTCAGAACACTTGGGCTTAATTCAGATGGTCAAATCTTGGCTTTTTCACTTGAGATATTGACAGACCTGTTACCAGTACACAACACCTTGCTGTCCTTCATTTGTGAAATGTAAGAGTTAAGCCCAGAAGTCTCAAATTAACCATACTTTCCCATTTCATCCAAACTGGTTACCAGCTTCAGAATAAACCAGGATCTTAGTCAAATGGCCTTTTCAGACTGCTAGAAATAGTGCAAATTGAGTCCACTTTAAGGGTTAGGGTTAGGGTTAGGGAATCATGGGAACTGTATTTTATTGTGGCACCAGAGCTCTCTGACAGAGAATTCCCATGATTCCCTAGCACTAAGCCTAACCCTTAAAGTGGACTCAATTTGCACTATTTCTGGCAGTCTGCAAAGACCCAAACTGTGCTTTAAGATTTTATTTTCTATTTTCAGTTAGCTGGCAATTGTTGTTTTTCTTTGTGGTCTCTGTGATACATGCAAAATGGGATCTCTGCATCTGTGCAGTGTGATTTTCAGAGCTTCTAGATCTGTAGAGCTAGTGTTTTGGCAGTAACCCTGCCCTCTTCCCTTTAGGTGTATTGGTTGCCCTGTCCCTCAGGCTGCCAAAGCAATACTGACAACTAGAACTTTTCTTCAGCATCTTCTTTCATTTTCAGTTTTACGACATGGACTGTTTTTCCTGACTATTCTTCATGTTCTCATATGTTGGTCTTCACTATTTTTTGACCTGGACTTCTCATTTATGGCCTTGTCTGCTTCCTTTAAGCAACACTACACTTGCAGGGGGGAAATCCCAGAGAAGGACAGACACTCGAAGTACCTCCTCTGCCTGGGGGAATTTCACAATATGTTCTCAATGCCAAGTCTTCACTCCACAGGCCCACTATTGCCTTCTGCCTCAAGTTGCTCCTCTGGTAAAAGACCCTTAGGCACCCAATCTTAGCTGTGGAGAATGTGGTTCTGAATAAGGCTTCAGTATTGCTGACAAAAACCCAGACTTCCCAAAGACAGCTGGGTTTATCCATATGGATCACAATCAAATGGAAATGATCCCAGGTATTTCTGCATCCCATCCAGTTTTTCAGGGGGAAAAAAGGCTTCAGGAAAAAACAGGAAAACCTGGGTTCTTTTCCAAATTTTTCTAATTTTTTTCCTTCCCATCTCTAGGCTCACCTACTGAGTGAGAGATCATATCACCAAGTGAATCTCCTGAACTAGTCCACACTGACCAGACATCAGAGGGAGAGGTAATGGACTCTCTGGCTGGAGTGTCCACCACCAGTACGAACCCCATTGGTAATGCTCCAAGACCGCTCCTCACCATCTCTACCCTGGGAGCAAGACCAATCATGGGAATCTCCTCACCAAACCCGCAAGCACCGTTGGGACCAATCTTGATCCCATATTATCTCCCCAGATTCAAACTCTCCCACACCTCGACACTGCAGGGAACACAACCCTTGGCCCCTATGTTCTATAGTGACAATTTTGGACACTCTTATTTTCTACATTACAAGCAATATTGAGGGCATCACTACCACTGGGGCTGCTATTATGAAAGGATGCACTCATACAACCCAAGATACCACTGGGAGTACCATCATTATTCTCCTTCTCCGTAATGTTACACTTGCAGCACATACAACCAGAGATGTCTTAACAAGAAGAATAAGCTGACTACTGTGGCCACAGATATCACTCCCTGAGGAGGCATCATAAATCCCCACCTCTACCTCCTAACCTGCTAAGGACCCATCCACAGGTAACCTCTACTGTATGACAACCCACAGCAAGCTTCTCTGTGGGTGATTTGCAAGAGTTGGATGATCCAAAGCAACAGGACTGGGCAACTGTCCTGGACTTGCCAGGATTTGGCAAGGCTATAGGCTCCTCCAATCAAAAGGCAAGACCAGCAGAGATGTTGCTGGAATCTCTCCTAGAAGAATATGACCTTAGGCCTGCCCCCAGATGACATTTGCACCTTTGTTGACCAAGTCCTCCAAATGGCCTGGTCCCTCAACCTAAAGGTCCAGAACTCCAAACCTCAAATCCAGGACCTTGTCTATTAGAGGCTTCAACATGACTCGCCATCTTCTACGTCTCTTCCTCCCCCACCATATCTGCTCTAGGTGCCATATGAATCGTGGTTAACCCCCTCTTCAGTTCCTTCCACATCAAGGAAAACAGAATCTCTATTGCCTGGTGGATTCACAACTCGAAACCGAATTCTGTCATTGTGGTATGATAACTGGGTAAATTCAAGCCATCTCAGTTTTTTAAAAAGGGTCAAGACACTTATAAGTGCCATCTCTGATGCCTTTGATACAGAACCTATCCACCAACCTCGAACAGTCTCTATACTCCTATTGCCAGCCTTTTGCTCCCTGGCTTTTTGTAGTGACAGGACACAAGACACAACATCTCTTTGTCTGTTACTCATCCCACCAATAAAGACTACCAGTGTCACCTCAGCAATTTTCCAAATGGGTAACAGCACTTCTCAGTCTGGCTTATGAGATGACGGGCGAATGACCCCCTCCTCAAATTAGGAGTCACTCCACCAGGGTGAAGTCAACGTCAACCGCCTTTGTGAGCAGAGTCCCTCTACAGAAAATCTATTGGGTCACCACATGGTCACAACCCTCTATCTTTGTCTGCAACTACAGGATGGACAATCACTCTCAGCAGACGTTGGCCTTTGGCAGAGTAATATTCTCAGCTATGGTATGACACTCTCACCTCCAAGGATAAGTAGTTTGCCCGTCTCTCATTTTATGTGAGGCACAGAGACCACAAAGAATAAGAACAAATTGCTTACCTGTAACTGGTTTTTTGAGTGGTCAACTGTGACCTCACAATCTCACCCTTCATGGTTTCCCATTGATCTCTTTTCCTGAATATTGCTGCTTTGCAGACTTAGAACAGGCCTGAGGGGCAGGACAATCTATCTACTTAAGGGGGAGAGGTGGGGCAAAACATGAGCTCTGCAGTTTTAGAAGCTCTGAAAATTGCACTGTGCAGGGGGAGAAATCCTATTTTGTGTGAAGTCACAGATGACTACTCAAAGAACCAGTTACAGTCTGCTGTTTAATATGCTTTTAAACTGTATCTCATAATATGCTTTGTGTCTTATATTAAGTAAGCCGTCTTGATTGCCTTGGCAAAAGGTGAGGCATAAGAATAAATTATTATTATTATTATTATTATTATTACAACAGGTAAGCAACCTGTTCTTTTCCAGGCCAAATGAAAAGGGAAGCTATTGTCATTTGTTTCCTTGTTTGATTGCTACATTTTGCAAAAAGATGAATGGGCTGCATTAACAGGCAAAAAGGCTTGTGCATTTCTCATCCTATTAAGTCCTATTATGTGTCTACCTCAGTTTTGCCATACAACACAATGCAATGAATAGCATTCTTCCAGTGCTTTAGTAGTTTTTACAATAATGGCTGACATTGTCTCTCTTTTCTAGGTATCTATGCCAGCAGCTCACGCAACATCTTCTGCTCCCACTGTAACCTTGGTACAGCTCCCCAACGGACAGACTGTTCAAGTCCATGGTGTAATTCAGGCTGCTCAGCCATCAGTGATTCAGTCTCCACAAGTCCAGACAGTTCAGGTACATGAAAAGAATTTCAAAAAACTTGTTATCTCTTGAAGCATAGCTTTATGAGTCATGAGCTTCATTAGTCAACATATGCCTATGACATGCCCATTGAGTTTTTAGAAGGAAATTTTATACTGTGCCTTATAACAATTCTTCTCCTGTTTCATAGCTAACACATCTTTCATGCTATGTCAGGTGAAAAGGTGACTTCACCACCCCCTCCTGGACAGAGCAAGAGGCTTGAGAGCTAAAATAGATCTTCCAGTTTTAAAATTTCCTGTGGCTCCTAAACTTTGACTCCATTCTGCCTATGTGCTCATTCACATCTCCATAATGTATGGGCTCTGAATGACAATAGCAGGATCTGGTTTCAGTCAAAGAGAATTTTCTGGGGAAAATGTACTGTGCTGAAAGGCGGTTGCTTGCAGAAAAAAACCCAGAAGGTTCTGGGGCGGTCTTGTAACAAACTGTTGAAGATGTGTGGGTTAAGTAAAAGAGTATTTGGACTCCCGGATGGTGAATTCAACACAACTGCCAATTAAGCTAATACGAAACAAAGCAGTTGCTTGGATGTTGTTTAGACACTAGGGCAGCAAACATGACAGAGACAGAAGCTGCAGCTCCATCTCTATGGAAGTGTGTCTCCCAATTTGGCAAGACTCAAATATCTATTGGGAAAGAGTGAGCATGTACAATTTGATGAGCATGAGCTGAGGAGAATTCCTCAGGTTCAGGTATGAAGCCTGGGGTCAAGATTACTGGGTGTATTAAGACTTTATGATTCACTCAAGCATTTGAGGTGAAGTGAGCAAGGTGTGATTTTTGTCCTATTCAATTGTGTGTTCTTGTTTTGATTTTGTTGAATTGCTTTATTTCAGGGCTGGGTTACTTCAGAGGGTTTGGCCCAATTTTGTGTTCCCCTGAACCTTCACAGTCACCCTCTGAATGCCCCCTGCACCTTGAAAAAAGTAGCCTCCATACCAGCAAACTACACTTACAGAGGCCACTAGGGTATGCAAGTCACTTTCTAAATATAATTGTACCGTCCCTCAGGTTTTCATTTGTTTCCAAAAGGAAGTTACATTTAGGGGGCAAATTGCAGAGTAGTTTTAGGACTGTTTTTCAGGATTCAGTGGGATTGGATTGGCAACCATGGCTTGCCCATTCCTGTTTAATATTGTTAAAACAGAATTAATTTATTTTATTGGTTATACATCAATATTTGCTAGACAGATAATCTCCAGTAAGCAGAGATCTCAAGCTAGTGTTTGCACATTGTATGTATCAACTCTGTTCTGTTTCAACTGCAACATCCCCCAAAATGAGATTATTTTGATAAGGACCTTTGTTCTCTTTTTGCACTTTTAGGTGTTCTGTAGTTTCTTCTGCATATGCTTCCGGTCACTAAAACTAGATTTCAGATTTATCTTGTTTGACATGTGAAACCCACAAAAGTTCAAATAGCATGCAGGAATTTCTAACTAAGGTAGAAGAAGATAAGAAACAGATAATAAGTGTTTGGAATTTAGAAGGAGAAGATTAAAGAGTAGAATGTAGTAGGAATGTTGAAATATTAAGTCCAGTATTTCACAATCTTAATATTGTGTAAACCTTAAACTGACTATGTGCTGGTAGAATTTGAACTTTTTTTTTTTTTCCACAGATGAAGGTAGCTGATAACTTTGCCACTAACTGTAGACATGGGTTCCACTCCCTTACCCTTAAAAACATTTTGTTTAAGGGAATAGATGTTTTCCACGTACTCATTTTTTTCTATATCATATTTTCATGCTTAGCAGTCAGCTGGTTCCACAAATGCTGGCCATTCTCCTGTGATGAGCATTTTGTATCCACTGTCTGCTGCAAAGTACTTAGTTGATGTCCTATTGTTGTCCAAAGGTTTGGGATTTATTAAAGTCCACAGTACCTCAGTTCCTGTGAAAAAAAATCCTCCATGTCTCAGAATGTTCAGAACTAACAATTTCTTTGACCTGCAGGCTATTAAGGTATAGAGGGATGCCCTTTGGATGCACGCATACTGACAATTTTCTGACTTGGTATCTGTTGCTTACTAAATTTGGTTATAACAGAAACATTACTGTGTTCTTGTATCTAGATCTCCACCATTGCGGAAAGTGAAGATTCACAGGAATCTGTAGACAGTGTCACAGACTCCCAGAAACGCAGAGAAATTCTCTCTAGGCGACCTTCTTACAGGTAGTAATTTAAATTTTGCTACACACATGCAGCAGATTGCTAGGGATGCCTTTCTATAATTAGCATATGGCAGCAAGTCAACCAGAAGTAATTTAAGCATGGTTGTTAGTTTCCGTAACAACCAGTTTGTTATTTTAAAGTCCAATGCAGGATTTACAAATACAGTATCCAAGTATCTGTAACAAGCTTTAGTACAGAGTATCCTTCTGTTAGTACCAATCAGCTCTGTTCCAAGGACTCAGACAATAGTCTTGGTGAGTGAACAAATAGACTTTATTGCAGACCAAGGACAGTAGTGATTAGCCAGTGTTTAGGTTGATACTAACCTTCCCTGTCTCTTGTCGCTATATATAGACTGGAGCCACCTGGCCCCACCTGTTTGCAATGTAACATTTTGACTTCTGCCTGGTAACTGCAATGTAACCTTTTAATTTCTGCCCAGTAATTTCTATGTAGCCATTTGATTTCTACCTGGTAACTATACTACAGCCTTTTGTTTTCTGCCTGGTAACTGCAGTAAAACTCCTCCCAACAGTTCTTTGAAATTTGTGCCAAAATTCAAACTGGCCTATTACATATAACACTATCTGTCTATCTATACATACATACAACACAGCCAATACAGACTTTATATATACATTTCCCAACTTCATCCATAATGACAGAACCAAAACCCTTTTGGGTTCTGACATCCCACACCCTAGGCTTATCCTTCCCCATTGTTCCCAGGTTTGTCCAGGTGGGCCTGCTAAAACACCGAGTTAATTTGGGGGAGTCAACATGGTGGATATACACCCATTCATTCTCAGACTCAGGGAAGTGTTTCCAGCAAATTAAATAATTCAGCTTGTTTCTGTGGATTCGGGAGTCCAAGATCTTAGCCACCTCAAAATGTTGTTCACTTTCAACTACCAAAGATGGGGGTGATCCGGTTCAGTCTGCCATGGGTCCGTTGACAAGGCTGTTTTCAATAGGCTAAAATGAAATACCAGATGCAAATGTCTGTAAGACTTGGGCAAGTCCAATTCAGCAATTACATCATTAATCGGTCTCTTTACATTAAAAGGTCCAACAAATTTGGGTCCCAGCTTTTTGGCTGGCTGTCGAGTCTTTAGATGTTTGGTAGACAAGTAGACTTTGCTCCCTGGAATCAAGTCTCATTTCTTGCTGCACTTGCGGTCAGCAAACATTTTGGATTCCCATTTAGCCGCGTCCAAAGCAGTCACTATCTGAGGCCAAGCCTCCTTAATTTTTGTAATCCACTGTGTTAATGACACAGGTCCGTAGGCGCTACAGTCAGTGAGGGCAGCATCTTTGGCTCCTACCCATAGACTTACAAAAGGGGAATGCCCTGTACTCTTGATTTATCGCCCCGTTAAAAACAACCTCTGTACGTGGCAATAAATCAAGCCAGTCATCTTGTAAGTAATTACTGTAACACCTTAAGTATTGCTCCAGAGTTGAATTTGCCCTCTCCATTTGCCCATCTGTTTGTGGGTGATGAGAGGTATTCCGCACAAGTTCAACCCCCAGCCTTTCCTGCAATAACTTCCAAAATTAAGAGGTGAACTGGCTGCCTCGATCACTCACAATTCTAGAAGGTAAACCATGGAGCCGTTATACATGGAAGATAAATAGATCAGCTAATTTGGCCGCCTTTGCAGCCTACAAAATGCACTTATTTGGAGAATAGATCTGTTACCACCCAAATGGTGTTTCTCCTCTGGCTATCAGGTAACTCGGGGATGAAGTCCATTGCTATGTGTTTCCAGGGGCTACTGGGTATGGACAAAGGTCGCAATAGTCCTTGCGGTTTTTCTCCAACCAGTTTGGCTCTGGCGCACACCGGACACCCTTTACATATGTTTCATCATGTTGTCTGACACCATCCCTCCAGGTTTTCAAGAAACCTCAATGACCCGCAGCTTTCATGACATGACACAAATGTAGAATTTTCAGTCTCAATTCTTCAGGAACATAGATTCTGTACCCATTATAACATACACCCCCCCCCTTGGATACCAGTGCATCTGGATGTTCTTTAAGCCACTGGTCCTTCCCAGCTGCCTCGCTAAACTTTTGGTGTATTGGGTCTGGGGTCAAGGCCTCACCCATCCCCTCCCCTCAGGACTGGCTTCAGGTGGTTACAGCAAGACCCAATTGTTGTAGGGTGAACACCGTCTCTATAGGGGCTTGCCTCTTACTGTCGTGTTATGGGAGCCTCAGTAAGGCATCAGCTAAAACATTTTGGTATCTTTTTTCTCCCTGAAAAACACTGGGGCTGTGAACGTAGAGGTTGACAGGTTAATGAAACCCTTGGCCAAATTTTTCTCTATAAATTCCTTGAGGATCCTTAGCTCCAACAGGGTCATCGAATATAATTTGGGCTTAGGTGGTTGGGCCCCAGTTTCTAGTTCAATTGCAGTCAGTCTCTTGGTTTGCACAGTGGGGGGAGGGGAGGGGGAGCTGATTGCTCTCCTTCTCAGCAAATATCTCAGCCAAGTCTTTACAAATGGAGGGGTAGCCCAATTAGTCCTCCTGAATAGTTTTTCCCACCAGCTCATGCAAAGGGGCCAACTGGATGGCAATGGCCACTACCTCACCCCCTGAGTGCACTTCAGCTCTGATGTGTTCTCTACGTTTCAGGTTATCAAAGATCAGTTCTTCCAGCCTCCACCTGATCCTGGGGTTGTGAAACCAGTCTATGCTCAGGATCAGTTGGTAACTTGAAGTGGGGCCCAGCACTAACCTATTTTTTTCCCAGTGGTCCGTCACCCCGAGCCACATTGTCTTTGTTTGCTCAGTAGTAGTGGCTCCTCCCATGGGTGAACCATCCATTTGCTGGAGGGTAATGGGGGAGTCAAGTTTTCTAACCCTTAATTTTAGTTCCTGGACTATAGTTGGATTTATAGAACACCGGGTCCCAAAAAATTGTTTGGAAACCAATATGTAATGGGGGCATTGGAAAAGCCAAAGGAGTAGCTATTCTCGTGGACAAATCATGTCCTTTTGTGGTAAACAATGAATTTAGAGATGATGCTGGGTGCTACCTAATACTGGCAGGGGAAATGTTTGGCCAGTCCTACACTCTAGGTACCTTCTATTCACCCAATATAGGTCAGTGGCAATTTATGTGAGCTTTTTTTACATCATTTAAGTGAAGTGGCTGTTAATTCCATTGTGTTGGGAGGTGATTCTAATGAGGTTTTGCACTCCTATCTTGATAAATAAAACCTCCTAAACATACAGGTCCAACCCCATTGATGCAGATAATTAAAGATGCAGCATTACTTGATCCTTGGCAATTTCTACACCCCATAGAGAAAGACTTCACCTTCTACTCAGCAGGCTAAAAAACATACCGTATTTTCCTTCGTATTAGACGACTTTCTAAGCAGGAA
>CM034701.1:199332642-199360481 GCA_020142125.1 Phrynosoma platyrhinos
TTTTTTCTACGCGCAAAACTGCCTGAAAGCAACTGCAGAATTTAATTCATCTGTGCTTTGCATTAAACTGTGAATGTTGAAACATCTGCCTCCACTTCTCCCCTTCCCTGCCCCCAAATTAGTTTCATCACTAGTGCATCCTGAGTGTGAAGAGAAAGAATTGACTTCCTCACCTCCCATCCTCTTCATGGAATAAGCATGTTCACTTGCAAAATTATTGGAAGTGGCAATATATCATAATGATTTCAAGATGTAGTGTGCTGAGCTCATCAGAATGCCTTAGAGAATCAGCCTCTGACCTGAAGTGTTCGGTGGGCCATGTGTAGAACCAAGGTATGATGCACTGAGGAAGCTATGGTTGCCAAATTGTTGCATGGTTTCTAACCTCCATTATCAAAACTGTACAGTTGCAGTTATATGGTGGGATGATGCCAAAGGACATATACTACTTCAGGTGTATAGGTATCAGAGTAGTAGTGATTAAGTAAACACATAGAGAAGTTAGGGAGAGGGCAGGTTGATAACCTGCAACCTTTATCTGGTTTTTCAGAACTTTTATATACTGTAAAGTTGATTAGATTGATTTTCTGTAATTTTGGAAAAAGTGGTGTATTCAGTCATATGAATTCATGTGCAGAAGTTACCAAATACCTTTGACATAGTGATCAACTTCGTATGAGCAGTAGAGTAGGAACAGCAACTTTTAGGGGGGAAATGACACTGTTATAAAGATTCAGTCATTAAAAGCCCTACCTTTTTGTTTTGCTCCATCCAAAGTTGATACTATCCAAGATTACTATTACCAACACAATGTACATTTTGGAGGGGGGGAACATACAGCCCATCCTAGTTAAATTATGCAAATACTAGTTCTTTAAATTAAATTAAATTAAATTGCCCCTTTCAAGATTCCCAGTTTTTGTGTAATCCTTCAATTCTCCATTAATAAGATACCCTCAGAAAAGAGTCAGGGAGCAGATGACATGGTAGAGAAAAATGCTTATGCCTTGGGCAAATTGGATGATAAGGCTGAACAGAAATATATTAATAAGTTCTGTGTTCAATTCAGGAAGCCCTTTAATCTGCACTTACCTTTTTGAAAACAAACATTCTTGCAAAGATTGAGGAGGACAGATTATAGAAAACTGAAATGTAATTTTTACCTTCATAGTGAGGCTGATTTCCCCCACCCCCAAAATTCTGGTAGAATCATGAACCTCTGTTGATTTTTCAGAAGTCATTCTTGTATTGACGGCTTCCCTGAAAACCATTGTCTCTGTTGGGCATGGTTTGGGATTTTTTCAAAAAGCTGGCTGTTTCTGTGTTAGATAATCTTGTTTAAATTGTTTTTAAAAATTATGCAATAATTCATAATTTGTTTTCTATAGATAGTATCAGAAAAGCAACCACCATCATTCTTTTGGCATCCTCTATTTGAGATTGTATTTCACCAGAGAGGCCACCAGCAAAATGGGTTATGATGGGGCTGTTGACCCTTACCCTAGAGGTGAGCTTTCCAAGGTCCAGTTGGTCTGCCTTAGTATATACACTGTTTTTAGTGTCACAGTATCTGTTGTGGCTGTTCTATAGGTAAATTCAGGGTTTATATTCTGGAGTCTTTCACCAGCAATAAGAATAAAATTTTAAGTCAGTTTTTACTTATCCAGTATTGAAATATTTGGACACCTGGCATTCCTTATGTAATATGAATAACATTTTCATTATTAACCCAAGCACAGACCTGGCTAGTTTACCAGTATGTGCTTTGCAAATCTAGTAGCCAACAGGAGTTGAAGAAAGTGTGGGCGGGAGGCGGGGGGGGGACACGACATGTTTTGTATATTGCTAATTTATTGAATTAAGAGCAAGACTTGTGTTACTCAGCTATTACACATTTGGCCCCTTTGCAGCATAACGGAAATTTTGCTAAAAGACAGGCTTAACTGAATTAAAAAGGCATAGAAAGGGCTAGCTCCATTATAATCATCATACATAAATTGGTTTCAAGTACAGTTTTTATATTTTACAAACGAAAAGGTACCGTGCAGGTAGTTAAAATATTGCCCAAGGTGCTCTTTTAACAGATAGTCTTGGGAAATGCTTATGTATAAAATATGTACATATATAAAAATATATACACAGTATATAATCTATAGCTCTGAGAGCTTCTAAGTCAGGAATGCTGAGTATTATAGTATGTTGAGGTCAGAAAAAAGGGGGTTTTGTGTGGGAGCTTGGGTGTGGTGTACGTGGGTGTGTGCATGTGCACACACACACATGCACACAAGGTTTCTTCTCCTTTCCCTTTTCCCTTCCCCAAGTAGTTTGAGCTACGTTATTCTGGCGCTTATTCATACGTTGTACTGTTGTTTTCAGTTATTTTATTTCATTGCCGTTTATATACATATATATATATATTTTGATAGTGAATTATCAAACAATGTTGACTGTTTCAAAGTCCTCTCATCCCCCAATTCTTCACTTCATGCTTTGTCTCTTGGCAGCTATACAGTTAAGACAAAACATTTTGAAAACATTTTGAGTTGTTTGAAGGGAACAGATAGGCCCTTTTGCTTTTTTTTTTTTTGTCCCCACCTATAAGAAAAAAGGGTTTCTCAGCTTTGTTTGTTTTCTTCTGTATTGTTTCATAGCAGCTCACTCCAGACTTCAGCAGTTGTCAGCAATATTGCTTGAATTCACAACACACTTTTGTCCAGACATATTTAGTATTTCCACAGTCTCTCAGTTCCAGAAGTCATCTTTCCTGAAACTAAATAATTATCAAAACACAGAGAACTCTCAGCTTCAGCAAAATGTGATTAAACTGCAACACGTGAATAGCTAGCTCCCTTGCATTGATGCACTCTTGTAGAGTTCATGTGAGGGCTTGAATATTTGTTCCTGCAATTTTTTTTTAATATTGCAATTTCTGATTAGAAAACAGAAAGCTAGTGGTAAAGTCCCAGTATAGCCTTCTTCCTCTGACATCTTCCTTTTTAATGTGCAGGAAGCTTTTTTTACATGAAGAGGCAGACATTTAATTCCCCATTTGCAGTGGTACAACCCAGAAGCATGTTTACTTTGGACCTGTTATCTTTATACATCTCATTACTCTTGGACTGATCAGCTGACTCAGGATCTGTAAAAGGAGGTTACTATTTCAGGGTGATCTGCACAGGGCAGTACCAAAGATTTAAAAGACAATATAAGTTAGGAATATTCCTTTTCCCTAATGTCAGTGGAAATGTGATAAGAGCAGTCATAAGATAAAAGGGGAAATTAAATATATTTCAGTGACAGTAACTTCATTTTATAATTCGTCTTGCAGTTTGTGAACTTAATGTTCCAGGAACCTAGGGATAAAAGTATGAGATGGAACTTCATTATAACCAGATAATTTTTTATACCTAGAGATGGAACTTCATTATAACCAGATAATTTTTTAAAACAAAAACAAAAAAAGCACAATTCTGAATATTACCTAGTGGCAATGGAAGTGAATTATTATTATTATTATTATTATTATTATTATTAATTTGTATCCTTCTCTTTTCCCAGAACTGGGACTCAGAGTGGCTTCACAATATTAGAAAACAATACAATTAAAAACATAAAAAAGTGCATTACAAAGGAATTAAATTATTACAATGTTAAAATAGAAGTGAACTCAGTATTCACTATAATACTGAATCTTTTAGTGTAAAGTGAGTTTACTTATATGTAGTACAAACCAATGGTTGTGTATGCTATGCTTGTGGACAGATTTTGTGAATCTTCCAAGGTTACTAGATTACTCCAGTGAATATGTTCACACTGAGAAGCACAGCTGATTCAAACAAATGGTGCTCAAAATTCAGCAGCCTGCTCAACATAGCTTAAACCACGCTATGACTTCCATTTCAAGATTAAAAATCAGGAGAAAAAAACCTAAAATGTTATCCCAGATATTTCAACCCGAAATGTATTCTTAACAATGAATGCAGGCCATAGTCCAAGATGGAAAGACACACACACACACACATTTTTTTTTAGCACAATGTATTTTTGGTACTGCAAACTGCAGGTCCCCAATGCCCTGAATTCACACCTTCTAAAACGGGTAGGCAACCTTTCCCCTTTAAGGGCCAAGGGACTTCAGCTCCCAGAATCCTAGGAGCTATTGGCCAACATGGATGAGGTTTCTGGGAGCTGAAGTCCCTCGGCCCTTAAAGGGGAAAGGTTGCCTACCCCTGTTCTAAAAGCTTTTCCCCATAGCCAGGAACTTGTGGGGTTCTTTCAGGATTGTTATTGTGTATCACGTATACCTTGTTTACACCTGCAAGGAATGTCATGGCATCTTACTGCACTTTCTTGCTTATTTTCTCAGGGTTTGTGTACACATAACCTTCACCATTATATTTCTGTATGAAGAGGAATAGAACATTTATTATTTGGGATGATAAAGAGTTAATCTGTAGATTGTCAGAGATCTGCAGCTTACATCATTGTAATAAGACAGTAACTACGCTGGGATGCAGTTAATTTATTGCTGGATACATGGCTACAAAAACAAAGGATCAAGGCCTTTTGGTCATCATGGACATGCACAGTATTCACAATGTGACCCATTTGTAAACTCCATACTCAGAATAACTGTGCTGTTGATTACGTATGGCCTCTTAACCCTACAAAGAACCATAGGCCACATTTACACTACTCCACATACGGTGGTTTTAAGCCTACCTCCTGATAAGCAGGATGATCATGTAAACAGGGCAGAGAATGGTGCAAGCCCAAGGGTTTGTTTAGCTATAACCAATTGTGTAAACAAGCATTTGCTGCACTTAATGAGAACACAGAGCCTCAGCCTTAGCCAGGTGGATATGAAGGACAATCTGACATACAATGAATCCAGACAGGAGAAGGATAAAGCCGTATTGGTTGTAATTACAAAAGCCGTGATGAATAATTGAGGGATCATTTTTTAAAATGCTTTTTACAAGTTGTATTTTATCCATTGTTAAATACATTGTTTGTGTATTATAATTCTATTTTGCAAAAGCAAGTAACAATGTCAGACCTTCAATTTCATTCAAAATTGGACTAGTTCCTATATAAACTATACTGGCTGAAGGTGTACTGCTGATGCCTTGGCACTTTCTGTAAAATTCCACCTTTTTGCTTTGACGCTGTTTTTTGCATTAAGACTTTGCAATGCAAAACTACTTTAGAATAACGGGAAGTGTCTGGAGTGGGGATGGCTATGTTGCTTTTATTTAATAAATGTAATAAATCCAATCCCCCTTATTTCTGATTCTTTACCCAAAACAATCAGCACAAAACAGGGTATTGAACTTTCAAAGTTTTCTCTTGAACTTAAATTACTAAACAGAGAAAATGGACTACAAATGGATTAAGTTAATTTCAGATTTCCCCATTTCCTCAAAACATCCCTGTTTTAATTTTGTAATTTATCCTTTTGTGCTTTATGGGTTTTTTACATACTGAGTTATAATGCATTTTATTAACATTATGTACATACTAATTGCTTTGTGTTTCAGAATGCTAGTAATTGCTTTGTATATTAAAGTGATCCTTGTGAATTTGTGAATTATTGTCAAAAAGTGCTTTTTCTTACTGTAAAGTTTGTGGTATAAACTGTCATAACACCCTTTTTACACATTTATGTGCAGACACATAAACATGCTTTTAAAATCTTTTTAAGTCTCTTTTTTCAGAGAGGCGAATCATTTATTAAGATCTTATGGCTTCCTTGATAATTCCAAATAGCCAGTTAAGAATAAAATGCAAAAATAAATGCACTTTCAAAGAGAGAATTCCTTGAAATATATTTGTTCTATTGTTTGCATTGTGCTAATGGGAAACTCTCAGAGTTACACAAGGACTTTAAAGAAACTATAGCCTTTGTCTTCCCATCCTTTCAGCTCCAAATTCTGTGCCAGAATAACAGGATAGATCTTTATTGAATTATTTTATAGTTCTATCCAGCAGTCTCCAAGAAATTATGTAGGAACAATTTTTTCTTCGTGGTCTCTGTGACTCATAGAATCATAAGAGTCGGAAGAGACCACAAGGGACATCAAGTCCAACCTGCTGCCATGCAAGAATACACAAAGCATCCGACTCACATCAATGGGATTTTGCACCAACGCAAAGACTCTTAATGAAATGTTCTAGAGCTGAATATCTTGGCAGGAATCCCTCTCACCTGCCAAGCTACCATTCCCTCCGTTTCTTTTTGTCCTCTGAATGAGTCACTCACTGCTGTGTGCTCTAGTGTGATATAGCATTTTCTTTTCTCTTATTCACCTATTTTTCTTTCTATTGCACTCCTGACTCTACTTTTCTTCTTGTTGTATAATGTGTGGGGTAACCAGCTGTTCTTTCTTCTGTACTGCAGTGACCTGCCCCTCCATTCATTCCACGACAAGCTTTGCAGACACCCATCTGTGTGAGGCACAGAGACCATGAGGAAGAAGAGCTTCTGGGTCTCTATAGTTACAGGTTGTAGTTCTTCAAGTGGTCATTTGTACCTTAACAGAAACTCACCCTACCTCCTGTATTTCAGGTCCCTGCTGGTATTTTCAGCAGACTGGGAAACTCAGGGAATGGTAGCTTGGCAGGGTAGGACATAGGCAGTATGAAGGAGGGGATGGGGTTCCCAGCAAGCTACTCGGGTCTAGAACGTTCCCCTGGGGTCTCTGTGCAGGCACAAGGGCCAATTTGTGTGAGGGCACAGATGACTGCAGTTACAGGCAGGCAATCTGTCTATATACATTTTGAGAACTTGTGCTTTCAAAATGTGATCTGCTAAACCTGTGGATGCTAATCAAAGGTTTTGCAACAGAGACTTTTAATGTCAAACACCTGTTGCATCATTAATGTACAGCCACAAAAGGTTTGTGCTTACTTGCTAGAATAGTATACTCAGTGAAAGACTCTCCAGCTCCTCACAAAACTGCACATGTGCCCTCAATGTCTGTGCAGTGTATAGACTCTCAACTCCATATAGGTTGGATGAGCTAGTTAAGTATAGTTGGTCCTCCATATCCATGGAGTTCTGTTCCAGACCCCCCCCCCATTCCCAGATACTAAATATTGCAGAACCTAAAGTCCCATTATTCTCTATGGATGTGCCACATATGCATGACCACATTAGCCATGTGCATATGCCACCATTGAGGATAATGAGGTGGCTCCATCTGCAGATGGTCCAATCCACGGATGGCTAGCCCGCCAATACGGAGAACCAGATGTATACATTTCTGTGGACTTTTGAACATTAGTTAACCATTGTGTTTAGAGATCTTCTCCTGGGAAATTATTTGATTTTGGTTTGGACAATAGGTTGATCTCAACGCATGCTGGTGCCTGTGGAAGATATCTTTCACTTGCATAAGCTTCCAAATACAGAGCAGAGTAATCATATCAATCTATGTTTCCAACACATCTGTTCTAAAGGATGGATAAATCCCAACACTAATGGCATTCTTTTCTGAGGAATTTCAAGCATCCCCTTTAAATGAAAGCACAACCTCTTGGCCCATTTTAGCCACATGAAGACCTAGGATGATAGAAATAATTCTTGGAGACTCCATTCCATAGATGTAGATATCTCTATAAACACAGGCAAATCTAGTGCATATATCAGTGTTCCTATTAGTCCATACCCGATTTTTAAAAACGTTTTTTTAACTGGCCAACAATGCTCCCCATATCCCTAAGGGGTGTGAGAGGCAATTTCCCATGTGAAGAATGGGCTGTTTTAATCTCAGGAGAAGCCCTCTCTCTCCCTTTTTTTTTTTTTAAGGCAGTCAATTTCCATTTCATTTTCTTTTGAAAGGCCACTCCTGGTTGAGGGAGGGAATGGCACAATTTGCAGCAAAAATGAATGGCTATACTAAGGACCTTTGGGGGCCTTCACTTTCCCCACCCCAGAGTAATACAGAGTATTATCTTGGCTTTCACTACAAGCAGCTTACCTGAAGACATTTAAAACAATAATAAAAAAAGACATTTTTTTAAAAAAAAATCTAGGAATCAGTAGCTAAAAACATCTGACACTATTAAGGCTTGAAATACAGGCACATCTCAATTATCAAAAGCCCCTGACAAAGAAGCTCCTGTATATAAACTCTTTTTACGCTTGCCGAGCTCCTTTTCCTCCTTGTCCTCTATCTATCTATACATTTTTTAGCAGAGTCAGCATTTGAGAGGATGGCGAAGGAGGGCCAGAGAACTAGGCAACAGTCAGTATAGGACCGAGGCTTCATTTGTCAATTATGATTTACAAGTCAGGCAAAGGGGTCTGCACTCTTCATGGGGCTGTCCTTGAAGCCAACTCAGAAACTCCAGGTGGTGTAAAATGCAGATTGTTGACAAAAACATCATGCAAAACCCATACAACATTGGCTGCCTTTGCCAGTCTTAATGGTACCAGTAATGACACTGAAAGCCCTAAACAATCCTTGAAGGTGTGCCTCCCCAGATATGCACCTGCCCACCATTTAAGGTCTGTTGGTTGGGTCCTCTGTATCCCATTAGTCAGGGCAATATGGAAGAGCGCCTTCTCTGCTGTGGCAACTTGAAGGTCCGATTGGTGCCAACATTGCTGCTGTTTAGGTGCCAAGTTGTTTATGAAAGTTTTTGAAGCCTAACTGGTTTCACAAAATCCCTTCCATACACATGATTTCAATTAATTTTAAACTATTTTAACCCTTTTAACGTCATTTGTTAATCATGTAATAAGTTTTTAGCCTTTAAAAATATTTCTGTACTATTTTAAATTGGTTAGAATAGTTTATTGTACACTGTCCAGAGAAGAAGCCGGTTGGCAAACATTTTGGGGCTGCAGTTCCCATGATCCCTGACTACTGGCCATAATAGCTGACTTGTACAATTTTTACAATATAGCACTTGTAGTGTTCAGTAACTGCCTACCCTTGTTTTAAGTTAACTTGGGGCGAAAGAGGCCGGCATAAAAAGCCAGCTTTCCGGCAGCTTGGGGGCATGGAATATCCACGACACATGCCCCAAGACGCCGGGAAGCTGGGTTCACACAGCCTGGCTGCCTACATGTGGGCCACACATTTACACACCGCAGGAGCACCGTAAAGCCGCAGTCTGTGGGGTGGTCTGTTTTGCCTTTTAGTATATTATTATGTCTTGACTACTCAGGAGAACTCAATAATGCCTTCAGATGAGCCACTATAGGGAAAACAAGAACTATCTCAAAGTGTTCCCACCATCACTTTACACGTACATGCAAAAATATCTGACAAACTCAAGCATACTCATTACTCAGGTGCAGTCCCATAGGTGTTGGCCTCTGTTCCCCAGCTAGGATATACTTCATGGCAAGTACAGTTTTGCTGCCTGTGAGAACATATGTAAAGTGTTCCCTAAGGGAGGCACTCCACTCGGCAAAGGTCCTAAGCCAGGGTGGACATTATTCGTGGCTCACTGACTATCTTCATTGCAGTGAAATAATTGTTCTTGCTTACTGAAAAAGGTGGTTTTTCCATTCCTGGAGGCTTCAAAGAATTATTTTATTTAGAAATGTGCTGTAGGGCCCGGCAAGCCTCCCCCCCAGGAATCCCAAAGTTGACCAGATGCCGGCTCTACTTTTGTTCTTGATATTTTCCTCCTTTTATGAGGCCACTGCAACCTGTCAAACCTTCCAGAGGTTCAAGGATTGCCCTCTGGTCTCTCCATAATTGCCCAAGGCCTGGTCTTTCTGAAGCAAAACAGCAAACACATTTCAAAAAATGTTTCCTTTGCAATTGTCATGATCTTTTTTTTCCCCAGTCACAGAGTACATTTGATTTTGTCATTTCATTTCTATCTTGTCCATCAACTTGTATTATTTTACACCAATGGAACACAGAAATGTCATTATTTTGAATCTAACTGGATTTTTCACGTTGTTGTTGTTGTTTCTGACTTTTGGTGACCCTAAGGCAAACCTGTCATAGGGTTTTCTTGGCACTATTTATTCAAAGGATACTTGCCATTGCCATTGCCATCTTCTGAGGCTGAGTGCATGTGGCTTACCCAAAGTCACCCAGTGGGTTTCATGGCCAAGTGATGAATTGAACATTGGTTTCCAGAGCCCTACTCCCCTTAAACCACTACACCACACATATAGTGACCCTAAGCTTAACCTATCATGTGGATCCTCAGCAGTTCTGAGCCTGAGAGTGGGTTTCCATGGCCAAGCAGGGATTTGAATTTTGGTCTCCAGAATCATAGTCCAGGACTCAAACTGCTATGCCATGCTGGCTATCTTACTGAGAGCCAAAGGGACCTGTGCTTCCTTAACTGCAGTGATACCAAATTTCTGTCTTCCAATCATTCATTGGGCCATTTATCATTTGGTCAGTCTAAATTACCAATAACAAAAAGATAAAAAGAAAAATCATAAATATTGGGAGGAAGATGTAAACTGATACTTTGGTCCAAGTATACTGGGGAGGTGACAAATCATGGAAATGCTACTTTTTTTTTTTTTTTACTACAACTCCCAGACTATGCTTCCTAGGCAACATGAGACAGTGGCCATGTTGTCTTGGGGATTCTAGGAGGTGTAGTCACATTTCCAAGCTTGACAGGGGCATAAGCTGGCAAATTGTTCACAACTAATACATCACAGATCTCCCTTCTGGATATTCCTCTGTGCTTTAAATATATGCACATCGTTATTACTGTCATAGAACACCTCATATACTAAAAAAAGTCCTTTCAGCATCTTCAGGAAGTTCTGGTCCCGTTCATAGCGGAGGCGGCACGATAACAGGATCACAGTCCTGTCAGAACAGAGATGATCCAGCGTTTGGAGAAGAGCGCCAAATGTTTCTTCAAGATAAACTATGTCCGCACCCAAAATAACATCATACCCTCCTGGAGAGAAGTTCACTAAATCTTGTCCCCAAGTCAGTTCTTTGACCACTGCCCTTGGCTGGAGGTCAGTGGGCAGATTGGCTCTTACGTTGGACTCAAGGAGTGCCAAGGCTGCCTTTCTGTCTGTGATTGTGACATGGGCACCTAAAGTGTAGTCCCCAAAGAGAAAAGGAGAGTTAAATATGTAAAGAGAAATGACGGTGTCTGGCACCACTTTTGTAACACAAGGCTTTCCACATGAATGTGTGTAACTATAATGGCTATAACATGAAAAATATCACAAACCATCATGCTGAATCATACAGAACAGTGGTGGGCTTTAAAAAAAAAGCATTGTTAATGGTCAATGCATAGTCACATCATTCAGCAAAACAACCCAGAGCAAAAAAGTGTTCTAACAGTCATATGCTGACGCAGAGCACTATCCCTCTTTAACCCTGGAGGAACTTAGTATTTAATACAACATGATAAAAGACCACAGATAAGACATGGCCTACAGACCAATAGCCCTGCTATAGTTATACATAACATTAGCTACTATAAGCCACCATTTTCACCTGGGTGGCAAATTACAGGGATGAGAGATGTCCGCTTATTGGAAGCTTGGTCAAAAGGCAAGTCAACCTATATACCCGCAATTCTTTCATTCCTAGAAAAGTAACTATTGTCCAGTATTCCCAAAATCTACAGTTTACAGATTACTCTCCAGTAGTCCTAAAATCTGCAGAACTACTGTATTTCACAGTAGTTTACAGACCACTGTAAAACTACTAAGTATTAAATAAAAAATGAGGACTATAAATAGAACATTTGCTTCCTAGAATATATTAGGTGAAAGGCTGAAAAGGCTAAATATTATAGCTGAGTGATTTGTTCAGTTGCAAACTCATTGCACTGTGAACATAACTATAATGATGAAGCTCTGTCATCGTAATTACATCTGGCTGACACACACACCACACACTCAGTCTGACAGCATCCCAAAGTGTTTCCAAGGTGATGGAAATCAGGGTCCTGGAAAAGGGCATCGGCAGCATTCTCCCAGTTGTGGTGCATATCGAGAATAGGAAGGTCAAAATATCCTTCGTGGTTCTTGCCACAACTACTTGTCTCAAGGCAGCCCAAATCTGCAGCACCTTAGAAACCTTTTGGTTGGGCTACTGCCAGGTTGCAAAGGTAGATTTTTAAGATCACATTTGGTCGTTAACAACCATAAATGTGGATCCTCAGCAGTTATGAGATTGTGAGTCCAGCTGAATATCTTATAACTGCTAAACAGGATGCCAACTAATTACTTTAAAAAGAGTCTGGCAAAGAATGGAAAATAACTATGCTATATATAGCCTGCCCATCCACCACCCACTTCCACAACAATAATGAAAATGATTAATACAATGAACATACCACCAGAGATATGTTGCCTGATAAGAAAATCACTGTCTGATAAGGAAATGAGCTTAAATGGCAACATTAGCTCCAGTTTCCCAAAAGAGAAACTTACCAAGCAGCGCAGCTACAATTCCCAGCAGGCCTGTTCCAGCTCCTAACTCAATCACCATGCGCCCTTGTAGATCAATGCCTCTCATCTCCAAGAAAGTGCACAACACCACAGCCTGGGCCAAGAGGAAAGAAATAATGCAATTAACAAAGAATGCTGTTTTCAGGCCAGCGTCCAGTAGTCTCCCCACACACACCCCAAGATCTCATGGCTTCCTCCAGAATCAGCAGCCTCCTGCGCACTCTAAAAACCTGCTCTGGGGATAGGGTTGCGAATCAGGAGTATCCCAGGCCCTGAAATTTCATGGTCCAAACCTGAGCCCTAGGGATGGCACCTGGCAATATGGCCACAGTGTGGCCTGATGGTGTTCTCAAGCTTTTGCCCTGGGATTCCTCCCCTCATATTGAGGCTAGGAGAACAGGAGCAAAGCCCTGAGATCTGTGGAAACCATCTAAAGCAGGTCTTTGATGGAGGGCTTTAGCAGGAGGAAAAGGGGAAGAATGTCCAAGTTCTCCTGGATACAGAAGTAGATCAGAGGATCTGGGCCTAAACAATGCCAGACCATAGTTTTTCTCACATGAGAACAGAAGTAACACAATTATGCCATGCTGGTGTAAGCCAACCAGCATATTTCTGAGCTCTATTTGGGATATTTTCAAATTAGTTAGTTTTTTAGAATAGAAATAAGAATCCCTCCCCCTAAAAAATAAATCTGAAATGTGGTTTCAGATTAAGTTGTTAATTAAACAACAATTAAGTTGTTTAATTTCTAGCTCAAGCCAGTGTCCAATCCACAGACTAGATGAGAGCAAATATTCATGAAACAGCAGAATCCATCCACCTTGGCAGGAAAACACTGTACAAATTCTTGTTTTGTCTGGTTGCTTCTAAGCTACTTTTAATCAGGATGGTTAGATTTCTAGTTAGAATTCAAGACCAGGTAAGAAAAGGTGCACATCCAATTTGATTTCGTATCCATGAACAGAATCAAGATTGCACCTTGACAGAGCACACCTACAAATACTCATGACCAAAAAATTTTTCTTCCCAGGATTCCAGCTAACAATGGCTCATGAACTTGCAGCACTGCATCTTAGAGTATTATTTAAATACTATTTATTGGATTACCTCTGACTCAATGTGGAAAATAAACTTATTTTAAAGGCATTTTTTCACACTGTGAACATTAGTTTCCATTAGTATCAAACCAATATACTTTTCAGTTAGTTACACACAATACATAGATTACAATAACGAAAATGCTTTCACATTTTCCTTAGGCAAGGTTCATATGTATCTTTTGAAGCTGAATGCTCCTGTCTGTCATCTTACATCACTGTTCACACATGGAGGAATATGTGTGGGTAATCAAAGTAGTTTTCATTTGTATCATAAGTTCATTATTTTCCATTGTGGTACTAGTCTTCATGCAGTTCCTGTGTATGCAATATAGTTTCATCCTGAAATTACATGCCTGCTGGTGCTTCCCACCCATCCAAATAAAAGACTGATATTATTGTCATGTAGAGTCCTTCCCAGCAAAAAACATTGCTTAAAAAAGTGGTCTGCAAATTAAATAGACAAGAAAAACTTAATATCAGGAACATATGTAACTTCTTCTAAAATAAATTAGCTGAGTAAATTATCCAGCTGACTTGATGGAAGCAGGATTCCATTGGCACAAATTCACCTTTTACTTTTTTAAAAGAAGATGCACTAATGAAGGAGAAAAAACATGAGAATAACAAGGATGAATGAGAGCACAAGATTTCTATCCATCAGTGGAACTCTTTACCAAGTAAGAAGCATCTCAATGAAAAACAAAAAATAACATTGGAATAACAGACATACTTACTCAACAGTACACCACACTGTTTCAATGAAACTTATTTCTGAGTAAACACAGCTTACCTACAGAAGATCAACCACTAAAAAACCCTCTGGCAAAGCAGCTGTTCATAGGATTGGACTGGACAGAAAAAACAGCAACAAATGATTCTAACCAGCAAGGGACAAAAAGAGTAGAGAACTTATAACAGACTTCCTATTGCCATGCAGGCTGGAGACTATAGAAACTTCAAACACAAGATTAGGACAATGGGAATAGAACTGACCAGCAGCCTGGGGAAGACTGCTATTTACTGAGAATACATTCCAAAGTCCTCTGTTTAGATGATCTTTGTAAACAGGCAACACAAGTCAGGAGATTTAGATAAAAAAATATGGCATCTTTTTTAGTTGAGGAGAAAGGACTAACATCCCAGACTAATAAAGCTCTATGAAATATGGCTGAAGAAACTGGGCATGTTCAGTCTGAAAAAAATAAATTGACAGATGGGTGTGATCAGGTAAGACTGCCATATAGAAGATGAATTCAAAGCTATAGCCGTGTTAGTCTGTAGAATCAGTATGTAGAGAGATCTTGTAGCACCTTTGAGACTAACTGAAAGAAAGAAGTTGGCAGCATGAGCCTTCAGTCTACTTCCTCAGATGCATATATGAAGTAGACTGAAGTCTACAAAAGCTCATGCTGCCAACTTCTTTAGTTCAGTTAGTCTACAAGTGCTACATGTGCTATACAAGCTCTCTCTACATACAGAAGATGAAATAAATACAGGAATGGATTTTTAAAAACTTGTTTTATACAGCTCTAGAGGATAGGACCTTCAAGCCAATGAGTTCAAATGAGGGGGAAAAAAGAATGTCTACATGAGTGGCTTCCTGCACACTTGAGGTCCCTTCCAAAATTACAGCCTTGTGATTCTGTGATGCTTGTTAAGACTAAAGGAAAGCATAGGCCGAGTGGTTCCTTCACATGAATGGTTCTGTCCAGCTTTCTCCAACTTCCTCGGTCAGCCCTGTCAACTGCCCCATGGCTGCTGTTGCTTCAACCTGCCCATGGTTCCAAGTTCAGCCTGTTACCAAAGACAGATGGTGAATTATACGTACCGCATCCCATACCACAGCGGCAACACCCAGCTGCTTCCAGTCCTGCTTGATCTGGATGGTACGGTTGGCAAAATAATATACAGAGGAAGACTGATGTAACTTGTGCATCCCCCAAAGAGCTGTGTCGTCATAAGGAACCAAGGCCATCTTCTTGCCTATCAAGTCAAACAAAAGGAAAAGGATGTCTGTGTGAAATCCTAAATGCAAGAATGGACTGAAGTACTTTCCCTCCTTACTGCATACCACTGCCATCCTGTGAGGGACACACACATCGTGTGCATGCTCTTTTGGGAACGCAGCAGGGCTTACTATTCCTTCCCTTCCCTAGATTTCATACATAACGAACAAGCACACTCCATGTTTAGTGTTCTTTTGGTTATCTCCATTCATTTTGAATACAGCACAAATAGTTTAAAGCAGGGGTCGGCAACGTTCACATACCTGGGGCCGGTCGCTGGTCCCCAGGTCTTCTGCTGGGCCGTGGGGGGGGGAATGGCAGCACGCATCACGGCAACCATTTTGCTTGCCAAAATGGCAGCCGCGACTCATTTGCACATGCGCAGGAGTACTGCGGGAGTCCGCAGGCTGGGTGCGGCCCGCGGGCCGTAGGTTTCCTACCCCTGGTTTAAAGACTTTATAACCAGCCTTAGGAACATAAGTGAAGGAAGCTTAGAAACAAGTACTGCGTGGCAAGCTTTATATGTATTTTAGTCAAAATTCACACTACCCTCATCTTCCACATTTGCAGCTTTGACTTCTGCAGATTTAATTATTCAGAGATTTCATTAATATGTTCTCTCTAGGAATATTTAGGTCCTCCAGTGCAACTCAATGGCCTACTTTAGCCAAAAGTCACAATGGAGGGCCTAGAGCAGGGGTCCTCAAACTATGCCCCGTGGGCCACATGCAGCCCGGCAAGGACATTTATCCGGCCCGCCGGGTGTTTTTGTTAGCAGCCGACTTGTCCCCGGCCCGCAGTGCGCATGTCCAGCCCTCCAATGGTTTGAGGGACAGTGAACTGTTTAAAAAGTTTGAGGACCCCTGGCCTAGAGACTCCTAGAGAGGTGTTCTCTCAGGTAAAAACATAGTGTTTTTGTTATTTGCAGTTTTTCCATTTTCACAGGGGTCCTGTGCCCCTAACCCCAGCGAATGAGGAGGCCTGATGGAAGGGGGCCAGTCTTTCTCTCCCTCTGAGGCCAGATGGTATCAGATGGACGGGAAGGAGGTCTACTTCTTAATCCAAATCTAGGCCTGACAGCACCACTTTAACTGCCATGACTCCATCCTACAGAATACCGGGGATGTATAGTTTGGTGAGGCACCAGGGCCCTCTAGCAGACCAAACTACAAATCCCAGGATTCCACAGATTGGAGCCCTGACAGTTAATATAGTATCAAACTGCTTTATTTCTGCAGTGTGGCTACTTCCTAAAGAGCTATCTTCTACGAATTTGTCTGATAACCTTTAAAAAAAAAAAAAGCACCTAAATTAGTGGCCATTACATTCTGTTCTAGCAAATTCTAGCGTTAAAAATGCCGCCGTGTTTTAACTTATGGAAGTTGCCACCCCAAAGAAGCGATGAGGAGGACGTTCATTGTTCTTTCATTGGTTACATCCTTTTATTTTCTTTAGTTTGTGTCTCTGTACAGCAAGGTAGACTTTCAGAACTGGGAATGCTACAAAGGCAGCATCAGCACTGGAGAAATAATCCAGTTTGAGACCGCTTTGACTGTCATGGCTCAGCGCTATGGAATTCTGGGATTTCTAGTTTCTGTTAAATATTTAGCCTTCTCTGTCAGAGCTCTGGCGAGACAACAAACTACAATTCCCAGAGTTCCATGGGACGCCGCCATAGACAAGCCACCTGGGAACTCTTGCTCTCCGTGGATTGGGCGGAGAGGGCGGAGCTCGCGCTGGTGCCATCCAATAGAATAGGCGGATTCGTCTTCCCTTGGCCCCGCCCACTCCTTAGTTCACCGTTGAGAACGCTGGCGAATTAACGGCTGCCTTTCCTCCTCCTGTAACCCCCCCATCACCGTCTCTCCTTTCCTGGAGTACCACCGCGTTACCATAGTTACCAGACAGGCCGGTCTCCTCGCCACTCTTTGCACACGGCGCGCTGGGCCTGAGAAGATGTTGCAGCCGTTTGGGGAAACAAAACTCTTTCCCTGACGCATGCGCAGTGGAGACGCCGCACAGGAGGACTATAGAGATATGAAAAATTTTAGAGCACTCCACCGCTTCAGCTTCCACTAATAATTGGGAAGGGAGGAAGCAAACCGCCATATTTGCCGCGTTTCTGCATGGGTGACTATAGGCATCTCTCTGTATCCTCTGAGAAAATGATTTGTTTGTTTTAATATTGCAGGTTTGACTTCGGACGTGACAAAAGAGTCCAGCGTTAGAGTCATTCATGATAACGGGTGGCTCTATACATTTTTTACTCTAGGAACAGAGGAGGACTTTCTTAGGCCTCCGAGGGAGGAAACACAGCGCCCTCTGCTGGTGGAGGAAACAGGTTTTTTTCCTGTTTGGGAAAGAGTTGTTTTATTATGATTCCTAATTCAGGGCTAATGCCATGCAACATTTATTTACTGTAATTCATTTTATTTTTATTTCAGTGGATCTTACTTCTGAGCAACCCTCTCCATTTTCCTGGTTAATTCTGGCCCCACTGAAGTCCCTGCTTGCATTTTGTTGGTATTATTTTCCTCTTTTGAGATGATTTTTTAGTTTAATAATAAAAAAGTCCATAGTATCTGTTTTAAGTTTGGACAAGTTCCCTCTCTGGATTACAGCTCCTAAAATCTTACATGCAGCATAGCCAGTGAATGGCTTTTTCAGCCCTTCTTTAATAAAAGAAAAAGGGAAAAAGGTGCAATTTTGGAATTTCTTTATGATCATAGCTCCACGATCAAAGACTTTGGTCCAAAACACACTGCAGAAATAATCCAGTTTGACACCGCTTTAACTGTCCTGGCTCAATGCTAGGAAATTCTGGGAACTGTAGTTTTTGTGAGACATTTAACCTTCTCTGTCAGCTCTAGGGCCACAGTAAACTACAATTCCCAGGATTCCCTAGCACTGAGCCAGGGCAATTAAAGTGGTCTCAAACTGGATTATTTCTGCAGTGTGTTTTGGACCTAAGTCTTTGCTTCTGCTGTCCTGATGATCAAACACATTTACCTAGAGATTATCAACCATTCTGAAGTAGAAAATGAGAATATATTTTTGCAATAAAAACAAGAAACATCTGTAACCTACAAAACAGGGAACTATGCAGCTCTCCAGATGTTAAACTGCAAACCTGAGCCAGTAAGAGAAATGTTGGGATCTGCAGTCCACCAGCGGCGGCGTCTGGAGGCCACACGATTCCCACCCTTCTTTTTGGCATGCAATGAGGATGCCAAGAAGAGAAAGCTATGGGTCTGCTGAGCCAATAATTGTCCAAAAAAAAATAGGGTTGAAAAATAAAAAATAAAAACGGATGTTCAAAATCAAAGCATATTTCTAGAGGAAAGGATTAGATTTTACTTGTGTGAGTTGTGTTTCCAAAACAACAACAATATTGTTCTGTTTCAAAAATGGGTCAGAGTATTAGAGGTAAAGAAGAGACACGCAGTGGTCCCTTGGTATCCATTGAGGTTTGGTTCCAGGATCCCCCATGGATACCAAAATCCATGGATGTTTGAGTCCCATTAAATACAATGGCATAGTAAAATGGTATCCCTTATGTAAAATCAAGGTTTGCTTTTTGGAATATATATATAAACATTGCAAGCCATGGATGCTTGAGTCTGTGGATAAAGAATCTGTGGATATGGAGGGCCAACTTTGTACAGGTTCATATAAATCACGCAAATGCTTAAAACAACCTTCACACACTGCTATCTTGCTTCTAGTCCCATCCTGCCTCTTCTCCAACTGCCATTTATATTCACTTGTAAATTTTATTCATTTATTTACTTCCTTTGTATGCCACCTTTCTCCCCAGAGGGACCCAAGGCGGCTTGCAGATAAAAACCCAGTTGTACATCTCTTCTTTACCATTGATACTTTGATTTGTTAAAGGGCAATCTATTACTTTACCTGTTTCTGAAATATACCCAGAAGAACAATACTATACTGTTAATAAAAGGAAAAGAGAACAGAACTCACATGGGTAAATCTGCTTTGATTTCAATGGCCACGCTCCCCATTCCCCTGCCTTCTCTCCTGTCTCTCCAATAACCAGCCACAACAGATCCTTTCCTCTCCCATCTGACTCTCTCTCACATAGAGATGCCCAAGAGAGCACATCCTAGTTTGAGCCCTAATGCCAAATTTCTTTGCTAATACCAGCATGGCGTAGTGGTTTGAGTGTTGCACTACAACGCTGGAGACCAGGGTCTCATTCCCATCTCAATCATGAAACCTACTGGGTGGGTGAGCTTGGGCAAGTCACACACTCTCAGCCCCGGAGGATGGCAATGGCAAATCTCTGAACAAATCTTGCAAAATATATATCTAGATAGATAGATAGATAGATAGATAGATCCTTATGGCCTTAGGGTTGCCATAAGTCGGAAACAACTTGAAGGTGCACCAAGCAATGCAGCCATCACTTTCTATGTGGTCTTTCCACTTTCCATAGGCTTCGTGGCCCTACACATCACTCCAAGGCTTGGACCCACCTCCATCATGGCACTGCTAAAATTAAGGTCTGTTGAGGACAGTTGCAGGTTAAGAGTTTTGTTTTCTTTGGGCCAATATTGGAAGTTTAGCTTTTATATCAGCAGAAGGAAAGATTGTGCAGAGGAAATGAATAAAGAAACAGAAGGTCAGCAGGAACCTTTCTTAATGTGTATGAGTATGGCAGGGCCTAAATACCCTAAAGCACTAGATCCCAGGGCTGGTCATGCTTAGTACTTGAATGGGAAACTGATGCTGTCGGCTATATTTCAGAGGAAGGAACTAGCAAAACCATCTCTGAGGATTCCTTGCCTAAGATAATGATATTCATGGGGTCACCTTAAGTCGGCAGGTGGCTTGAAGGTACATACACAGATGACAAAGTGATGTTTGTCTATGGACTAATGCTGCAGTCTTCTTTTTGTTTCCCCAGAATTAGATGCATTATTTTCCGTGGGGTTCACACATCAGTACAGGGTTGGTGAATTTATGGGCTTCCAGACGTTCTTGTACTCCATTTCCCATCCGTCATAATGCAAACTGTGAAACCATTTCTTTAAATAAACCGTGGATTCTTTCTCTGGCTTTTTGGGAGGGGAACAAGCCAAAGTGTCAGCGACGGTCAGATTTAGACAATGTGATAAACCAAAAGTCAGAGTACAATTATTTGCTTAGCTTTTCCCTCTACAGGGAAAAATAAAAAATAAAGATATAACCTCATGCTACTCATACAAAAAAACTAGGTTTCCATGTTGGACTGCCTATTGTGTCTGAACACCAGCCATGTAGATTTGGAGCCTAGAAGTGCTAGGGAGACACAGTATTTCAAATGCTTGTGGGATTCATTAATGAGGATAGTACCTATTAAGTGATTTTTCCCCTTTCTCTTAAGATTTTATAACCCCCCACTCACTTGTATGTTTTACTTACATCCTTACTGTGTTATTACAAGGAGGATCATAAAGTTTTAACTAGATAAAAGGTAAAGGTATTCCCCGTTGACAAGGAGTGTCTGACCGTAGGGAGTGGTGCTCATCTCCGTTACTAAGCCAAAGAGCCAGCCTTATCAGAGACTACTCTGTGATCCTGTGGCCAGCAAGATTGCACAGAATGCTCTTTACCTTCCCACCAAAGTGATACCTATTTATCTGCTTGCATTTGCATGATTTCCAACTGCTAGGTTGGCAGAAGCTGGGACTAGTGACAGGAGCTCACCCCCATCATGCCACCTTTAAAAATATTTAAAAAGAATTATCACCTTTAAAAAATATTTGACAGAAAGTTTGTTTTGATTTGTAATTGTTAACCCATCTCTACATAGTCACCATCCAGATTTACACATTTTTCCCAGGTTTTCTTGATTCTCTGAATACCGTTATTGTAGAAGCCTGCAGACTGCGCCTTAAGCCCCTCTTCCACTTCATGACTAACATCATTTGTGTTGTGAAATCGGCAACCCCGCAACGGACTTTTCGTTTTGGGGAAAAGAAAAAGTCACCTGTTAATGATGACACTGACAAAATTTCATCAATATAGCATAATAACTTCCAGGTGATAATTATTACCCCCTTATACATCTCCATCTTACATTTTAGTCGCGTCTGGCACAACCTGTAACAAAAATAAAGGACAGAATGTGCTGATTTTCTCAACATCATGCACTTCGGGACCAATGATGACACTGACAAAATTTCATCAATGTGCCATAATAACGTCCGGGTAATAATTATTATTTTACGATACTCCCTCGTACACTAGAAACAAAGAAAGACACTAATACATAGCTTCATAGCCTACAGAGATTCAAGAAATCCACAGTGGTACAATGGGGGCATTATATTCCTGTTCAGGGGTCATATAAATAAATAAATCAGTCCTAAGAAGAGTTTCTCTACCCAAGGGATTTACATGGATTCTGTTCCACTAATGTTGTTTGTGATCAATTCTGGAATAATAACTTAGATGCCAATCTGAGTTAAAACAACATAATGGAGAAAGACATAAATATCCTTTAGTGAGGATAGTACCTATTGAGTGAAAAGTTTCCTTTCCCTAAGATTTTATAGCCCAAGCCTAAGATGTATATATATATATATATATACACACACACACACACACACACACACACACACACACCACAGAGGTTTTTAAAATAATACTGACTACTTAAAAATCAAGGATATGTGAGGAAAAAACGTAGCTAATTAAAACGTCTGAACCCCATTCTGACAGGTTCCTCTCATCCTGTTAAGAAGACCGAGGCATCCTATAATAAATAAACTGCTGACCAAATTGTCTTCAAGAACGAATAAAGGGCTTGGTAGAGTTCTCTTTCTCCTCATTAAGTAACAGAAAGAGGCTTCTCCAAAAACAGTATTGATCAAAGACAAACTAAGCAGCCTCTGTTTTAAATAGTACTCTCCATATATTACAACTGTACATTTAATCTAAGCACATCTGCTGGGAAAAGTACACTGACGACTGTAGTCTTTTCACAATTGCCATGGGCAGAAGCCCTAGTTCAGGAGTCGGCAACTTTTTTTGCCAACGGGCGGGGGGGGAAATGGCGCTGGGGGCCAGTGTGCGTGTGCGCTTTTGTTTTTCAAAATGGCAGCCACCCCCACCTTGCCTCACGCGCATGCGTACAGCGGCGGGGGGCCCCCAGGAGGGCTCCCTCGGCCTCACCGGGGCCTCCGAGAGGTCCAGCACCGCCGCAGGGCTCCTCCAGGGCGCCACTTTGGATTCCAAAATGGTGCTACAGAGGAGCCCTGCGGAAGCGAAAGCTGGCAGTGCCGGCGGCGGCAGGACCGGGCAGGGGCTGGTCCGAAGGCCTCCACGGGCCGCATC
This sequence comes from Phrynosoma platyrhinos, assembly GCA_020142125.1. NCBI lineage: Eukaryota > Metazoa > Chordata > Lepidosauria > Squamata > Phrynosomatidae > Phrynosoma > Phrynosoma platyrhinos. The sequence continues at coordinate 199,355,508 of CM034701.1, forward strand.
CGGCCCGCGGGCCATAGGTTGCTGACCCCTGGTATAGTGTAACATTCAAAACAAAGTCATGCTTTCCCTGAACTCTTGCTATGCTCTCAGCTCCTATCAAACCAAAGTCTGTCTTGTGATCTTATCCATACCTAGCTCTAGGAACAGTTCTATTTGTAGCTGGTGGCCTTCTCTAGGTTTTATCCATTCCTCTTTGCCCTCATCCCTATCTCTACTTCTAACCAGCCCCGTCTGGTAGTTTAACACACAAACCTCTTGTTTTACAATCTTTGTATAATCTTTCCTTCATAGGCCCCTCACAGTATTCTGCAGGCTATGATTTTCTGGCTCTTCTCAGGCATGGAGACAAACACACGCACACGCTTATCTTTGCTGCCCATCTTTTTATTTCCCTTTTCTCACCTATTCACTTTTCATTTCCCTGGGCACAACTAATGCGTTTTCGGTTTCTCCCCAGACGAGGCTGTGTGACACCAAGGTATACTTCCCACCATCAGGAAGATGAGAGCGAATGCTGGGCATGGCTGGTGACTTGGTCCCCTCCTTGGTGCCAGTCTGCTCTGGCAAAGTCATGGCTGGGTTTGAGGAAAGATTTGAACCCACAGATTGAGAGTATGCTCTCAGGAGAAGGAACCCTGCCCCTGCAAAAAATGAACCACTTAGACAGTGATGCCGTCTGGCTCAAAAAGTTTTCAAAAGGATCAGCCATTCTAGGGACTTAAGCCACTATGCCAGCTCCCCTAGCATCCTAGCAGAATGCATTTCCCTGTGAGTTTCGGTCATGTTAACTAGATGCTTTAAACTACAACTATCATAATCCCTTATTTACGATTGGGCATAGTAGTTGGGCCAGATGGGATTTGAAGTCCAAAACATCTGGAGGGCCATAGGTTCCCCTCTTCTGCCCCTATATCCTGATATAGGTTAACAGTATCCCCCAAGAAGATGTTTTAAGTTGCTGAGCGGCCTGGATAAACATGCATTGTGTGCTTTTGTTCCTTTTCTCTCTTTTTAAGAACACTTCTGATTGTAGCGCTTTGTCATTCACATAAATAACTTATTTCCATCCTTCCACTTCTTTGAGAAAGACAATCCTTCCCACCTCTCCTATCATCCCGATAATTCTGTTTCCATTTCTCACTGCTGACTGTCAAATCAGTGCTTTCTCAACCTGCTACCAACAACCTCCTGGTTATCTGTATTTCTCTGTTGTTTACCAGTTTGTCTAGGTTAACCCCCTTGACATGTGCACTGCTGACCAGTTATATGTACAGTAGTTACGAGAGGCACACATGTGTCAGTCAGTGTGGGACATCTTCATGCTTATCAAAAGCCAATAAAGTGCACAGGCTTACAGACAACCCTACCACGAAATTTGCTGGTCTGTAAATTAACCTTCAAATCTGAGATCTAGCAACCTTGAAAGAGCTGAGGCTGTTTCCTCTCGATGCAATCAGCAGAAGGCTTGGGTTGTCCATATTGTGACCTACATGCCCTCCCAAGTCAGTCTTGAAGCCCATTTATTACACAACCAATCATTGTACAATTATATAAATTGTATAAACCAAATGTATCCAACTGCCTTTGAAATAAAGTGTGTGGGGGGGGGGAATCACATGCAGGAAAATTTTAATCAGGCCTACCCAGTTAAGGTCTTTTTCCTCTAATAATATGTTTGCCTTCTGCTTTGCTTTCCTTTGGGAGCTTTTGTGAAGACGATTAATCCAAGAGGCAAGATTTGCCAGATGTTTTGAGAACCCAATTCTGACAACAGCCTTTGGATTATAGGCTTTGGGTGTGCCCAAACTGACAGCTTGTCATCCGGAGATTTTCCTGCGATAACTATTTCACTGCTGTTTAATTGAAACGTACCTTTTCAACTCAAATCTGTGATCATAGATAGGCATACTTACCAAGGAGCAAACACCACTGGACACTGTAGGATTTGTTTGTGTAAACATGCTGCCAGGGTATATCATTGTATGTGGTTTGCACTGTAATGATGCTTCTGCACCTTGTCTAAATGTATACCTTAAAGTGATTTCATGGTTCCTTGCATTTGTTTATTATACTTCCTCCAAAGAGATCAGGACAGGTTTTTTTTTTATACCAGCCCTGCAAAGTAGAATGAGAGAGAGCCAACGTGGCATAGTGGTTAGGACTACGACTCTGGAGAAAAATTCTGATTGGGTTGCCATAGGTCAGGCGTGACTTGAAGGCATACAAGAACAAGCTTTCATACTAATACTGTATAATACAAGTCTTGGTAAAAAATATATACACTGTCTGGATAAATGCTCACAAGCTTGGTAGATTGTACATTGTGATTTTTTTTTCTTTGATAGAAAGGCTATTTTAGGGCTGATTAAGGATGTAGTTCCAAAGCTGACTGAGGGACCACTTTATGAGGACAACTCTTATGAGAAAATATCCTTAGCTAGGGAAGGATGATGGGGTTTGCTGTCCAACACCTAGAGAGGGTCAGAGGTTCCCCTCCCTGCTATACATTTATCCAAGAGTACATTTCAGTGAACTCCAGAGGACTTATTTCTGGATAGACATATCTAGGGTTGTGCTAAAGTTTGGGGATATGAATCATAAGACCCTCCAGTAGCCGGTCAGTGAAGCCAATGCTGAGGAATGCTAGGAGCTGCAGTCTAGCAACATCTGGCAATTCACAGGATCCCCAAACCCTGCTGAAAATAGTTTCTTGTGGAAGGTCATCCGAGAAGCTTTACCTGCTAACTCTAGATCTCTGAAGACTGAAAGGAACTAATAAATGAAGACACAAAGGCACTGTGTATGTTCAGATACCTTTTTCAACCAGCCTGCATGTGCCAAAAAAAGAAAACCACAAACCCTCCTGTGTGGTACATAGGCTGGGAGACTTTATGTTGTCCCTGAAAAGTGATTGCTGAAATAAAACACTGATCATCCTGGGCTGTATCAGCAACCGGCTGATTTCCCCCTGCCCCCCCCCCCCCGTCATGCAACTTTTACTCAGTTTTGAAGTAACAAATCATCAAAATATTAATTTTGCAATCCTTAATTTTTATTTATGGAGGTAGTAATGCTAGGGTTTGCATGGCACTGTGCCCTGGTGAGCCCTGGAATAATAATAATAATAATAATAATAATAATAATAATAATAATAATAATAATAATAATGATGATGCCTTGGAAACATGACTAGGATGTACATGATGAAATCTTACATTCAAATTTGGACATGAGTAAAAGGCATTTAGCACTTCTATAACTAAGAACAGGATCTTTATTAAAAATCTGAAATTTATTCTGTTCAAACGGGAATTTGAAGTTTATGCCAAAGTCCAGGACTTGTACAAAACGCTCTTGTGGAACCTCATACATTGATGGCAATAATCTCCTGAATTATACATGTCTGTTTATGCACACAAATTAACATTTTAAAGGAATGGGAGCAGCAGTGTTGATCCTGAATCCTGGTCTGGGCCAGCTACAGCAAATAGTGCTTTTGGCAATAAGAGAGAGGCCTTGGCATCTTTCCCTGCCCCATCCCCACTCCCAAGAGATTGCAATGTTTGCAAAACCTAAGCTTGTAGTTTTTATAGTCCTTATTATGCTCCATAAACCAAAGCCTTGTTTTGATTATTCTCGTGAACCAATACCTGTAGCATCAAAATGAATACTGAAAAAGTAAATGGATGCAAGTTCATTTTTGCTGGAAGCTCATTTGTGCACTCTGTAACAAGACAACCTGTGTAACTTTGAAAATAAGTTAAAAGGCATGTTGTCTTTAAACGTTTGGTCCTATCTCACTGCAGACAGTACAAAAAACAAACTGGACCGTAAAGCTCATTTTGGCACCTCTTTTAACATAGCACAGCATTGTCCTCCACCCTTCACAGGCTGAATGTGTTTGTTGTTGTTGTGTGCCTTCAAGTCGTTTCTGATTTATGGTGATCCTACTGTAGGGTTTTCTTGGCAAGTTTCTTCAGAGGAGGTTTGCCATTGCCACACTGAGTCTGAGAGAGTGTGACTCACCCAAGGCCACCCAATGAGTTTATATGACAGAGCTGGGATTTGAATCCTGGTCTCGTTTCATAGTTCAACATTCAAACCACTACAACATGCTGGCTCTCTATGAATGTGTGCCCTATACTCATATCTGCCTGTAACTGAGAAGTACATGGCTGATAACCAGTTTTAAACTTGACTTCTTTATAAACATTAGTATTTTCTTAAGTAAACAAACCAGTGGTGTCACTAGGGTTGGTGTCAACCGGTGCGGTAACTCATGGCCATTGACCTCCTCCCATTCCACACCATACAGAACCCTTACTAATGTTTTTTGTACTTGTGTTAATCATAAATCCTAATTCTCATATTTCAATGAATGTAAAGGCAACAGTTGCGATATAAACAACTAGCAAAATTAAAATTGTAACTTTAAATTACATGGCTGGATTCCCGCTGGAACATAAAACTAGGTGACCTCAGGCATGTTACACTCTCTCAGCCTCAGAGAATGGCAAGGGCAAATCCCCATTCATGTCACCATAAGTTGGAAAATGAAGGCACGATAGCAACAAATCAGAGGTACAGCCTGAATGTATTCACATGTGCATTGTTTTGTGTAGTTAAAATTAAAATTTGTTAAGATGTGATGCTTTTTTTAAAAAAAAATAGAAAAATGTATATTTTAAATTTGTAAAATGTTTTAATTTTTTAATTATAAATTAAATTTAATTTTTTTAAAAAAAAACCTGGGGCCATTAAAAAAATTAAAACCTAGTAGACCACAAGTTCAACAGAAGTCAGCAGTGTGACGTGGCAGCTAAAAAGGCCAGTGTGATTCCAGGCTGCATCAATAGAAGTATAGTGTCAAGATCAAGGGAAGTAATTTGTTGTTAACTGCCCTTGAGTCGATCTCAACCCATTGTTACTCTATGGATGAGACATCTCCAAGAAGACCCTCTGTCCTCCACTGCT
>CM034701.1:199365473-199376528 GCA_020142125.1 Phrynosoma platyrhinos
GTCAACAGATATGGAAAACAAGACACTGGCAAACAGATTGGAAGCAGTCAATATATATCACTATCCACAAAAAAGGAGATACTAAAGACTGCAGCAACTATAGGACCATATCACTGATCTCCCATGCAAGCAAAATTATGCTCAAAATTCTGCAACATAGACTCCAACCATACATGGAGAGAGAAATCCCAGAGGTCCAAACAGCGTTCAGGAAAGGATGAGGCAAACTTACGATGGCTAATGGAGCACACCAGGGAATTCCAAAAGAAAATCAGCATGTGCTTCATACACTATAGCAAAGCCTTTGACTGCATAGATCATGAAAGTCTATGGAACACCCTTAAAGACATGGGAGTGCCAACATATTTGACAGTCCTAATGAGGAATCTGTACTCAGGACAAGTGGCTACTGTCAGAACAGAACATGGAGAAACAAAATGGTTCCCAGTTGGCAAAGGAGTCAGATAAGGCTGCATCCTATCACCCTCCTTATTCAACTTATATGCAAAACATATTATAAGGAAAGCAGGCTTGGACATGGAAGAGGGAGGAGTAAGAATAGGAGGAAGAAACAATCTGAGATATGCTGATGATACCATAATACTAGCAGAGAACCTCACAGACCTAGAACACCTACTAAGGAAGATCAAAGAAGCAAGTGCAAAGGGAGGCTTAATGTTGAACATAAAGAAAACAAAATTAATGACTGCCGAGGACCTTCACAAGTTCAACCTAGACAATGAAGAAATAGAAATAGTAAAAGAATTCCCATATCTGGGATCAAACATTGATAGAAATGGGGACTGCAGTCAGGAAATCAGAAGAAGATTAAGAATGGGGAGGGTGGCTATGAAAGAACTAGAAAATATTCTAAAATGCAAAGACATATACAACTGAGCACAAAAGTTAGACTCATACAATCCATTGTATTCCCTATTACCATGAATGGATGTGAGAGCTGGACAGTTAAGAAAGATGATAGGAAGAAAATCAACTCCTTTGAGATAATGTGGTGCTGGAGAAGAGTGCTGAGGATCCCATGGACAGACAAAAGGATAAACAAATGGCTCCTAGAGCAGATCAAGCCAGAAACCTCCCTGAAGCCCAAGATAACCAAACTGAGGCTGTTGTACTTCAGACGCATCATTAGAAGGGAGGACTCATTGGAAAGGACAGTAATCATTACAAAATACTTTGGAAAGGTGGATAGAAGTAAGAAAAGAGGAAGGCCACATGCTAGATGGATAGACTGTATTAAGGAGGTCATGGGTATGGGTTTGCAGGAATTAAGCAGAGCAGTGGAGAACAGGGTCTTGGAGAAGTCTCCTTCTTAGGGATGCCTTGAGTCGAGATCGACTCGAGGGCAGTTAACAACAAAAAAGATCCTAAATACCCTAAAGGCACCAGATCCTGTCTGTTCTTGCAAGCTAAGCAACTGGTAAATACTTGGATGAGAGGCTGCCAAAAAGTACCAGGTGCTGCAGCTAATTTTTCAGAGGAAGGAACTGGCAAAAACCACTGCTGAGTATTCCTTGCCTCAGAAAACCCTGTGAAATTCATGGGGTCAGTGTAAGTCAGCAGGAAATCTGAAGGCACATACACACAGAGAGAAAGGAGAAATAATCCAAATTACTCAGTGCTTATTGTGCACAGGGTTTACAGTAGTATTGCTCTGTTTCCCAAACATCCAGTTTATTGTAATTTGTTTTCCCTGTTCCCAGAATGGCACTCTCCTAAAGAGCTGTATGCACCCTCAGGTGGAAACTTGCTCTTCCCTCCTGTTCTAGTAAGTACCACCTTAATATTGCTTGTCCATTTCCAACCATATAAACTGTCATGGTCCCAGATGAGCCATGACTTTCTGCCAGTGGTGACAGGAGGTTCAATTTGCCGTATTCCAAAGTCATCTGGGCACTTTGTGGGTTGGTGTACACGTGGCCATGTCTTGGCAATTAATCTTAAGAATAGGCCTTTCCCATACTTGGCAATAGTTGTGCATATCTTATTTTGTTAACAAAGCATATTTGAACTGGATTGAAATTGTGTGTACACCTGTATGAAAATGAAAGAGTCAGATTTCAACCAAGTGATCCAGGCACTGCTTGGTGATTACTAAGTATAATAAGCTAAGCAAAACAAGTGATTATATTCAGTCCTGAATGTGTATAACTCATACATGTTCCAAAAATTCAGTGAGTTAGGTTCAGTCATGCTTAGAGTGAACCTGCTGAAATCAGCGAGAAAGGTTACAGATGTTTGGTATATGCCTTATACACATAGCCTGAAGGTAATTTTATACACAATATTTTTAATAATTTTATGCATGAAACAAAGTTGGTAAGTAAGTAAAAAAAATTATTCGGTCATTGACCAGCAAAAACAAAGTTGGTATACATTGAACCATTAGAAAGCAAATGTGCCACTATCTCAGCCACCCATGTAGAAGATTTTTGATTTTTGAATATATTGGATTTCAGAATTCCACATAAGGGAGACTCAATATGTAGTAATAGCTAACTGAAGTCCCAGTATTATTTATTTTGAGTATTTCTGTATTGCCATCCAGCCAACACGGGCTCTTGAGGCGATGAACAAGTGAAAACCAATTAAAGCAGCATAATAATAAAAACATTTTAAAAGTACATTAAAATACTCTTTTAAAACTCTTAACAGCAGTTAAAGTTAAAACACCAGTTTCAAACACTAAATACCATGCGGAACAGCATTGGTTTTGCTGCTAGAGGGTAGCTTTAAAAAGATGGGGGCAGCCTAAATTCCTTTGGTAAGGAGGTCCACAGTCAAGGCACTGCTGCAGAGAAAGCCCTGCTAGATGTTCCCACCAACCTAACTTCATGAGGTGTTTTGGAACATGCAATCGGGCTTCCTCTGAAGATGTCAAGTTTCTGACAAGCTCATATAAGTAGAAGTGGTCTTTCAGATACCTTGGCCCCTTAATGTTTAGGGCTCAATATCAGCACCTTCAATTGAGCTCAGAAGCACATTGGAAGCCAGAGGTGTTCTTGCAGGACCAGTGTTATTTGGGCTCTAAAATGCACACCTGACACCAGCCTGACTGCTGCATTTTGCACTAGCTGCCACTTCCAAAAGGCAGACCCACATAAAGTGCATTACAGTAGTCTAATTGAGAGGTAAATAAGACATGAACCACTGTGGTCAGATCTGTCTTCTCCCAAGAACAGGTGCAGCAGAGGCACCAACTGTAGCTGGGCAGAGGTGCAACCTGACCACCACAGCAACCTGACTTTCCAGGAGCAGCACTAAGTCCAAGACCACCTCCAGGTTATAAACGTGATCTTTCAGAGGGAGAGCAAAGCCATCCAAAACAGGCTGTGATCCCAATCACAAGTTAGTTTTCCTGTTGACCATCAGCACTTCCATCTTGTCTGGATTAAGCCTCAGTCTGTTCACCCGCATCCAGTCCTTTACTGCATCCAGACAACCATTCAATCCTACCACAACCTCCTTGGCTTCACTTGTAAAGGAGAGATAGACCTGGGTATCCTCCTGGGTATACTGATGACACCCAACCCCAAAGCTCCAGATGAGTTCTTCCAACAAGAAAGGAACAGGAAAATTATGAAAACTGGATCACTGTGATCTAGTGGCTTGAGTGCTGAACTAGGATTCTGGAAACCAGGGATCGAATCCCAAATCAGCCATGAAACCCATTGTGGCAAGTCACATTCTCTCAGCCTCAGGATGGCAATGGCAAACCTCCTCTGAACAAATCATTCCATGAAGACCCCATGGATTAGGTCACCATAAGTTGGAAACGACTTGAAGGCACATGACAACAACAATAGTTGTAAGCATGCTTAACTCTGGATCTACCTCAGTTTTTCTTGGCACAGAAACATGGCATCTTTAGAAAAATACAGAGCAAACAGAACCCTAATAAAAAGAAACTCAACAGTGACAGAGAAAAAAGGTGAATGATTTTGAAAAGATGTCTTCACCTCAAATCTTGTTCTAGTCTTGTTAGTTAGCTTTTGTGCTGGTGTCTTTCACCAGCCTTTGGGAATGTGAGATTTACTGTTGGGATTTATTTTCTTTTGAGCTTTGTGCTGTATATCAATTCTCAGGTAAGCTGAAGAAGTAATCCATTACCCATGGGTTTACCCCTCCTGTCAGTCTAGTTGAGGCAGGAGAAGCTAAAATTTTAATACTTCCTCTTCTTTGCGTGCCAGTCTCGAGATAACAAGTATGACTGTTCAGCTGTTTTTCATACTTACATTAGCTGGGAACCACTCAAAGACACCATACTTTGACAGTTTCCTCTTAATACTTCCTCTGCCAATCCCTGCAATAATACTTTTTGACACCATTTGGCTGGACCATCCTAGTGGTTTTAGGACTGGTAACTGTTGATGAGTAAACTTTAATAGTAGAGTATTGACTTTATTGGAAAAGCAAAACAGTGCTGGAATGCAAAGGGCAGTGTATCAGTCATTATCGCCCAGTACTGTGCCTCTACTCGACTAATCTACACACAAGACACAACAAGCCTTAAGTTATCTTACAACCCATAATACAGAATACTGATGTACTTTTAAAATAAGATGTGAATTAAAAAAACATAGGAGGTAAACTAAAGAATAGGATTTTTAAAATGAAAGATGTGACTTGGAATGTTTGTACAAAAAGTCACACAAAATAGACAACACTAACAAGTGTGTATCTGCAACAAAGAGGTAAAACTTAGAATGATTGGAAAAAGTAGATTTAAACATGTAATTGAAAAGGATTGAAGGATAATGAAGAGGAATTACAGGATATACTAATAATACTATCTATGCCACCCCACACCTCTGAATGACAAGTAATCAAAAGTAAAATAAAATATTAAATATAAGTTTTATTCCTCAGGGAAAGAGGAAGATTATTAAATGCCTAATGCTCAAAACAGTAACAATCAACATCAAGTATTTAAGAAGCAAAAGCCAGTGTGGTATTGTGGTTTGTGGATATTACTCTAGGGTTGTTGTTGTGTGCCTTCAAGTCATATCTAACTTATGCCAACTCTAAGGCCAACCTTTCACAAGGTTTTCTGGGGCTGGGAGTTTGTGACTTGCCCGAAGTCACCAGTAGGTTTCTGTGGCTGAGTAGGGTATTGAACTCTGATCTTCAGAGTCTTAATCCAATGCTCAAACCACTACACCGCACTGGGGATGAAGGTTCAAATCCAGGCTCGGCTATGGAAACCCACTGGGCAAGTCACATCTTTTTACCCCCAACTCAAAGCTTTTTTGCTTCCATCACATAAAGAGAGAGGAAGCTGGAATCACAGGTTTTATTAAAGTCACAGTCCTTCTCCCAAATCTCTGCAATCGGAGAGCTCTTTGCAAAACATCCCTGAGTTAGAAGGGGCTCATGTCAGTCTCTCACTTCCCCCTTCTCCCACTACCCTGAAGTTTCTTGAAGAAATAAAAAGTAACAGAGAGACTCTCTGTGTGTATGTGCATCCTGCTTTTCTGAAGCCTGAATAGGCAGCTTCAGTTCAAGAGCCAAGGGTGAAACTCACTTTATTTATTAAACATATTTTCAATTGCCTTTCAGCCCACCACATTTTGATGTGCCAAACCTTTCTTTAAAAACAGATTAAAAACAATTTTAAAAGCCAGTTTGCAAAACTTATGGTAAAAAAACAAAATTATAAAAAATAATACAGTACGTTTTCGCTCCTCAGTGCAAAAAAATACACCAGAACAGGTCTTGAAGGAGCATGATTCAGCCTTGACCTTTGGGCTGGTCTAAGTTTAATCCATAGAATAGAACAGAATAATAGAATTGGAAGAGACTTCATATCCTTAATATGTAGCCTAACTCTGGATACAAAAACAGGGCATTCTGTTACAGTTAATGGGGAAATGATGGCTATCAAGACAAGCCTGGACACTTTACAGTGGAAAATTTAATGTTTATCAGAAGGAAGGAAAAGGGTGGTGGAGCAAGGGGATTTGAAGGCTGAGTAGAACATGACACCATTGTGATTGGACAATGGCAAACTATCCATACTGGCAGGAAGCGGAGTCAGATGTCAATAACCCACTTCCACCCACATTTCCCACTCAAAGCTAGACTATGTTTCATTCTTTTATCAAGTGAATAACGATAAATCTGAATGTACTTATCAAAAAGTACTTCAATAGGGAACAACGCATATTTACCAAACTTAGTCACTGTAGCCGTTTTAAAAGGGCTAGTAGCTTTCCCTGCTGTGATAGAAACTGTTCTGAGTCTATATACACTCATCTTCGATTATGCCAGTACAGTTCCATGCAATATAATAAATACATTAAATTTCAGTAGTCAAAACCAAGCAACATAATTGGTAAGAAATACCGTTAAAGACCAGATGGTTAAAAATAAATCAGGGTAAAAACAACAGCATGCTGGCCACATGATCACAGAATCATCTTTGACAGTGCTGGCTCCCTCTACTAGCACTGCTCCCAACAGTTGGACACAATGTGGCAGTCATGTCAAAGGGGAAACATTTGCATTTAATACAGCACTAATAGCAGTTTTGTTGTTAACAGCCCTCAAGTTGATCTCCATCCATGGCAACCCTATGGATGAGACATCTCCAAGACCCCCTGTCGTCCACTGCTCTGCTTAAATCCTGCAACTCCATATCTGTGACCTCTTTAATAGAGTCCATCCATCTGGCATGTGGCCTTTCTCTCTTCCTACTTCCCTCCACCTTCCCCAGCATTATTGTCTTTTCTTTTGAGTCTCCTTTTATGCTGTGTCCGAAGTATGACAGCCACAGTTTGGTCATCTTGGATTCCAGGGAGGTTTCCGGCTTGATCTGTTCTAGGACCCATTTGTTTGTCCTTTTGGCTGTCCACAGGATCCTCAACACACTTCTCCAGCACCACATTATCTCAAATGTATTGATTTTCTTCTTTTCACTTTTCTTAACTGTCCAGCTCTCACATCCATCCATGGCAATAGGGAATACAATGGCTTGTATGACTCCAGCTTTTGTGCTGAGTTGTATATCTTTGCATTTTAGAATCTTTTCTAGTTCTTTCATAGCCACCCTCCCCATTCATAGTCTTCTTCTGATTTCCTGACTGTAGTCCCCATTTCTATCAATGTTTGATCCCAGGTATGGGAATTTTTTTACTATTTCTATTTCTTCATTGTCTAGGTTGAACTTTTGAAGGTCCTTGATGGTCATTATTTTTGTTTTCTTTATGTTCAACATGAAGCCTGACTTTGCATTTTCTTCTTTGATCTTCCTTAGTAGGTGTTCCAGGTCTGTGAGGTTTTCTGCTCATATTATGGTATCATTTGCATATCTTAGATTATTGATATTCCTTCCTCCTATTTCCACTCCTTCTGTGTCCAAGCCTGCTTTTCTTATAATATGTTCTGCATACAAGTTGAACAGATAGGTGATAGTATGCAGTCTTGTCTGACCCCTTGCCAATTGGGAACCATTCTGTTTCTCTGGGTTGCAGAATTTTGAGCATAATTTTACTTGCATAGGAGATCAATGCTATACTCCTATAGTTGCTGCACTCTCTTGTGTCTCCATAATTCAAGACTAGGAAGGAATAAAAAGACGTTTGATGCAATACACAGAAGAGTTATACAAAAGAGATGACAAAATGAAGGACACATGGAATGAAGAACCATATGAAGTTGAACCCTAAATTCTAAAAAAATGAGGTGGAAAATGCAATAAGAGAAATAGTGAAAAACAAATAACCAGGAACAGGCAATATTCCAATTGAACTACTGCAATCCGCATTGACAGAGTCAACTTTAGTACTGACCAACATATGTCAACAGATATGGAAAACAAAAAGATGGCAAACAGATTGCAAAAGATCAATCCCCATCCATAAAAAGGGAGACACAAGAGAATGATAGCAGTAGAGAGCCTAAATGCAGTAATAATCGCACAGAAAAACAGGTAAAACATTTTAAAAGTAGCAGTAATAGCAACAGTCATAAAAATTAGCAATAGGAACCAGGTAAAACTGACTACTACATTGCTTGCAGGAATGGGAAAATATTTTACAAAGTTTTGTAAAAAGTATTAAATCAGAGAATGTGAAAGTAAATAGAACACTTCATACACAGTTTTCAAAAGAATGAGTGCTTAATTGAGTAGCTATTTCTTTTGAAGTAGCCTTATCAAGTCTGAGAGTGAAACTTGTTCAGGCTTGATGTTACCACAGAACTAAAGTGAAAAAACATTAGGTACATTTCACAAGGCAGAATTGAAAGATAGGAAATACAATGCTACTAGTCCCAACTAGAAATCTAAATAGAACTTCATAAGCAAGTATGAAGAACAGATACGTTCAGAGATGGTTTTGTGAAGATGCTGATCTTATGGCAAAACTTGATGTACACCTGAAAGTAGATAGTACTGAGAACAGTGAGATTCATTTTTATAAAATATGCATAGAATAGAATGGAACTGAAACAAATTAAACTAATGGGACAAAGAATGCCAGATACTTTCCTAGTTCTTGAGAATTACATAGGGATTTGTGATTTAAAAATTGCTTGTTATCCAAATTTAATATGTACAGTACAAGCATTTAGCTTTGACTGTGTTGTTGTTTTACTTGCTTTTGTATAGTGAATTACAGTACTCAAGTTAGTCATAACCTAAAGTCCAACGATACGGCATATTCTTTAAGAATCAAAATTATGTAGTATGTGCACTGTCAGTTATTTTTAAAAGGAAAACAGCTTCTCTCTGGAGTTACTAGAGTTCTAACATGGCAGTGTAAAGTCTTTAACCAAGAATGAAACTTTCAAAATGATTATATGAAAATGTCTACCTGGCCATTTATCCCAAATATATTTTTTCTGATTTATATGTTTAGGACCATATTTATCTTAAGACAGTTTTGGAAAATTAATTGTATTTTTATATATTATGAATGAAGAGAAGATTTTATGTGTGATTTGAAAAAGGTTTTTTAATGTTATGGTTGTTTCTTTCTTGAGTAATATGGATATAGGTTGGGAACTATTTCTCTAGTAGGTAGATAAAATTCATTAGCTTAAATGTTAGTTACATTAAGTGTCTTTTAAAAAAACTAGTTGAAAATGGCATCTAAACTTAAATATGTTAAATCTACTCTTTGTGATCTGTCAAAATATATATCAATCTCATTGTGTTTGAGAGTCTGGCCACTAGAACCACCTATGATGGAAATAGTAGTGTTCAGGTGAAACATAATAAATATCAGAATGTTATGTGTTTTTATAGCACATCCTGAATGCTTTATTGCTGTGAACTAAACTTTATAGTCACTTCCTTTGAGAATGGATTTATCTTCCCTGTAACTGTCGCTTGCTGTTTCTTCAAAATCTAGACCCTTAGGTCAGGTAATGGGCCTGCACTTGCTCACATGCATGGTGGCTTGACTTAAAACCATGATTTTAAATAACTAGAGAAAGATTAATTTAAATAGGTTTTTCTATTGTGGAAGATATCTTTCCTGAATAACCATACATGCTTAATTGCTGTAGCAGTTAACACATTTGTTTCAATTAAATAAGGGCTTTGTAATACCTTCAAATGGTCACGCAGCCCACATTCTTTTAAAACTAGAGCATTTTATCTGCTTAAGAGACAAAGGAGGTAATTGTGAAATTAGTGGATTTCGTTCTAGCTCTGTTTACATAGTAGGATCACCCACTTGAAGTAAGAGCCATAATCCAGGACAGAGTTAGATGTGCTGGGCTGTGGGCTGCTTGCCCAGAACTTTCTAGAAATAAGGGAGACTGTTACTGAGCCAAATAGTGTTCTTTGCGAGTTGGATATTTGATGTCATTCTTTTTAATTGGTACAATACTCAATTTTTTCCACAAGGAAAAAACCTTGCATGCAAAATCTATTACAGTGGGCTCTTGTTATCTGCAGGCTACCCATCCATAGGTTTGAGCTTCCGCGGCTGGCAACCCTGTTGTTGTGTATGGAAGCACATGCACACAACCAAACTAGTGGCCCCTACACGTCATGTGGCCATAGGTAACAGTGGGACTTGAGGCCCCATGTTTTTTCTTATATCTGGAGGCTCCAGAACAGATTCTCCGGTGGATACGAAGGGATGACTGTATTACAATTGATTCATGTTCTGAGCCACAGGTAGACCATTTATCAGTGTTGTTATTCCACATCTACCTGTTTGTCTGTTGCATTAGCATGCCTCTGATTAGTGGCCCAAGCAGGTGTCCCATTGATGTGATGGTGCTACATGAAAGCAGGTTAAGCCACAGGTTAAATGCACGCAAACATGACAGATCTGGCTGCCAAATTTTGGACAGGTTGAAGCTTCTGAACTTGGTACAGAGGTAGCCCCATGTAGAGTGCATTGCAGAAATTTAAGTGAGAGATTACCAGGGCAAGTACTACTGCTTCAAGGTCCTTTCGGTCCAGGTAAGGACGCAGTTGGCGTATCAACCAAAGTTGGTACCAAGCACTCCTGGCCATCACATCCACTTGAGATATCAACTGTAGAGATGAATCCAGGAGTACTCCCAAACTGCAAACTTTGTCATTTAGGGGAAGTGTGACCCCGTCCAGTACTGGTTGACAAAGCTCCCTCCCCGGACTTGGGGTACCTATTGCGAGTTTTTCCTGGATTCAGCTTGAGTTTGTTTTCCCTCATCCAGCCCATTACCGACCTAAGGCAGGCATCCAGAGGAGAGATGCCATCCTTAGTCACTGCAACAGTTGGAGACAGAGAGAAACAGATTTGGGTGTCATCAGCATACTGATAGCATCGCGCCCCATGTCTCTGGATGATCTCACCCAGCGGCTTCATGTAAATGTTAAACAGGATGGGGGATAGTATGGTGCCCTGAGGGATGCCAGATATCAGCTCTCTTTTAGAGGAGCGACTATCCCCCAGCCTCACCATCTGGAATCTGCCCGAGAGGTAGGACCGGAGCCACTGAAGCGCAGTGCCCCCAGTACCTAGCTCCCTCAGGCGTTCCAGAAGGATACCATGGTCTATGGCGGGGTAGGCAACCTTTCCCCTTTAAGGGCCGAGG
>CM034701.1:199376628-199414745 GCA_020142125.1 Phrynosoma platyrhinos
CAGTCTCAACTCCGTATCCCATCCTGAAGCCTGTTTGAAATGGGTCCAAGTAAGAGTGACCCTTGTGCTCATGGCCATGAAATGGCTCTTGGCCCCACCCAGCCTTACTCTCATTGCCCATGCTTAGTATAGAAACATGGATCTGATATGGTCCTGGATCAAGACTGCCCTTTTGTAGAACAGCCCTTCTCTCCAATCTTCCCTCTCCCCCCTTCAAATATTGTGCACAATCCTTAGAAGTTTGGCTTCTGGGCCAGTCAGATAAATTACATACACTCTTGACATGCCAGATGATTAATTTCAAAGTCCCATTGATATCTGTGGATTTAGGCGTGGCTTAAATTTGACATTAAAATCTGAGGCCTAAAGTTGCACTAAACTGACAATGCAACTTGTAAATCGCAGCGTAAGGAGCAACCTGACAGCGTGGCAGCAAGTTTGCTTAAGAGAACATGCTGATATATATTTTGTTTGCTCTGGAGTCTACTCTCTGGAAGGTGCTCTCATTACTACTAGATTAATATGTTTGTATAAAATTAAAGGACTGTATACATTACTTATCCTGCTTTATGATATGTGTCTTTTTTCAGATATTTGTGAACTCTAGTAATTTTTGGGTATGTGTTTTGTGAACTTGTAGCAAACATTCATAGTCTTCTTGTATAATCTCCTGTGGCATAACAGTTCTGTTATAAATGCTGATCTACCGTACACTGAATAGATCCTCTTAATTGCAGTTATGACTTATTTTTCTGCATAGCTGAGAGTAATGTAACCATCTTATTCATGTATCTGCTAGTTGTTTTGTTGAACCTAAGCTCAAAAGTATGCAAGGGTTGTCAAGTTAGTATGTTGAAGAGGGAGTCTGCAATCCCTTAGAAGAGGGACCTGTCTCAGTGTGGCATGAGCTGTCCCTGTCAGCAGTCGACAGACATACCAGTATGTCTGTCATCTAAATCCCTCAGAGCAGCTGTTTTTCTTTGACAGAAACTTTGGCCATGTCTCTTCATTTTCCACTGTGGGAGACTACAGTGAATTGTATTGACTTGGGCAGTATGTGGCTCCCTTATATTTGAGCTTGTCTTCAACATTTATTTTCTTCAAAATCATAGCAACCATGTCAGCAGCGAAGTTCCAAATAAGAGAGTCAGTTGGCTGTATGCTGTTAACATATATTCTGCTTCATACACATGGTGTGATTTTACCTTTATATTGGAGATAAAGGCGGGAGAGAGAATAGGAAAGATTGGTAAATTGGAAAAACTGAATTGATGCACCAGAGGGGGCACATTTACCGTATTTTCCGGCGTATAAGACGCCCCGACGTATAAGACGACCCCCCATTTCCCCAGTCAAAATATAGAGTTTTAGCACCTCTATCCTCCTTATCCTTGTACCCGGCGTATAAGACGACCCCCCCACTTTAACCACAGATTTTGCAGGTTAAAAAGTAGTCTTATACGCAGGAAAATAAGGTATTGTACGAAAGTATTTACCCTCTCCCACCAAAAAAGATCCTGACCTAAGATGGCTTGATAACATGCAAAGTATGTTGTGTTTTTAGTTTTTCATTTCTGTGCATTGCAGAGTGATGATTCATATTTGTTAAATGTAAATCCAGCTTTGGTGAATAACTGTTCACTTACCTATTCATGATTGGACAGACTTTGTTTCTAAACAGCTCCTTGAAATTTTTGTAGACTTGTAAGTTTTTTGTAAAGCAGGCATAGTCATGTGCAGGAGAACCAGTGGCCAAATCTTTCCTGCACTGGGCTGCATGTTGTGTGAAGTTGTATGTATGTATGTGCCTTCGAGTTACCTGTAGACTTATGGATACCCTGTGAATTTCAGAGGTTGTTTTGCCAGTCCTCTTCTCTGAAATATAGCATCCAGCATCTGGTATTACTTGGCAGTCTCCCATCCAAGTACTAACTTGTGCTGACAATGCTTCGACTCCAAGATCAGATGAGATCTGGTGCCTTTGGGGCATTTACCTGGTGTGACAACATTACTAGCTGTAAATGGGCTGAAAATCTCAGCTGAAAGTCACTTCCATTTGAGAGTTCCTAGTAAGTTTTGACAGTAAGTTTAGCAGTGAGCTGCTAGTGTTCTCCAAAACCAGTACTTGATCAATTTTGGAATAAAAAGAAACCTCACCCCCAAATGTTAGGGTCGATTGGGCTTTGTGGTGTTTAAGGGAGGTAGAAAAATGCTTGGATGGGTGTGTGTGTGTGTGTGTGTGTGTGTGTCACATGCAGCCTGTGTCAAAACAATTTCCACCTCTGATTTAAAATGTTTAGTATAATTCAGATTGTTTCCTTTCTTCCCTCCCCAACCCCAGCTAGAAAGCTAACCTAATGTTGAAAATGTTTGGGTTTTTTTATTTATAAAAAGACAAACAAATATACATTTATACACAATGTACATATACATTACATATAACACACAAACAAAACCCACAAAACCACAAACGTACTAATATACAAAACAATCTAATAACATTAACATTAAACACTCATCGTGTGTGATGCTTCACATGAATAATAAACAAACTTCCAGCAAGAAAAAACAAATATTTGCCTTATTTATACAGAATTCTGTATAAATGTTGAAAATGTTTGACAAGTTAGAAAGCATTTAATACTAGTTTAACTTGTCGATCCTTTGTGTTTGAAATGTCCCTCCTAATGCAACTGTGTAAATCATACACGTAATGAGAACTACTGAAGAAAAAATTTGGGGTCCTTGAGTCCGCTTCTCTCCAAATTGGGATTGGAGTCAAGCTGAATGGAGCATAAACCATTCCAGCCAGCAGAGCCCAATATGTGTGGACTGTTGCTAGGTCTCTGAGGGTACCTGATTTGTATGTCATGAGCCCACAAGCTAGAGTCTAGCTTCTGTGTTTAGATGACATACCCATTAAAACATGAATGAAAAAACCTCTTGGATTGTTGGGTATTTCTCTGTTGTGGGGGCAGTTGGCCAGCATGCATTGGCATTTTGGCTCTTTGATGGTAAGACAGAATTTTGGTTTAACATGTCTGCATGAAACACAGTTTGTATGCCAAATATGGTACAGATGCCAGTGATATCTATTGAAGAGCGTGGTTTGAGATCTTCTAGGAATGAATTCACTTGGCTTAGAATATTTGTAGTAAGTGACTGCTTCTTTGGAGAGGGTTACATTTTTCTTTTGCATTTGTGTTTCCCAAAACAGAGAAGCCTAAGTGTAACGTTGTTGCTTCTTCTTTGTTTCAGATTTAGCATTGGAGTCAAATCCATCTGACCATCCTGGAGCAAGCACAATTTTCTTGAGCAAATCCCAAACAGATGGTACGCAAAAAAATTCTCTTGAAAAGGGAGGAGAGAATAGTATGTATATTTAGATCTTAATTGAGAAATGCCTACCTGTCTCATTTCACTTCTATCAAATATTTTTTGCTTCAGCATTTCAACTCAGGATTGGGAGTCATGTAGTTCTCCAGATGTCATTGGACTGCAGCTTCCAGTATTCCTGACAATTGACTATGTTGGCTAGAATTGCTGGGATTTGCAGTCCAACAGCATCTGGAGGGCCATATGATTCTCAGCTGTGCTCCAGATAGTGCAGTTTCTAACAGCAGTTACTTTTATATTTCTAACAGTATAACATTTAGGTTTAGCGTGGATCATCTTAAACTTGCACATTAATGTCTAACAATGGTACTATTAAATGATACAATTTCTGGTAATATGTCATTTTATGAAACATAAAATTTATCACTGTTTCCCACAGCCCAGTGTTTGTGAAGATCTCCTTCACAGTCTTGTGCAAAGACTGTATTTTTTGAATGAGGAAATACAGTGATCCATGGCATGTGTTCATTCACTTTCACCCCAGTCCTAACAGTCCATTGCAGTGTAGTTCTGTTGGACTGAGTGACACTTATTCTTTATAATATGTTTTTAATATTTCAAGTGCAAGTTATTGGTGATATATCATCTTTGAACAGATGAACTACTGAACTGTTGTTGAATAAATCATAGATATCCTTGTCAGGTTTGAATGTATACTTGACAGGGAAATTCACAGCAACTGAGAGCTTGGTATATTTTATAATGCCATCTACTTAGAAATTAAAGTATTTATTGATAGAAATCCTTTCTTCCTTTTTAGTGAGAGAGAAGAGGAAAAGCAACCACATCAACCATGTAGGTACATGTAATAGATGTAAGAAGTGTAAATGTAAAAACCCATGTCAGATATTTTTATAAAAAACACAGCAACAGTAGGCTAAGTGTCTGACACCTTACTCTTCTAAATTAATTTGAATTTCTCTTTCAGAAATCAGTGGGGTTTAAGGGTAAAGTCATGGCAGGGTCATATTTTATATTGCTCAGTAGAAAGGTAATCCTCAACATTATTGTGAATGAAATGGAAGCAGTTAAAAAACACACAGTCTTAAACTCAGTTTTTTTCTTTTTTACTTTCCACTTTTATGTTTGTTTGTTTTGGTAGGGATAGACAGGGCCACTTGCTAAGAGAATTTTAAAAGATCTATGTTTTTCTTGACACCAAATAGCAATTAAAGTTCAAAACATTGTAGACTGCAGGATAGTAGAATTTTTGGTCAGAATGATAAAATAATTCACTGTGTTCTGAAAACAAGCTTACCACACCTGTTAACAGTCCTCCTTTCTCCAACCTTTTATAGCACACTACTAAGTTCAGTGTTAGCTGCTGCATATTATCTTGGTTTAGGCACATATGTCTTCATTGTGGAAGTTGGGATTATCAGAGCTATTGAATGTAAATATGTCTTTAATAAGGGAGCAGGAAACTGTTCTTTCAGTTGGCCAATACTTTGATAGAGAAGAACCTGTATACTTTAATGACAGCTAAAGGAAGATGCTCGCCTGTGATTAGCAAGAGTCGTAATATTGAATTACTTTAATATAGGATTGCTATATGAGTTCTGCCTGCCAATGCTGATAAAGCAAATCTTATGTACTTGGGTTATCAATGAGTTTCAAATACACTTTTCTGACAAAGTAAAATGGAAGGGGCAAATTCTGTAAATGCAATTAGTTCTCTAGGGTCAGTTTTCCATGTTAAGTTTCCTGCAGACCATGCAGTACCAGCCCAATGCTAGAAATCTCTTGAAGAATGCCAGACTTTAATTTGAACAGGTAAAAAGCACCTTTTTGGGATGCGATGGTTCAAGTGGTTGAGATGCTGACTCTGTTGATAGCAAGATTGGCAGTTTGAGGCCCGGGTGCTGCATGATGGGGTGAGCTTCTGTCACTAGTCACAGCTTCTGCCAGCCTAGCAGTTTGAAAGCATGCAAATAGATACCACTTCAGTGGGAAGGTAAACAGCGTTCTGTGTGAACATGCTGGCCACATGATCACAGAGTAGTCTCCAACAACGCTGGCTCTTTGGCTTAGTAATGGAGATGAGCACCATCCCCTACAGTTGGACACTACTTGACAGTCAACCAAGAATACCTTTACCTTTACCTAAAAAGCACCTTAAGCAAGAGTGCATTTCCAAGATCAATTACATACGCCATAAGTGGGAGTGTTCTTGTGCTTTGTAAATACAATAATTCCATAGCGATTCCAGTTTACATTTTCTTTTTAAAAAATACTTCTCCAAGACTGAAGTAAGGTACCTACTGCTGACTTCTACAGACGTTCTCAGAACTGCTCAGTCGATAGACAAAGCTTTTAGAGCCCACAACCTAGAACTGTCCTTATGGAATATGGTGGCAAGTGGCATTCGCCTTAATTTATACACATTATTTTAAAGGGGGAGAGATATGTAGTTTTAATTACTTCAGTCAGTGCTGCTCAGGCTATCCAGTTTTGGGAGAACAGGTACATTTTTTCCTGATTTGCCAGGAACCTATAACATATTTGCATGTATTGACTATAACTTTTGTTTCATTTCTGGAAACTCTCAAATAGAAATTCTCTTCAGGTAGCACTGATCTGATATACCTGATGGAGTCAAATCAGAATTAATGTTAAATGTTAACCTCTCATACTATTTTACCTTTTAAAATGGCCACAAGTGGTCCCTGATTAAAATTGAGACTGGGAGATTTAATTCCCCCCCAATGATATTTTCCCTTTCAAAATTCCTTTGAATTAGTTGCAGTAACATCCTTGGAAGCAAGCAGCGTTCAGTGAGGATTTCCAGAAATGGCACAATAGGGAAAAGTTTCATTTTTCTTCTCCTTGTCAATTCATGCTAACCTCTCCCACAACAGCTGTTTTAAAGGAAAAGAAGCAAACACATTGATGGGTTTAGTTGGGTTTAAATAGCATATGCATTGTTTTGACCTTGAGTTCCATGGTGACCAAGGGCCTTTGCAGACTGCCAGAAATAGTGCACATTAAATTGAGGCACTGCCTTGGCTCAGTGCTAGGGAGTCATGGGAATTGTATTTTTTTCTGGGACATTGAGCCTTCTCTGTCAGAGAGCTCTGGTGCCACAATAAACTACAGCTGCCATGATTCCTTAGCACTGAGCCAGGGCAGTGCCTCAATTTAATGTGCACTATTTCTGGCAGTCTGCAAAGGCCTCAAGTCACCTTCCAGTCTTTTGATCAATGCCTCTCTTTGCCAACTCTGTCTTGTCTTTGCACATGTCACTGTTGTCAAACTACATAAGGAGTAGCTGTATCAATGAATAGTTCTAGAAAAATGTCTGGCTTTTTGGTGCCTAAAAATTTGCCCTCTTGTGTGGGTATCTGTAGCCCAATATTCTGCTGACAGTGTTTGTCTCTGCTTGTTACACTATTATTTTCCATCCACTGTTTAAGCATTTATGCCTTGCTTTCCTTTCTTCAATAACACTGTTTACATTATTATTACATACAGTCCATGACCCTCACTTGTTTGCGGGTAGGAAATGGAGGGGTATAAAATGGGGGGCGTGCTTGTGGGCACACCCCCCCATTCAAGCCTATGGGGCTTGAATATTTGCGGTATTCCATTTTCGGGGGGTGGGGGTCTGCAGCGGATCCCTGCAAAAACAGGGGTAACTGTATATAGCATTAGGTGTGCATGCTGACTATATCCAGAAGTCATGGATTTCAAAACAATTCTAAAAAACTTTTCTCCCTCCTTATAGGTTTCCCCAGGGCAGCTTACAAAAAAATATAGTTCATGTTCAACAATATTTATAGATGACAGCACAGTCAGCCAGCCTAATCTTAGGAGCACAATAAAATGGTAAGTACTACTGGCTCTTGGGATGGCCCAGTATTCTCTGACCAAATTTAGTTGGAAGTGCTAAGTCCTGATCTGTCTGAAGTGAGCAGGACCTCTCTTCCCCCCCCCCTTCTCCCAAAAAGAAAGAAAAGCAAACAAAATAGGTATATGAAGGTCTGAGTCTAGTATAAAAAAGGCTTTTATATAAAACATGCAAGAGTTATTAATCGTGGGCTCTGATGTTGTGCTGCCATCTAGTGGCACCAAGTTAGCCTCCACTAAGTTGACTACAAAATCATCTGAATCACAAAAGCTATCTCAAATGTAACCTTTTCTGATATTTTTGTATCCTTGATAGCTGTTATTTTTGGTTTATTAAGTGCTCCACTGAAAATACGTAGTTCAAGAAGTTTCCCTATATTTGCTATTGTCATTGTTCCTCTGTAGAGATCTGTAATTTAAAGTAGGTTTAAAATACTTTAATTAAAATGATAGGTTTTGGCTAAAATTAGAAAGCAAGATGGGCAAAGTTTTTTCTTTTATTCACAAGGAGTAGTCTCAATCCTTCAAGTAATTAAGCCTGGCTGAGCTGATAAAATCCGTAGTGCTTGAGAATGAATGCTTATTACTAATTCTGAATGTGAAACAAAAACCTGATATTTTTCCATGAATACGATTAGGTCATATTGACTTCAGATATATTGGGGGTGGGGGGAGTATGGACTGTAGGCTGTATGTGCTCCTGAAATCCCCTGCAAATTCCTCAAAGTTCCCGAATCTCAACACTTTAAAAAAAATTGTCATGATTTTCATGCAATGATCGCTTGAAAATCTAACCACACCATAACATCCACCCATTCAAATACCTTCATTCCCCCCCCCCCTTCCTTTCCTTCACCCTGATAGGGTTTTGAAACCAACTTATGATTTTCTTGGGCACTTGATTAAAGAGCTTGAACCATGTTCTCCGCCATCCATTCCACCAGGATAAAAGTAATGAAATTAATACTATACACGATTCTTTTATGCAGAACAAAATCTCAGCCCATCATCATCTTGCAGATGAAAAACTTCCACTGAGTGCCTCACTCCAGGATATTTTTAAAACCCCAGTAAGAATTACTGTGTATTGCAAGTATAAAAATGCCCATATGCACAGGAATGTTTATAAATACAGAATTAGATATATTCTGCATTATCCAAACACCCCAAACCAGAAGCACAAGTTCATATTAGATAGAATATTTATTTTGTGTAGCTGTCAGTGCCTCTCCCCCCAAAAAAGATCCCCAAATGCAGTAGTTTTGCTGTGACTTTTATTCTAGTCATTTTTGTTTTTGTTTTTAAAAAACACCTTTACCTGGCTGATGGCTACAAAGCAGGGACATTATTTCCAATTTGTTGGTGGCTTTGTCATAAAATGCCTACCTTGTAGCTCTGGCTCTGTGAGAACTGCAATAAAACATGATTCTGGGGGACTAATATGTCCCATCTGCCTGCATGGGAGTTAGAGAGCTTTGTCACAGAGTACTTTATACTCTTGTAGCTCAACAACCTTGCAGAACAATCTGCTTCAATGCAGGGCAAGCTGATTAAGGGATAATTCCACGCAAATAGATTTAGCCCATTTATAGGTGAATCCCTACTAGAAGTTAACCCCTCTCCCCAGGTAGTTTTCCCCAAAGAAGACAACTCCATGGTCTGTGCATGTTCTCAGAACTTTCACATTGGAATTGGTAAAGAGTTAACTGTCCACATTTAGTAAATTATGTTCACATTTTTCCTTGCTGATTCCCAGTGTTATTATGAACTATGAGATGTTGCATTTAATGGCTTCTCAGCCAGGTTACCTTTTGCCTTTTCTCCTCTTGAAATGGTATCCTACCCCATCACCTGAGTAGAACCTTTGAATTGAATGTCAAGGTGTATGCATGTTCACTGATTTGCTTGGTGCTGCCTAGTGGCCTGGACTAGAAGAAGATGCAGTGATCATTACCTCATCTTTATAGCAATAAGGGATAAATGATTGGAGAACTTTGTCCTTGCTCAGCAGCATTCTTGATAAACAGCATCTCTTTCTGGATTTTCCCTGTCATGCAACAGTCCCACCTCTGGTAGCTTCATCTCCAGCTTACCTAAAAAAAAATAATTTTGTTGGCCTTTTAAAACGAAAACATAAGTCTGTTAAATCTATGGATTTTTTTTTTTTTTGCATGGCCTAGTTGTGTGGGCAGGTCACATTCTCTCAGCCTCAGAGTATGGTAATGGCAACCCCCTCTGAAGAAACTTGCCAAGAAACCCCATGATGGGGTCGCCATAAGTTGAAAACAACTAGAAGGGACAACAAAAACAAAAAAAGTATTGAAACCTTCAAAAGTATTGAAATCCTTACTTCACTCAGCCATCGGTTAAGATCAGTGTTGAAAATTTTAAGCTAGGATTCATTTACATTCATAAATGCTTTAGAATTTTTTGGTGAATGCAAGCTTTAGGGAAGAAGAAAAGGAAACTAATGTCTCCAATGTGGATTTTGTTATAAAAATCTGTTTTTATCCCTAACAGCAATCTTGTATCAAAGTGGAATCCGTAGAACCACTTACAATGAAATGCCTTTTTTTCCCCCTCTCCTCACAGTGTTACATTAGCAATATACTATCACATAAAGAACAGGTGAGCACTTCTTAAATACTGTTGTTTTAAGGTAATTACCATGATGTTGTCTAGTTTAGATGCTGTTTCTTGAATTAGAGGTGTAGCTAAAATGTGAATCAGTTGCGTTAAATTGGGATACGCATGTGCGATTTTAAACGTCTTGGTATGAGTTCATGTCTAGACACAGAGGGGAAGACGTTTTGTGAAATTTACATCAGGTACCTAGAGATTAAAAAAAAGTCTTTAGCAGCTTTTTTTTTTTAAAGAAATGATTTGTCTACCTTGAGATAGGACTAATGTCTGCCTGTTAAAGAATCTTCAGGGTTTTTAAACTCTAAATTAGATTTATAAGAATTTCAATCAGATGTAAATTAATTTTTAACTGTAAATATTAAGTTTCTACTAAAATAGTTTAACTGGATATAATTATGATTTTACTTTCCACCCTGAATCTATGCCTCTGTCAGATAAATTTAGTTCACTGAGTTTTTCTATATAAATTAAAATCTAATTAATAAATTGCCCCAGTGTGAATATTAGGCATGGATATTTTACTTTATCTTTTGTTTGCTGTGTTGTTCTTGTGAGAATGAGGATAGGGCAAAAAGAGTGAAGAAGAAAGGAACAACTCTGGAAGGAGGAAAAGAAGACAATTGTCCCATGCACAAGTTTCACGGCCTTTCCCCTGTAGGGTGCAAAAAGATGCAAGGCCAGGTTATAAGAATAAAGCAGTGTAAATACTGTGATACTCTTAGAATCATAGAGTTGGAAGAGACCACAAGGGCCATCCAGTCCAACCCACTGCCATGCAACAACTCAAAATCAAAGCATCCCTGACAGATGGCCATCCAGCCTCTGTTTAAAGACCTCCACAGAAGGAGACTTCACCACTCTCCAAGGAAGTGTGTTCCACCTTTCTGTCAGGACGTTCCTCCTAATGTTGAGGGGGAATCTCTTTTCCTGGAGCTTGCATCCATTGTTCCAGGTCCTGTTCTCTGGAGCAGCAGAAAACATGTTTGCTCCATCCTCAATATGACATCCCTTCTTGTTGTATCCTCCCATGATAAACGGCAGGATATAAACATTTTAACAAATAAATGTAAACTAATTACAGAATGACATACTTGATGAAATATATGAAAAAGCATCACTGGCAAACATGAACTAGACCTTTTTTTTAAAAAAATGGTAATTTAAATCTTGTTTTGATTTAGTCTATCCTACAATGTTGTATTACTGTCTTAATTTAAGATTAAAGAGCTCTGGGACATTAATGAGAATAAGGGAGTGGTACATTTATTGTGATAGTATGTGATCTCTGCATTCAACATTTTTTGAAAAAGTTTTCTTTATCAGAAAGTAGAGTAAATGGCCAGCTTCTGCTGCTCTATATGTAATAGCTTCATAAGCAGAGCTAGGAAAGAAGGGTCGCAAATACATACTCCTTCAGGAGGTATTCCTCGGCAGGAGATCAATGTTAAATATAGCTCTCTGGGAATGGAGTCCCTTAAAGACCGGAGCTGCAGAGCCAGCACTCATGAGTCAGAAGGCTGGTTTCTTTGACTTTTTAAACATTTATATGAAGTTTTGCATTTCCTTTTATTTATGGAATAGACTTTAAAATGTATTTGGGAGAGGCATTTGAGGATATTAAGTGTCTTGGTAAATTGTAACATTCAGGGGTAGATCTAGAATAGCATGGATGAAAGGCCCTTTTCCCAATTCCTGCCACTCTCTCATCCCTGCGTCCTTTTGAGAAAGCCCCCTGCCTTTCTTGGGGGCGGCAGGCTGCAGTAGGAGGGTTTGTGGGAGGCTGGGGAGTAGTTCCTCCCCCAAATGTTACTGGACTACAACTTCCAGCATTCCTTGTATTGCCTATGGTGCTTAAAACTGCTTGGACTTTCAGTTCAACATCTGGAGAGTCACCTGATTTCTACCTCCAGTTGGATGAACAGCCTTCCATTTGTATTAATCAGGATCCAGTCACTGCCTTATGCTTGCTACTTTTTACTTTCTCGTACTCTTAATTTTGCCACCACTCTAGTGCTTGTTTTAAAAAATCATATTTGACTCACATTAAATAGCATTAAATAGCCTTGCATAGAAGTGTACAAAAATCTACAGAAATATCTATTAGCTTTTCTGATCATTTGTGGCGTATACAGTGGTATAAGAAAGATGTGGATGGTGTGGAACTCACTGGTCTCTTGGCGGTGACTGACTTTGCAACTAGGGAAGGACTACTAAAATTATAGTGTTAGAATTAAAGCATCCATAATGAAAGCATAGGGATGCAGTGGCTTAGTGGTTAAGATACCAGTTCTGATGATCAGAAAATCAGAAGGTTGGCAGTTTGAGGCCCAGGTGCTGCATGATGGGGTGAGTTCCTGTCACTAGTCCCAGCTTCTGCCAACCTAGCAGTTTGAAAGCATGCAAATGCAAGTAGATAAACAGATACCACTTTGGTGGGAAGGTAAACAGCATTCTGTGCAATCATGCTGGCCCCATGATCACAGAGTAGTCTCTGACAACGCTGGCTCTTCGGTTTACTAATGGAGATGAGCACCGCACCCTACAGTGAGTTACGACTAGACATTTATGTCAAGGGGCTACCTTCACCTTAACGAAAGTAATGCTTCACGTTGGCTTTGCAGAAAAGTAGTATCTATAAATGCATTAAATAAATTATCCAATAATTGGTTACATATTTATTACAACACTTTTTTCTGAGTCAGTGGGAGGTTTCATCACTACAATAATATGGTGGGAAAGATTATTTTGAGAGATATATTTTGTCCAGCACTATTTAGTCAGCTGTAGAGTTCAGCAGGGACTTGGATATCTCTACTAAAACAAACCCTGAGTCCATTACAGGAGGGATGGGAGAAAGTGTGGCTCCCCAAATGTTTTTGGATTGCAACTCCTATCATCTCACTATTAGCTGTGTTAGCTAGGGCTGATAGGAGTTACAGTCTGGCATTACTTGGAAAAGTGATGAGATTACCTGTTGGTGCATTACACTGTATGGGCTGTGATGTCTTGAAATTCAACAAAGCTTAGTGGCAGTTTCTGAAAATTACAAAATGTAATGTAAATCTACCTTTACATTTTAATTTCACCATTTTTGTGTTAATAATGTAATCACAAACAAGAGAGGGGAATAAAAAAGAAAACTGTTCATAGTTAGGGGGTAGTGCTCATATTGAGCTAGGTACTTCTTAATGGAATACAAATGTGTAACTTGGGGAAAAACATTGGTAACACCAGTAGAATGTATCTTAATGTGTTTCAGGGATTCAGATAGATCATTGGATATTTTTGATGAGAAATCGCATCCACTCACGGTAAATCGGATTGTTTTCTTAGTCTATCTTGTTTATGTTCAATGTAAGCAATTACATTTTTGTTTTATTTATTTATATCCCTCCTTTATCCCAAGACAGCTAAAAAATTTAAAACAGTACAAATTAAAAACAGTACCAAAACAGTATAAATATAACATTTAAAAAGTAATTAAACCATTTATAAAGTTAAAAATACTAACCATTAAAATAGTAGAATGCATTAAAAACTATATATAAACCTTAACATCTGAATCTCACAGCATTTAAAAGCCCAACCCTTGTTAATTTGAAAAAAACCTAACAGCACAAAAATGTTTTTACCTGATGCCAAAAGGAGATCAGGGGTGGCGCTGTGGTGGCCTCTCTAGGGAGGGAGTTCCAAAGTCTGAGAGCAGCCACCAAGTAAGCCTTCTCCCTTGTTCTTTCCAGGCGAGCCTGAGGTGGTAATGGGATAGAGAGAAGGGCCTCTCCAGCTGATCTTAAAGCTCTAATGGGCTCATAAAGGGTTCTTTAAATAACCTGGACCCAAGCCATATAGGGCTTTATGGGACAAAACTAGCACTTTGAATTGTGCCCAGAAACAGGCCAACAGCCAATGGAGCAGTTGCAACATGAGAGTTGTGTGCTCCCTGTAGCCAGCTCCAGTTAAGAACTTGGCTGCAGATCTTTGGGCCATCTGACGTTTCTGAGCACTTTTCAAATACAACAGCCCACATAGTAATTATTTAGTATTTATCTATTTCAGTTTGCTTGTAAGGTAAACCAGGATTGTTTAGGAGAAATAGGAGAAAGTTTTAGCTTCTCCTAATATGTAAAGAAGTGTTTCAGTCTATATCTACCCAGATTGACTTTTTGGGTCCTGGGTTTAAGAACTGATGCTGCAGAATGGTGTCCTTGGGCTTTTAGTTCTATGCTTAATTCTGGCTGTGTTCCGCTTGAGGAAGGTAGCTGGTATGGAATTCAGTCATGCTGGGGCCCAAAAAGATTACTTGTGCATATGGATGGGTTTGCCATTTACTCCTCCCTATAACAGCCCATCATGCAACTTTGGAGTGTGCCTTTACCCATTTCCCTTTTTAAACCAAATTGTGGGAATGGGCTGTAGTAGAATGGGGTGGTGCTGTAAAAACCATGTATGCACTCAGTCCTTGAGTTCCAGTTGTAACTATTTTGAATCAATTCATGCATGCATCTATTCATACTTCACATCCCTAATAGCATGGTGCTTTCTGTGTGTTCACTCAAAATTGAGCCCTAATGTGTCCAGTTGAGTATTTAACACATTTTTAAATTATGTCATGTTTCAGCGAGAAGAGGTTCCAGATGACTACTATAAGCATGACCCTGATCACAAGCACATCTATCGCTTTGTACGTACCCTTTTTAGTGCAGCACAGTTGACGGCCGAATGTGCAATAGTGACACTGGTAAGGCTTGCTTCATTACTGCAACCTTGTGTTTAATTTTGAAAATGAAGTCTTACATTATCTATACTTCCTTTGCTAGGTTTAGCAGATAGCACCTACTTGATGACTATTTGGTTAAGGATAACAAAGCTCAGATTCCAACTGAACACTAAGGGTCTTTACAGACTGCCAGAAATAATGCAGCTTGAGGCCACTTTAACTGTCCTGGCTCAGTGCTAGGGAATCATGGGAATTGTATTTTTTTCTGGGACATTGGACCTTTTCTGTCAGAGAGCTCTGGTGCCACAATAAACTACAGTTCCCATGATTCCTTAGCACTGAAGCAAGACAGTTAAAGTGGCCTCAAGTTGCATTATTTCTGGCAATCTGTAAAGGCCCTAAGAATATTTCTGTTGCATCCTTTTACCTTACATCAAACAAATCCTTTATATAGAAAATGCATATTTTTGTACAGCAGTTTCACTGAAGCTTGTAATGAAGTTTCCTGTTCAGTAAGTATAATACAAATCCATTTCTAGAACTTAGGACGTTATTACAATTTTCTTGTTCTACAGAAGTGGAAGAAAAACATATAAGTTTGCATCTTCTGATATCAGAACAGTTGTGCATAAAGGGCTATACCAGTGATATTTATTATTAATGGGAGTTAAGGCCTCTTAATCTTTTGGAAATATTTTTCCTACCATTGATTCTTGTGGAATGATATATAAACTAGATCAAGAGTTATGTGTAAACTAGAGTGATCAGAAATTGGGAATCCTGTCCACAGTATTCTTCTGTAATATCAACATGGATGTCTAGTTTTGAAAGTTTCCCAAGTATTATGTTTATTCCAGTAGAGACAACAGAGTCTTCTAGCACCTAAAAGAGTGGCAGATTTATAACATAAATTTTTGTGGATCTGAGTTCACTTCAAGCTATGTCCTTCCTGGGCACTGCCATAAGAATTCTTATAAAATAATTCCTTAAAGATAAGAAATCTCCCCTTGGGGAAAATATAATTTGAAACATAAAAAAGTACTGCCACTAGTTGGCAATGTTTCACTAGAAAAGGGTACAGTATTGAACTACAAGCAAAAGGTGATGGGGCATCTGGAATTCTTCAGATATTCTGCACTTCTGAAACTGCTTGTCACACATATTTATGCTTGTCAAAAAATAAACTTTTTGTTCAGTTTGAGATTCAGATCCTCACATCGTACCTGATATTAAAGGTGAAAACACAGCTAAAACATATTACTGCAATATGTAGGGGATGATGATTGAGATGTTTTTCTATTAATGCACCTCATTGAAATTGTAGAAAATCTAACAATAAATGTATCTTCATGTTAGGATCACACTGTTAAAATTTGCTCTGAGATATTGTTACAAAAGTCCTGTTTATCTCAGTTGGACATCCTAAGTAGAAACACCTTGCTTTTCTGTAAAACAAGCATTCATATTTGTTGAGGACCTGAAGTCAGTGGACCTTGAAATCAGTATCTCACTCACTGTCTCTTCCTCTCTCACACACATTCTCTCTCTCTTTCACACACACACACACAGTGAATAAAATTTGCGGTAATAGCTTGGTTGATGCAGCAATTTATTTATATTAAGTAATGTTTAGTTCAGTTTGCAACACCCGTCTTCAGAGATCATGTCTGGTCTGATGTTTGGCTATAGAAAAATTGTGCTGAACAATATCTAATGGAAATATCCTCTCTGTGTGTTGTATAGATAAAATGTGAGTTATGAAGATCTGAAAGCAGCCTTTTTTCCCCTCTCCTCAGGTTTACTTGGAAAGGCTTTTAACCTATGCAGAAATTGACATCTGCCCAAGTAACTGGAAGAGAATAGTTTTAGGTGCTATACTGCTATCTTCCAAGGTGTGGGATGATCAGGCTGTGTGGAATGTGGATTACTGCCAAATACTGAAGGATATTACAGTTGAAGACATGTAAGTTGCACCTTTGAGTTAAATATGTACCTCTGTCATTTCTGCATTATTTTGGGGGGGAAATGTTAGTTGCTGTTGTATATTTAGTACAATAAAATCTGTGGTTTTCCCTTGATATCTCTTGTCTCCTGAAATTATCCTTTTTAATGCTTGTAACTAATGTTGTGCATTCTTTTTTCCCTCAAACATATACTTCTGGGTGATCTTGGGCAAGTCACATGCTCTCAGCTTCAGGCAAAGGCAATGGCAAACCTCCTCTGAACAAATCTTGCAAAGAAAAATCCATGACAGGTTTGCCTTAGGGTTGACATAAATTGGAAACAACTTGAAAGCACACAACAACAGTAGCAATACTTCAGCTATAAACCTAAAAGAAATATGGCTGAGAGCCCATGCAGCCAGTTTCAGCAGTGCATGTTAAAATTACTGGCATGTATACTAGATCTTCAGCCCTGTCTACTTATCTAGTACATAACAAGCTAGTGGAGCTTGCATTCATTTTTAAATGTCACACAGTTTAAGAAAAGCTGTTGTGCATTTGGTTTTTGCCAGTCCTCTTGGCCCTTTCTATTGTAACCTCTTGAAAACCATTTAAAAATGTTTTTAGAAGCTCTTAAGTATCCCCAGAACTTCATAAGCCCATCTCTGCCTCTCTTGGCAAGATTTCCATACCTACCCAATCCCTACCTTTCTTCCCATCTTTCCACACCTCACTCTTGTCTTTAAGAGAGTATTTGATCCAAGCTGGAAGTGAGTTTTGTTTTTAAACACCTCTGGAGGGCAGTAGGGAAAACAGCAATCTCAACTTTTATTAATTTTAGTTTAACAACTCTTGTTTAAGTGATACAGCAAAAATGTGACAAATTCAGTTTCCTGTTTGTCAACAATCCTAACAGTATAGAACTGCAGTGAATTCCTTTCAGTAACATGAGGTGGTTGCAGATTTTCCTGCAGACAGGGTTCTCACCCAGCAGTGCCCCTTTACCTACCGACCCATTGCTTCTGTTAAAGCAGGTTGCGGAAAATGAACTGTGGGCTCCACGTGACTGCCACATTTGGAGAGCATAAGACAAAAAATACCACAGATTGATAAATGTAAAATACAGTCCACACAGAGTTACATTTCCTGAAATTTTGTGGTCATGGGTGAAAACATTTTTGGGGAAAAACTGAAATTTTGGGAACATCGAAAAAAGTGGAACATTAGTATCTGCAGATTTAAATTAATTAATTGCAGAGGAAATTAAAATGAATTTTATGAGTGACTTGGCAGAAAATTATTATATTTGATGTATTAAAAATACAGCTTATTCCAAAAATATTTACAAATTTTTAAATTTTAATTTTGAACTATAAGAAGTACTTGCCAGATGGGGGGGAAATGCCTCGTCAATCATAAGGAACCTCTTTGATTCTGCCAGTTTATAAGGAGCAGGAAAAACAATACAAAACCAAAAAAACCCTAATAAAAACAACAGAAAGCATCAGCATCGACAAAGAAAATTATTTTGTCTCCTATAGTCCTCCATAGCACCACTTATTCCTATAAAAAGAAATGAGAAAAGGAAAGCAAGACCAATGATGTAAGATATTATCCATAGTCTTCCTTAAAAACTACTTTCTCTTTATTTGTCATCCTAAAAGAAGATATTGTTTGATCTATTTTTATTTCATTTTTTTTTCTTTGGGGAAAAATATGGGGGGAAGGAATTCCACCATCCATTCTTTTTCCATTCCTCCAAGCATTCATGTCTCTATATTCCACCCATAAACAAAACCCCAGTAAAAAAACACCCAGAGAAGGAAGCTAAAAGGAACCTTCTTTTTCATTTTTGGGTTGTTTTGGGGCAAAAATTGCCCCCCTTAGTCTTTATAATTGCCTGTCTCTGGCATAAGGCTGAGGAATAAAATTTCAGTTTTTCTAAGTGGAAACTCATAAGAGGGAGCTTTTCCACTGAGTTTAGTTACTGTGGGCCACGTCTCAGTAGGCCAGATCCAAGCTGTTGCACATCAGCTTTGACTTGCAGGCTGGTGGTTCCTATCTGCTTTAGAGGATGTGTTCAAAAGCGTAGCTCCTAACTCTAGCAAGTTGTTCAGTGAAGAAAGGAAGGAATACTATAGGTAAGGGTTTCTCAACCAAGGTTCTTGGAGTTCTGCAACAGGTCAGTAGCGGTTCCACAAGAGATCAGATAGGCTGAGTGGAGGAAGCGGCTGGGATGAGGAGGAAGGTGAAGACTCTCCCTTAGTGAGGTCAGTGCCTTGGCAGGTGGAGGAAATCGAAACGGCAAAGAAATAGAGAAGAGCAGCCACTTGGGCCTCACCAACTTTAGTTCTTTAGGTCCTGCATGGCAGGAGGTTGGACTGGATGGCCCTTGTGGTCTCTTCCAACTCTATAATTCTATGATTCTAACTTGTTATTGCTGGTGCACAGCAGTAACTGTGATGATGGAGGCAGATGCTGCTACCTCCACCTACTTGTGCGGCATGTGAGACGAGATGAGAGCAGCCTGGGACCTGGGACCTCAGGTCAGCTGGGGTGAGGGGAGAACAGCCATGAAATAAGCTCTGAGACAAAGGGAATGATGGCGGTGACAGTACCACCACTAGCAGTAAGTTGCAGGTTGCTCCCATCTTGCATCACAGCCCATGGGGTAAGGGAGCAGCCACCACCTTCTTCACAGCCACTGCTATGCACCAGTCACAAGAATAGGTAAGTAGCGAGGTGCTGCCCTTCTTCGTGTCTTTGCCAATTCTACTACACCCACCAGGGTGCCATCTTGCTGAGGAACGAGTCTCCACCTTTTTTCTTGTGCATGCCACTTCGTCCACTCAGCCTGACTGAGCCTAAAAGGGACTGAAAATATAATGGCCATGCTGCATGCTGAAGTCTTCCTACAAGAGACCACATCTTGCTGGTTCTTGAAGGTATCACTTCATTTCTGAGTACAGTTCAGAAGGTTGGTGTTTACCTTTTAAGCCCTTAACAGCTGTGATGCTTCATAGTATTTGTAAGACTATTTGCTCCCTTATGAACAGCTTGTGTGTTAAGACTATAGAAGCACTCCTAAGTTTGTCCCCACAGAAGCGACGTGAAAGACTATGGGGACAGGATTTTTGGAGTGGTGATGTCTAGATTATGGAATACATGCCCTGGGATGGTTTAACTAGAGCAAGGACAGAAATCATCACAGTTCAGTTGAACATGAAATCCGTGTGTGCTTATCTCAAATTTAAACAAGAATTGAGTGTTTGTGCAACAGAAAACAAGTGTGAAGTTTCATATTAAAGCGGTAAATTTCATTCTTTATTTTTAGTTTCAAAAATAATACTTTTCATGCCTATATAGGCCTGTAAAAGACATCAAGAAACCAAAATGTGCATATAATAATTGTGTAACTGCCAGACGTATATTTGAACGTGATCATCTCACTCAGGAAGAAAATGTTTTTTATAATCTTGTATAAAATTGTGTCTAAGGATATTTTTTTTTTCATACTGCTTTGGCTTTTTAGTAGTTTTATTATTCAACATTGCCCATACATTTTCATGTTGTAAATATCATTAGTTATAATTAATTTACAACCTTTATCTAAATTGAATTTAGTGGACCTACCTTTAGAAAAATTAAATCCCATTTTGGCTTAAGCCAGTTATTTAATACAATGTACAATGTTTGCCTTATGTATGAATCTTTAAAATTTATGAAAGAAAAGAGAGAGATTGATTTCAAGAAAGTTAAACTAAGCTTAACTACCAGTTTTCTAATGAGAGGTTAATTTAAGAGAGGGTGGAGTAAGACTTTTACTTTTTGGATAAAGTTAAAAAACAATCAAGTAAGAAATTTAGAAAAAGAAAAAGTGAAGTTTCCTCTACCTCAGTACTGACTTGAATTAGCGTTTATATCCTTTGAGGGGAGTGGGAAGGACATGAAAAGTGTAGGCTAATAAATTGGCCAAAATAAACAGGTACACACACACACACACAATATTTTGTATGCAAAAGAGCAGTGACAGTTGTTACTGAATTATATCTAGAACATAAAATTATTTCAAGGGTTCTTCCAGTGGAAAAAGGTTGAGAGAGGTGCTTTAGGAAAACAGGATGGAGTAGGAAAATTGGAATTTAGAAAAGGATCTGGTTTGTGGTTTGTAGAGGGGAGAGGAGTCCAGCAGAAACATGCATTCAGTTCTCTTTACATTGCACTAGTGATTTGGTGACAAGAAATCTGAACCAACAGGAAACCATTAACGCTTGATTTCCTAAACCATTTGTTGTATAAAATACGTGTTTTAATGAAGTGTTAAAAAATAGGGACAAACTCTTAACTATGCATCTGATAATCTTGTAGATTACAGTGAGTATAAAAGAGGGGACATACTGTTCATTCTTGGGCTACGTGTCATAATAAATAAGGCAACAGAAATACATGGAGCCTTTTTGCTTTTCCAAGGCTTTAAACCCCTATTAATAGACTTGTTAATCTGGCAAAGTATTGTATTTTTATACAATTAAAATGTATTAGCAAGGTCTGCACAAAAAGGGGTAAATGAGTGCATGATCAGCTGATCATCAAAACATTATCTGATTTGCATTTCTATAAGCTTTATGACCATATGAGCAGGAAATTAATTCTGGCAGTGGTTTTAATGGAACTCCAATCCGTCCCGGAGGGGGAAAACACACAAAGCTTCTATTTTCATTGAGACTCGCTGGCTACATGATTGATTCGTCTTTGTTGTCGGGCTCTGCAACTGAACTGTCTTATTTATTTTGTTAAAGGAATGGTTTGCTGCCCCCTCCCTTATCAAGAAATCTTGATGTAGACCCCCTAGTATGCAGTTGTGCAGCTGTCATTTCTAGGGATAAAGCTGTGTTGTCTATGGGATCGATGGCATGGCTTTTGCTTTGCCCAGAATAAATTGGAGGAAGTCTTACAGATCTGCTTGAAATTGCACAGTGTGAATACACAGTTCAGACTACAGGTTGCAGCAAATGTAGGAAAGCAGTAATGATATGGGATGGCAATGGCAGCTATTCTCACTAGGCTATATACCAGCCCTTAGTTTCTGCCTCTTTTTTTTTCCTGTTATTAGGGCTCTTTAACACACACACAGATCCCTTCTCTCCTACTCCCAGTTGTGCCTGGACATCTACAGACATATTTCATTAGATTAAAAAAAAAAAGAATGGTCCCTTCTTGGTTCCTTTAAGCAACTGCATGCAGGTTGGACACAGTTTTTTAAAAAAATCTCTGATAAGAGTTTGGGAGTGTAATACGTAGTAGCTTTGTGTGATGGCTTGTGTGGGTGAGATATGACTCTTTGGTTGACCTAAAAAGTACATGTAGCTTTTGACATTTATGTTTCTGTTTGAACACACTGCACCCTATTCTAGTGATTATGCTAATTTGGCCTGGAAATGACTTTAATAGAATATGATCCAACAGGTCCCAATTTCCCTGATACGTTTTAACTTAAAAGATAACATAGTGGAAGACTTTATTTTATTTTCCCGTCTATATTTTCAGCTTGGTGAATGTTTTTTGTTTTGAATTCAAATGCTTTTCAACTGACAAAAAATAATAATAACATTTTCAGTAGCAAGAAAACCCTGCATATTACAAATTAAATTAAATTAAAAGTTTAAAACAGTGTGTTTGACAGCACTTTTGGAATCTGAGAACTTAAGGGCTATTTCAGAAGACTTGCTTTCTGGCCCATCGGAAGAATAAAGGTGCTTCTGGGTTGGTTTGTCTGGGCGCTTTCCTCCTCATTCTGAAGAAGAGCTGGACTGAAAGCATAGGATAGATTTGGGGTAAAATAACAGGGGAGGCGGCCTTAACAGAATTCCTCCTCCTCCCTTGCCCTGCTAATGTATCCTCTCAGAAGTTTCAGGGCAGAGGACTCCTTCGCCTACTAATGCAACATGCTTGCTTATTTATTTATTGCTGGAGATGAATCCATGTTGCCTCAAGAGGCTTTTTGCTCCAAGATAATAGCAGCCGCTCTTCAGAGATCCATTTGTTGCCGTGGTGATGTGCCTACTTCTTTTGTTGGTCCGGCTCTACTTCAACAGAAACCCCTTCCTGTTATCAACCTGCTGAAAATGTCTGCAAGTTCTTCAGAGCTAATCAACAGCGCACACATCATTCTTTTCATCTGATAGCTATGGCACAGGGCCTTGTAAGGATGAGAATGGAGGAGGAATTGTGTACAGCTGTGCTAATGGAACTCTACACAAGGCGTCCAAGTCAGCCAAGTGTGTGTATGACACAACATAACCTTTTCCCCCCACGATGGGGGTCCCACAATTGGAATCGTCTTTTGCTTCTAACATGAACATGTTAATTTTGTCCTCTTTCTTTTTTTAATAAAAATACTTTGGCTGCAAGCCACACTCTTTTTGTTCCCCAAAAGGTGTGTGTCAGGTTTGTGTTTGTCTCTTAATAACATTTACGAGGCCCCGGTTTATTTTCCACTAACCTGTTTTTCTTTTTCTTCCAGGAACGAGATGGAAAGACACTTCTTGGAGCTGCTGCAGTTCAATATCAATGTTCCTGCCAGTGTTTACGCCAAATACTACTTTGACCTTCGCTCCTTAGCAGATGACAACAACCTGAGCTTTCTACTGGAGCCCCTTAGTAAAGAGCGAGCACAGAAACTGGAGGTAATGGCCTGAGCCTTGGTGGGACTGCATGACAGCAGCTTCTGTTGCTGCTAATCACATTAGTGTGGCTTGCAAAGATTTTTGGTTTGTTGTTATTATTGAAGGGTTTAACCTCTCAGTTAAAGAAATCCTTCATGTAAAGATGATTGCTTCTGAAGGACAAAAAAGGTGGTGGAGGTCCACAAATAAGCCCATGTAGATGTAAGCAGGTACAATTTTGGACACTGACACATAGTGACTATTCTGTTAGTCTACATTTTCCCATATTATCACCAAGGCTGTAACTCCTGATACGTAAGGAGGAAGACCCTGTGTCTATTCTTGATAGATCAGTCAATAACTTGGGAAAGAAAAGACCACCTGGCATACCTACCATCATAACCTCCTCCTGATGCTATAGGTCTCAGGCCTGTACATCTTGAAAGAGTTCCTTTCACCTTGATAGTGCAAGCCTATACCTGTCTACTCGGAAGTGGGTTTCATTGAGTTCAGTGAAGGCGTTCAGGTAAGTGGACATAAGTATTGTAGCCTCAGTAGAGTGTGTTTATTTTCTTCAGAGGACATCTTAGTTGAAGACTTAGTTGAAGACAAAGAGTACACAAGGTCAGCCATTTGTGGACAGCTGCTGAGAGTACTTCTGTCTCACTTAGTGGTTCTTGACTTTATGCACTCTCTCCCAGCTGCTTCACATATTATAATAGATTTTAGCATAGGGAGAAATGGATGAACTATCAAGGCTGAAGTGGCAGCACTCACAACAATACACTTGAGAAGGCACATTTTTCTGTTTTAGGTATCCAGAACAATAGGAAAGTTGATAGGGAGAAAATTAGAAGTTCTGTTGAGCTGTTGTGGCATCTCACCTTGTGTATTAGGATAACATTTATATTTGATCACTCTTATTTGTAAACATATCCAGGGTAGCCGTGTTGAACATACAGCAAAGTACACTAACATCCAAAATCTACAAAACAGTGATACTTTTATTGGGCTAACCAGTTCAGTTTTGTCACACTTGATGTTTCAAGTAAATTTAATATGTTAATCATTAAGTACAACCTAGTTAGTCATTATGTACAACCTGGGTGTGTTCTTGAAATTAAAAAGAAGGACCGGTAAGGGGCTGAAAGGAATGCTGGGACAGTGTTTCATGCAAGTATTCAGGGGTTTTTTTGGTCCTTCCCCCTGTGGCTGAATGTCTGCTTGGCTCCTGAAAGTGTGATAAGTACTTGTGTCTTCAGAAGAGCAATGAACTTAACAAGAAGATCTGAACTTAAAAGTTGGTTTGGATATTAAAACCCATCTATATATGTCAAGCTGCTGGGAACTCATTCATAAATATCAAGCAAATTAGATTTTTTTGCGAAGTACCTATGGAACTTTTTGCTGAAAAGGTAGAACCTGAA
This sequence comes from Phrynosoma platyrhinos, assembly GCA_020142125.1. Taxonomy (NCBI): domain Eukaryota; kingdom Metazoa; phylum Chordata; class Lepidosauria; order Squamata; family Phrynosomatidae; genus Phrynosoma; species Phrynosoma platyrhinos. The sequence goes on from CM034701.1 coordinate 199,401,266, forward strand.
ACTGTTTCTTCATAATATGTTACGATTGTAAACGTGATATACAGTAGGGTGCTGCTCCTTCTTTGTCTTAGTTTTTATGAAAGATTCACTTTTCAAAGAATGTGTTTACTGCCCCCCTTCAAGATTTTTAAAAAGCTGGCAAGTTGATCGGCCTGCTCCCTGCAGAAGAATAATTGAACTTTTTGTCAACACAGTAGTTGTCTTTTTTTGGAAAAGTCACTAGTAAATTTATCAGTAACATAAAAAGAAAGGCAACTGAACTGATGCTGATCTTAAAAGCTTCCTGGCTCTGATAATGCTGAAAACATAACATTTGGCTTGAACGTGTTTTACAGGCAATCTCCAGGCTGTGTGAGGACAAGTACAAAGATTTGTCAAAAGCTGCTATGAGACGATCGTTCAGTGCTGATAACTTAGTTGGCATTCGCCGTTCTAATGCAATCCTCTCTTGATCAAGATGGAAAGCTGCTGCGACATTGTGGCACCAACATTCCTAGGAATGGGAATACCACCTTCACTCCAAGCTCACAAGTCAGCAGTGATGGTGTCTTCCAGCCAGAGGACAGGGTGAGCAAATCAAGCCAAGGAAGCCCAGAGCCAGAAGAGCATAATTCCATGGGGAAGGGGGGGAGAGATGGGACCTTGTCAAATGGGCATACCTTTAAAACTCCAGAGATGCAGGAACTGTTTGGAGATACCTTTTTGTTTCCCTTTTCTCCTCACCCACCTACCCATTCTCTCCAATCCACAGATGTTTGCTTACTGTGTAGGCCTATAGCTGTGAACTATGTGAGTTTTTAATAATGACTAGTTTTAATTTTAGAATTTGAACATTAACACAAGAATAGTCACAATGTTTTCCTCCCACAGCCAACTGGGTCCTAGCTGCAGTTGCCTTTCAGAGTCAGTGTTCACACAATATAAAACTACTCTGGAAATATTGCTGTAGCCCTGACAAGTGACAGGGTCTTTTCCCACCCCACTCCCTGCACCGCACATTTCCTAACAAGGCTGTTGATTGGTACAATGGTGTTCAGTTACAGACCAAGCTGCTGAGCAGCAAGCTATGTTCACTGTGTAAACACAATCTCCTCATTTTGAGGTTGTCAAGGGATTGGAATTGTTTTATGATAGGGGCAGTGAAATGGCATTTGGTGTTCACTGGGATGAAAAGTGGTCAGGGCCCACTTCTTGTCAGCTATGGTGCTTCTCTTGTTCTTGTCCTTCTAGGCAAGGCCTAGGAGAAATGCAGTCCATCATACACTCTTCTTCTTTTTGCCTGAAGTTCTGAATAGAGCTGCATTGAAAGCTTAGTCTGAACAAATACACTGACTGTGTTGAACTTTTCTACTATAAACAGTGGATATAGACCACATTTTGCTTTTGTCCTATGCTTCCAAAAATCTTTAGATTCACAGTGGGGAAGTCTTTTGATGGTTCTGGACTTCGTTGATGAGGGAGGAATGGTAATCTTTAGTTCATATAATTGCCTTTAAAAAGACTACTTTCCTTAAAAGTGTGGTATTTAATGGCCCTTGCTCTGGAAGTGAACTACTAAAGGTTGGATTTTCCTGTAAAGTTGCTCTTCCAGAATGGGAATTTAGAATGAGTTGATTTTGTTGCTCCTAGAAACAGGAGGCATAAGTAAACTACCTGGACTACAGACCTTCACAACTTCAGGTCAAAATAATCAAATCATTTGTATTTCAAAGCATCCCAATATCTGGTGTAGCACAAACTCTTGTGCAGTCTTACAATCTGGTCCCTTTTGTTACGTTTAATACCAAGTCCTACTTGCTTCACGAGTGTACACTAGCACTCAGACTGTTATAGTCTCATGCAGTATTTTAATCTACCCGCCCCAGGCAGGCAACAAACAGCGTCTGTGGCTTCAGGTATTGATCACAGTTCAATTTTGAAACAAATGCTACATCTTCAGGTGGCTTTCCTTTCTCATGTTTGTATTAAAAGAGAAGCTAATAATAAACTCTATTTTAATTAATTGAGAGTCATTGTTTTCTTTTCTGTTCCTCTTGTTGCTTGTTCTGACTGGATTAAAATGTAGCATGAACTATGACATGGCCAGTGTGCAGCAAGCACTGTTTCTATCAATTCTCCTCTTTATATAAGTGGGGCGCATGTGGGTAGCTTCAGTAGACATCACTGAAACAGTATGTCCCAGTGCCTGCTGGATTCTAGACTATTCACTTAATGTTGGTTTACAAAACCTTACTGACCAAATTTGCAGTTAGGAAACATTGCAGAACAATTTAAAATTGGTACAAAGATAATAAAAGTGTACAGCAGTCACGACACAAAGTAATAAATCCAGCACAAAAATGGATCTATACTTTCACAAAAGCTTAAAAGCCTGGAAAAATAAAATCATCTTCCCCTGAGTCCATGGAAACTTGCAGCTCAGCACCAGGTTAGCCATCCTGCCAAGAGTGCAGGTATTGCCACCAAGAAGATCCTATACCTGGTCAACGCCTGCCTTTTTTTTGATGGCAGGAAGGGAAGGGTCTCTAAGATTTACTATAGCAATTTAATACCAATTCTTAATTTGATACTTGGCCATGTGGAGAGTCAGGAAAAAAAAGATACTCTGTCAGCTAGAAGACTTGTAGTTTGCAAGTGTATGAGAACTTTTTAAAGTCCCACTTAATTTCCCAGGTTTACTAGGAATTAATTTCACAAATCTTTTACTATGTATGGCTATACAATGTGATTCCAGGATCTCTAATGTTTCCCATTTAGCATTTTAGTTAATTAATTGCTACTTAATGTTATTAGGGCTTCTTCAAGCTTCAGATAATACACCTACAAGGTTTTGGTACTATTGGAAGCGTACCACGTGTTCATATTCAATGATCATGCATGATATTGGACTTTAATGACATCTTCTGCAGAAAGAATGAGTTCAGTGTGCTGGCAACAAAAATTGAAGCCAATAAGAAATGGAAATTGGAGAGTCACTCCTACAAAAAATGTTCAGCTCCTTTTGCTCAAGTTTGTACACCACAACAGATTGCATACAGCTGCCTATGAGGATCTGTGAATTTCAACCCTCTTGTCAGATGGGTGCTTTTAAGAAGGGGTGAGGTTGAAATGTTGCATAACTGAAAATGGAAGAGCAAGTATTCAGAACATGCGGGGAACCATACAGTAGATGAATGTATCCATCTCTGCCAAGTTCAGCTGTAGTTTTCAAAGTGGAGTTAGTGGTCCCTGTGATTATGTGGTCACTGCCTTTTGAAGTATAAGCGAGGTCTCCAGTGGCACAACAGTTATGTGCATGCTAGAATCAGAAAAAGCTGTTTCCATTATTTTCACTCCTGCCACATGAAGATATCTATGACAAGGAGCCTAACCTCACCCTTTTGTTCATATATACTTAGCTGGAAATTCAGGAACTGGCCAAAATTGAATAGGGTGCCTACTCAGTTGAGTGCTGGCCATATTGCCCCTCTATATGGGTTACTTTGTTTTGTCTCCAAGGCAATTAGATATTGAAACCTCTTAAAGTGGGTTTGGCAGGTAAAGGACATGCCCTTGAGCAATGGAAATGAATGTTAAGAACAACCCTTTGCTGAATAAGGAGGTATGTGTCAGACAAGAGAAGGAGAGGTGACTGTTCAAAAAGAGGTACAGAAGGGACATGCTTAATATCCATTCTCCGAGTGCTACAGTCGCTGTTTGTATTAATGTGGTTGCTACTAGAGAGGATGGCCAGTTTCTCAAAGTAGGAACCTGGATTACAAATCTGCTTCTAACTGGGTACAGCTTTTTGACACATAAGGGTACTTTTTTGACTAGTGACACTTGATGCTGTAAAGCCCAGTCAGCTTCCTGTCAGCTTCCTAACTGGCTTGCGGCTAAGATCACACAAGGCTGGCTATAAAGCTTTGCCCCTCAAACGAGAATTGGGGAGAAATCAGCATCACTAAACTGCAAAGCCAATGACAAATGCTATTTTTGTTATATCTTGCAGGTTGTAAAGCATTAGGATCTATCCTGCACACATTTACATTTGAATGCACAAGGGCTGAGCGTTATCTAAAGCGAACACACTAACTCTTTCCTTCCTTGTATGTAAAGGCACTTCCTGAGTTCCTCCAAAAGATATATGATCTGCAGAGGGATTTCTTTCGACAGAGCAAAATGCTCAGTTTGCTAACGCAATAGCAAAAACATATTTCAATACTGCTTTATAGTGTTAAGCACTCTCTAAGCGGTTTACACAGGGTTAGCAAATATAAGGCAACAGGAGAAAAAAAAGATAATTTCCCCTTATGACTTAAAAGCTGTGTTCATTCAGCAGCACCTGGAGATGTAGATGGTTAAAAAAGTAATAAATATGAATTCACTTGTTCATATAGCAAATGTTCTAATCTGTATTTCCCACATCCACACTGAATGCTTGTTATAGCTGTGACCATCCAAGATGTTGCTTGCCTCCTACTGAAATAGTGATTTCCCAGTCAACTCTGACTTAACCTGTCAAACCCTCTGAATTCCAAAAGTACTCCCTCAAATATTTTGTAACAGTATTTGAACTTCTAGCAAAATCTTCATGTGTCATTTATAACACAGGTTCTGCTTACACTTTGCGTTTTGCTAAAAAAAAAAAAAAAAAAAGGTGCTCAAATCTAAAAAGAACCAGGACCTATTTTAGTACTTTCATTGAACATGAAGCACGTGGATTAGCTGACACTGAACCATTTTCAATCTTCTGTATTATAAGTATTTAATAAAGAGAGAATTTGATACATTTAACAAGAATGCAGCATGTAAGTGGAGATGAGACAATGCTTTGTGTGTACAGTGGGCAACATATCACCACACTATTGGGGAATCTGGTACCCAAGCTCATTGTTCCCTTTACCCTGCTTATGTTAATGGTGGTATCACAACCACACACAGTATTGATACTTTGTTTTAAGAAACTTTCAGTGGATCAGGAAACCCAGCGCTGGATCAAAAACTCCTGGACTGGTTTGAGACTGTATTTTGGGTCAAGAGGAAAGTTGGGTTTTGTGATAGGGAAATACGTAAATATGTAAGATCCTAAAGGAAAGGTGGGATAATTCTTGTGAAGGTGGCTTCAGATTAGAGATGAGCAACTTGTGACCCTTCAGACATTGTTGGACTGCAGCTTCCCTCAGGCCTGGCTAGCATAGCCGTTGGTGAGGAATGATGGGAGTTGCACTCCAACATTTTCTTAGGAGGCCACATGTTGCCCACTCCAGCTTTACCTGCTCCGCCTGGCAATGCAGGATTAACTCCTCCTCCTCCTCTTTAGGGGGTCGAAGAAGGAGCATAAGTGGGACTAACACAGTGGATAGTCCAGGAAAGGTCCTTGGGTTTCTCCTACCCACAAGACAAACGCCTGCCAATACTTAGCAAAACCTCCTCACTTGTTTGTGTCCTGTCTCTTTTCCAGAAAGAATACATTCCTGTAATTTTTTGTTTCCTATTCACCATAATCACAAACTAGAAAACAAAACTATGCTTCTGTGTTTTCTTTGCAGTCCACTCAGTAGACTCTAAATACATTCTCAGGTTTCTTTCATATTTTCACAAAATGTAACATGTACAGCTATACTTAAAGGCTTGCAATATTCTCAAAAGTCGTGGCCCAAGAAGGAATACAGTGAAGATCTTTTTCAAAAAAAACAAAACAAAAACATTTTCAATTGCGTTGGTGTGGCTTGTGGTCCCATTACGTTGTCCATGTGTAATTTCATACAGAAGCTGTGGTTCTGGTACAGAATTTTAAAAATCATGGAAGTTATGATCTGCATTTTAAACAGCCCTGCATTTGGAGTGCCATGGGACCATGTCCTGTAAATGATAGATTTTTGAAGACTCAAACCAGTTTGGCTCTCTTGTAACAGAGAATTATCCCTTAACCATAGATACAAAAATCATATTTAGGCATTTATTAAGGTGACTGTTTGAAGTTGGTTTATTTCCTCTTAAAGCTTTTTACAGAATCAACTATGTCTTCTTTTTAAAACCCTGTTTTGGCATGGTATTATTAATCATATTGCAAGTAGTATGTAGAAGCTTCATTTCCACAAGGCACAATTGAAAGAGCAGCACAACCTAAGCATGAATCTAACATCAATTACAGCAATTTAATGCCCCAGGTTTCCATCCTGTTATTTGTACCCAAAACTTCTCATTGGCAGTATGAGAATTTACAACCTGCTCCAACCCGTATCAAAAGTTCACTAGAGATTCAGTTATATACAAATGTAATTCTTTTAATACAATTATTTACATGCTATAGCTACATGGTGCGATTCCATTTTGAAAAACATTAAAAGAGTACACAAAACCTTGATTAAAGAAAGCCTGTCAAAATTAGTGATAACTCATTCTTTGCAGTTCTCTGGCTTTGGAATACAATTTCAACAACTGAATTTCTATTTTGCTTGCTAATTTAGGAATTGTATAATCCAGTATCACCTTCTCAGTCTTCTTACAGTGAACAATCACATTTCTAAAACACTGAAATCATAACTTTTTGTGTCTGTGATTCATTAAGATATTGCTCTAATTGTATGAAACTACTGATTGTATATCAAAGCTGAGGAACTTCAAGCAAACATTTACAACTGGAATGAAAACTGACAAGAATCAGTGTTTATCTAACTTTGTCCTCTAGTGATCCACAGCAGCCTAACAGGGCTTAGATACAGTCGGTTCTTGCTGTCCGTGTGGCATGACAGAGATTGTCAAGTACTTATTAGGTCACAGTACACAGTGTCTGGGGTGAGAGTTTCACAAGCTGCACAAGAGTGATCTAGTCCAACCTGCTGCCCTAAGGCAGGCTATTCTATTACCTTCAGCAAGAGCTGCCTTTTCTCCCTTCTTTGGAAGTTGTGTTGAACTGAACATTTGTTTTCTCCATCCCTCCATTCTTCTGGCACAGCGTGTAGCTGAACGTTTAAAAATGAAAGTAAGCATTAAGTGAGTGAGATGTGGATTTTCAAAGCTCTCACCTGAGTACTTCTATCATACATAATACAGTTCCATTTGATACATATTACCAGGAAAAAAAGTTGACCTGTGTGATTTGGTGGAGAAAGTATGAGGGCATATATCCAACTCTCATGAGCTCTTGGCAGCTAATGGTGATCCAGGATCGTGCTGCAGCAAGGGGACTTAAAGAGATAACAGAAGGATATATAAAATCTGCCACTGTGATACATTCTCTGTCTGGGAATGTCAGAAGCTGCCATGCTTAGAAGACCACTGTACCCCAGGAGGACAAGTCACAACCATGAACAGATCTTACATGAAGGTATAAAGATGGGATTTCCCAAAGGTCAAATTCCAGATTGGTACAACAGCAAGGGAGCAGATTGTTCATATGAAGTATTTTCTAGTCTAGTTATTGCTTTGGCCAGGAAAGTGGGCTCAGGTTGGAAGGTGACAAATCATACTTGCCTCACAAATTGCTCCCCTAATAGTTTGAATTACTAGCTTAAGGAAGATAATCTTTTCTGCTATACTTTGTTAGTAGGAAATCAATCCTAGTAATGTGGGGCAGGGGTTGAAATGGTTGATCAAAGTAATTTTTGATACATTAATTGGGGAAATAACACCGGTCGATGTATGCAAGTCGACTGATTTCAGGATTTAAACAATCGTTATATTATTTGGGGATCGGAGAATGTTTCGTACTGTCATGTTTTATGCCACCTGTCAAGGTAAACCAGCCCTCCCAGGTGCTCTGTACTGTTAAAGAGTCCACACAAAGAAAAAGTCTCAGTTGTATCTGAGTTGTTTTAATCGGTGATGCTGCTCTGCAGCTTCTTTCTAACAAACAAAGCTGTCTTGAAAAAGCAACGCAAAATGGCAGATATTTTAGACCTCATAGTGTATCAGACTAGAACTCCCATCATCCCTCAAAGCTGCCTAGGCTTTGTCTGCTGCAACTTGTAATATTTGGAAGATCTGTAACTGCCCTCCCTGTCCAGAACAGTGACAATATATTCCCAATTTTCTTCCTCAGTGGATGAAGAAAATAAACAGTGAAGAATCTCCTCAGGACATAAGTGTGATTTTGTGTTGTAGGTATAATATTGATCTGCAGCTGAGGCTTACACTACATGCATCTGATGATGTGAAGCCACCCCATAAATGGCTTTATGCCACAACACATTTGGAAGTCTTTCTGGAAGACTCAGGCTGCAGTGCAGCAAAAACAAACATAGCTGCTCTATGGGAAATTGTTCCGAAGGATAAAATTCATATTTGTAGTTGGATGTGCTAGCTGCAGCTATTCCACAGAAAACTTAAAACAGCGACTTGGGTATAATCATAGTTTTATTAATTACAAACCGAAAACCTTCAGAAGATTTGAGCTAGGCTTCCCAAGTTCTGGCACCTTACTATCCTTTGTCTCCAGCCGTCTTCAAGTGAAAAAGAGTTCTCACCCTGGTCCCATTAGCTTGCCTTGACCCTCCTCCTACACTCTGTGTGTGAGTTTAACATTTGACATCACCAGTGCCACAGCCATCCTGTCCAGGAACTAGATGCTGTGCTTTCCCTTTGGCTAACTAACCCCAGCAGCAAGTAGCAGATGTGGAATCCCAGGGTCAAACAAAGACTGAATTCTCCATCTGTAGCACCCAAAAAAACCTCTGCTGGTGGCTCCCCCCACTCCACCCCTCATGCCGTGAGAGCCCAAATTCATGCTTCTTACTCTCCACAGTAAGAATCCCTGGGGAGGAGGTTACCAGCATGTACCAGGAACAACGTAGGTCCAGAGATACCTAACCAAAAAGCTGCTGGTGGAGTGTGGCAACAATACTGGTCTAGTTAAAACAGGTCAGCAACTGTGGCCCTTGGCTGTTTTGGGACCCAGACTCCAATTCCTCCTCATTGACTCTACTGGGCAAGGCTGATGGGAGGTGTAGGCCAAAAGTATCTGGCAAGCCACAGGTGCCCAATCCTGAATTTGAAAGTTTTTAAGGGCAGGGTAACTGCAAGTGGCTAGCAGAGAGGAAATGGTTGTGTTTTTTTAAATGGCTATCTAATGCAAGGAAATACATCAGCAACTATAGAGAAAGGTGGTAGCTATTTATTTCTTCCTCAACTCTGGATGAAAACTAACCAAAAGTAAGTATTATTGGTAATATACACTTACAGATGCCCACCCACTGAATTCAGGGTGATTTACTCCCAGGTAAGCACATAAAGATTGCATTCTAAGTCACATTGAGTTGAATGGTGAGGGGAGGAGTGTGAATTAAGGATGATTCATTCTTCCAATGACGATGGGAAACAAATTCATTGAAAAGCATTGCCTGGAAAGAGACTGGATAGTCTTAAGCTGCTGCCTCAAAGCCGTGATGGACAGACATGATGGCAAACAGTCAGCTTTAGGGGTACAGTAGCCCTTAGGGACACAACCCAGCTTTTTCCTGGGTCATTATGATCTCGAAGTCCTACGTGAGTGGATGAGCAGATTGGCTTTACCATATATGCATACATGAAAGTATGGCTTCCTTCCCAGCCCTCAAATCCCAACCTTTATCCTGTGTCTCCAACTGAGAGGAACCATTCACGTTGTACTGTTGGGTGGGGGGAAGCTTCCCATCCTCTTTGCAAAGAGGATCAGCCCACTGCACAACTGCCTTTCTCCATGTAGAATTAAAGTGCAAACATTTCACATTGAGAAAAGGACAGCCCTTCTTGCTATATCTGAGACAAGTTCATGCCACCTTTGAAAGAAAGCTCCCCTGGACTCCTATGAGGAGCCCTGGGCTATAAATGAAAAAGGTTCAAGAGAGAGCTTGGAATGGCCACTTTTCTGAACAATCTCTCCCAGAAACTGTAGCCAGCACGGACTGTGAGGTTGGAGCTGTTGTCCAAAAATGTTACCATTCCAAACTTTGGTTAAAAACTGAGCAGCTTCCTTTCCAAGGCGTCTGCAGCTAGTACTTCAAAAATCAGGATTGTCCTGTCTCCCTTCTGCAAAGAGAGAGCGATAGAATGATTGTCTTGCTTAGAGTGGTTTAACACAACCAATTCAGTCACAGGGAACTGAATTTGGGACAGGGTAGGGAAGGCATTAAAAAAACACAACACTTGGTTTTCTTCCCATTAAAAACAGCAGTGAAAACATTAAACCTTGACAACAGAGAAACTGTTCCCACAAACAGCAGACAGGAGGGTAAACAGGCAAAAAGAGAGCAAGGCAGCCAGAAAGAAATGTGTAAAAAGTGTACCGTGTCCAAGCTGTGAACCAATGAATGCCTAGTTGGGAAAGTAACTCAATGAAGTAGAAGAGAGTAACTAGGTGCACTCAGTGAGGCAGAATGCAGGCATGCCAAAGCATAAAGCATCTTGCATCACACCCTTGTTGCTCTTTGGGGTCCTTCTGTCAAAAGGGAACTGGCACTGAGATGAAGAAAACCTTTGCTTTTCAAAAAACACAGTGCAAGTCTATTCACAAGTAAATATCATACAGTTCCATAAAGCTTTTTTCCATGCGGAGGATCAAAATTATTACATCTTGGACTTGAAATCTCAGACTCCCCAATGCAGTTTGCTGGAGGATTCTGGGAGATATAATCCAAAGTAATAAGTTTTCCATGCTCTGCTTCCAGGCAAGGGAGTCTTAGGATTGCAGCTTTTATTGTCATTGACCATCATCTCACACTTCAACCCTCTCTTTAGCAGTATCAATGGTAGGACAGAGACAGGACAACATATCAAAAAGAGGACAGTAGCGTGGAAAATTACTGTGTGTTTTTCAAAACAGTCCCTGGCATACAGGAACACTAAAGCAATGCATGTTTCCATTAGCAAAAAGGGAAAAGGTGCACATGAGAATATTATGTCCTCCTATGCAAACAGCACCACCAAAATTGAAATGCTGCCTTTCTTACTTCTCTTCAGATTTATTGTCTCTTGGCAGGTCAGGAGAGAAACGACTGCTCTCTCCAATGTCTTGATAAGGCTGTCTTGCATTCAGTTTGGCAAAGGTATGGGTAAAAACTGATGGTCAGGTTATTTCCTCCAAAAATGAAATCTGAAATTGGGCTCTGCTCAATCTAAATTCCACATGTTGGAAGAGTAGATCCCTCCCTATGCATCTGAGAAAGTAGACTCAAGTCTACAAAAACTCATGCTATCAATTTGTGTTTCAGTTAGTCTCAAAGGTGCTACAAGGTCCCCTTGCACACTCCTTCAAAAAATATTGCAACAAGTGTGGAATTGAAACAGACAAGACTGAATAGTAATATAAAGTTAAGCCTGACCTCTTCCCAGTGGAAAGGATGTGAATCAAGATTTCTCCGACTAATAGTAAATTAACATCCTCAGGACCAAAGGAGACATTACATGGGAAATGTGAAATATTAGCCTGCAATCCTAAACACATTTACCTGAAAGCAAACCCCACTGATTTACTTGTGAGCAGACGAACTGTCAAACTGAGCACACTGTCAAAGCTTCCTGAAATGGAGAATAGCCAAACAGAAGGGAGGGGATGCTCAATCTGTCACCACAACATGAGAAGTTTACCTTTAGGCTACAAACTTCCAGAATCTCCCACCCAGCAGGAGCCACGGAAATTACTTCTTTAGTCCAGAAGCAACTCCCACGCTTGGATCCTTCCTCTTCCTGCTATATGTCAAAACTGTCTAGCCTCCCCTCTTGTCCCAAAAGTGTGAGGAAAGTAGTGGGTAAATAGCAGGGAGGGGAAAGACTCAGGCAGCTCTCCTTCTCTTCCTCCCCTGCTCCCCCTAATTCTTTCATTCACAACCTCAGCCTCCTAGGGCATTCCCTTTTCCTTTTTTTAAAAGCCACAATCCCCAAGCACTATGTTAGAGGCGTGTTGCTAGCAACACACAATCTGCCCCTAAGAACTCCTCACTTTCCAAAGGAGGAGGCACATCATCACAGACCATACTGCGGCATGTTATTAGCAAACCTTCCAGCTTTGAAACAGGGGCAATGCATACACACAGACACTCTTTTTCCTCTTCCTTTTCAGAATTCAAGATGAAGCAAAAAAGTTTCACCACAAGGAGACTGGAAGCTCCACGGTCGCTCCCAAACCTTTTCCAGTTGGGAGCTGTGTCGGTGCCACGCTTACCTGCTCCCATCTTGTGTGTGTGAGAGAGAGAGACCCAGCAAGGTGCTTTTCATACATGGGAGAGTGGGACTTGTTTGTGGTAGGAAGCAGAACTGGGCATCCCAGTCCTCCCCGTCAAAGCTGCATTGGCTTCGCCATACATAGTAGTGTTCACAGGCTTCCCACTCCGGCAACATCTCCCCGTGAACCGCTTCCACGACTCAAGAGTCTTGCCAGACCAAATCCAGACCCCTGAGGTGATTCCCACCACCAGGCACATGAAGTACTTCAACATGAAGACTGCGTAGTCAGGCTTCAGCCTGTCTTTGTCCCCGGGGCAGGAGCAGTTCTGGGCCATCTCCCACGCCTCCCGATAGTGCTGTTCGTAGATGTAGCATCCCACCACAATCGTCGCAGGGACGGTGTAAAGGACGGTGAAGATGCCAATGCGGATCATCAGCTTCTCCAGCTTGTCCGTTTTGGTGCCTCCTTGTTTAATGACGCTCCGGATCCTGAAAAGGGACACTATCCCTGCCAGCAGAAACATGGTCCCAGTGAAAAGGTAGACGACCAAAGGAGCCAAAACAAAGCCCCGGAGCTTGTCTAAGTTTTGGTTGCCGACGTAGCAAATGCCAGCCACAGGGTCCCCATCCACCGAGCTCAGGGCCAGCACAGCTATGGACTTGATGCTGGGAATGAGCCAGGCGGCCATGTGGAAATACTGGGAGTAGCTGGCAATGGCCTCGTTGCCCCATTTCATCCCAGCCGCCAGGAACCAGGTGAGAGACAAGATCACCCACCAGATGGAGCTGGCCATGCCGAAGAAATAGATGAGGAGGAAGACCACCGTGCAGAGGGCTGGCCCTGTAGTCTCGTAGTGGATGTGGTTGTAGTCCTTGTTGCAGGCAACACTGGCGTGGCCCACCACAAGCCGGATGATGTAGCCAATGGAGACAAAAAGGTAGCAAGCAGACAAGAAGATGATGGGGCGCTCCGGGTACCGGAACCGCTCCATGTCGATCAGGAAGGTGGCCACCGTGGCAAAGGTGGCCACAAAACAGAGCACAGACCAGAGGCCTATCCAGAAGGTGGCAAAGGTCTTTTCGTGCTGGGTGAAGTAGGGCTGGAAGCAAGGGATGGCGCAGTTGCGGACGTGGCCAGTCTCGATCTTGTTGTAGAGCGGGTGGGTCTCCTTGGAGATGAAGACCAAGGGCTCCTTGCATTCGCACACCCGCTTGCAAGTGCCGCCGCCGGCACTGCCACCAAAGGGGACGAGGTTCTTGTGGTTCCCTTTGGCAGAGCGAGTGGGCTTGGTGAAAAAGGGGGGCAAGGTGGTGGTGGCCTCCGTCCGGTTGTAATCCATGCAGAGCATCTCGGCGT
>CM034701.1:199438238-199450393 GCA_020142125.1 Phrynosoma platyrhinos
AACTGGTGGGGGTCAGTACCTCCAACAAGGTTAAGAACCACTGCCATAAACTAACTTGAGAACCAGCATGGTGTAGTGGTTTGAGTGTTGGACTATGACTCCGAAGATCAGGGTTCAAATTCCTGCTCAAGCATCAAAACCCTCTGGGTGACCTTGGGCAAGTCACATTCTCTCTGCTTCAGAGAATGGCTATGGCAAACCCCCTCTGAAGAAATTTGCCAAGAAAACCCTATGATAGATTCACCATAAGTCAAAAATGACTCAGAGGCACACAACAACAACAACAACAACAACAAACAATTTCTGTGTAGTCCAGAAATGTGGTATCACGCAACAGCCATATTACCCGGAGGAGAGTGTTGTCATAATTGTGCCATAGGAACCATTTCACAAGTAGAGCAGCATGGGCATTGTGCAGTGGTGATGATACGCCATTCTGTGGTGCTTTGCCTCACCAGTTGCCCTTTCATAATGACAGCCCAAGTAAGGGCTCCCAACAGTATTACAGGGCACTGGTAATCCAGAACAAAGGGCAGAAGAGACTTATAGGTGCCCTGCGCCTGCCTGGAAAAATGCTCCCACTTTTCACTGTGCTCCTTTGTGGGGCGGAAGTCCCCACTGTGCAATGGGACATCTTGTGCTGTCCACTGTTACGGGGTCAGAGCTGCTGTAATCTTGGACAAAGTTTAGTTGCTCACCATTGCAGTTCTCTAAAATGGCTGCGTACCATATCAGCAACGTAGCTCTGTCATCATCAATCTGTCATCATCAAGTGCACAGTGCAGGCCATGGTGCCAGATCTCATTTTTTGCTTTCAGGTTGGCCTAACTTCCATGTACTCTTATTAAAGTTGGCTTGGTTTAGGCACTGCTTACCCATGGACCAGGATCATCAGCACCTTTTTTGGACTGCAGGTTCCACCATACTGAAAGCAGAAGGAAGCTTTTCATATTTCCTGCATATGCGACATTAGTTACACAGCATTCTGTACAGCGCTGGTCCTTTTGGTCTTAGAAAATAGGCATGGAAGTTCCTATCAAGGTGCATAAAAATTAGTTCTGTCCCCCAAGACTTTTATGAACCAAAAGTTAAAGGTTGTAAGTTAAATCCTAATGGGCTGATACCATAAAACAACACTTAGGGCTCATCTTCCAAAAGCACAATTTATTGAGGAGGCCGATCCTTGAGGGATGCTATTTTTCTTCCTCCATCATTAGGTGTCACTTTAAAACAATAAACAAATGAATAATTTCAATTCGCCCTACTTGACGAACATTAGGAAACTGTCTTAAATCTGATGAAGGAACTTTTGCAACCATTCTGTCCTTGGCAGATTTTAATCCAATCCCTTTGCAGCTTCCTATGTGAAGCTCATCCTGTTGCTTTCTTATTTTTACTTATAGAATGCAAAGTTATTCTTATGAAAAGTTATTCTTTTCATAAGCAGATTTCGATGCATGTTATTAAGCTTATAACAATCGCTTATGTTTGTGAAGGCTGTTATCATGAACCTTCCCTCACTGATTATTTTCATCTACTGTATCTGAAGGCATGTTACATCACGGTAATCATTATGTATCACCATAACCATTATTAATCTCTTCCTGCCAAAGCCTAGGCATTGTAGTTCACTGAGACGATAAAGATACTGTTTCCTAGTTCTCCCTCAACCACCCCTGTTAAAAAAAACAACCATTGGTTCCTTGGAGGTAATTGCTGTTAAAGTAGTTCAAATCTATAGTGTAAATATGAGTTGAGCACCTACCCACGGCCTGTTTGTACATGATGATGTTTGATCTGCAAACTTTTAATTCCTCAACCACTAGGAAATCTCCAGGGATTGGATCAAACCTTATCTTACACAAGGTGCTAGTTCAGTGTGCATGGGCACAACCCAGATGCTATTTTGAAACTGCTGTTAAAGCTCTTAACAGTCACACAACATCTAGCTCCGAAGCCCTAGCTATATAGGAATTGGCTTCATGTTGTATAGGTTTACACTGATGAAGTTTCAGTAACTGCTCTCCTTGGATTCACCCTGATACAGATCAACCAAAACTAGTGTTTTAAAGAGGCAGAATAATGACATATAATTGCATGAGCCCTCTTTTTCTAAACCAAAGTGGACTCTGATATGGCTTGAGTCCACAGGGTGGCTTGCTAGTTATGGAGGCTAGTCGTGGCATCCTGTTCCACCTCGCTTGGCCGTAGCACAGACCTCCATTGCTCGGAGTGTAGTGGAGTCTCCTTCCTTGGAGGTCTTTAAGCAGAGGCTGGATGGCCATCTGTCGGGGATGCTTTGATTGGGATTTCCTGCATGGCAGGGGGTTGGACTGGATGGCCCTTGGGGTCTCTTCCAACTCTATGATTCTACGTGCAGCTGACTGGCTTTTAATGTGGGTTTCACATTCATTGGCAGGTGTGGCAAGAGTGTCTGTATGAGACTACAGAGCAGCTATGATGTCCTAAGTTTGATTTATGACATTATAACTGATTAACCGGATGCCAAACCAGCTCATATTCCACTTATGTGACCTTGCCCAGAATGTAAGATCATTAGGGGGGTCCCTTTCTTTGGTCCTGGCATCCTCAGAGGCACCTTTGATGGGGGCACAAAAGATGGCCTTCTTGGGGCTGCTCCCAGGCTGTGCAACTCTTTTCCAAGGAAAGATAGCCAGATGTCAGGATCATGGCCCAGAAATGATCTCTGCCATGCTTATAGGCCATGCTGGGACTTATGTGTAGCGATGAAGGATGGTGGGGATTTGCTGTGCAGCCAGGGAGGCTGGGGAAGAAAAATTGTGTATAATTCACAGCCTGCGACAATGAGCAGATGGGTGGGGAGGAACCATGAGCGTCAAGAGACCAAGGTCCTTCTGATGGGAAGCTGAATTCTGGCATGAGGGAGGAGTAAGTCCTGAGAAGACAGGATGTTTTGGGGTGCAGACTAATGGAACGTGGTCCCGTGAAAAACATGTTAATTGCTATGCAATTATACTGTGTAACCAAAAAGGCTGCAGTCCTCACAACTTTGTGATGCTGTGATCAGTTTCGTTTTCCGAATAAAGTTTTTGACTATGCTGAGGCTTGTGTTTCTGAACTGAAGTTAGCCAGTTCATGACACTAGTTTCCTTTTGAATTTCAGGAGGCTTTGGGCAATTGACTGGCTGATAAAGGAGCTTTTAATGATGGATGCTGTACTTTTTACTTGTGTCCTTATAAATTGTTTCTTAGTGCAGTTGGGCTTTAATATTATAGCATGTTGAATTGTCTGTTCAAAATGTTTGTTTTATTTTATTTTTCTGAATTGCCTTGCACCTCAGTTTTGGGGAAGAGGTAGGACACAAACCAGATTAGTCAGGGTATCAGGTTTATACCTGAACCAAGGTCAGACCATGAAATGCCAGTCATCACCTTTAGCAAGTCATTTTGCCTCATAGCAGAGTCCTGCTCATGCTTACATGGAAATTAATTCCCGTGACAATAAAGGAAGGATATACTGGAACTTCCTCTTTCTTAAGTGTAAGATGGTAAAGAAATTGAAATAAGCATTATCATAATAAAGTAAGCCCTAAGACAAAGAAAGCCCTTCTTCACCTTGATTGTAGTTATCCAAATTATATCCAGTTTATCATTTTGCTTGTCTTAAGGTACAATATCAAGCAGTGCAATAATTGAGTTGAGTCGTGCTCTGTATTAACATGTTAAGGTTTTGGATTCAGGACTCCTTTTTTTGTATGTCTAAGGGTGCCGGTTTTTCACCCATGCTGGCTCCTGCTTATCGTTGGAGACGCTGTTTGCTTTGGTATATCAAGGTAGGGAAACACGTACAGAAAAAACAATGCAAAACTTTAAACCCTAACATATTTATTGGAGCATAAGCTTTTGCGAGCTTCAGTCTACTTTGGCTTCTGCACAAGCAGCTAATGTGGATGTAGATGCACACTGGACATGGTCTCATATTTATACTGTAAATTTGCTTAATGCAAATTCAGTTCCATTGAATTTGCTGGATACATCCTGTGATGCTCCTGGGAGAGATGGCTGTATCTTGTTAATTTTCCTGCCTTAGATTGACATGAACCATGAGTATATTTAGTCCAGAACAGTCTTCCCTGACAGAGAGTGGCTCACCTGCCACCAATGCCCAGGTTGAAACTGGGATGGTATGTGTGTCAAATGTGTATCCTACCACTGAGGTCTAGGACCATCCTCAAAGATGGGAAATATTTTGTATCAGGCCTGGTTTTTTTTAGTTGTTTTTTTTTAAACCTAACTGTTGAATAATAATAATAATTTTGAAAAACAGAGATGTGTGGCTCGTGAATAAAATGAAATGCCAAATCAGGAAAATGCCTGTGTTATGTCAATTGTTGTTGTGTGCCTTCGCATTATTTCTGACATATGGTGACTCTTAGGCAAACCTATAATGGGGTTTTCTTGGCAAGATTTGTTTGGAGGGGATTTGTTATTGCCTTCCCCTGAGGTTGAGAGCATGTGACTTGCCCAAGGTCACCCAGTGAGTTTTATGGCTGAGCTGGGAACTGAACTCAGGTCTCCAGAGTTGTAATCTAATGCTCAAACTATTGTGCCGTGTAGGTCACTAATATATATACTAGTGTCCAGTACTGACACTAATCGCTAATATATATATTAGTGTCCAAATACTGTCCAGTTTGATAGACAGGGTTCACATATATATCTCCATCAAACTGGACAATACTTGGAACAAGGAGAGAAATGGGGAAATCCAAAATCATCCTGACCAAATGTTATAGCCATGAGTTCTGGAGTTAGACAGAAGTCCCAGAAAGGAGGCTTCTGGAATACGTTTACTTCCTTAGGGATGTAAGAACAGTTGCCATTCTCAGTCTGTGGAGACATAAAACTTGGGAAGCACACAGTGAGCTCCCCCATTGACATTAGCTGAAGCACATGGCTCCTGTGTTGGCTTGCAGGAGAAGCACTGGGCCACATGGCAGCCCTCATGCCAAGCTAGAGGTGTTGCTGAACCGTGCATTTCAACAGCAGCACTTTCTACTTAAAAACAAGATGATGATGCAGATGATGCTAAGAATAAGGGGTAACCTTGTTCCACGCATGGGAGACAGAGTGACACAAGCACAAAAGCTTATGGAAAAGATCATTCCACTTTCAATAGCACAGCCTCAGGACCTTCTCCGTATTATGACTGACCAGCAGGCTTTCCGGGCTCATTCATGAAATTCAGGAGAGAAAGTATTCTGCAATCTCTATTTATACAGAGTGTGACTAGGTACAGGGAATATGCTTCATCTTTATACCTGGGATCCTTTTATACTCCATAGTTAAAGCACTAAGATTCTCCTGGCCTAAACTTTTAAATAATTCCCCCCTTTTTTATGCTGCCACTGAATACCCAATTTGCTGCAAAACTGTATCGGATATATTCTTTCTTTTGTTATTGTTTTACTATGTTTTTAAAATTGATTAGTTTAATACTTTTTTTTAAGGATTAGGGTGTTGACATTGATGTTTTATTGCTGTGATGTTTTATGACTGTAAGCCGCCCCGATTGCGTTGCAGAGGGGCGGGATAGAAATAAATTTTAAGATTCCACTGGGATTTGTAATTTGGGGAAACTACAAACCCTAGTATCCCAGTACTCACTAAACTACAAACCCTAGTATTTCATAGGGCAGAGCCACAGTGGTTAAAGCAGAATTATAGCGCTCTAATTGTGAAGTGTGAAAGAGCCCCAGGACTGAAGGGGGATTTTGCCAAGCTTTACAAGACCAGTTCTCATATGGCCCTGTTCACTGACCCCTTGATATAATTTTAGCCAATGAAGGAAGTGATGAAATTGTAAAATCAAATCTTGGCACTTGAGATACTCTCTCGGTCTGGCACAGATCCAACATTTCACGGATGACACTGGGACACATCCAGCCAAGCAACATCAGTGTGTGATCAAGATGGCAAAGGCTATTAATGAGGAAGAACAGACAAGCCAGGAAGAGGTTGCAGCAGCTTGCTTTTGCCAGAGAAAAATGGGAAGGGCAAGATTGCACCGTCTCCTCTCCTCCCTTCACTTCTGAGTTCGTTGAGTGTAAACCATTTCTAGACTTTGAACTCAGTTTGCAGCAATGGGAGTAAGCTGAGGACAAAGGGAGAAAGTGGGAGAAGGAGAGAGCAACTGGGACCTTTTAAACCCAGCTGAAAAGGTGGAACGGCCTGCCTAATTGTTGGATGGTGAGATTGCATTCCCTTGCCCTTCTGTAGGGGTTGCCTTTCATCTAATTCCTGACCAGTTTGAAAGACAGATTGGGGAATAGTGATTTAGATGGGGTTATGCTATTCCTGAAACTCAGGTTCATAGTTTGGGGGTAGTTTGGCCCCATCCCTGCTCTCCTTTTGGCAACAGGTAAGAACATTTTTGTGCCATCAGACTTTTGAAACTGGGCTTTTAAATGCTGTGCAAGTCAGAGTAAGATTTATATACCGTTTTTAAATATATTTTACTATTTGAATGCCTAATTGCTTTAACTTTTTAAATTGTTTAATTGTTTTTTAAATGTTATTTTTATACTTTTTAAATGCTTTTGTGCATTTTTTTAATTAGTACTGTTTTAAATTTTCTCTTTGCCACCTTGAGTCCCTATATTGGGGAAAAAGTGTGATAATAACAATAACAACAACAATAATAATATTTCATTCACTCCAGGAGAGGTTGCAAGGTTCACCACCTTGGGCTAACAGAAATGTCTTTCTATGTTTTCCAGTTTGGATCATGTTGCCACCAGGATCTTCACATTGATTGAACTCTCAGCATTACCAGTGTTATCAGGTATGTCACCATTTCCTATGGTAATGACCAAACAAACAGAAGGTATGGTTTGTAAAAGGAAATCAAGATTGTTTTATTGTTTACAGTCTCAGGATGTTAAATAAATTGTATTACCGGTATCTACTTACCACCCTCCAGCATGTTAACACTTGGCTACAGCTTCTGTTGTTCTGCCACAGATGTGTATACTAAGTGCTTCCATATGCTTTTTCATTTGCTCCTACATAGTTTCTCCTGTCCTTTTTTGACTGAATCTATGCAGGCTAAATAATGCTTCCTTGCCTGGATCCCACTCCTGGTGGAACACATAACATTCCTCTCCTTCCATTGTGAAAACTCTTCTTTTCAATGCCCGAAGGCTTTAAGGTGATTTAAACAAACCTCCACTTCACTGTTTTTGGGAAGAACCAGGTTTTTAAAACTTGTGGTTTGAACTCAAATTAGGATCCTGGTGGGATTGGCCATGGAGGGAAGAGGGGAAGGTGCAACCAGGTTGATGGGTAATGCCTTAGGTCTGGTGCTCCCCTAGGTCACTTGATTGTTCCCGCCACAGAAAGGTAGCTCCTTTGTTTGTATTGGCATCTAGAAAAGGTGCTGTTGTCTTTTGGTTTTCTGGATTTGGTTCTGTATGCACACATTCAGATGTTGGCATTTCACCTCCCCCTTCCCTATGGGTTTCACTTTATAGAAACGTAGGTGGGCAATCAGAACAACGGGGAAACATGCATTGTGGGAATAAAATAAAATAAAAACCCTGCATCTGCTGCAATTGTGTGAACGGACATAAAGTGATATAGCAAACATGGGCACACAGTAGAAATATGCCCTTGCACTGATATGGTTATGTAATGGGGATCCTGTGTGGCTTTCTTGTCACTCCATACTTATCACTTTTTGCACGTGCATGCACACACACGCACACATATATATACACACACACCTGTACTTGCTATGTGCATATACTGGACAAATGTATATGAGTTATGTTGCATCCTAGTGTGGCCAGGCATAATCAGGACATTCTTGTTAATAGACTGTGATAAAAAGTTTGGGGCATTAATTTGGAAATAAGTGCCCAAATGGCAAATGTGGACAATAGGGCATCCTTTGGCTTTTTGTGTGTGTATGATTCATTCAGGGTCTCCCCCTGACCCCACCAGACCCGGAAAGGCTGCTCTGGGACTTGCTAACATCTATATAAATCAGGGCTGGGCAGCTGCCAGAGATCGAGAGCCCCACTGGCCCTCTGCTGAACCTCTAATTTTAACTCTAAAAATTTCACTAAAAGCCTCCCAGGGGCCATGGGAGACCATTTTGCCATTTTGTTTGTTTCCCCTGTCTGTTTTAGGCCCAGGAGAGGCCTTTTTTCAACTGAGGATCACCTACCTGTGCCTTAAAAAACAGTCTAGTTCCTCCCATGACAAAATTATTACTCATGCCTCCTAGAGAGTATGGGGAACTATCATTTTTGGTTAATTTTTAACCAACCTTTTTGAGGTGCTGGGGAACCCCTATGAACCTCAGAAATAGGATTGGGGCCACATGTGGCCCATGGATTGCATTTCTCCCCCTTTTGGTATAAATACTGCACAAGGACATTTTGCCATCCCTTGCCCTTCTGCAAATAGCGTTTCTTCCCCCAGTTTCATCCGTGCGGAAACCCACAGATTGAACCCCTTTGATGGAGAGAGGGGGACGCTTGAGAAGCAGCTTCAGATTCCTTCTGTGAGCCACCTTGGGTCTCACTCGGGGGAAAGGTGGCATATAAATAAAATAAATATGAACATACAGTGAGGCAGAAAATGGATTAATTACCATATCATTTCTCTAAACCTGAAATGCAGTCTGCTCTTCTGTCCATGGGTATATTGAAGGCAGATATTAGTCTCTCCAAAGCTATACTATAAATCTATTTGTAACTAGGAAGGTCTCAAAAAGTGACTATTGGAGTAACTTTACAGGTACCTGCTAAAATGCCATGTTGGATACTGCAATTCTGTGTTAACTGCATGGAACAACTATGTTCATGCACATACAATATAGTTCATGGACATTTTATTTCATTCTGTAAATCAAAAGATATGGAGGGGGGAGTCATTTTGGATGGCATGTTAATTCAAGTACAGCTGTGTTCCTAGGCTGTAATCCAACAGACTCTCAGCGTAGCATAAGTATCCACCTGCGGAGGTGCATCACTTAGCATTCCACAGCTTCCATCCAGAATAGCAACATTGCACAACACAGGTCAAAAACTGGAGCAGTTTCTCAATGAACGATGTGCAACACACATCTGCAATCACCATTGCGCGACCTCAGTGCACAAGCACAATGTGCAACGTTGCTTTATGCACAGCTCTGCTTCCGTCTCTGTCACCAGAATGCATCCATTGCAGCATGGTGAAAAACTTGCCCTGCATGCACAGTGTGACGTCTGCACGGGTATGTCACTAAAAGAACGCCAGCCAGCTTGTATGAATGAGATCCACCACTCTGCCACTCAGTTGGCCCATGGAGAGCAAAACTCTGCAATTCATGAAAGTGTTCTAGAGCCATCTACAGGTCTTATTCACTGTAATTGATTTCTATTTGTAGGCATAGCAGTAAGTCATTTCTGAAAGGCATGGTTTCCTGGGAATTGGGGGGGGGAGATGTAGGCTGGATATACGGCCCATTTGAAGAGGCAACCTGAAGCCAGGCATTCTGTCTAGAACTCACCTGTTATCAAAACTGCTGATAAGCACATAGAATTGTCCTGATGGATTCATTCAGAAGCCATAATTCTTTTTTTCCCCGACAGTTGTCTCATAAGTAGGGCATGGAGCCAACATACCTTCATAGCTAATGATCACTGATGAGCGATCATAGTTAATCATCATTGATGGACTTCTCATCCATAAATTGTCTAATCCTTTTTAAAAAGCTGTCCAAGACTAAGAAGAGGCCATTATAATGCATTTTTGTGGCAGCATAATGAATTCTCTAACTCAATTATAGACGCTACAAAGAAATTCTAATTGGCATCAATAATGGCTTGGTCCAAGTTTTTGTTCCAAGCCAAATCCTTGTAATCGGGGAATGGAAGAGGAGCTGTGAAGTGTTGCAATAGAAAAATCTGTCGAGACAGGCAGGTAACAACAGTGCATGGCTATCACACATGACTCACTCATTGTGTTCTAGTCAAATATTAACATGTTTCCTTCTGTCAAGCCTTGTTTCCTCATCAAAATGCAATCCCTTCAATGCTCCGTTTGGAATGGAGTTTGAAAGACAGTGGAAGTGAGAGAATGTTTTCCCTTTTTTCTTTTGTATTTCCAGTGCCTTATGTTATAATTCAGCTGCAACCATTTGTACTCCACTAAATTATAATTCAGTTAAACGGTTAAATAAATCTTGGAACACTAAACACTTAACAGGAACAAGCTTCCTAAAAACAAACAAAAGCTGAATTGGGCTGTCGTCTTTCAGGAGGTGCTTTTGTAAGTCTTGGGTTTTGAGCATGCTGGCCTTGCTCCTCCATTTGCACATATTAAATACAGGGATGACAAGCCCTCCTAAGATTTTAAATGGTTAGTTGGTTGGTTTAGCATTGAAGCCAACTGGATTATATGGTCTTTATTGGCCATATCCCTAAAACAATTTTATTATCTCCTTAGTACTGTCCCAAACCAAAAAAAAAAAAAAAAAAAGCTAACCAGTAGAGATCTTTGGGGCAAGTCCAGTATCCTGCTCTGCAGGTATAATCACCATATATCACCAGATTTTATCTTAGATGGTTACACTGACTTCGCAATCAGCTCTGCTTAGCAGTTTGAAATAGACTCTTGTCTTTCCAACTTGGTGATTACATTTTTTTTGAACAAAAGTGATTCTGCCTTAAAACTTGCCCTTTGGATTCTTTTGCCAGGTAACCCATGAAGGAAATGATTTGTATTGGGGAGGTGAGCTCCCAGTCCAACTTGTAAAACCAAATGACCACTTAAATCAGAAATGGACAGCTGTGAAGGGACAGGACCCAATTTGTACCCCCACGTCCCCCACCAGAAGACCTCATGGGGGCACCCATTATGGCTGGAAGTGACATTTCATCACTCCCAGTATTGGCTTTGGCTGAATTTCAGTCTATGAGGTTTGCAGCAGTTTTGTACCATGTTGGGGAAGGTGATAACTCACCCCAAGTTTGGGTTGGAGGAAGCTTTGGAAAGCTTCTGGAAGGGTATGAATGCTGCAATTTGTAGCCCCAAGGACTGTATCTGACTTACAGCATCATTGGAAAAGGTAACAGAGAGCAAGAAGAGGCAATCCTGCCTGAGCTTTGCGGTGTAAGTTGTATTGGGAGGGTTTTTGGGATCAATGGCCATAGTTCCAAGCAACTGCTTTACTCATATGGTGTGAATTCACAAAATCAATAATCCGTAGTTTCATGAATAGCTATGCAAAACATTTGCTTCTGTGGTTACAGACAGGAGAATATGGTGGTGATGGTGGATACTGCAGTTGTAAAACCACAAAAACTCACAAATGCCTGTGGAGCAGGAAGAAATGCATTCCCCCCCCCATCAGTACAAAACTGGGCAGTTGGCAAATCCTTTAAGCCTTTGAAAAACCTCAGCTGCTGCAAACAATGGATTCATTTAATGCCAATTGTAATGGGATTTTTATTAGGAACCAGAACAAAACCAGGACTTCCTTTCACAGTAGGGTCAATCAACACCCATCAGGTGGTAGGAATTTTACACTGTGCCACGTACCAACTGGAATTGCATAGGAACAAACTACATCAGCAGTTATTTCAGTGTCCCCTGCTCTCCCCTCTCTGCCATTTGCCCCTTCTCCTCCTGAGACCTGCCTTTAAGAAATGTATAAAGCCCTTGCCTTCCTCAGACTAAAGAGGTGGATCCGGCATGGGTAGGCAACCTTTCCCCTTTAAGGGCCGAGGGACTTCAACTCCCAGAATCCCAGGAGCTATTGGCCAACATGGGACTATTGGCCAACATGGCTGAGGCTTCTGGGAGCTGAAGTCCCTCGGCCCTTAAAGGGGAAAGGTTGCTTACCCCTGCAGATATTTGGGGAGAGTGAGCAGGATCCACCACTTTATAGTATCAAATTCTCTAACTGCTAACAGTTGTGCACACAGGTTCATTATCTGGTAGACATGATGCCAAAGGAAAAAGGAATGGGGAGGGAAGAGAAAATCAAGCATTGGACCAACAGACTTCTTCTGTGGCCAATAGATGAAGACAGCTTGGCTTCATCCTCATTCTCATGCTCTTCCTGGGAGGCATGACATAGGGCCTTTGCAGACTGCCAGAAATAGTGCAAATTGAGCCCA
>CM034701.1:199450493-199462527 GCA_020142125.1 Phrynosoma platyrhinos
CTAACCCTAAAAGTGGATTCAGTTTGCACTATTTCTGGCAGTCTGCAATCCCCAGTAGTCTCTCTGAGTAGCCTGGGGCTTAGCCAAGGGCACCACACCAAAATGGAGTCAAGGACAACTGAGATGAGGCCATGCCACTGTTGCAAAATAAGATTTAGGGGTGTTTTACAGATGTGCCATGTACTCTGTCATCAGAATTGTGTTTATAGCCGTGAATGCTTATATTCATGAAAATAAAAAAACCAGTTAGTCTTAAAACTTGCTGCCACCTTTTCCTCCCCCTCCCTCCTCCCCATTCCTTTATCCTTTTTATAGAAGAGAGAATCCATCTCCCCACTCTATTAGGATGGACCCATAGGTCATGGAGGGAATTCCTCAGGAATCATGTCCCTTGACATGTGTGTTCACGTTCCCACCCCAGAGCTAGGCCCAGAAGTATGGTCAAAAGCAAGTTACACAAATAATCCCCATTATTCAGAAAGAAGTAGACAAAGACAATCCTGTGCAAAACCAAAATCTCCTCCTCCTTCTGGAAGCACCATGAATGGAAACTATAGTAAGATTCTCATTCATTCACAAGGATGCCCATGCGCACACACACGTTTTTCAGAGGAAGTTATGATCTCAGTCTTTTTATCTTCTAGGGTGAATAGTCAGTGCCTGTTTTAGGCTGTCCTATAGCTTTCTGTGCACAGCAAAGACACCTATGCCAAGTTCCCAGTAGCTCTTCATCTGCTAGCAGCTGGCAAAAGCCAGTATGTTTCCTTTTAGTTTCTGTAGTCCCAGGACAACTGGAAGTAGGGGCTGAATCTTCTTTTTTTAAAAGCAAAGATGGAAAGCAAGCCCATTTGAAGTTGCCTTTTATCTGATTCAGGGACAGAGTCAGAACAAAAGACTGGAAAGCACTTATTCACGTTGGAAGAATGAAAGGACACAAAGTCCCACGTGCTGCACGATGGTAAAAATCTTTTATTTCTTAAAAAGCTTAACATGTTTCGAACCAATTGGCCTTCTTCAGGAACAAGTGTTTGAAATTTCTGGAGTTGCAGTTTGCACTCTTTATAGAAGTGGATCTTCTGTGGATTAGAAGGAAGGAAGCTGGATGTATCATCAAAACAAGTGTTAGGCTGCATTCACGTTACCATTTACTGGAGGATATCTGTGAAAAATTACTGGTGCTATTGTGCACCTTCAAGTTGTTTCCGACTCATGGCGACCCTAACATGGCTTATCACAAGGTTTTATTGGCAAGAGTTATTCAGAGTGGGTTTGCCTTTTGCCTACTCAGAGGCTGAGAGAGTGTCACTTGCCCAAAATCAGCCAGGGGGCTTCCATGACCGAGGCAGGTTTGAATCTTGGTCCAACACTCAAACCACTACACCACGCTGGTTGTTGTGAGCGATTACACGGGAACTGAACAGAGTTGGACAAAGTTCTCATTAACACAAGTCAACCCTTGAATCAGTTACTTGGAGCATGATCTATTCTAGACCACATGAAGTTCTCTGAAATCCTATTGATTTCAATAGGAAAGCAAAGCACAAACATATCTCCCATTAATGTCTGTGAGGGTTCACATAGTGTTTGCATTTGGTTCATTCTGCCTATTTATATAGTAGCCAAAAATATCACTGTTTCAGCAAAGAAGATCCCGGAGAAGACAGAATAATTATGTTGTTTATTGAGTGTTGTCTTTTAATGAACAAGGACTGGTGGCCCTCAGCTATGGGTCATGGATAACTTAAGACTGTTAGCTGATACACACTTACTTCAGAGTGTCACTAAATTTAATGGTGCTTACTTCTGAATAGACACATACACGATTGCAATGTAAAGAGACCCATATCCAGATACATACCAACATGAATTTAACTCACTTGAGTGGCACAAATAACATGTATCATTAATATTAGTAAGAAATGAAGCACATTGATTCCCTAGCAAATAATTTAAACACATAGTTTAACAAAATAATACATGAAGGAATAAATTAAAGACATTGTTTCCATTGCAGTATTTAAAAACATGTTTGACACACATGACAAAGCAAAATGAACCAAAACCATTTCGAATAAATAATCTGCTTTATTGTCAGTCTTAAGTTAGCAGCTAGAAGATAACGGTTGATGATGCATATTTTCCCTCATATAAACATGGGAGAAAAGTCTAAATTTTCCAGGTTTTGTTGGTAAACTTGAGCGAAGAGCAAAGTGATACAAAGCAAGGAAATGCACATGTTCAGACTTCTCTATGGTGTAGAATTTCACTAATGCAGCTAAAGAACAGTTCCAATCAATCTTCAAAATACTGAAAAGGTAAATTTTCAATATGGCTCCTTCTTCTGCCAAGCTTTGGAACTCAATTATTTAACAGTGCACAACCCCTTAGAAAAGTTTTTCACAGTGACTCACTTTTCCAGTTACAAACGCAGTCACTTCATGAGATCTGGGCTGATGATTGACTATTCAGTTATTCCTAACACATTAAAGGACATAAGGACCGACGGTTTAAAACGTGAAATGCTTGTCTAAGCTAATTAGATACATGCATTTCATTTGGTGATCCTCTCATTTCATTGACCATTTAGTTAACCACTGTTTGCTGGTTCACCAATTATTTGGATTGAGTTAGCTAAATGAATAAATTCACAGTTTCACTAACCAAGATCAGCTGGGTTTAACATTAGTGTCATCGTTTAAAGAGGTATTGCAACATTTGGAAAATAAAAACAGCACTATTCTTTTGAGATGCAAAGAAAACCTTTGACAGTGTAGAATGGTTCATAATAGAGCTGCGTGGATTTCCAAAAATTGATTACGATAATATGTTTCTGTTTCTGAGTAGGTGGGTGAGTAAACTCTGCACTACCTTATTTGCAGGAGGAAATAATTGCATTAGTGAAAAGGCCAAGTTACATAATTGCAAATCAACAGCTTTGTTGTTGTTACTTGTCGTCAAGTTGGCTTTGGTTTATGGCAACCCTATGAATGTGAGACCTACACATCACCCTGTTATTCACAGCACTGCTCAGGTCTTGCAAATTTGATTAAATCAATCCATCTGTAATGTGGATTTCCTCTTTTCCTATTGCCTTCCACTTTCCCCAGCATTATGTTTTTTCCATTGAAAATTAAGTTACACAAATAATATTTTCAAAAAACCAGGATAGACCCAACATTATCAGGAGCCAACAGCAGAAGATAGGTCAGAAAAAAAGGGTATTCAACTAATTTTTAAATAAGTGTATGGTTATCACTTACTAAATGTGTATTAATGAAGTGTGTGTGTGTGCGCACACACCTTCAAGTTGCCTATTGACTTAGGGTGAGCCTATGAACTTCATAGGGGTTTCTTAGGCAAGTAATACTCAGAGGTGGTTTTGCCAGTTCCTTCCTCTAGAACAGGGGTAGGCAACCTAAGGCCCGGGGGCCGGATGCGGCCCCCCGAGGCCTTTGGACCGGCCCCAGGCTAGTCCTGCCGCCGCCGCTGCTACTGCCCCCACTGCCACCGCCACGATGATATTGATTATTGTTATTATTACTTGTTCTTGGGGTTTTCTTGGCAAAATCTCCACAGTGGTTTTGCCAAGGCTTTTCTGGGGCTGAGAGAGTGTGCATGCATATTTTTTTAAAATTTTTGTATTTTTTTAATTTTAAATTGTTTATGTATTTATCTATCTATTTTTTGATGCTTCGGACCC
The DNA here is from genome assembly GCA_020142125.1 of Phrynosoma platyrhinos. Taxonomy (NCBI): domain Eukaryota; kingdom Metazoa; phylum Chordata; class Lepidosauria; order Squamata; family Phrynosomatidae; genus Phrynosoma; species Phrynosoma platyrhinos. The sequence goes on from CM034701.1 coordinate 199,454,194, forward strand.
CCAATTGTCTGAGAGACAGCAACCCGGCCCTTGGCTCAAAAAGGTTGCCTACCCCTGCTCTAGAATATAGCATATGGCACCTAGTATTCCTTGGCGGTCTCCAACCCAAATACTAACCAGGACTGACCTTGCTTAGCTTCCAAGATCATATGGGATTTGGTGCCTTTAGGCTGTGTTAATCAAAACATGGCACAAATGTTGTTTAACTCTGCTTTGTGTAATATATTAGATGCAGATTTTCTTGCCCCTAAAGGGAAGGGAAGGACGTCTACCTTACATTGAAGGTTTTTTTTATCAAGCTGAGGGATCCTTCTGATCGAAAATGGGAGAGACAACTTTGTCAGCCTGCTGGGAAGAAAAGCACGAATCCAGCCCAATGACCCATTACTGTATGTGGCAGTCATCGCACACATTGCTGCCATCGTTGTAATGGTTACAATAGAATGTTTCTGCATTTAGTGGAATTACGGTGACTAAAATGTTAATCCAAATAAGCAATAGTGAGATACACACAGAAATGGCCCATACACAGGTTAAGTCATGCTGCTTTAACTAGACTGCTTTTAAAACCCTATCTTTGTAGTAGTCATTGACAGATTTATTCTCCATTAATTTGTCTACCATCTTTGAAATAGTGGCCATGTCCACATCTTGTGGTAGCAAGCTCAGTGTGTTGCAGTTCGATTCAAAGTGGTGATCTGTGGACTGATGCCAGTTCTTAAGCCATTGACTGCTGGTCCCTGGCAAATTTCCAGGAAAGAAACAAACAAGTGTAGACAATAAGCACAAATATGGTGCCAGTCTCTGGCGCATTGGAGGAGGGGGGAAACTTGCCAGTCCCACACATCAGATAGCTTAACATCTTGTAGTGAGAATTTGATGCTATTTTCCTACAACTAAACTGCTGTTAGATATTATCTTTTGTTACTATGAAGAGATATAAAAGGTAGTCTACACATTCAATATTATAACAAATCTTGCGCATAGTACAGGGCACCATGGTTACCTCTTGACTCTGGCTCCTTTCTCTATTGGCGTTTTTGGTTATAATCCAAAGAAGTAATTTTCCCAAGTTCTGTATTACATACACATTCTCCCAAGCCCCTTTCATTAAATTAACAAATGGGTAAGATCACAAGTATTTGGGGAATCCATGTACACATTTGCATGCTCCTAGATCATATTAGTGTTTCATTGTATGCATGTAAAGAACTTCAGCAATAGTGAATGTTTCAGATTGCATTAGAATGCATCTAAGACACAGCTGGCATTCTTAAATAAGGTTCTTGCTGTTGTTTTAACAAAATGGTATACAACAATGACAGGTGATTAATGATCACAGATCATAATGGCAAATGACCGAGACTTCACCTGGTAGTGTTTATTTCTCACAATCACAAATATATTGTCTCTGCATTTCCTCACTGCAACCGTTCCTGTTGGGCTGGCTGTTTAGGGTATCTGTCAAGAAATGTACCCTTCCAAAGTTCTCCTTGCAGGATATTAAAAAGAAGTCTTCATACAATCTTAGTAGCTGGATAAGAAACAGATAGTATTTTTTGTAAACAATCATAAAGTATATGTGTGTGTGTGTGATGTTTTGCTGGTATTCCATAGGAATCTACCATACTGTATTAAGACTCTTGGTCCATCCAAGCTTGCTGCCATCCCCTACATATTCCTATCTCCAAAGATTTGGGCATTTCCCATCCCTCCTATGCAAGATCCTTTAAACTAGGCCTGAAGACCGAAATAGGGCTTGTATTTAAATTTAAAACACATGCCCTGCCATTTAGCTATGGTGTCTTCCACACTGAACTGCAAGGCAGCAAAAGACTCAGTGGTGAAGCATATATTTTACAAATAAGCAATCCTAGGTTTGATCCCCATCATCTCCAAAAAGGACTGGGAGAAGACCTGTGACTGAAATGCTGGAGACACACTGCTGGTCAGTGGAGGCACTACAGAACAAGATGGTTTGACGTGGCATAAGACATAAATATTTCGGTGATGATTCAGGAAATCTGCCTTGCATAGGGGCCATGCAAATAGCTTCTGTATCATCCCAATTTTAGCCTCCTGAAGGAATTCAATCCTGTCTGATCATTTCAACATTAGTGCATGCGCTATTGGAGAAGGCACATACCTGTCCATTTCTGCCCACTTCCATCAGTGTCTGGCAAGTGTTCAACAACACTGTTGACCTGGTCGTGTGTAAACAGATTACTTTCATGCTTTGTGCACAACATAATTTATTTCAACAAGTTTTCTTTGAGTCTCATTTTAACTTGTTGTACAAAGCAACCCTCTTCCTGTCTATTCGGAAGCAAGTTTCACTGAATCCAAGTCCCATTTGGGTGCCCATGAGTGCAAGCAGCTGGGTAATGAAAGGATACCTCGCACACTATTTTCCTGAGTCTTCTATTAACAAACTGGCCAGGCCTCATCTGGAGTATAGCATTCAATTCTGGGCACCTCATTTTAAGGATATAGACAAGTTTGAGCAAGTTCAGAGAAGAGCAATGAGGAAGATAAAGACTATGGAGAACAAAACATATGAGGGAGAGGCTAAAGGAGCTGGGCATGTTCAGCTTGGTGAAGAGAAGGCAGAGGGGTGAGATGATCGCATTCTTGAAATACCTCAAGATCTGTCACAAACAGGAGAGTGCAGGCTTGTTCTCTGCTGCCCCAGGGGACAGAACTAGGTCTAATGGTTTTATGTTACAGGAGGGTAGATTTTGACTAAACATTAGAAGGAACATCTTTACAGTGAGAGTGGATCAGCAAAGGAACCAACTGCCTAGCAAGGTGGTGGGGTCTCAGGACCTTTTCCAACTTTAATTTTCTATGACTGAACTCTTGTGGATATGAGCTATCATGCATTCTTTTAGACAGGTAAAACGTTTTACTTAATTCCTATTCAAGTGTGCAGAGAAAAACAACTAACTGAGTCTTGTGGAGATGTAATCCACAGCGTCAAGTATTTGTCAAGGAGCCTGACTTTTTACCTGTGATTAAAAAAACAAAATGAACTGAGAAGTATAGATGCAAGTGCCTCTAGCATACCATATGCAGAGCCCATCAGAGCAGGAAATTGCATTAGGATTTGCTGTCCGTGGATGTTCTCCCCACCTGCCTATAGATATACAAAGTAATGACCAAATAAGCAGCATTATCCTGTCTCTGCTTAATTGGTAGTATTGTATGTCCCACTGAGTACATGGAGAGTTACTTCCAGGTAGTTTTCAAAGGATCAGATCCTTAGTCAAGAGACTCAGAAGGAAGAAGAATGACATCAGTGTACATTGTATCAAGCAACTGAGAAAACCACAGGAAAAAAAATCAGAAGGCAAATAAAAAGCCTTGCAATCCACAGCGAAACTTGCTTTCTACATAGGTGGTCCATTTGTAAACAAAAAGGCAAGTTAATACATTTCAGTTAATATATTTTCTCTGACAAGGCCAAGGACTAATGGCTCCCCCCCCCCCCCCCCCCCCCCCCCCCCCCCCCCAGACAGCAGCACTTCAAACCACATATTTAAATTGCTTTAAATGCTCACCTTCACCCATGCAGGGGGAAAAATATGCTAGAAAGACGACTATCCTAAATCCAGCCCCAATTCTGTTTTTCCATGTGAAGGACAAGTTGGCTTATTTTAGAATGGAGAATATTCAAAGATTAAATAAAACCACATATGAAATTCTTGAGACCAAAGTGATGCAGTCCATGATAGGCTTACTACTTGGTTATTCCTGACTACAGAAACTGGGCATAACTGAGAACTCAGCAATGGAGCCAGGGGTCAGCAGAAGAAAGTCTCATAGAAATTTTCCTCCCCGTGGTGTGGATCCCCATGGCCAAGGTTCAGAATCCTTTATTGGTCCATAGGCTGGTCCCAAGTGCAAGTTCTGCATCCACACTGCAGAAATAATCTAGTTTAACACCGCTTTAACTGCCATGGCTTAATGCTATCCAATTCTGGGAACTGCAGTTTGTTGTGGCACAAGAGCTTTCTGATGAAAAAGGCAAAATGTCTCGCAAAACTACAGTTCTTAGAATTCCATAGCATTGAGCCAAGGCTGTTAAAGTGGTGTCAAACTGGATTGTTTTTCCAGGGCAGATGCAGCCTTGGAGACTACTGCAATTAATTCTTCAAGATCCCTCTTTGGGAAACTCCTGTGGATGTATCAGGGTTTCTGAATTACCACAGAAGGAATGTCTGGCCAAGAATATAGTTCTAACGAACAATCAGATGAACGTCTTCTAGATGTTGGACAAATAATATTTCCCAAATTATTCTAGCTGTTACAAATAACACCCACAGCAATTAATTTTGGTGAAAGGAATAAGAAAGAGACTAGCTTTGCAGGTTAACTAAACATGTTAATAATTGCCAGTCAAAATTGCTCAGTCAGCATCAACTAATCAACTGCAAGCGATAAAGATTCTCTCAGAAAGACCGATTGTTGTGTTTTCCATAGGACCCAGAAGAAAATGAAAACAAGAAAGGCAGGCTTAGGTTTTATCATTTCATTTCAAATGTGGTCCCTAACTTTTAAAAATGTTTTGCTATTTATCTGTTTATCTATAATAATGCATATAAATATGTGCACTGACCACTGCTTTCAACCTGAGATTGCTGTCACAATGTTTTAACATCAACAGAACTCAGCTAGATAAGTTTCCACCAAAAATGCTGCATCTAGAATACAGTTGCCCCTCCGTTTTCGTAGACTTCAAGTTCGCGGTCTCAATCCTTCACGGACCGGCAAGCCCCATTGGCTAAAATGGAGCGTGTGCCCATGGTGCACTATTTTAGCCAATGGGGCTTGAATATCTGCAATTTTCTGTTTTTGCAGGGTGTGTGTGTGTCCGGAACAGATCTCCCATGAAAACAGAGGAGCGACTGTAATTCTGATATGAGCCCTGCACTGAATCCCTACCACTAGGCAGGAAGAAGGATATGGCATCACAGCCATGAAAAACTAGAAAGCCATTGTGACATCCCTGGTGCCAGGTAACACTTTCAAAACATATTGATCAGGAGATGCTTTGTTTCTCCTATTTGATGGCAGACCTGGTCTTTTCTAATTCAGAGAAGCAAGCTGCTTCCAGCAAAAAGGTGGTACCACTAGAATTAGAATGCAAATTATTAATTCAGTTTTAATACTACAGTCCAAGATGGGTTTCCAAACTTCCTTTCCAAGGGCTGACAACAAAGTTGTTATCTTAATTTCTTATCAAGGTAAAAGCCTTGCAAATATTTGTTTCAACTTCAATCAGGACAATACTAGTATCTGCTTCACTAAATGGAATCACTGTTTCCATTTAATGAAATCTGAGTATTTGTATGGTATTGATTAAATGAGAGATAAACCCTTTCAAACCAGAAAGGGATCACATGTACGTCTCTACTTAGCAATAATGTAAAGTTCTCTGAAGAGAGAGCCATAAATATGCCATTTCATTCTGTTTTCTATTCGTCTTCAGAGCTCCCATTCCTATATGTCAAGTATGGACCCCCAGATTTTTGCTGAACTGCAGCTCCCAGGAAAACTTAACCATTGGCTATACTGGCTAGGGCAGATGGGAACTGCAGTATGTCAACTTTTGGAGGGCTGCGGCTTACCACTCCTGGCAAAGGCTGATACATTACAGTCCTACATACCTTGTCATATACAGCTATGCAAAGGGACAGATATAAGGATCCCACCACAGAAAGGACAGCCAATCTGCTCTGCTGTCCAAATGAACAGAAACAGGCTCCCTGTTCCATCATATTAGGCACATGTTAGGATGGGTACACTGGATTCTAATTCTGACACAACAAAACACTGGCAATGTATACTAGTGAGAGGGGGGAAAAAAGGGTGTTTCAAGGAGTTTTGGTAACATGAAGAACAGAACTGAGTATCTCTTTCCCTCTCTCTGACGCTCCAGCAGTACAAAAGCAATGTTGTGCCCTTAAGGTGTGAAGATTTTATTGGTTTTGAAAAAAGACAAAAACATAAATGCTGGTAATGAAGTAATCGGTATGTAACTGTGAGATGCCCACTGTGTTGCTTAATGTGCAAAGTAGTCTACAGTGGCTTGAATTTTGCTTCAGAACCACCTGTTGAATTGTGAGCAGACTGGCACAATTTTGATGGGCAGATTTCTGAAATGTCAGACCTACTTTCTTAAAAGGCGTTTTCTGAACAGGCGGAAATTTTTACTGTAGTAGATGCCTGTGCTTAGTCTGAAATATGTAAACAACTAATATTGTTTCATAACCATCCCCTACCTAGTTATAAATGTCAACAGAAGCTCAATCATGTTAATACAATCCACTTGGCAAAGTGTGGTGCTTTTTTCTTTCTTTCTCATGCAGAGATTCAGATAGAGTTAAATCTGTTTCTGCCCTAGTTTGCTCCAGAATCAGAGAAGGTTTTTTTCCATTGGTAGGAAACCATTTCCTACTACCAATAAGAAACAGTAGGATTGTATTATGGTTTTCAAAAATATCACGTTTTCAAGCATTACTCAATGCAATGCTTCCCCATCACCCTGGCTATTGCAACAGATGTTCCTAGTTTCAAAAGTTATGAGGGATATCAAACTATAGTGGTACAACACTAATGAAACAAAAAACATTCTGTTTTCTGTGGTGTGGACAGGAAACATTCAGACATAAATTCAACAATGACAGCTCAATGGCTGCCAAGTTATAGCTGACTTGGTAGATATGTTGTATGTGAAAGGTGATGTTTGATTTTTGGTTTGGGTAGTCTTTACAAAAGTTTATGGCCCAGAGCAAAATGTAATCAGAACAGAAGCAACATGATAAAGGCCTGATGAACTTGAATTACCATGAGCTTAAAACAGCATCAGCAGATAGGTCTCAACAAAGTATCTTGAGACACTTGGAAGCTGTTGCCTATCTCATAGCCACTTTTTTGTGTGGAACGTGCTATATTTACATACACACCTGATTGCTACTTCCTTCTTCGATGATGGATGATGGAACAGTATCTTGTTTGCAGAGGTTTTCTACCACACCACCAGTTGTAATGATGGTAGTTTTACAGGTTCCATGTTTCCAGTAGGACAATTCACATCTGTTAAATCTGTTATCTGAATAAATTTGCAAAGCTCCTGAATAAATTGGTAAAATTAGCAATGGCTCACCTTTCATCTTGCAAACTGTGGCATCTTAGATACAATGTGACAGTACTCAGGTTTGTTGTGTAGCAGGTTTCATGCAGGTACATATATGCAGACGCAGGAATGCATTAAAGAAATGTAACACAAAAATTAGCCTATCAATCCTGCCATTCTTTTTTTGAAAACTTTTTTCTGCATATGCAATTTTAAATGTTTCCCATACCTTGTTTTGTTATGTATCAGCCTTCCCTAACCTCTGGTTTAATAACATTTTAGTTTTAGTGAGCTGTTTGTATTTTATCTTCTTGTTTACAAGGCACATTAAGGTTTGGTTTAGTTAGATTCATTCATTTTAAATTGATTTGTTACCTTAAATATAATTACAATCCAAGCTGTGAAGATCAGACCACCATGCATAGGGTGAAGGACAGCAAGAGAGCAACCCTATTTAGGCTAAAAGGGTATACATGCAGATACATGGTATTTTTCATCACTGTGCACTGGCTTTCTACAAATGTGTAATGATGGTTGAATCAATACATATATGAACTTTGGGAACAACAGAAAATAATGGCGATACTGAGCGCATTGGATATTCAAAGGTCAGAGACTTTCCTGCATTTTGATGTAACAAAAAGCTACTGCTATGAGAACAAGTCTAACTGTGCCTTGGCTTGCATGCTCCCCTATCCTCTCCTCCTCCAGTGTGGCTGCAAGGAGAAGGTTGGAAGATTTTGCTTCCATTTTGAATTAACCCACACAGTTATACACAGTTACAACCAAATCTTACAGTATGGTTAATATTAACTGTAGTTTGTTGGAACAATCCAGCTCTCAAAATTTAAATTTGAGAGCCGTAAGCTATAGACTAACCTATTTGTTTTGGTTTAGAAAGATAGCTGAACGGTGGCTAGTAAAAAATGGAACAAAAAGCTTCCAGAGTCTCCCTTGTTGCCATACAAGGTAGAATACTCTGAGATTAAGGCTCTCCAAGAGTTATACTTGTATCAGGCCCAAGTGCATCCTGTAAATGGTTGAAAAAATAAAGCAAAAGTTGGCTCAAAATTCCACTGGGAATATTTTTTAATTTCCATTAAGTTATATCTGCTTCTTCTTTGTGCTTAGAGAGAACCTTTGACTCGGGAGCTGTTCCAATCAGGGGTGGGACTCATACAGCCTTCCAGAGGTTG
>CM034701.1:199462627-199486729 GCA_020142125.1 Phrynosoma platyrhinos
GCCCTTAAAGGGGAAAGGTTGCAGGCATAGTGCCTACATCTAATCTACAATCACCATGTATTTATGGAGCTTGTGCTTCATAATCTCAAATTGGAAAATCTGGATGAAATCCCAAATTGTCGGTGCACATGTTAGGATATGGGGTGAAATGAAGCATTTCTTCTCCACAGTGACTCAGAATAATATGCTAAGTCTCTATATAGGTATGTCTCAGGTAGAAGCCAAAAAGAGAAAGCAGCAAAGTTTTTCTGTAAAATCCTCTACAGGATGTAACTTACCCTTTTATCCCCACGTATGACAGTGGCAGAAAGAAGACATGATGAAAGACTAAAGCAGTGTATATTATTTAACATCAAAAGAGATCCATTTGAATGTTACATGTGAGGCATAATAGGAATGTGAATTACTGACTTACTAGGAAATTGAAACGCGGTGCAGGCATAAAGCTTCAAATGCTCTAAGATGGAGAGCCACTTCTCCAGTTGTCAGGAACTGTAATGCAAGACTTGTAATTGCATTTTCTTATATAGAGTGCAAGGATTGCTATACATTTCTATGCTTGTCTAAGTGTGCATGTAAGTTGGCTGTGTGTGTGTGTGTGTATGTGGAGGAAAGTAGTCTTAAATATAGTTCACCAGAATACCTTTCTAAGCTGAAAATGGCCTGCAAATGCCAATTCATAAGTACCTTGCCCAGTCTACGCCTGTGGCTTTTAGGCAGTAGTGTCACCTTTACTATTTTTAAATTTGTTTTCATTTGGAACCCTAAGAATAAATAATTACACACAAATAAGATGCTTCTAACAATAAATGCAAAAAGGACAGGAAATATTTCAAGTAAGCTACATTTGGCTTAAGATCAGCTGGCTCACTACAGACTTCACAAATGCCATTTAGCCTTCAATATTCTTACATACCAATATACCTTTGGCCCCAGCTATTCAAAATCCAAATGGCAAGTATAAGACAATTTCTTTCAGTAAACAATTCTGCCCTGGCAGCCCCTTACGTTGTCTTGCAAGCATTCGTTCCACAGCTTGGAAAGGGATCTGTGCAGGTTTGCCAGCATTCTGCCTTCGAGTCATGTGTTCTGGTAGGACAGTTCAAACATGTTGCAAGCCTCTTCCAGGCTCTCATCTATGTTGAGTCTTCGCCAGAAAGACTTCTGCTTCATCTGCAGCTCCCTCCTCACACATCTGGGGCACGGAACAGCCTTCACCTTGCATTCAGAATGGAAGACAGCCCCACAGCTCTCGCACCTATGGGCACAGAAGTCATACATTGGTAGATTCAGGGTACTAGTTTCTGTCCCCACTACCCAGAGACTTAGGGCCTTTGCAGATTGCCAGAAATAGTGCAAATTGAGTCCACTTTAAGGGTTAGAGTTAGTGCTAGGGAATCATGGGAATTGTTGTTTTTTTCTGAGACATTGAGCCTTCTCTGTCAGAGAGCTCTGGTGCCACAATAAAATACAGTTCCCATGATTCCCTAACCCTAACCCTAACCCTAACCCTTAAAGTGGACTCAATTTGCACTATTTCTAGCAGTCTGCAAAGGCCCTTACTGAAGAAGTCTCTTTTCTTGGACTAAAAATCAATGATCATGCTGGGCTAGGAGCTGTAGTCCAAAAAGTAACTTTTGCAACCTCTGGTTCTAACCCTTGAAAGCCAGTCTCATAGAGAAACCTGCAGACCCCTCTGAATCCGTATGGAAATGGACAGACAGGCCAAAAGAAGAGTTCTCTGTACACTTGTCTCAGGTATGTAGACAATTCAGCATGGAAGTTATGCCACAATCCCGCATGCAATTGCTGAAGTCGGTGAAGTTTAAGCAACCTCACGACATGCAGAATTGCAGCTGTTAGCATAGGCTGAATCTCAAAGCCTCTTACAGATTTTACACGCTTAACTTAAACATGTCATTCTGTTCTTCACTAGACTGGGACACATGTGAGCAACCCAAGCCAGGGCCTAGATGACAGCCAAAGAAAACAGGGGTGACTTTACAATTTTAAATCATCCACATTTGACACTAATGCTGACTTTATCAAGCTAATTCCCCTTTCATTAGTGATTTACTGTTCCTTGGGAATTGCAGGGACTAATGATTGATGAGAGTGTCATTTTGCATTCATTCATGGCCTCTCCCTTTCCCTCTTTTGATCATTCTCCTCAGTCAACTGGAGAATGTAAAAGCTTATCAGGAATTTCTGTTGAAATGGACGCCTGAAGGATTATGCAAGAGTGAAGCACACCTGCCGTTGCTACCCAGATACATTAAACCAGGCGTCCTGATGGGGTGGGAGGAACGAAGATTAATGATTTGAAAATTATGAGTAAATACATCACTCAAGCAATTTGCAAGAAAGAAAAAAAGTCCCCAAACCATCAGTAATCAACTTGTTCCTTGATAAAATGAACACAAAGAAGGAACAATGAGACCCTTATAGTTGTTGTTATTGTTGTGGCTCTTTACATGTTTTGTATAGTTTGAATTAACTGTATTTTACATTTTATTGTTTTAAACAGTTTTGGGAACCACCATGGGGAGGCTGGGGTATGGACAACATTACAGAAATATTTTAAATAAATATATGAGTTAAATCATATTGGGAAGTGTAAGTGTAAACTATACATTTTATAGGCTTCACTTAAAATCCCATCACCATTTATTGTTCCAAGCCCCCACATGTTCCACAATTAACCTACACTTCAACTTCCAAATTAATGCTCAAGAAATATAGAGCAATTATACTGAAAGGAAAGTTAGTTATTCCAGAAGAGCAGATTAATTAGTGTGAAAATTTGACATGCAAGAATCAAAAAGATGGAACGCTTTTAGGATTTTTAGATAATTATCTTTTTTGTTGTTGTTGTGTTTGGTGTTTTTTTTAAAAACAACAACAACAACAACAACAAAACCTTTTGTCACTTTTTGAGCAAAAACAGTGATATGGGAGAATCGGAGGGATTCTGTGAAGGCTCCTTACATAAAAAGTGGTATTTTATGCAAAACATTGGGTTTTTTTTGGCAGAAAATACTTTTTCTACAAAAATACCCTTGTAGGATTTTCACAAAAAAACAGTCCCCAAAATGCAATAAATTTTGACAGTTTTTCTTAATGGGATGTCTTGACATATTGAGACACTGTTTCCCAATGAAGGAAAAGCACATTTACAAATACTCTTTAATACCCTAGGACACACTGACCCAAACCTACTGTCCATGCTGATTTAGAAATAACCATCTTCAAGAGTAAAGGGGTTCGTTTTTGACATGAACGGGATTTCAGCCTTCTTCAGTGACACTAATTTATCTCATACTGAATGAACTTTTTCAGACAAAGTCATACTGGCCAGTGGCACACTGGGCATGAAAATGCCATTCAGTCTTTGGGATGTACAGAGAGTTAAAAAGTCCAAATCACATATATAATGCTAGTCTGTGGCTGACCAGGGAAAGAATCTTGGGATTGTCATGAAGAACTCAATGAGAATGGAAAATAAAACTATCAATATCACAATGCATTTTCATAAACCTATAGGAGGAAAATCAACGCATATGAGATGTGGTGCTGGAGAAGAGTGCTGAGGATCCCACAGACAGCGAAAAGGACAAACAAGTGCATCCTAGAGCAGATCAAGCCAGAAATATCCCTAGAAGCCAAGATGACAAGACTTAGACTGTCATACTTTAGACACATCATGAGAAGGCCTGAATCGTTGGAAAAGACAATCATGTTAGGAAAGGTGGAGGGAAGTAGAAAGAGAGGAAGGCCACATGCTAGATGGATGGACTTTATTAAAGAGACCATGAATATGAGTTTGCAGGAGCTGGGCAGAGCAGTGGAGGACAGGGGAACCTGAAGATGTCTCATCCATGGGTTGAGATCGACGTGAAGGCAGTTAACAATAATAAATGGTGTAACCACACTTAGAACACTGTATGCAATTCTGAATATCACATACCAAAAAGTCAGTGTAGAAATAAGAAAAAAAATGCAGAAAAGAGCAACTCTAATTATCAAAAAGCTGGAGCAACTCCCTCATGAGGAATGTTTACAACAACAGGGGCTCTTTAGCATAAAAAGAAGAGAAGTGGAAGGATGACAAAGGTGCAGACCGAGAAAGTGTAGAGTATCAATCAGTGAAGCTGAATGGGACAAGACTCAGGATATAAATAATTTTAGGCACCAGTTGTGAATGCTCAAGATGGAATCACGTTATAGCCAATTAAAAGTCTGTGTTCAGAAAATAATATTCCTCTATAAACTAATTGTGTTGCCAATTCTCATTGCAAAAGCATGCATTATAGCTAATAATAATAATAATAATAATAATAATAATAATAATAATAATATGTATTTATATCCCGCCCCTCTGAGATGGGTGGCTAACAAAGATAAAAGTACGATACATCCCAAACCTATCCCCACCCCCCTTAAAAGGATATTAAATCAAATAGAAGTTAAAAGCCAAATAAAATAAAATTGCAGCGATTAGCTGCAACAATAGTAATAACAATAAAATGAAGAAAAATGGCGACACTATACTGCATTAGGGGAGACTCTAGGAGGACTCTCCCAAAAGAGTTCTTGAGGCCGGGATTATCTATCTCAGAAAGGCCTGGCGGAAGAGATCCATCTTGACAACTTTTTAAAGGCTGTCAAAGGATGTCAACTGGTGGATCTCTTCCAACAGCCATTCCATAATCTGGGGTGACAACAGAAAAAGCCCTCTGGGAGGTAGCCGAGAGCCTAGATTTTTGTGGCTGCAGCAGATTCCTCCCAGAGGACTGGATAGAGTGGGGAGGATTATAAGGGAGAAGGCAGTCCCGGAGATAGTTTGGACCCAAGCCATTTAGGGCTTTAAAGGTGATAACCAACACCTTATACTGGGCCCGGAAACTAATAGGTAGTCAGTGGAGGGACCTTAAAACTTGGAGTAATATGGTCCCTCCTAGATGTTCCTGACACTATTCTGGCTGAACTTACTCTATTTGGAAAACTGTAACAGAGAATTCTGGACTAGTTCTCTTTTGTTCTTATCCAGTAGGGCTCTTATGTTTTTGCTGTGTGAAGGAATCTTGATTATTCCCATTCCTAGTAAAAAACAACAACACAGTAGCAACTATAGGTTGAGGGAAAGGAATATGGCATTTCAACTAACTTCGTTAGTTTTGTGTTGCAGAATTTTATTATAGCCAAGGATAATCAAGGGGGAGAAGAAACCACAAACCCGAGCTGAACTCACCACACCTAGAGGAGCTGTGTGCTTTCGTTTCCGATTAAGGATGGCCCTAAGACAAACCTATTATGGGGTTTTCTGACAAGATTTGTCCAGAGGGGATTTGCCTTTGCCTTTCTCTGAGGCTGAGTGAGGATGGCTTGTCCAAATTCACCCAGTGGGTTTCCATGGTTTAGCAGGGATTTGAACCCTGGTCTCCAGAGTCCTAACCCAACAACTAAACACTACATCATGCTAATTTTACACACTTAGCATTGGCAAGTGAAATAAGGAAGTGCCTATTCCTTTAACAATTTTGTAGAAGGCGGCATTTCAGCAGGTGTTGCTCCCTTGACCCCACCTAAATGCACCTGAAGCTTCTGGCTGCAGTGTAGTGTATAGCATAATTTCTATAGAGAGTCACAAAGAAATGTGTTCTCAGAATTTCAGTCAATGCCAATTTTTCTGCCACCTGTTTTTCTCTTGCCCAATGCCACAACCTAGGACTCCACCTCCCCCTTTTTAAACATCCCTGAGGGCAAAGAGATGCCCCTGTGCTGGGAAAAGGGGTGTTTCAGGGACACATCTGTTCTGATATTTATTTACCGAAGAGACTGAATATTAATATTCCTTTATTCTCTTCTTCTCAGATCTTTTTGTGAAGCATAAATAGAATGGCATTGTGGAGAATGCATCTGTTGCTTTGAAAATGACACTAAGCAAAACCTTTAAACAAGCAGCAACAGAGTCATTCCTGGGCAGTCTTTCTGTGCTTACAAAAGGCTGCAGAAGGGTGGAACACTGCATGGCTTATTCATATAGTGTTAGTGCTGTAAACATCTTTGAACCTCTAGCGATTCCCAAACTTTGGTCCTCCAGGTGTTTTGGACTTCAGCTCCAAGAAGCCCGAGTCAGCTTGGCCAAACAGTCAGGAATTCTGGGAGCTGAAGTCCAAAACACCTGCAAGACCAAAGTTTGGGAACCACTGCTCTAAAGTGAACGTCTTTATTTTTAAAATGCATCAGGATTACACTCCTGGACGAGAGCACAGGAGACCTCAGTGGTGATACAGACAACAGATAGGGAAAACACAATTATTTTCCTCAACCTACTGTCCCAGCTAGACATGTGAAGGCCTGGGACAATTTGAAGGGGAAAGCCTTTTTCCCTGCAGAAAAACTGGGGGAAAATGAGATTATGGAATATTTTCCGTAAGAACAAACTATGTAAGACAAGATGTTCATATATTTATTGCCGCCCCCCCCCCAATAATTTCTAAAAACTAAGTGGGAGGATGGCTTTTATGTCAGACTGTGTACAGTATCAGATCATTGCAATTCCTAGTCTTGATTTATATTTCTTGGTTCCTTTTACGGAAGAGGGTGTTATGTCTGCTTGAGACTATGCAAAACTAGTCAAGATAGATATTTTTTCCTCTTTTACTAACATACATGGGTTGGGCAATGGGGGAGTGTTGTTTGTTCCTCAAACTGGCAAATGTGAGACCTTTAACCTCTGAGACACTTTTTGTTGGAAGAGACATCTCTCTTGGGCCTAAAATGGCCCAGAGGGGACCAAGGACATAACAAAATGGCCCACCACTTTGTGGTGTTGATAGCACCTGGGGGCAAAAAATAATCTTTTCCCCCCAGAAGGTGTGATAGGAATGCAAGATCCTCTAGGCCAGTGTAGCTCTTTATCCCTCCAAAATTGTCCACCTTGACGTACAGTATCAAAGCACTGCAATTCCTAGTCCTGCTCCCTTTTACTAATTCTTTTAATAGAATAAGTACTTATGTCTGCTTGACATTATAGAGGGAGGAGAAGAGGGAACAAAATTATTTTCTTTGTTATACTAATGTTGGTTCCTTCTATTTTCATTATACGGTCATTATACTCTGTATCCATGGATTCAAGCTTCCACAGCTTGAAAATATTCAAAAATATATAAATTCCAAAAAGCAAATTTTGATTTTGCCATTTTGTACAGAGGCACCATTTTACTATCCACTGAATTTAATGGGACTTGAAAATCCAGGGATTTTTGTGTCCATGGGGGGTCCTAGAACCAAACCCCAGTGGATACCAAAGGCCCACTGTATTTTATCTGCTCCTAATAAACTGGAATAAACTGGCAAAGCCAAAGAAATTGCTTACAAATCTGATAAGTCCAAAATCTTTTAGCTCCATTTGTAAAAAAAGATAAGTAAATTCAAATTATAATCATTGCCTGAAAAAAGGCAATTTTAATATACCAAACATGATAATTTTACACCAAAGTATATATGATATATTTCTAAAGTAAGAAGGTGACTTTATCTGTAAATGATATGAATATCACATGTGTTCCAGTCTTTATGAACATTTTTGGGCTTTTATTTCTTAAAAATAAAATAAAAAGGACAGTGGTCACTTCCCTCTGGCTTAAAAATTTTCAGAAATTTTACATCTCCACTCTAGACAACTGAAAATACTTTTCTTTATCCTCATGCTCTAAGCTGTTTTGTCTCTCAATGTTTGTTTTTTTCTTCCTCAAAATAGTCAAGGTCCAAAGACAGACTTCATTTTAAGGCAAATTCTATTTTTGGAGCAAAACTCTGGCTCTGGGGACCTTTGCTTGCTACGTGGTGATCTTGGACAAATTTGCAACAGAACTCCATATGCCTAGTGAAGTTTTTAACATTGAGGGCATTTCCATACTTTAAATTTGAGACCAAAGCCCTCTTGACCAGGCAGATCCTGTATCCTCTGTGACTTTCCAATTATTTGTGACCAACTGGGAAATGAGGTCTTAACACTGTAATAAGAAAATATATCCAATTTAACTTTATTTCTCTCTCTTTGTGCTAATACTTTAGATTTGTCTATGCCACTCCTGCATAGTTCACCCTGTAATTTTATACTTTGAAGATCCCTGTTGCACAGAGCAACCACAGCCCTGCCTTGCTATTCCCCTAACACCCTCCCTGCTCCTTAACTCTAACCTCCATCCTCATCCTGCCCTTCCCTACCTCTGTTATTTCTTTTTTAAAATAGTGCATTGGCCCAAATATTGGCAGGCTGGCATACTCCTCCTCCCTAAAATATATGTCATAAAACAATTTACATGGTTTACCTGTGGCCATTTTTCTTGGCTAACTTCTTCCCTTTTACTGTTGTATAGCATATGGACTCTATGAAAGGTCTCTATGGTTCTTGATTTCCACAGAGGTGATTAAAAACGAGTGACCACATTGTATTCAAGAGGATTTCTTAGCATGGTAGTAAATGGGCCACATGAACCTATTGTTTTATTTTCTATATGTTCTGGTGTCTTGAATTCACAAAAAAGAAGTTTGCTTTTTAAAAAATTAGTCATAAAATGCATTGCCTTGTGAACTATTGCATGTGAAAAAGGATTTGTTCACAGACACAGGCACTAAAATGTAAAAGGACAGCAAGACAAAAAGACCCTGATGGCTGAACAGTAACTTCAAGGATAAGGTTATTGTATTGTAACTTCAGGGATAAGGTTTTTGTATCAGAAGGCCAAGAATTCAGCAATCTGCAGCAAGGTCTGAAGAGCAGGAGAGAGCAAGCACTCCTGGTTGACAACAGAGAATGGCCAGGCTCCCAAAATGGCAGTGAATGTGTGGTCTAGGCAGGCAAAGGATCAGAAACAGAAACTCCTATGAAGAAAAATGAAGAGCAGGAGTGCAGTCTGGCAGGCAGAGTCTCCCCACTGGGAAAGAAATTGCTTAGATTAAGGAACAGGCCCTGAAGTGGATACTCCACAGGGCCAGATAGACTCACTACCTATCTCCCTATGGGCTGCAAGGGTGGGTCTTCTAATGCTATGGAGGTGACACCTCTGGGTGACACAATTCAGCTTGCCATATTTTCAGCGGGTGAATGGCACCAGTGATGGATGGGGTCAGGTGCCTGCTACTGTCCCAGTTCAAGAACGCTTACAGCATTCTTGAACTTACACTATGTTCCCATTGCTGGAAACCACATCATCAAGAAACTGGGAACAAGAAACTGGTCAACACTGACCAGCAAAGTAGTCAGGAATTTCCTCTTCCTAAACATTTAACTATATCTGCATTCTTAAGGAAGCACTCTGTTTTAAAAAAGTATTTGCTGAACCATGTCAGTGACAGAGCTCAGTTCTTAAAGCTGTGCAAAATCACACTTTAAAACCTTTAAAGCCTATGCAAACTGTTAAAGGCAGCAGATGAGGAGACAGCCCTGGTTGAGTGTGGGTGCACACCAACAGGAGGAGGGCATTTGGCAAGTTCATAAGCCAGTAGGATAGTCTAAGCAATCCACTTTGCTAACCTTTGAGAGGAAACAGGGTGGCCTTTTTCTAGGTCCACCGTAACAAACAAACAACTTGTTGGTCAACCTGAACTCAGCAGAACATTGAACATAAAACGCCAGAGCATGGAGAATATCAAGGGTGTGCACTGTCTTTTCCAGAGATGTGGAAGGATCTGGATAAAAGGTGGGCAACACAATGTCTTGAGAAAGGTGGAAAGGAAATACCACCTTAGGGAGAAAAGAGATGTCTGGTCTGAGGACCACCTTTTCTCTGTGAAAGATCAGAAGGGGCTCATCTGAGCATAGTGCAGTCAGCTCAGAGGACCTCCTGGCTGAAGTGATAGCCACAAGAAACATTACCTTGAGTGTGGGTAGTCTCAGAGAGGCCAAGCCCAGAGGTTCAAAGGACAGCCTAATAAGGTGCGTGAGCACCAACCAAGGAGCCAGTAGAGGCAGCAGAGGGTACAGGTGATGTAGACCCTTAAAAATCTCTTCAGAGTAGGTGAGGTGAAGAGCTTAGCAGATGGTGAACCAGGGGGCTAGTTGGCCATGATAGCTGACAAGTAGACTTTGAGGGATGAGAAGGCCAGCCCTTGGACACGCAGATGGAGAAGGAACTGTAAGGCTGTGGAGAGTTGAACAGGTGAAGAGGGCTCAGCTCTGGTCATGGCAAAGGCACAGAAACTTCAATTTGTAGGAGTAAGACCTCTTGGTAGAGTCTTTCTTGGAAGCAGGGAGCACCTACAGAAGTTCTGGAACGGTCAAGACAGGATTCTTCAAGCTGTCATGTGGAGGCTGCATAGGTCTGGGTGAAGGACTGTGGCGTTGGAGTGAGAGAGAAGGTCCAGCCAGTTCAGGGGAGGGAAGGCATAAAGGAAGTGACGGCTCCAACTCAAAAGGAAGGTGTCTCCTAGAGAGCCTGTCCCTAGACCTGCTCTGATGCAGAATAGTGGACACTATGCATTCTCTGGAATAGCAAAGAGATTTAGGCAAGGTGTCCCCCATCGAGAGGTTATCAGGTGAAATGCCTCCTGTGATAGTGTCCATTCGTGTTGAAGAGCCTTGTCTCAGCTGAGAGAGTCTGCTAGAACATTGTCCTTGCTGGTCAGATGAATGGCCACTAGAGGATGGCACCACATCCAGAGCTATGTAGCAAGATGGAGAAGCACAGAGGAATAGGTTCTATCCTGTTTGTTGATATTACAGACTGTGATGACCCTGTGATGGAAATAATTCTCAAAGGCTCGAAAGACCTTGATGACAGCCAAGAGCTCCAGGGCATTGATGTGCATCTCCACTTCTGAAGGGGACCAGCGACCTTGTACACAGAGATCTGGGTAATGGGAGGTGTCTGTGGTGACCATCCTGGAAAGTTCTGGAGGTTGGAAGGGCATTCCTCTGAGGATGTTCCTGGGGACCAACCGCCACAGAAAGGGGGTATGCACATGTTGAGGAAGTGTTAGCTTCTTGGACTGTCTGTTGTTGACATGGTCAAAGACAGAAAGAAACCATTCTTGTAATAGGCAAAACCTTAGGCACACCAACTAGGTCACGACTGTGGTTGAGGCCATGAGGCCTAGAAGATGTTGAATGTCTCTCACTGTAGGATGGTCCATACGGAGAAAAGAGTGAAGGTTTCCCCAAAGGGCTTCTGTCCTTCTGCTGGGCAGGTAGGCCTGAGCCATAACAGAATCCAGAGACGTGCTGATGTACTCTATCACTCTAACCAGTTCCAAGATGGACTTGGAGGAATTTACTGTGAGGCCCAAGTCAGTGAGAAGGGAAAGAGTGGACATCTCAGAACAACTGTGTGCGAGAGGACGAGACCAATCATCCAAATAAGGGAATATTTTGATCCCTTGGACGTGGAGGTGAGAGATGACCACTGCCATACATTTTGTGAAAACTCGAGGGGTGGTAGAGAGGCCGAAGGGCAGGATGGTATATTGATGGAGATCTCTATCCACTGCAAAGTGAAGATATCTGCAATGTTAAGGCCAAATGGCAATGTGAAAGTAAGCATCTTTCAGGCCAATCGACATGAACCAATCCCCCAGATGGAGAAAGGGGATGCCGGATTGCAGAGTCACCATCTTCAACTTGCGTGGTGAGATGCAGCAATTAACACCCCTGAGACTGAGGATGGGATGGATCCTGCCATCCTTCCTCAAGCACTGTGAAATATTTGGAGAAATAACCCTCCATCCTGCCTCTGTCTGGGATGCATTGAATGACGCCTTTGTCAAAAAGGGAGGAGATCTCCTCTTAAGAGGAGGGGAGGAAGGTGTAGAGTGAAAAATGCAAGAGCTGCAGTACTTGCAAATTCTATGGTGTAACCCAAGCGTATGATGGTGAGGATCCAGGTATCTGTGGTGATTTGCTGCCAGTTGTTGTAGAAGTGGCGAAGTTTTGAGAAATGATAAGCTGGCAGTGGGGAGGGGGTTGGAGAAACAGGGGATGGTGTCATGCCCATAGATCCATCAAAAGTGTAATTTGGAGGAGGATGGTTTTTTTGAACACTGTTGTTGTTGGCCTTGAGGGTAGTGCGGTTTATAGGGCCTTTGAGAAGATTGTTGAGAAGAGCCACTGTATTGAGCTAGATCTGGAGTAGCTGAATGAGGATGGCTGGTATTGTTGTTTTTGGCCAGTAACACCCAACCTCCTGCCTGTGAGGCAAGTTTTAGCTAAAGTGTCCAGAGACTCGTTGGTTTTGGCAGCAAAGAGACCCTCTTCTTCAAAGGGCAGCTCTTCAATACTCTTCTTAGCCTCCTCGGAGAGATCAGTAGATCTGAGCCAAGCATGAAGACAGAGTGCCACTGCACCTGAAATCACTTGGGCTACGCAGTCCACAAAGTGTCTTGCTGAGTGGATTTGCTGGTTGACCAGAGAGAGAGCTTCAGTGTAGAAATCAAAGGCAGCTGTCTTTTGTTCTTCTGGCAAGAAGGGGATGAAAGCTTCCATCTTGTCCCACAGAAACTTCTAGTAGGCACCCATGCAAGCCTGCATGCTACCAACCTTGGCAGAAAGGGCAGCTGAGAAGTAGAAAGGAGGCCCAAAAATATCAAGCTGTCTACCTTCTTTATCAACGGGGTCAGAATGTATTTTGCCAGAAGATTTAGAGGTAGACTCAACCACCAAGGAGTTCGATGTAGGGTGGGTGAAGAGATAAGGTGCTGTGTCAGGCTGAATCTAGTACAGACCTTTGAGCCTCTTTGCAGCAGGTGGAACAGAAGAAGGCTTTGCCCAGGAAAGATTCATGAAATCAGACAATGAGGGACAGCTGGTGAGGCCGTAGTAGTGTTGATAGTTTTTTGCTGGTTTGAGAGCAACCTTGACCTGGAGACCTAGAACCCGAGCCATCTTCTGAACCACATTGGAGAACAATTGAACATCCTTGTTCGGAGACTGGAGGGCCATATCCTCAACTTCCTCCTGAGGTTGAAGCAATTAGGGGAGACGGCAAGCCTGGTGACAGTTCAGTGTCATAAGCCAACTCTTCAGTAGATTGTTGAGGAATGGCAGGAGTAGCAAGTTGAGGAGCTTGTGTGGTGCTAGGAACAGGCATGACCTGAGGCATTGACTTTAAGGAAACAATTGGAATGATAGCGGGAATTGGTGTCGGGATCGACGTCGTAAATGGGATCTGAGCTGCCAGTATTGGTGGCTGAACTGGAGATGCTGGTGGACGAGAGACCATTGGTAATACAAGGTGGTGGTGAAGGCACTCTGACAGAATGGTAGTCTGGCCTAGGATCAGATCAAGAGCGGGAACGAGCTCGATATCTAGAGGAAGAGTGATAATAAAGCTCCCTATGGTGATAGCCCTGTAGGATTAATAAGATGGATATTCCCTCCAATATTCTTAGGCTCGATAATGATCAATACAGGATACCAAGGTGTAAAGTGAATTTTTATAGCACAGCTTTAATGAGGACAGTGACAATTCCATCTCGTTCCGCAATGGTGTTGGGGAGCGATGAAATCAAGCCAGAGACACTTCACGGCATTGATGGGCTGAAGCCTAGAGTGAAAGCCTATAGGCCCTAGCCCGAGAGGCAAATATTTGCGATGGCACTGAAGCAGGCACCGGCGGCAACGGAGAGACCATCAGCCACAAAGATGGAGGGGGCAGTGAGGGCGGTAGCACAGAACCACTCAATGATGCCAAGGTCAGGACCCCCAATGTCGAGTCTGTAGAAGAGACCAAGATGGGGGGATTGAGATGTCGGTGTTGTTACAGAGGCCAGCAACAAAAGGGCCGTAGTAATTTACAAAACTGCATCGGGAGTCAAAGCTGGCATACAAGCCGGTAACAACACTGAAGCCGAAGATAGTTCCACAGTTGTAGAGGGTTGAACAGAGGACTTAGACTTGTGTTTCCGGTTGGCCTTCTCGACATCACGGTCATCAGAAGAATCAGACTTCCTCTTAGTCTTGTGAGGTTGCTTGTCCTGGGAGACAGAGGGAACCTCTTGGAATGATGGAGACTGGCCAGCAGACGGCCCAGTAACGGCTTCAGACATAAAGTACTCGATGTCGAGGGCAGCGCTGTCAATGCCGAGGCTTTCGGAGGACTTGACGTCGTCGGAGAAGAAACCGGCACTGATTTTTTTGAGAGCTTCGGGATCTGAGGAAGTTTTGAAATTGGCACCAAAGCCAGAGGATCCTTCTGAGAAGAAGACTTTATGGCAACAGAAAGGGAACATTCCCAACAAAAAAGTTTCAAGCGTTTTGCCCTGCTGTGAAGAGTTGCGTTGGCAAAGGAGTGGCAGATGGAACAACGCTTGGTAACATGGCCCTCACTCAAACAAACAAACAAAAAAGGTACTTATAATGTCCATCAGTGAGGAGAATCTTATGGTTGCAAGAAATGCAGAGCTTCAATAAAGAGTTGGAGGCCATAGGAGGCCTGAAAGCGAGGCGCCCAGCCGGGTGGAGAAACAAACAAAAATCTCGCTTCCAAGCTCTGCTAGGGCAATGCTCACAAAAAGAATATTAGAAAGAACAAAAAAATTAAAAGAACATTAGAAAAAGATTCAATTCTACCGTAAACAAGAGGAACTCAGCTAGAGAGTGATCCGAAAGCAGCTTCTCTTGCGGTGGACAAAAGAGAACTGAAGGAGGAGCTAAATTGGCGGGACTGGGCATGCTCAGTACATGGGAGGGGATAGGGTTCCCGCCAATCTGCTCGGCTTTTCAGCTTCCCAAATGGAGTCTCTGCGCAGGTGCAAAATCCTATTGTGTGAAACACAGAGACCACAAAGAAGAATACTATTACCAATAAGTTCAGGGCCTCTTTCTGTTGGCCTAGCCAAGCTATTGCCCTAAGACACATATAATCCAAAGATGCATTCCTTTGTATCGGTTGTTGTTGTTGTTGATGCCTTGATGTCATTTCCAACTTATGGAGACCCTAAGGCAAATCTGTCCTAAGGGTTTTCTTGGCAACATTTGTTCAGAGGAGGTTTGCCCATGCCTTCCTCTGAGGCTGAGAGAGTATGACTTACCCAAGGTCCTCAATGCATCTGCATGGCTAAGCAGGGATTGGAATGTAACAGTCAAAACACTACACCATGCTGGCTACCTTCTTTACACCCAACTTGAATTTTACTTTTTATTTCTCATACAAACTACTGAAAGGCTTAACACCTAGAAGACAAAGAAGGGGAAATATTTCAACAGCAAAAACCAAACAACATGAGGTGGGGGAAGAGGAAAGAATTTGCAAGCCTTCTAGACCAGTGTTAAGACAGCAAACTTGGGGGTTAGGTATTGTTGGAGAGGATGTCAGGAGCCTGCCAGGCACAGCCCACAAACCCCTGCTAATTAAGTGAAATGATTGTGTTTGTTTTGGAACCATTTGGCCAACAAAGGAATGTGTCACGCTGATTAGCAAGAAAAGGGTATGTAATATTTGTGTATTCAAAGCCAGATGAGTGCATTATCCAGGTATTTGCTCTGTTTGCTCAAGGACTGACAAAAAGAAAGGGGGGGGGGGAAGAGAGAGACAAGAATGCTAAGCAAACAGGCCAGTGCAAATGGAAACTGCAGCTCTTTAAAGAGGGGTGTCCTCTTGCTCTGAGATTTATCTTTTCTGAGAAGGACAGCAGACAGACTAGCCTTGACAAATCACATCTGAAAACACAGCCATAGAAAAACCATTTCCCCCTTCCAGAAATTGTCCTCTTCACCAACATCTTTTCCATGACACTGTCAGGACGGTGTTAAATCATTCTGTCTGTCCTTTCCTCTCTATCCCGCTTATAACCATGTCTTACCAAGGCTGCCCTCAGAGATTCATTGCTTTGCATTCTCCCCCTCAGTTGATGTACTTCTTGTTTTGCAACCAGAAAGTTCAAGGCACTGGCACACAAGCCACAGAATGCACCCACCATGGTGCATACATATTTTAATTTCTAGTCATTCAAGAAAACTGTGGATGGGAAAGATCTTTAACACAAACAACTGTTTCTCAGGGCACTTTACTGCTGGAATGCTTTGATTGTTATACCTTTATGACTTTAGGCTAAAAATTGTTTTTAGTTTTAGTGTTTAGTTCAGTTTTTAAAAGACAAACAGGCTGCTTTCATTTTGATTTCGATTAGCACACCTGAATATAGGTATGTAGAAGGACAGTAGCAAAGCTGATAGCACCACTACAGTCACCAAAAAACAGATGAGTTAATATTTATTTTCATCTTGATTCTGGGCCAAAGCATTAGAAAATTAAATTTTGATGAACCCCAAAACATTTACCAAATTGTGTGTTTGTGTGTATATATGAAAGGCACTCAGTATTGCAGATTTAATAAGTCCATCCTTATACTGCTAGGGAAAAAATGAACCATTATTAATGAAAACTGCTTAGCTATACTAAAACATCAATTATAGCATAGGGAAAATGGGGAAATATCTGTCTGATAAAAGCTTAAACATATTCTTCCATTCTGGGAACAAATGCAATGTTTCAGTTTGTTAGTCCTGAAGATGCCACACATGACTGTGTATTGTTTTTGCTATCACAACACACTAACAGAGCTACTCCTGTGGAATTTTACCATCAAAGCTTGTGTAAGACAGGACTTTCTAGAAACCTGCAAAACACCTGGAAAGAAAACCACTGTAAGGTGTTCATATCTACTTGAGAGTGAATATACAAAATTAGGGATCAGGGATGAAATCTAGTCCGCCTTATTTTTAACACGGTCTCAGTTGCAAGTGCTCACAATACAGACTGTGAAGATCACCTGAAAATGTACAAAAACGGGGAGATGGTGTGTGGAGCTTTGGAGTAATGGTGAGGGCTGAAAAAGTTAGGACTAGGGATTGCAAGCAAGTTGTGGGCCATATTTTCCCCAGCCCTGAACACTGGAGTGAGATCCTAATATCAGAAGAACAAGAACATAAGATCCCTACTTGAGCAGACCAAAGAGGTACCTTGTCTAACATCCTGCACAGTGGACCTGAACTGTTTCTAAATGGTCTCCAGAAAGACAGGAGAGCAAAAAGGACCATTCCATTCCCATTCCCCAGCAACTGGTTCTGAGAGTCATATTACCACAGAAGCTGGGAGGTAACAAAAGTCATAGTGATACACTGACATTTGAGATAACATACCTGCCACCTGCCAGGTAAACCCCCCACCCATTATCTCATCCCAAATTATCCCATCCCACAAATGAATTTATATTTGACCCTAATATGAAGTGTACAAATTTAGAGTAGGGATACCATGATTTATTCTGGCGTTGACAGAGAGGGTGCTATTTTTAATTCACTAATTCACTATATGGAAATTTTTAATGTTGTAAGCCGCCCCGATTGCTCAGCAGAGGGGTGGGATATAAATAAATAAATAAATAAAATTTAAAAAAATAATTTCTTTAACAGACCAAAATTGAAAATCTTGCCCATGTGTCCATCTTAGCCAGAGAGCATATTTTAAAATGAAACAAAGCATCATGTTGAGTAGTGTTCCTCTTCACTCACTGCTGCTCCATACCAGCAAAAGTGTATATACAGTGTATATAAGGGGTAATATTTAAAATTTTGTCTTTAGTTGACTTAGAGAAATATTCCTCTTAACTGGCAATTTAAAAAATAAGTGGCATACCCAATTCAGTGTGCTACTCAATCACTACACTATGAGGCACATTAGTTGTTGCTTTGTAAATAATTCAATTATAGCAAAATTAGTAAATTGGTTAAATTAGCAAACAAAGACCATTTTATTCAGGTGGAATGTTGGCACTTGCTACTGAGGAATGCTTTTTTTTTTATTAATCAGATGTGTTTAACATTACAATTGTTTTAACTGTGTTCTGATATTATATTTTTTGAGTTTTTATTAATCTTGTGTACTTGAATTCCAGTTCTGGGGGAAAGGCAGATATTAAATAAGTAAGTTAAATCCTGGCTGGTACTATGAATATCAAAATCAGATATAATTATTCTGAAAAATATTTCACGCTTTCCAAATACCTGAACTTTAGAACTTAGGTGTGGATTTTAGAACTTAGGTGTGGTTTGGTCTGTAGATTAAAAATTCACAGACCATTAAAAATCCAGTACACATTAAAAATCCAGATTAATCTGCAGACAAACTACATAAAAACAGTACTGATAAGCAGTTGTTTTGTTAGGTATTTCTAGACTTTGCACTCCATCATCTTACAGGGCATCTCTATGTACTAGGTAATGTCTAATATATAGATGTCACACCTCCTGCCCTGGGAACACCAAGACCAGTAAGCTCTTTTCCATCAATTATTTTCCATCCTTTCATTTTCCTAGCCAATCTTTTGCACACATTTTTATCCTAGATAGGCGTAATATTAGTTCTTATGCCTTTTCATTCACCACTTTCCTTGATCGAGCTGTTATATGCAAGTAATTTCTTTGCTTTGTTATGCAATATTATATATTTGTGCTGCATGTTCACGGCTTTGACTTTGCCTAAAACAAAACAAAAAACTGGAAGAAACCCAGGGAAAGACTAGGGAAATAAGAGCAAGA
This sequence comes from Phrynosoma platyrhinos, assembly GCA_020142125.1. Lineage (NCBI taxonomy): Eukaryota > Metazoa > Chordata > Lepidosauria > Squamata > Phrynosomatidae > Phrynosoma > Phrynosoma platyrhinos. The sequence goes on from CM034701.1 coordinate 199,481,169, forward strand.
AAAGATGTGTCTCCTGGAAGTCCTGGCCTGGGCTACACTGGTGCAGAAATTTTGTTCCAGATGTTTAGAACAAGAGCACCCTAACAAAATAATCTTGGTCATCTCCAAGACTGCCAACAAAGTTGAAGGGCAGATCAACACAATGCATGTTCAAAACCTGATAATTCTACACCTGATGATTCACAGCTGGACAATCGTCAGAAAAGCACTCTGAGATCAATTATATGAATGTTTTATCTTATGGTGTTTGACTCATTCACACACACACACACATACACAAAACCACGTGATAAGCAGCCAAATTAAACAGGGAGCATGCATGCAGAAATAAGGCCATACATGTGTCCAGTCATCTCCTTCATCTATGCCTTACACGAGTGATTCCCAAACTTTGGTCTTCTAGGAGTTTGGGACTTCAACTCCCAGAAGCTCTAGCCAGCTTGGCCAGTAGTCAGGAATTCTGGGAGCTGAAGCCCAAAACATCTGGAAGACCAAATCTTGGGAACCACTGCCTTACATTATATCTTGGATCCCATGTGGCGTGTGTGAGGTAAGAACAAAGAGTACCTATTCCTCCGTATTCACTGTTACAAATGCATTACTACTTATGAGCTGATGAACCAGAAAGGCAAAATATCCGTCTTCTCTTCCACAACCAGGCTTTAAGTCTGTCATACACTTCAGGGGCCAAAAAGACAAGAAGGGATAGCTTGGTATTAGCTCCCACTACAGTTGATTAAAAAGGCTGCAGCTATCCATATACAAGAGTGGTGGCAAATTTGAAGCCTAGGGGACCTAACAAAATATCAGGTTTGCATGTAGTGGCCACACTCCCATAACAGATTTATCTTAAGACATTTTAAAAGTAAATTCCTGAAACTGCCTCCAGAGGATATGTGATTAATATGGCCTCATGTGTCTAGTCCTCAGCATTTCACAAGGTAGACAGCTATAATTAACTCCAAACCCCGTAGTACTTACAAGAGGACAGGAGATAGACACAAGCAAGATAGCAAATGCCACATAAGCAAAGTACACATTATTCACTGAAATCGTATGCATTGGTCCTTGAAAGACAGGTTTACATGTGGCAATTTTCAGATGATCCAAGTACACACAGATCCTCACACTTAAGTAAAACTTTGAGAAATACACACAAAAAATAATACAAAATGCTCAAAACATTTTTTTAAAAAAATGCATTTGCACTGTGTCTACTGGCAGACCATGTCCAGGGAAGATCACCCAGATCAAAAGAAAAAGGAGGTATAGTGGGAAAATAATTCTGCAGAACTTGGGGGTCAAACTAGACATGACACTAAATGCCTCTTTGCATTTGGCATATTTTTTTCAAAGCAATGAGCAAACAGTAAATGACAGAGAGAGAATCGTTTGGGTAAGTGGATGGTTAACCTTTTCATCCCCTTTCAGTCTTTACTAAAATGGCGCAGTTGAAGCTGTTATTTTGCATTGAGAGGAAATCCTTCCTTGGAGCAAAAATCCATTTAACATCATACTGTATCTTATTTAGCCCTCAGAAGAGGACACTGAGAGGAAGGAAACTATGCTGGGCATGACTGATTCATCCTTGTTTCTTTTCTTTTTAATGGAATAGTAATGATAACATATGCATCACAGTTCTTTACCTGCTTGTAGAAATGTCCTCAAAGGGGTACAGGATCTCACCATTGTTACAGATCTCGCAAATGAATCCCTTTTGACTACAAAGGCTGCAGCTATATACATGAGAGGTGGCAAATTTGATGACCTTCCCAAGGAAAGGGGCCAGCTTCCCTTCAATAACCTGCAAGATGATAGAAAATAACATCACCACAAAGAATCCTCTATGGAACTAACTGGAAATTAGTATGTTTCATTATGCAATTTAATAATTATTTATAGCTGATTAAAGTAACTCAAGCAAATCTTTAACAGTCTTGGGGGCAGGGGATGGAGATGTGTAGCAGTCAAGAATATGAGGTTAAATAGATAAAATTCACTTTAAGTCATCATCAGAGAAGTCTATCACTGATCAAATGCTAGATCACAGAATGTAAAGATGGATATGTGTATGGGTCTAAAGATAGCACAGTAACATAAGTTAACTTTGGGGGACAGTTTTTATGAACTGTATTAGTTAATGGTTTATTCAACTCTTTTAAACAAATGTACTAGAGTTTTTGTTGTTTACATTCACATGTTTGAGTTTATTCTTTCGTTAAGAATGGCTGCAATGTTTTGATTTAATAATAATATGTGTGTGTGCGCGCGCGCGCGCGTGCGCACATGCATTATTCCACAGAAGCTACTTGATGTTTCCATTGGTCTGATTTTTCAATTGATCTAATGATTTCCTAAGTTACTTCAGTTACACACTACAGCTGAGTAACATAAAAGTTTAATTATTATAAGCCAAACTTTGAGATTTCATCTGTCCAGGCAAACAATTTTAGTGTTGTTGTAAAAATACATGAACATCTCCTCTTTTTAAAGCATGATTGACAGATTGATTTCAAATACAGTTTTACTGTCAGGTAAGAATTGTTATATTGTAGTTATGTACCTTCAAGTTCAATGCCAACATTTGGCAACCCTATCCTAGGGCTTTCTTCACAATATCTATTCAGACGTTTGTGTTGCCTTCTTTTTGGGCTGAGTGGGTCTGACTTGCCGAAGGTCAGCTAGTGAATAGCCATGGCCAAGCAGATATTTAAATTCTGGTCTCCCAGAGTACTAGTCTCACAATAAATCACTATACCACACTAGCTTTCCCCAGTGATAAATATAAATTTAAAAAACAATTAACTTAAGGAGGCAAATAGTGGTTCTGTTCATAAAAAAGCTTCTTTTAACATTTGCCTAAATAAATATCCTACCCATCTCATGTATTCAATACTAGCAATATTTCCGTTTCAAAACATACACTATCATATATTTTATGTGTTCAGTAACTAACATGACAGTAATGATAACATACGCATCACAGTTCTTTACGCTTGTAGAAATCTTTAATTGTAAACCTCACAATCACAACACTTGGCCTGCTCCCCAGACTGATTCTTCTCCCGTCCTCATCTCATCTCTACCAACTACCTTGATGGAAAGTTGTGGAGAACGTGAAAGTCTGAACATTTCTGTGGCACTCTAGTTGATCCTACTGAAGGTATTTCCCACTTGGGGATTCTTCTTTCTCACCTACCTCTGTGCTACTTTTATTTCTTTAAAGCAAAACTGGGAAACTCAAGTGTCATGAGAATGTCTACCTAAGTTATACTAAATATCATTCTACAGACTATAGTCTAAAATACTGCACAGATGTGAAATGGAAAAATGTAGGCAGGAAAGGAAGTTCATGGGAATCGCTTGGGCTGCTGCCACAGAATGGAAATGCCAAAAAGCTTTTCGTTCTTGTAAGAACATCTGTGGCTGCACAGGAAGCAGAAATGTTATTGCTAGCTGAGCAGATTGTACATCTGTTTGTGTTGCAGGGGAAGGTGAAGTTCTCACTGTGTCCTGCTATAGGAAGATCCCCTCATGCTGGATGTTAAAACAATTCAGAAAGGTCACTACACAAAGTGGGGTTCAAGGCCAGTACCCTGCTACTGTTATAAAAGACTGCTAAAGGCAGTATTGTGAGAAGTTTTTTAAAATAAAAAACATCTTCCTTAATTAATTCTGGTAATGAGGGTCAAGAGTCTAAACTGGTGAAGAGGAAATGATGCTAAAAACAACAACAACCAGGAAACATAAGAAACAGCAGATATGTGAGTGATGGGACATACAATTGCAGTTTAATATAAACAAAGAAGTCCATGCCTGAACCAAGGAGGTTTGCCAAGAACATTAAATCACCCAGGCCAAAACTTACTATTCAGCCAAATAGGCTGCCCTGAAGATTGTAATTTATTACTTCCACTTATACCTTGCCTTTTCTCCAATGAACCTATGGCAGTGTTATAGGTGATATAGGTCAGGCTGAAGAAAAGTGACTGTCTGAAGTTGATCAGCAAGTTTCAAGGAACAAAGAGGACTTGAACCTGGATCTTGCAAGTTCCAGTCCATTACTCAATTCCACCACTGGCCTTTAAGGAAAAAAGTTACAGACTGAGGATCCCTTATCTGAAATGCTTGGGACAAGATGTGCTTGGGATTTCAGATTTTTTCAGATTTTGAAATACGTGCATATACGTAATGAAATGTTTTGGAGATGGGACCCAAATCTAAACATGAAATTTATTTATCTTTTGAATATACCTTACACACGTAGGCTGAAAGTAATTATATACACAACATTTTAAAATCATTTTGTGTATGAAACAAAGTTTGTGTACACTGAATACAAAAAAGCAAAGAAAAAAACAAATATACAAGAAAACAAAGATGTCACTATCTCAGCCACCCATGTGGACAATTTTTGATTTTGGAGTATTTCAGATTTCCAGATAAGAGACATTTAACCTGTATAAAAATAATAAAATTAGGTTTGATTGTTTTCACAAACAAGCACTATTTGCATATTTGGCTGAGAAAACAAAATTGAAGATTTTGCAGGGTTTGGGTTAATATAGAAAGGAAGACTGGCAGCAAGAGGGAAGAGCAGCAGCAGCAGCAACAGCAGTGTAAGGATGTATAAAATGGTTATAGCCTGTGAGGGAGGGACCAGTTGCCAATCAGGGTATAAAACCTCTAACTACTGGACAGGGCAGACTTATTGCAGACAGTACATGCACATTTGCAGCCAAGGGCCTCCAGCTCAGGGCTGTCTCTTGCATGCTTTTACTATTACAGAAAGATCTACCAGGGTAGGAAAGACAAACAATCATTATCTATTGCAGGGGTAGGCAACCAAAGGCCCGGGGGCCGGATGCGGCCCTCCGAGGCCTTTGGACCGGACCCAGGCCGGTCCTGCCACCGCCACTGCTGCCCACCATGATGATATTGATTATTGTTATTACTTGTTCTTGGGGTTTTCTTGGAAAATCTCCACAGGGGTTTTGCCATGGCTTTTCTGGGGCTGAGAGAGTGTGCATGCATATTTTTTAAAAAAATTTACTTTTTAAAATGTTTATTTATTTATTTATTTATTTATTGTGCTTCCCCCCCTCCAATTATCTGAGGGGCAGCAACCCGGCTCCCGGCTCAAAAAGGTTGCCTACCCCTGATCTATTGTTTCATGGTCAGAAGGTCTTGCTGCTTTATGCATAAACATGTATTTTAAAAGTGTCAAGTTCAAGGAAATGTATTTTTGGAAATACCGTCTGCTTATATCAATGCATATTTCTCTTTTTCCTTTCCTTTCCCCCTTATTTTTCTCTCTCTTTGTTATTCCTTTTCTTTAAAAATGCAGAAAAAATACGAAAAGGTAGTTTTTGGCTCTGCAGCCAAATGGGAGTGTGGACATAGGCCCACTGGGCTACATCACCACTTCCAATGTTGCATACAGGTGGATAGGGTGACCTACTGCAAAACTAACACACCTGGAAGATTCAAAATGGTGTAGCTGAAATGATTTAATCAAGTGTACATACCCTGGAACCCAGAGACCCTGATTTTGTTTTTTC
>CM034701.1:199486829-199517093 GCA_020142125.1 Phrynosoma platyrhinos
ATCTTAGATAATGAAAAAATCAAAATAGTCAAAGATTCCTGTACCTTGGATCAAATATAAACCAGACCGGAGACTGCAGTCAAGAAATCAGAAGACTAGGAATGAGAAGAGCAGCTATGAAAGAACTAGACAAGAGCCTAAAGTGCAAAGATATCTTTGAACACTGAAGTAAAGATAGTCCAAGCCAATGTATTCCCCTTTACAATGCACAGATGCAAGAGTTGGAAAATGAAGAAAGACAACAGAAGGAAAAGCAACTCATTTGAGATGTGGTGCTGGAGAGGAGCGCTGAAGATATCTTGGATGGCCAAGAAAACAAACAAATGGGTCCCAGAACTGATCAAGCTAGAATTTTCCCTGGAAGCCAGGATGACTAAATTAAGACTGTCATACTTTGGCCGCATCATGAGAAGGCATGAATCATTAGAAAAGACAATGATAATGGGAAAGGTAGAGGGCAGTAGAAAGAGAGGAAGACCACATGCCAGACAGATAGACTCAATTACAGAGGCCATGGGCCTAAGCCTACAGGACCTGAACATGATAATAGAGGAGAGGGACTCTTGCAGACCCTCATTGAAAGGGTCACCATGAGTGGAACTCAAATTGAGGGCAGCTAATGACAACAACAACAACCAACTCTGTATTATATAATAACCAATGAGGATGTCCCACTGACTCAATAGGAGGTATTTCTGAATAAACGTAGTTAGGTGTGAACTGTTCAACAGATGCTGGCTGTAATCTATGGCCACTCATCTTGGGAGTAGGCCCTAGAGAATTCAATGAAACTTACTTCTGAGTAGACATATATAAGGTTGCACTGTTGATATTACAGATAAGAATCTGCAATACAGTACTTAACATGGGTGTCACATATTGAGAACATTATAATACAAAGTTGCAACTTCTAAACTACTTTTCCTGCCCAATTTGAAACCCTAACTCACAACTATAGCATAGGATTTACTTGCCTACTGGGTAATATAATGAATTGCAATGAATTAGGCAGACATCTCTAGGGGAGAGGTAGGATTTATTGCTCAGAAACACTTGCAACTATATAGGCTGTTTAAAGAAACAGTGCCTAAGAGGGAAAATTAACACAAATGGCCTTTTTAGAAAAGGCCTTAAGGAAGTCTCATTGAAAGCTGTACAATGCAAAGAACGTTATCTCTGGATTTTCGCAATGTGTTAGGCATACGCCTAATATAGTCAAAGTACAACTAGAGAGAGCTAAATAAATAGATGGAGAGAACTTAGTGGCAGGGGCAGGACTGACATAGCAAAGAAAGATTTGGCCTGTATTTTATGAACATGGCTGCAATCAGGTATGGCTGAGTTGGGCAAATTTAGGAGGTCCAGGAGCCAATTTCTTTCCAAATTTCTTGTCTAGAAGCTACAAAAATAGGAAACAAAATAAAACTTGAAGCAGGTGGAAGTCTGTTTCTGTTGTTTTTTTTTTTAAGGGCATTTTTTAGTGGGTATAGGGAGGTTGTAAACTGTTTGAAATGTGAATTTTACCTCCTGGAGGCTTCCAATGTAGGTAATTCATCCCCTTTTTGCAAGAAAAACAAGCAGAGACTACAAAATCAGCTGGGAGGCTGCATGCACTGGGCCCACCCCTGTGTACCATGTTATTCTTTGCACAGGTCCTACTACAGTCAGAGACCCGCCTCACACAACTATGGGCAGAAATTCATCACAAATAATGTGAAATAAGCCTACTAAGCTACCAGCCTCCTTGATCATAATCAGTACTCAGATTACACTAAGTGCTTATCATCCTTGTTTAAATAACCACAAGGCCAAATGTAACAATATGGCTGCCATGAGTGGGGAAGTGGCTCCAGGTAGTGACAGCTCTAAATGGGCACCATTTAGATCCGGTCAACTGTATGGTAAGCCTCCTAACAAAGATGAACAGCCACCAAATCTGGATGTGTCTGACAAACTGTGCTCGTCCTGAAAAGAAGGAGAGAATAACCATCTCTCATGATGCCATTTAACAGTTGATGTGGAAATGAACTTTCAAAATTGGCTCTCATTGTGTGGAGTCATTGCTACATAGAAGCATGTCAAGTGACATGGATTTCAACTGGCCTTTGCTTGATGACTCTTCCCTAAGGTAAGGAGATATTTAGTCAAGTGATAAGCCACTAACTCCAAATTGCCCAATGTATCCTGGCAAAAGTTTAACTCTGTCTACTGAATTAATGTTTTATCCATCAACAAACATATCTCTCTCCTTCCCTCTCCCACTCCTACAAGACTTGCTGAAAATTACAGAAACTTTAAACAAATCCTTCCAAAGCTAGGCAATCTATGATCTGCCAACTTAAGATAATTGTATAGACAGGACTAAACAGAACAAAATATCCTCAGCAAGTAAAGTATCAAGTTGCACTAATCTTGGGTTCTTCGATTTGCTAGCTCATAGACCTAACAGTCTTTGCTAATGATTTCACTTCAAGGCAACTAACCTTGAAGCGAGTCTATTGCCAGGAAAAGGAAACTGTAGTTCAACAGACAGAGGTTAAGCCTGCACTTACCCTCTTAAATTTTAATGAGACTGCACTGTACTGTGTGGCATGGTAGGTTAGGGTTAATAATTTAAGTTAAAGAGGCGACAAGGCCTACATTCCAAGGTGCTATTGCTTCTGGAAAGACAGTACGAGTCTGTAAATAGCTGGTGACCCCACCCTTGTAAATCAGCATGTTAATCATTATCACCATATTGGCAATAAGGCTTTTTATAAGTCAACAGAGAGGTTATAATTTCAACTGTCGATTCACAATCTGAATTATTTCCGTGAAGATAACATTTATTAAGAAACAGGTCCCTGAGAAATACTGGTTTGCTTGTTAACTCCTTTTTACACCATGAAAGCCCTGGATCTAGAAACAAACTTCACAATGGCTCCATACAGGAATCTTTTTACACATGTAATGAAGGCTAAAACTAAGCAGGGGGGCAAGGATGTATATACAATCTCTGCCTCTCATGCCTCCGGATACATACAGTCCTCTAAAGACCTCTGAATATTTTGCACTCAGCTGAATGCATTTACAAACCTCCTCATGACCAGGAACCTTGGTAAAGAAAGGTCCCAAAAGGCAGGTTTGTAACTCAGCAACTCAGTTGGTTCTCACTGTGCCATTTTATGAAGCTTGACAAAAGTGGTCTTAAACATATGCATCACTTTACACACCTTAAGCATATTTATTGGTAACCATTGCAACTTATCTCTTAGATCTGCAGTCTATGAAGGGCTTCCTCCATCCCTGATCATGCTTGCTTAGCTCAAGGTGAAACTAAGGCTGCCTCTGCACTGCAGAATTAATGCAAGTTTGGCATGGCTTTAACTGCCATGGTTCAATGCTATGGAATTCTGGGATTTATAGTTTTGTGAGATATTTAGCTTTCTCTGTCACAGGGCTCTGATGACACAACAAATTACAAATCTCAGGATTCCATAGGATGGAGGCATGCCAATTAGCAGTGTCAAACTACCGGTATATTATTTCTGCAGTGCAGATGCAGCCTATGACAAGAGCCATTACTCTGGGGAACTCTAATTCAGTTTGAATTTGGCTTGTTTCAACAAACCATAGTTAACATTAGCCACAGTTTAAGGACTGGACATAGTGCTAAACTGCAGTAATCTAAAATGGAAACACCACTTTAAGGTTTGAAAAGTGGAGAAGCAGAGTATCCATACTAATCAGAGATACTGAAAAGCTTGCTTCTATTTTTTTCATTTGAAAACATACAATTTGTGGTAAAGTGAAGAGTCCCAAGTAGTATGCCCTCATGCCCACAGAAAATTCAGGTGCCCTTAAAGTTCAAATTAAAACCAGTGAGAGGCTGTCCTCCTTTAATCCTAAACTCTGCATAAACAATGTGGCATGAAAGGGGGATGCTAGCAACAATAGAGTTGCTGGGCCAAAGCCCTTGCCTCCACAGTCACCATTTAATTCCCTAAGGTTTCCTCTATTCTGCCTCTCGCAGATCTTCAGGATTACCCTGGCAGCCTGATATGTAATTTCTGTCTTTTTGTAGTATACTCCCAAACTTGACAGAAGAGTGAATTATTGGTTTTTCTCAAAACATTAAAAGACACACACACACACACACACAGAGGTAGGGAAAGTGAAAGGGTGCATTAGTGTTTTGAGGACATCAGGGTGTTGTATGATAGAGAAAGGAGGACAATTGCTTTAATCCTACACTTACTTAAGTTCACTTATGCCAGAGCTATGGACAGGTTTCATACTTTGATCATTGTGTTGTTTGGATCTGCACTACAACTACATTTGATTTGAGCATAATTTCTTTAGGTTATGCTTACTACTGTCATCTTATTTGTTATTTTAGCAAGATGGAGTGGGATTTTTATACAGGTAAGGGAAGACAGAAAGAATTAGAACAAGAAAGAAAAGATCTAAGAGTACTGAAGCCCCTTCCACAAATGAGAACACCTGAAATTTTTAGTTATTCTGTTTGCTGACTCAGCTGTCCAGTTACAATAGTAAATAACCGCCAATGTAGGATGCCCTGCACTTGAAACATGAAAAGGAAAGAGAAAGAAAAGAAAAGCCATTTGCACAGCAAGGTCTCAATGGCATTCACTTTCACCTGCATGTATTTTTACTGGCTGGGGGAATCTGGAAGTTGCAGTCCAAATATATATATTTTTATAAGTTCTAGATGCATCACAACAGATTTGCAATTCAGAAATCACTCACCTGCTGTAGGTCAGCCAAGGAATAGAGGTGAATCTGTTGAAGAAGATACTCTCTGGGGAAAATTCTTGAAAAAAGAAAAAAGAAAGTGATTATTTGTATTACTTTCAAAATACAAAATCTTTTCTGCAAACTTCCTGCAAGGTATTCCAGAGGATTAGCCATATTAGACTATAGCAACAAAACCCACAAAGGGTCTTATGGCTCTGTAAAAATTAATTGATGCTTTACTGTAAACTTTCATGGGTGAGACCTCACTTCATCAGATGCATGAAGTATTCTCTCAGTAGGCAAATAATTATACTGATGCTTGATTGGTGGGTAAATGAATGGCATATTGTTACCAGTGGAGTCAAAAGAAATTCCAGTGCAAAAAATACAAATAGTGACCATGCCTTAACACTGTCTTCTTGCTTACATAACCCAAATAACACATGGTAAAGCATTTTACTCTATTCAGACTATAGGAGAGACAGTTGTACCTCCCAATGAACTGTTGAATTGCTACTGAGAAAGAAGCTACTCTTTTAGGCCTAAATAGAAAATACAATATAGTCTTCTGACCTACTACAAGTGTTAATTTACTCAGGCATGCTAAGATGACTCCGTGCAAAGAAATGAGAGCTCTCACAACAGAGAGCCTCGGTTATTACCAATTGGTACCTCCTAGCACTGATTTTGTATGGACAAGATTCCCTATAGAAGCCAGCAAGGGAAGGGAGGAAGAACAACACTGTAGGAAATTGGCCAATAATCATTCTGATCTCATGACATGGTAATCTATTTAGTTAATCAACATTCAGATCTCTTCAGTACTTCTGTTCACAATTGGTTCTGGAAGCTGTGAGACCTTTATGGGCATACCTTTTGTTTTAAAAGAAACAGTATTATAAAAATTTCAATGTGTTAATCAGTGAGATCTTTGCTCCCTTATCCTGTCTAGCAATGTCCAAGAACCCAGTATGAATTACAAGTATATAATTGTGTGATGTTTCCAGTACGAATCACAAGTATAGATTATGTGATTGTGTGAAGCCACGTTGAATCCCAATTTCTTGGGGGAAAGAGGAATATAATCATCATCATCATCCAAGTCTTTGGGGCTTTTCCCCCTTTTACAGTGTATTCTGGAATTTAAAAACCAAACAAATCCCACACTCTGGGTGGAAATAAAAAGGCTGTTGGTGGTGCTGAGAACTGTCCCTGAATGCTCCTGGACAATAGAAACATCATATAGTTATTTAAAAAACAAAAACAAACCCAAACTGTACAGCAACAAACATGGCAGCCAACAGCAACATATACTGTATCTGGAGACCTTTCCCTAAGATGCATTTCACGATTGCTTCCTTTTGAGAAACTAGTAGCTACTCCAAATCTTAGAACTCAAGCCACTGCTCTCTTTGGATACTGGATCCTCTTGATTTATATACAGAACTATTTCTTGTCAGGTATAAAAAATGCAAAAGAGGGGAGGCCTTTAAAGCTTGTTCCAGAAAATACATTTATCCCATTTTCCTAGAATACTGCTATTTCCACTTTATCTCAAAGTGCTGAGAAACACTGATGCAAATTTTTGTTCATTTTTAAAGGTATTACACCAAATTATCTTAACAGGAAATAACAGATATATGGAAGAAGTAGTTAGTATTACTGAAGTACTATCAATCACATTTTTAGTTATTGCCATGCCTTTCTCTTCCTTATATAAAAGGATACACTCATAGTATCCATCAGCGAGTAATCTTTGGTCAGAGACCATAATCTATTTCTCTCCCCAAATTCAAATGTTGCTCAGAAGGTTTCCTGGACTGGCAAGCTCCACAGCAATGGATACTAAACAAAAGGATAGTAGACTTTGTAGAATTTGTCTCTGGTCTCCATTTCTTGCAGGATATTGTTTATTTGTTAATTTTTTCATCAAATAAGACTTGTCAGACCTTATTTATCCAGCATTGCTCAGTCACTTCAAATCTTTCCAGCATCTAGTGATTTTTGAATGTGTCACGACTAAGAGAAGCTCTTTGGGATACAATTCACTGCTTCACTTGGGTCCCTTCTGGGAGAAGGGTGGCATACAAATGAAATAAATAAATACTAATAAATATAGTTCTTTATGACAAAAGTCACTGCTTTCTTTCCGACATGTAATGAGGGTGGTTGTAGTAGCCCACAGAATGATATCTGTGATTTTTAAAATAAGGCCATGAATTTATTTCTAATATTTCTGTAATTTGGGAACATTCAGCCACATAGGTACAGATTTAGTTTTAAACACTGCAGATGTCTGGATCTGAGACCATGCAGAGTTTATGATCTCCAAATGGAAGTATGACTTCCATATTATCTTGGCTTGCATGCCTAAATCACATAGTCTAGCTATTATTACTATTTTCCAACCCCCTTATTGGAACAACAATGCTTGTTTGAATGTAAACATTTTAACTTGGAACAGTTTATTGGCAGTTGTTCATTGTTAGACTGGTATCCATAGTCAGTTGCTTCCTTTTAATAACTTTATGGTACAAGAAATGCCATTCAGAAATAAATCTTTCAGTACTGGAGGAAGTTTTGCAATTTTGCAGGCCTTCACATACCAGATTGCAAAACTCCCTCCACCATTCATGTGGTCGTCCACCCACCCTGGCCTTAGGCAACATCTTTCCTCCTGCCTTTATCCTTCAGTGTCCATAGTTAAAACTGAATTTGTCACCTCATCACCATACCCACAAGTTTTGCATTTCTATGGCTGTTCATACAGTCTGACTATAAAGGTTCTCCCTAGGCACCAGTTCAGTCCATGCGTCTGAGGAAGAAAATCAAGTCTACAAAAACTTAGGCTACAACTTCTTTCACTAAGGCCGCATCAGCACTAGTGATATAATCCAGTTTGACACCACTTTAACTCCCATGAGAATTGTAGTTTTGTGGGACAGTTAGCCTTCTCTGTCAGAGAGCTCTGATGTCACAGCAAAATACAGTTCCCAGGATCCCACAGCATTGAGCCATGGCAGTCAAAGTAGTGTCAAACTGGATTATTTCTGCGGTGTAGATGCAGCCTAATTTAGGGGGGGTTGCAGACTGCCAGAGATTTTAGCATTTTAAGGTTAGTGCTAGGGAATCATGGGAATTGTGTTTTTTTCCCTGAGACATTGAGCATTCTCTGTCAGAGAGCTCTGGTGCCACAATAAAATACACTTCCCATGATTCCCTAACCCTAACCCTAAAAGTGGACTCAATTTGCACTATTTCTGGCAGTCTGCAACCCCCCTTAGTCTCAAAGGTGCTACAAGATCCCCTTCCATATTGATGTTCCAGACTAATACAGCTATGTCTCTGAATTCTACAACTGAAAGTAGCTTAACATTATTTTTTAAAATTTAAGGATGGAATTCCTTTGGATCGACTTGGTATAATAAAACATCTGCTTACAGACTAACCATATGACATTTTACATTGACCACAAGGTCTTTGGCTTTATCATATAATCTACTAGTTGTACTACAACTGCAAATAGCAGTGGGGATGGTAGAAATCTTTATTTTGTCCCTCTCCAATCAATCTCATGGATGTGAATATATGCTCTTAATCCCCTATGTTATCTGGCAATCACTGACACAAAGACATCTCCAAAATTCACTCTCTTTCATAAACTGAATAGGCATTTCCCACTTTATCTTATCAAAAACCTTAAGAGTATCCAAGGACAGAAGGGAGAGTTGCATACTCCCTTTGTTAGCATGATGTTAAGTGTTTGCTCAGTTGCATTTATCAAGTGCCTGCCTGCATTAAGCCAATCTGATCAGGGAGAATATAGTTAGTAATCAACACATTACTAGCCAGAACAGAAGTCTAAATGATAGTGAAATGATAGGTAGCAGCAGTTAGGTAAGCATCCCCTTCTGACGTAGGAATGATGAAAATTCTAGCTTCCTTCCAACTAACTTGGACTCAAACACCTTTCAAACACTGCTGATTTGATATAAAATTCATCTTAGTCTGAGAATTAATGCCAAAATAAGTACAGCATGTTATTGGAAAAGATTCATACATGTATGACTATTATTCCAAATAATAGTCAGGAAGAAAGGAAGATAATATAATATTTGAATCTACCAATTCTGTATGAAGAGGCAGGCTGCATCCCCACTCCAGAAATAACCCAGTTTGACAGCACTTTAACTGCCATGTCTCAATGCTATGGAATTCTGGGAAGTACAGTTTTTGTGCTGCCACAACAAACTGAATTATTTCTGCAATGAGGATGCAGCTACAGAACACAGTACATCAGAATTATTATTACTGTTATTATTATTGATTTATGTCTTTTTTTAAAAAAAGGTAGGCATTATATTGATAATTTGTGATGTGTTTTATTTTTGCAATGCAATACATTTTTGCAAATATTATTTAAACAAACAGACCCATACACAGGTGTTCCTGGTAACTCCGCTAAAAAAATTGCCCAGCAAAGATGCATCAAAAGAGAGTCTGAAGGTTCTTCACAAATCCTATCTACCTCTTATTATACATAAATAAATTAATTATAATGTAAGTGGATTGTGTTGGCATGGATATGATGTTCTTGGCACTTGTATACACTTGTGGAGGTTTTGTCCAAAACTGGTAGGTGCTTGTATTGATGTCTTTCCAGAAATAAGCTTAAGGTTGCAAGTTAGCATCAATAATGGCACTTCTCTCCTTGTTTGTCAATGAAAATTCACAGATACAGTAGAGGAATTACTAGTTTTATGTGTGCAGCAAAAGGTTTAGAACATCCACAAATAGGAAAAAAGTCCCTAATCTATTTTTGGACAATATGACAGGAAAGTTTATGGAATGTTGCTCTAATGAAGAAATTGACAGCATGGTCTGAAATTTTGAATGGGGTAAAAATGAAGGGAACTAGTTATAGTATTTAGTGTCCAGTTATTCAATATGCCAATAATAGCTGTGGTACTATTCATCCTCTGAAGTCTCAGGTAAAAAATTGAAATGATATGTGGTCCTCTTAATTTTGGAAATGATAGATTATGTAATTTCTATCTTTTTATTTTTGTTTTGAATCAAAATGTATTGTCCCACGATTTTGCTACTGTTGCTATTGGGGTGTAAAAAATAATGCTATATATCTTCTATGAATGCATTCTCTAAATAAAACATTTCTTAGCTGACAAAAAAGATCATAGAATCATAGAGTTGGAGGAGACCTCAAGGGCCATCCAGTCCAAGCCCCTGCCATGCAGGAACTCCCAATCAAAGCATCCCCGACAGATGGCCATCCAGCCTCTGCTTAAAGACCTCCAGCATGTACCCCAACATGTTCTCCAATTCAGTTCAGAAAAGAAGGACTCTCTCTCAAGGATGGAAAGCTGCAAATACATGTAGACTATATTAAATAGCATATAATCACCATGAAAGAAACAGTAAGAAAAACACACGTAATCCCACCACCATGGAAAATGGGACAAGAAAAAGCCTTAAAAACCAAAGCATGTCCATTTTTCTTTTTTCTTTTTTAAAATGTAATCCCTAATTACTGGAGAAACATGCTTTTTTATTTGTGATGGAAACAAACAGAAAAAGAGCCAAAGCCTACGGCTGATGATAGTACTCCAAGTGCATTAAGGTACTCGCTCCCTCATCAAAATCAAAAGGCGCAAAGGGCACTCAGTGCCATGAAGATCAGATGCCTAATGGACAGAACCAGTTGCATCCTGGAGCTGACCACTTTAGGGGCAACATTATCAGCATGTATAGAGGTCAATTCAAAGATCACTTTTTAGTTCAATTCAGTGCTTTGTGTGAAGGAGCACTGGTAAACACTGTCATTTATTCACATTAAGAAATGTGTTTAGATTTTGAGAGGCATATGCAGCCAAAAAAAAAAAAAAAAAGAGCATAGAAGAAAATCTGGCACATACAACATTGCTCCTTTGCTACAGTATTGGCATAGATTTTGAAATTCTTTGAAAAATACAAAAGAAGATTGAAAGGAGCAATATATGGAGACAAACTGACAGTAGCAGGGAGGAGACAGGCTACTCGAATTAAATGGGGGCAGAGAGGGTGTTTTTTCCATTAGTGGACATGCAGGGCAATCCTAACACACTTCCATGCAGAAGAAAGCCTCACTGTGTTCCAAGGAAATTACCAAAAGATAGGATTGCACAAGACTGCAGCTTAAGGTGTTAATATTTAGCGGGATGAGCATCAGCATAAAGAAATACTACATTAGAAGGTAAAACTAAAAGACCAAGTAAAACAATAAATAGGAAAGAATTCCACTGTGGCCCAAGTCACTGGTATTAAAGGATTCTGAAGTGTTTCAAGACACAAAGCTTCAAGAGATTATAGGCCAAATGTGATGTCTTTACCCCCATTTGTGCTCTTCTCGTTGATGAAATTCTATGGTGCAATAGCAGCAGCAACCAAACACGATAATTTTGCTGCAGAAAAAGAGGAATCACACTCCTACAAGTACTATTTGCTTTCAGAATAAGTGCTAAAATTATTATTATTGTTTTAATCAGAAATGTAGCTTTCCACACTTCTGCCACTAAAATTCAGCAGTGTGTGGTTGCACAGAAATGCAGTGGAGACCATAGGGGAAAGAACTGGCTCCTGGACCCACTGAAGATGCACACCCCCTGACTTAGTCCATTCATGTTTGTCCTAGAACAGATCAAGCTGGAAATCAACCTGAAAGCCAAGATGATAAAGTTGAGGCTGTTACAGTTTGGGCACCTCATGAGAAGACTCACTGGAAAAGACAATAATGCTGGGAAAGGTGGAACAATGTGCAAGGAAAGGAAGACCGCATGCAGATGGATGGACTCTATAAAGGAGATAAAGGGTCTGAATGTATAGGACCTAGGCAAAGCAGTGAAGGATGGGGAGTCTTGGAGATGTCTCATCCACACGGTCACCATGAGTCAGGATCAACTTGAAGGCGGTTAACAACAGCAACAAAATCTATTTTTAATATGAGAGATTCCCAAAGCAGAGTGCAAACAGAAATTAATAATATAAATAAAATCATAACATAACAGGGTTAAAGAAAGAATCAGCATTAAGTCAGTACTAATAAAAAAAACTAATCCCAAGAAGCTTGCATAAAACAGGAAGACTTTGGCCAGTTGCTTAAGACAGGCAAACTCTGTAATCTGCTGCACACAACTTGGAACCAATTCCAAAGCTTAGAAGGCATTACTGAAGTAACTACGGGCAGCATGAAAAGGTTCTCATCTCATCTCCAGGTCTTAAACAAATTAAACCTTAAACAGATTTTAGGTGGAGGCAACAGGGCTGGCAAAAACACACTTCCCACCTCTTCCTCCCCACAATAGTTTCTCTGCCCTTTTGGAAATGGAGCATGGAAATGCTGAGTGGGTGAACTGTATTACACAGTGGATCCCCTAGACAAGCAGATCGACTTTCTGGGACAAAAGGCAGATCCTAAAGCCAACCCTGTGGTTATGGAAGAATGTTCTACCCCAAACCCACAAATCCACTGCAGTGTTCAAATCCTTCTTGTTAAGGAAAGGGTGCAACTGATAAAATCAGCCACGGTTGTTACAGTGTGCTCTTGGCTATAATCTCCATCTGAGTATCCATGAAAAAACACTGACCTCCAAGGTTATAAACTTCAACATCTTGAACTATCCAAGGCAGCCATTTCTATCATCCTATCAGTGCTAAGGCTACCAAATGGAGTAACTTTGTCTTGTCTGAACTGGACTGAGTTTCAATTATTCACTCTAATCCAGCCTGTTATTGCCTCCAGACAAGCCTCTTCTTATTCAGGTGAGAAAGAGAAACTGAGCTTGCTATCACCTGTATATTGATGACAACCCACTCCAAATCTTTAAGCAGCCTCACTCTGCAGTTCTTTATGGATTTCTATAAATCCAGCTAGTTCAAGTGGTTTTGCAGGAGGTTCTTAGGCAAGCAGTCAATACAGAAACTATTCTATCAAGTTGGAAAATGTGAAAACTTCTTCAAGATATCCTACTGCTCATTCATGTTTTCAAAGTCTTGACACTAATTAAAACACAGAAAATTAGGATAAATTAGGATAAGGAAGACTGGTTTAAGAATTTGCCAATTTTTCTTGGCAACGATTTCTCACAAATAATATTTTTCCATATCCATAATTTCCCTTTGCTCCACAGAAAAGGTCTGGGGAGCAAAGGGAAATTCTGGATATGGAAAAATATTATTTATGAAAAATCATTGCCAAGAAAAATTGGCAAATTCTTAAACCAGTCTTCCTTATCCTAATTTGTTCTTACTCAAAGATATAGCCATGCTAGTCTAGAATATTAGTATGCAAAGGGCTCTTGTAGTTCCTTTGAGACTTAAGTGAAAGAACGAAACCAGTATGGAAGCTTATGCTATCAGCTTCTTTCTTTCAGTTAGTCTTAAAGGTCCCTTTCTATACTTGTATATGGGTTTTGATGGGTATAGTCTATCATATCTGAGGGTAGCACTGGCTTGAGGAAAGCTGGTTTAAATGGTTTCTCTCGCCTACATTTCTAATTTTTCTGGTAATACTTCTCAGTGTTGGTCCTGTTGTTAAAAAAAAAAAAGGAAATAGTTAAAAATCTACTGTACAATTGCAGGCTGTTCTTTTTTCTTTTTCTTTTTCTTTTTTTTAAGAAAAATACTTTACTGTTTTATTAGATGGAATTGTGGATAAAGAGAGAAGGACAAAGGAGCCAATGCTGTATGAACCACTTAAAAAAGTGATAGTAAATAATTTATTCTAGAATGGGCTATCAGATCATGAATGATTTGGAGATACTACATCTAAGCAGAGCAAGAAAGCTGGAGCTATGAAAATTTGTCCCATGACTTCAATTTCCTCCCCACTGACAATTAGTTTGAAAAATAACAGTGATTCAAGACAGAACCAGACATTTCATCCATCCTCACCTCTCAGCCTTATCAGGTATGTATCGACACAAACAAAAGGTTATCGCTTATGTTTCTACTGCAAACAGAATCAGAGATAAGGTTTTGTTTTCTGCATTTGAGGCCAAGTTGCAGGGTTTGTAGCTATTCCTTTGTTAGCAATTCATACTCTGAAGGCATTTAAGAGACACTTTGTCTTCAGGCTCTGAGTAATTTTTCTCCACTGAATTAAACACTCTTGACAGCTAGGCTAAAACGCCTGCAAATAGACATGCCTAAGCCCTATGCTAAAACCCAAAGTACAAAAGTGATAAGCACAAGAGTAAATTCTGCACTTCACCCTGCAGCTGAAAGAAATCAAGGCAGGTGGGCATAAATCAATCAAGTGCTCTTCCACCACCGAAGGAGATAGGTAGGTAGATAGACGTTTTAAAAGAAAAAAATCCATAGACATAATCACAATCTGGCCCAGAAACACTCTTTTTAGGTTACCAATAAATGCTTCCTTGCCTTATTTATCTGATTTATGGAAGGGACTCATGGCAGCTAACATATACAATTAAGACACAAGATGAATAAACACACACACAAACACACCACTTGTATTTTAAAAATATACAAATAAAAAATGCAGCACCCATCAATTTAAAAGTCCCTTCCGCAAAAAGGCAAGATCAGTTGCTGAAAGTCCGCCTAAATAAAAATAACTAGCTATTTTGAGAATGTTAATCACATAATAAATTAAAGCCTTGATCTTTTAACGATATAATTTTAAAAACCTGATACGCAATCCAATCCTATAGAATGTGTTGTCTCACAGAAATGCAAACAGTCAATTCCTTTCAGTACCTGATGACCAAGTCCAGCTACGTCCCCACTTGCCAGGCAAGCCACTGAACTACTGGAAAAAGTCAAAAGTCTTCCTGTAAAAAAATTGCATTTTAAGATTATGAAAAAGTTATTCAGTTACCCCTTACCTACCCCATGTCTTGGAGCAGTAACTGTAGCTTCCAAACATTTTTCAAGGGCAGCCCCAGGAAGAAAGTGTTACAGTAGTCTAATAAGAGGTAACTGAGGTGTGAATCGTTGTGGCCAGACCTTCCTTCCATAGGAGAGAGACAGCTGGCACACCAACCAAAGATGAACAAAAGCATCCCTGAACAATGTAGCCACCTGGCTTTCCAGGAGCAGCACTGGGTCCAAGACTCATTCACAACAGGTAGCAATCCCATGTCCAACTTTGCTGACCAACAGAATCATTGTCTTGCCTAGACTGATGTTCAGTCAGTGATTCAGGATTTCCATAGCCTTTTGGCATCAATTGTGAAAGAAAGAGAAAGTTGGGTATTTCTCACATATTGATGATTTCCAGCCCCGAGTCTAGATGACTTTCACCAGTGGCTTCATGTAGATATTAAAAAGCACAGGGCACAATACTGAGCCATGAGGCTGAGCAACTGTGCGCCAACACCACCTTCTGGGACTGTCCAGCCAAAAAGGATCTGAGCCATTGCAAAACAGTGCCCCAATGTAGGGCACAAGCAGCTCAGTTCTATCCCTAAATTCCAATTTATCTCACCATTCCCATTCTCCCGCTTTTCCCATCACATTCAAGTGCACTGGAAGATCTGAGCATTATGGGTCAGACTTTATTTATTTACTTCTAGAGAAAAGCTGTACATTTGAAATGTTAATAAATGGAGTTAATGTAAGACTTGCCTGTATAAATTTCTCTTCTACAGCAATCTGTGATTGCTTTTTTTAAAGGAGCTAAAACACAACCCATTTTCAAAGAAGCATTTACACCCTCCATCCTTTGGCAGCTCTAATCAGAAAGGATGGGCAAGTGATTGGCTTTACTTCTCCCAGCAACCTGTCCATATCTTCATGTTGAACAAATTGAAATTACCGTAATTCATCAAAACCATACAAATGCATGCCTCAATTCCCACTTCAGGATCTACTTTCAATATGGCGCCCAAATCAGAATTGAGTGATTTTATCTGCAATTTTTTGCAAATGCATTGCAGTGGGTTTCTGAGGCTCTGAAGCCTAGGATGTAATAGGCCTTTAACTACATGAAACAGCTGTACTGGGAACAATTGTGCCGATGCAGTAGAGACAGTGAAGAATTGCTTCTTAGCTGCCCTCACTACTGTGGGGTAGACTTTTAAACTGGCTCTAACTCATGTTTGACTGGATTCACTCCAAGTCTTTCTCCACTATTGTTGTAGTTGTCTATCCATAAAATAACAGATGTCTACATTTTTTCTGTGGTGAGATATTGCTTTTTTAAAAACCCCACCGAGATTCAAAACTGTTTTCACTTTCAGAGAGTGTTGCTTGAAAAGTTGGCACTACTTACACATTTATCACTTTAGGAAAGGCTTGCAGCAATATTTAAAACCACACCTGCCAAACCAAAAAGCCACCTTGTAGCAGATGTAAGGTTAGCCATTTAAACACTTCCTGCCCTATACTTCCCTTTTCAGGTATGAATATACAAAATTGCTAATAAAGATTTCTATACAATTATTGATATTTTAAAATAGCATGCTTACTACAATATTATGACACGTTATAAATGTAAATGTGTACAAGCAGTTCCAGAACAAAACAAATCAGCTCAATACATAATGTTTTGACATAACCACCTTTCTTTACTTGTACAATGTCAGAACCTTCACATCTGTTGGTTAATGAGAGAAAGGACCTATTCTGATTATCTGAAATAACTAAAAATACATTTTTAACATGAGTTTTAAAAAATGAAATACATTCACTTGCCTACTCAGTGAATGCTTGAGGCAATCCACAGTAAAGCACAATAAAATATAGCAGTTTAAAGAAAAATAAAACTGGGGAAAAAAATCAGAGGAATGGTCTAGATCAGGACTGGAAACAGTGCAGCCATAAGCTGCATGAAGCTAGCTCCCACGACCATTTTTTTGTGGCTCAATGGGGCAATTATTATTATTTTTTAAAATTAAAATGTGTTTGTCCTAAATTGTCCCAAAATGCTCCCTAGCTGGTATGAGGGCAATTTCTTCATGTTTCTGCTGCCTTGTCTTAGGCTGAGGAAGGCTTTTTTTCCCAACAGGAAGTGATCTGGGACCTTATTTCTTTTGGAAATAAGAATAAGAGTTAAAAGAAAAATCACACTGAATGGATCACTTAAAGGAAGTCTAAATTATTATAACAACAGATTTGTCACAGGTGATGGGTTGAGTGATTGGAGGAGGGATGGGGAATGTATTTTAAAAAAAGAAACAAGAACTTTCCTGTCCCTAAGACGACCCAGAGAGGACCAAAAACAGAAAAAAAATGCCCCATGTGCCTAGGGGTATGGAGGAAATTCAATTTTTTGGCCAAAGTGTGTGTCAGGGGATACACCTACAAAATATCTCTATGGGCCAAAGCGTGCCCCAACTCCTTTCAATTTCCAACCCCTGTTCCAACTCAGAAAGCGGCCTTGTTCAATAAATACTTGGTAGATCAGCTCTCTATAGATTAAGAATCAAAGAGCCAACTTAATCTCTATGTGTAATGCTCCACAGAAAGCCCTCATAACCCTACCAGCTTCATCTCTCCAGGAGCAAAGATATTTCATCAGCTATATCAATGATACTCAACTCTATTTCTCCTTCTCAACTGATGCTGAGATGACTGAACAGAAGCTATAGATAAGTATGCAATTTCCATCAAATTCATATGGAAGAAGGCAGTCTCTCAGATATCCTGGCTATACACTTTTTAGGGCTTTGTAAGTAAGAACCTGTATCTTGGAAAACAAATAGATACCTGAGAAGCTACAGTATTTCAAGATTAATTTATATGATCTAAAAAATGCACACTTGATTGATTGTAGTAACTACATTTTGCATTTGCGGTGGGTTCCAAACATTTTTCAGAGTCAATCCCACATGTAAAAAAATTAGAGCATGACCACTTTGGCTAGACTGCTTTCCCCAGGAAGGGATACATCTGGTTCTCCTTTATGGCACTTGGATGACTATCAGGGCTTCCTTGGCATTGCTCACATCAGATGAGAGACAGAGAAACAGATAGGCAGAGACAGAGTCAGAGTGAGAGAAAGAGAAAGAGAAAGAGTGAGAGAGTTGGTCATCATAAGCATACTGATGAAACTAAACCCCCTAAAGTCTGGATGACCTTTTCCAGATGTATATGTTCAAAACCATCAGGGACAAAACAGGGCCCCAAGGAACCCTATAACTTGAAAGTCAAAGGACCAAGTAGCATACTGGTGCTTGGGGGATGACATCCAAAAATGTTCAGTTGGACAAAGTCAGAAACTGTCCATTTCCTTCATTTCCATTAGTTTTGTTAACCATTCCTCTGTAGTTAGAATTTGCTCTTTCTCCCATTTTTGGGCAACTAATAATCTTGCAGCAGTTATCATATAAAGTATCGTTCTCTAGCATCTCTTCTCAAGCATCTGGCCCAACTTATTCATCATATTTAATAAATATAGCTCTGGGCAAAGTTCAAATTTAATTTTCAAGATTTCTTGTATTAGAATATGGATCTTCTTCCAGTATATTTTCATTTTAGAGCACTTCCACCAAACATGTATCCATGTTTCAGGTTGACGGCTCTAATTAATCAAAAAGATATTACTACAGTGGAAAAAGAATGGGCTCCAATTGATGAATATATTAAAGCAATGTGGGGATGAAACAGCAAAGTTAACATAAAGGACATAAAACAAATGAGGGGGGAAAATAGGTTTATTAAAATGCATAAAATGACTAAAATGATAAGCAGAATAATGAGAGCTAATAGAAAGGGGGTAAATGAAGATGTAGAAGATGTGATAAGCTGAAATGGATCTGTACATACTGTCAAAGAACTATGGAAGTTTATGTTATGTGGAGTTTTGTGATGTTATGTTATGTTGTTAGATTAGTTATATTATTTTAGGTTGTTTGTATGTTTAATGTTTATGTTATATATGTTGTTTTAATAAATATTGAAATGGAAAAAACAAAGTCAGAAACATTGCAGCACACTGTCTCCAAGGCTAGTATAATCTGGATGACCTCTTTTTTTTTTTTTTTTTTAACATGTGAGATTGACATTTTCGAAGAATACCAGGACTGATGACACGGGTTGACTCTTCCTTATCCGAATGCTTGGGAACAGAAGTGTTTTGGATTTCAGAGTTTTTTGGATTTTGAAGTATTTGCATATTCATAATGAGATAACTTGGAGATGGGAGCCAAGTCTAAACATGAAATTATGTTTCATATGTACCTTATACACACAGCCTGAAGGTAATTTTACAGACAATATTTTAAATAATTTTGTGCATGAAACAAAGCTTTTGTGTACACTGAACCATCAGAAAGCAAAGGTGTCACTATCTCAGCCACCCATGTGGACAATTTTGGATTATTCTAGATTTCAGAATTTTGGATAAGACTCATCATGTATTAAATGCTACTAAGAGGTCAGGCAGAACTAACTAAGGACACATTCCCACTGTATAAGCTCCCGGTGTAGTTCATCCATCAAAGAAGCCAGGACTGATTTCCACCCCAAACCAATCCTGAACCCAGACTTGAAAAGAAAGTTTATCCAAGGAAACCTGGAATTTTGATGACGCTACCTGCTCCATGACTTGACCCAAGAAAAGGAGATTATATATTTATCACCTTTAGCAGCAATTCGCCATCCTTTCCCTGGCATCTATTTTAAACCAGAATGGGTATGAGTCGAAGGAACAGGATGCTGGCCTCAACCCTCCAAGGTCACCCTCAGGCAAAACAAACTCAAGACAGCTAGTTTCAGCACCTCAATGCGGTTGACAATTCTTTATCTAAGTATATGCCATATGTGGACATTCCCACAGGATTTACCATCAGAGGCAAAATTCACCTTCGCCTTCCAATTTTGTAGTTATCCACCCTCACAGAATTTGCTGCAGATGTTCTCCTGAACAGTCATGCCTAATAAGTCTGCTTTGCATATTTGCATTCTTCAGGAAGTGAATGGCCATTAGTACTACAGGGCTGTCCCTACCTCCTTGTCCCTCTATGATAACTCACTGGGACCATATACTTTACTGCTTTACATTAGTTCTATGAAGTTCTTAGCTTCATAGATTAGATTCAAAAGGAAGGTGCTTGCGATAGTAGTTCTTCACACCCATTCTTTACAACAGGCATGGAAAAACTATAGCTCTCCAAATGTTGTGGGACTGCAAATCCTAGCAGTCCTGTCCAGCTGTCCAGCAACAAATGGAAAGCCACAAGTTGCCATATTGCCGATTGCCGAGCAGAGGGGCGGGTTATAAAGGCACAAGATTGCCGAGCAGAGGGGCGGGTTATAAATAAAACTTATTATTATTATTATATATATCCAATGAGCAAGACACATTACAGATGGAAGTACTGTGACCAGAAGATGCTTACTTCCACAACATTTCAATCTCACTAGGAACACACTTTTCTTTCTTGCTTGGATCCTTATAGCTGATATATTACAGTACTTGCAGAACTGGCGACTGCAAATGAAATTTCAACCATTTAAGACAAAGGAGTTTCAGACTCTCTAATTAAAATGATCCATGACATTGTGGATTTGTAAAAACAAGCCTTCTGTTTTTTGTTTGCAATCTTAAATTTTCTGTTCTTTACTTTCTTGAAAAAACATAGAAATATTCATTTCTTTAAATAAAGTTTTTGATTCTTATGTCCATTTGTTAAATAAACAATAATTGCTGGGCAGAGCTATAATTTGGGTTGGCCTTCTGCAGCCACTAGAACATTTATTCCCAAAGGAGGAAGAGAGGAAAATTTGTTTTGCTCAAGGCTGAAAATATTTATCATCTCCATCTCCTATTTCAAACTTCTCTGAAATAATGCTTGACACAATGAAAGCAGTCTGCAGCATTCTAGCAAGATTCCATGGGATCTCTGTGATTCTTAGATCACAAGTTACTCAGAGTCTGAGTTACTTAATATCACAGAGTACATGGAATAGGCTACCTTTTGATAAGGGTTGTTCCAATGCAGTTTCTCCAAAGGCCTGTTCATGAATTATGGAGTACTGAATAACTGAAAGTGCTGCATATCTTATCTCTGTATCCTTGTCACACAACAATGCAAGCTCTCCCATCTCTGAGATCAGGGCTCCAGAACTGAGGGAAACCTATGTATGAAGAGGTCTACACAAGCTGGTTTCCCTGTTTCAAATATTCACAGCAGGAGGAGCTGCCAATTGCCAGGGCTTGGCATGTGGTTCCCCTTCATATGAATAACTCAAATCCCAAAGGAACCCACACAGCTATTGTATTCCTGGTGTTCTCACCACATTCAAAACTACTATTTGATCTAAAGTAACTAAATCATTACATTACTGAAGAAAGACATTGTCTTAAAAGTCCTTTTTAGTTTTGGTGTGCATTATTGTAGAAAGGAATTAGAAGAAAAATATGAAAGATGGCCCCTCTGGTTCTGGTGTTTCTGTTACAAGACCACCTCCAGCAGTAGCTCCATCAACAGCTGTCAAAATGACCCGACTCTTCTGGGTTGCAGACTGCCAGAAATAGTGCAAATTGAGTCCACTTTTAGGGTTAGGAAATCATGGGAACTGTAATTTATTGTGGCACCAGAGCTCTCTGACAGAGAAGGCTCAATGTCTCAGAAAAACAACAACAATTCCCATGATTCCCTAGCACTAACCCTAACCCTTAAAATAGACTCAATTTGCACTATTTCTGGCAGTCTGCAACCCTCCTATATTTACTTATACTGCCATAATCAATAAGGCACCCTTTGTAGCCTTTGTTCATGGAGTAGCATCAGAGTTTGCCCTGGAGGAAACTCTCCTCGCCTTGTCCTTACTGAGGCCACTGTAACTTCTTTGGAGAAACTATGGGGAGAATAAGCCCCTGGAAGGGAACCATGCGTGGGTAGCCCTAACATGCTGGTTGAGGCAAGGAGGGAAACCAATTGTCTGTCAGAGCTGGCAAGTTCTTTGGCTTCCTCCTTAGGATAAAGATGGGGCAGAAGATCACTAGTAGCACTGAATTATTTAAGCCAGAAAGGGAACCCCATAGACTGCAAAGTGCCAGTCAACCTCCACACTCTGGGTATTCAGAAATGGCCTCTACTGTGTAAGGTCCTTATTTAAATAGCCAAGACAATTCCTCAACAACATTGTGGAAGACTCAAGGAAATAAAGACTTGTTAGGTGTTTTGTTTTTTTAATCAAAGAGAATATAAAATATTCCAAGACTGGATGTGTAAGTTAAGGGACAACATGTTTCCCTCCATAACATGTGCATGCTTTTAAAGAAAATAACAGTCGTTTCAGCACACAGCATGGGGCGTTGTTCCGTCATGTTTTCAGACACAACCTTGTACATTTTAAAACACATGCCTGGATGATAACAAAAACTAGAAGAAAAAAACCCAACACGCTCTTCCCTTTACCTCCTAAGAAAGGCAATCCATGCTGTAAAAGCAACAGGGTGCCATCATGATTAATCAGTCTGCTCTTAGTTCTCTCTAGACAGCACTATTACCGGTTTGTTTCAGCTTGTTTATGTAATTTTGACAGGACTTCTAGATGGTGTTCTCAGAATTGTGGGCTATTCACATAATTGAGATGAAAATGAAGGGGGGGGTCATCAAGAATGAGTGAAGCCCTCAAATTTCCTTACATTCCTTATGAAATGGTAACTTCATTGTAATTTAACGGTTACAAAATGGTACACAAGATGGTGACTAGCCACAAGTGATTTTTCTGGAGTACAAAGTGGAAAGTGTGCTAAAATCTGGCAGATGCCACCAAGAGGTTAAAAAAAAGAAACAGTAAGGCCAAAAGGACTGTGGTATACACAACAACGGGAAGAGCTAGAGAAGACAATTCTATAAAGGCAGGGTTTATTATAATGGTAATAATTATGGTGTCTGAAAGCATTATAGATCACATTCAGACCAGGTGTACCAAGTGAGCCCGGTTTATAGACTCGGGGTTAATTACAGCTTACCTGACCATGGGAGATAGCATAAAACTTTTTACTGTCACCTAAACATGTGCCTTTTATATGGACAGTTATTTAATCCCTACAAGCCTTTCTTAAAACCTTCATCTTCATCTACCTTTCCCCAACAGCTACAGCTTAACGTAACTTTTTTTAACTAACTTTGATAACAATTTGATTTTTTTTAGCTCTTTACATTCCCTCCAATCTACAACCTAAGTTTATACTCTCCATCTTCTACACCATATCCACTCGACTGCTTCTTCAGTCTCTAATCCTCCTTTCTTGCAGTCCTTTGTAGTTTCCAATGGTTCCTATTTTCTCAGGTTGCTTTTGTTCCTGTGCTCCCCTGAATGCCTCTTCACAGCTTCCTCAGGACCCCTTTCTATCACCTTTTCCCATCAGGGCTGGCTCTTCATGCCTCAGCCAGTATCCTCACTTTCCCCCCTTTGCCCCATGTCTTCCAGCCCTGTTGCTTTTCTCTCTTTGTTTCCTTTGATCTCTTTTCTTCTACTTTCGTCATTGACTAGGTTTGGCCCTCCCTGCCTCTTTATTTTAATCAGAACACTCTTTTTGCTTTGGTGTTAATCAAAAGCAGTAATTTCTTTCTCTGAAGCCTTTTCTGAACTGTGCCCTCCATAAACCATCCTGCCTTCAGTTCCTTACTAATTGCAGGAGATGCTATTACCAATATTACAAATGAAGGGTATTAAAAAAAGAGAGATAAAGTTGTCTAGAGCTATGTGCAAGGCAGTTATTAGTAAAATATTCCTTGTGCCCTTCTCACAAAGTTGCAGCTCATTCAAACACATACACGCACTCTCTCTCTCACCCAGGCACAGATGGATACATTTAAAACTGGAATGTGGTTACTAACATTTAGCACCTTGCTGACATTAATATCTTTTGTTAGTTGTTCTTGACATTATTAATCAAGGCACTGACATAGGTTATCTTTGCTTATCTCTAGTAAGCAAAAATCACCTCCGTTTGCTCACTGAGCTAAAGATGCCAAGGGGTAAAAACTTCCGATAAATCTATTTTTAAACAGCCTTTTCTTCATCCTCCATCTAGGCCTAGAGAGGGGAACTATAAATTGAATTCCAAGTATTCAATTCCATACACAATAGTAACAGAACACCAGTAAAGAACTGTGCAGACAGCGGCGGATTGGTTTCAGTTATTTCCACTGAATCCCATGGGAAAATGGAGATTCCAGAAACGTATTTTATTTTCAGGGCATGGAAACCACATTTAATCTGGAAGGAAGCAGAACACCGACTGGAAAGCAGGCCCAGAGATGGGGAAATTACTTTTTTGGACAACAACTCCCATACTGGTTGGCGGATTCTGGTAACTGTAGTTGAAAAGTAACTTTTCCAGTCTCTGCCTCTGTTTGACTCTTTTCTTTTTCGCAGTGACCTCACTGATAGAGAGCAGGCCATTTTGGGAGCAGGAGGAAAAGTGAAGTATGAAACTCAAAGACCTGGTACTTTCAGTGCTATTCCCCTGAGAAGCAAACAAATGATTACTGGATCATCCTATGTTGACCAGGTTGGATTGCACTGTGAAACATCTCTGCAGATGCACAAGCCCTCTTAGAAATAGTTCTCATCCTAAGAACATCTGTACAGTTGGGTTCCTAGTTCCATCTTGCTGTAGCTCAGGGTCAAAGCACATGCTGTGCTTCACATAGCAAAAAGCTCAGGTTCAATTTCCGGTTTAAAAGGGTGCTAGGTAGTAAGATGAGGGAAGCTAATGCAAGTCAAATAAACACTGCTGAGTTAGATGGATTAGTGGTCCAAAATAGACTAAATCAGTCTCGTGCTTGATATTAAACTTGTTCCAGACTTTGTATATTCTGTTGCCTAGCTTGGAAAAGGGTCCCCCTTCCAATCCACTCCCCAGCCCCTGCCTTTCAATCTTTCCACTTGGTCCACAGACAATTTGTGATGACTACAGACACTTCTATCTTGCTATGTACAAGTTAAAAACACTCTTTTAGTAGGTTTGCCAGTTTGTTTAGGTATTCTAATATCTCCCAATGAAACCCTGATGAATAAAAGGCCTCTTAAGGCAGCAAACCCTCCCGTTGGAAGTATCCAGTTACAACTACAAGACAGACATGGTGGGCAGCAGTCTAATTGCTGGGTCATGGGAACCAAGAAAAGGAAGTGAGCGATGGACCAGGAGGCAAAGAAGGGAGCCTTAAGGAAGCTGGTTCTTGCCTTTCTTCCTACCTCCTTCGCAGGTCTTCGGCCACTGCTGCTCTGCAGCTGAATAAATAGGCTCGGAGGGATTTCAGCTGCTGTCGCAGACGGACCACAGTTGCCAGTGGCTCAACATGCCTATACAACATAGCATTTTCCTTCTGGATGTCAATCAAGGGCTCTTCATAAACATATTCCAGGAACTCTTTGGCTTGCTTTGATACCTGAAAAGGGGAAAATCCATTAAGCTTAGCTCAGCTTCTTAATAATACGTTTCAATGCTCACAGATAATCAATACTCTTGCCTCAGCAGTGTTATCTGAGTTTCACCTAAGTGCTTTTAAGTTGTAATACAACCTAATTTATCCAAAATGCTTAAAAGAATTTTTTTTGCATCTGCATTATTGGATGCTTAGGGAAAGCTATTTTGGATGAGATCATATTGAATATAAGCACTATTTATGTATGTCCTATCGGAGCCACAGGCAATACAAACTGAATTCAGATAACTGAGATGTTCAGATATTCAAGAGTCAAATACTGGAAGAATCTATAGCACGTATATACTAACTTTTAAGTATACCTATGATCAGCAGGATAGTTGACAAAGACTACCATATCTTCCGGCGTATAAGATGACTTTTTAACCCTGGAAAAGGTCTCAAAAGTCAGGGGCCGTCTTCTACGCCGGGTAGAGAAGGAGGACGACGACAGGAGAAAGGGAAGGAGAAGGAAGCCAGTTCTACAGTATGGATGCAGCCTGAATCTGCACTGCAGAAATAATGCAGTTTGACACCGCTTTAACTGCCATGGCTTCATCCTATGGACTCCTAGGATCTTCAGTTTTCTTTGTGGTACCAGAGCTCTCTGACAGAAAAGGCTAAGTATCTCACAAAACTGTACATCCCAGAATTCCATAGCCTTGAGCCAGGGCAGTTAAAGCGGTGTCAAACTGCTTTAATAAATTTCTGCAATGCAGATGCAACCAAAATTGATGTGTTGCTTGGGCATGGCTTCTTTAACAAATAAGTCTGCACAATGGGAGATAGAGAGAGAGTGTGTGTGAAGATTTATCTAAAGAAGAACCAAGTTCCTTAACTTGGAGGCTATATGTGTATGTTGTGTGCCTTCAAATTGTTCCTGACATATGGTGATCGTGGGGTTTTCTTGGCAAGATTTGTTCAGAGGAGGTTTGCCATTGCCTTCCCCTGAGGCTGAGAGTGTGTGACTTGTCCAAGTTCACCCACTGGGTTTCATGGCAGAGTGGGGAATCAAACCCAGGTCTCCAGAGTGGTAGTCCAACACTCAAACCACTACACCATGTTGGCTCCTATTCCCATGTACTACCTGTGAAACAATTGCAGACGTTTTTGTTGTTCTTGTTTGTCTTCAAGTCCTTTCCGATTTATGGCAACCCTAAGGCAACCTTATCATGGGGTTTTCTTGGCATGTTTCTTCAAATGGGGGGTTGCCATTACCATCTTTTGAGGCTGAGAGTGTGTGACATGCCCAAGGTCACTTAGTTAGCCACAAATTGTACATATCCCAGAATTCATCACCTAGTCTATTGGCAATCCTTTCCCCCAACCATCTCACAGCTGGGAGATGGAAATAATTTTTAAAGCATCATTTAAATCTGGACTATTTTTTTAAAAGTAAGGTCCAAAACACACTGCAGAAATAAATGCTAGGGAACATGGGAGCTGTAGTTTGCTGTGTTTATAAGTGACAGTTTCCCTGCTAAGTACCTGCATGTCATAAGCATTTGAATTAAAATTACCATATTGAAATCAAATCTGATTTTTAAAAAAATGTATTTGGTGTGCCCAAACTCTATATTTTAACTGGAAAAGTTGGGGGTCGTCTTATACACCTAGTAGTCTTATGTGCCGGAAAATACGGTAGATAAACTATCCCATTCATCAATACTATCTGTTCTGAACATTTGTGTGCTGCTATAATACTAAAAAAGTATTTAGAGAGATATTTAAATTCTGCTTATACCTAGACTTTGTTATTACAAAACTTTCCATATGAAGGCAAAGTGAAGGATTCACATGGATTCTGAGGCATTCCAGCTTCAAAACTGGCCAAGAAATTGGGGAAGAATGTTGTTTCAACTGAACTAACAAATTGCTTGCTCCTCCAACTCAAGTCTACCATTTCATTACTTTCTGCAGTCACACAATGACATAGAAGTAGCCACAAATTGTACATATCCCATAGAAGTAGGTTAGTTTTATTTGATACATCAACAATTAAGGTACTAAAAGACAATTCCAGATGTTTAAAACATTTAAATGCTCTTCATGAAGGACACAGGATGTTAGATGCAGTTTTCCAGAAGGATTCACCTCTGGATTTGATCCTCTTTTAATTCTTGGTTCAGAGTAGAATCAAAGAGAATCCATTCTGAACCCCCCTGTGAAAACAGAAAATTGCAAATATTCAAGCCCCACAGGCTTGAATGGTGGTGCACACCCCATTTTGTTCCCCGGATACAGACTTCAAGTCTGCAAAAATGGAGGGGCAACTATATATAAGAATATGAAGGTGCCTTACACTGAATTGACCCACTGGCCCATCTAGTTCATTACTGTCACTTTGGATAGTGACCCGATTGTGATATTAACTTTCTTTTTAGCTAGATATTTTGCAGACTGTGGCTCAGATTCTATATCAAAGAGTTTAGAGCATAATGTTCTGCATGCATAGCTCTGTGCTATGTCTATCTCCTCAGCAGCTTCCAAGCTCCAGAGTGATGCCAGGACCATTGACTTGCCACAACACAATCACCAGGCAGTGTCTTCGAGGCTTGGCAGCTGCCTTGGAAAAATGGCCAAATGTGTGAGGAGCTAGTGTATATAGTGTATATACATATACATACACACACACATACATATATATATATAGAGAGAGAGAGAGTGTATGTATGTACATATATATATATATATATATTTCTTTGCCCAACATCCAAAAACAGATATATGTGCTCATAACCCTTAGGTGCACATGTATCTATCACTAACATGATTACAGCTTATATTTACTTTTGTTCGAAGCCAAACTTCTGAAGGAGCACAGACCGGGGGGAGGGCTGCTTTGAGGGATCTTTTTTACAACCTCCACTAGGTCTTCTTTATGAATTAATGGTAACAAACACAGAGGGAAAGTAATGTATATTGCTGACTAAAGTTCATCTTGAGCCAGTGTGGTGTAATGGTTTGAGTGTTTGACTGAGACTCTGGAGACCAGGGTTTGATTCCTGGCTTGGCCATGTAAACTCACTGGGCAACCTTGAGCAAGTCACATGCTCTCAGCTTCAAAGTGGGCAATGGTAAATCCCCTCTGAAGAAACTTGTCAAAAACAACAAAAAACTCTTGTGATAGACTTATGGCCTTAAGGTCACCATAAGTCAGAAACAAGTTGAAGGCACACAACAACAATAATGTCCATCTTAACCAAGTCACAAATACCAGCTCTGAAAAAGAATAACTATACTTCCACACCTGAGGCCAGTGTTAAGTAACTTACAAACATCTCTCCAAACACATACAATGGCTAAAACATATACAATGGATTAAAAAAATGTAAGGAAGGAGAAAGATTTTACTATTCCTTTTTTCACGTCTAAAAATGTTCAGAAAACCTCAGTAACTTCATTTTAGGATTACAGCGTGCATACTATAGTTTAAAAATGTGTGGAGATTTTTTTAAAATTATGAAATTGAAATGGAATGGAATTTCCCTTTTCTCAATTTTCCTTCGCCTCCTAAGACACAATCTTTAAGTTGTACAGTCACACCAAGTGCAAACCTGCACATCTAGAAGATGGTAAGACACAAACAGAAAACAAAGGAAAGTGACCTGTACAGGTCAGACAAGAGACAGGTAAAAACAGTGCCATGTTTACAGAAGCAGTTCTGAGTTTTATTTAAAATTGACACTCCCAGTTTCTGATTTCTGGTCTTCTGTACACTTAGTAGATTTTACATCTCACCAAATGGATATTATGCACAGGTAAGTGTGCAGGATAATTGCTGCAGATTTTTGTTTTATATTTTATTCTACACGTTGATGAAATGGGCATTAAAGAAGCTAGAATTTTTTTTGCTATTTATCGTAACAGGTGACAAATTAATTTAATGCAATTTCTGGCTCAAAGACATCTGGAAAGTAATAATATTTTAATTCATTTTTTAACAGCCCCACCTGTATTTGTATTTCTGCAGCTGTGTATCTGTAAGCATGCAGCAATATCTCAAGCAGCATTTGTAATTTTTCATCAATTTGAAGCCAGTCCTTCTTTTCTCTTTTGATTCATGTTAATATGAAAGGCCTGACCAAATCTGCATGGTATCCTGGCACTTTAGTAGATCTGTCATCCTTGAAAACCTTTTTGTTCCTCCTCCTTTTATTTTTCTTTTAATATATATATATATATATATATATATATATATACACACATACACACTCTCTCTTTTGTTCATCCATTAACCCTTAAATGCCCATTCTGACTCAAGGTGCAGGTGTGAAACAGATCCAGATAGCTGAAAATATAGTTGAAAATTTAGAAATGATCATATTGGTCATTAAAGGGGTGTTCTAAAGGGGTGAAAAGAAAGCATTTTACAAATACTAAATTATCAACTGCTGGTATAATCAAGTAACATACATTAATTTAGCCTTTCATTCTCTTTGCCAAAATTAAAGGGGTGACAGATTTGTTGTTCCATGAACCAGTGAACTGCGAAGGATTTACAAGAGGATTATATAAACAGCAAAACCACAAAACAAGTTAAATGCCTAATAGATTTATACATGCATATACAGGTTAAGTATCCCTTATCTGAAATAATAATAATAAAATTTATTTATATCCCGCCCCTCTGAGACCAATTGGGGTGGCTCACAATATTAAAATACAATATATCCAAACCCTATTCCCTCCCTCCCTCCCCTTAAAACAATATTAAATCAGATAAGAATTAAAACAAACAGATTAAAAAAACAACATACAATATATGCAGATATGGCCACGAGTATCTGCGACAGTAATATAGGCGTACAGTGGTATTATCTTTAAGGAGGACTCTGGAGGACCCTCCTAAGCGGTTCCTGAGGTCGGGGATGGTCTATTCTGGAAAGGCCTGCCGGAAGAGATCAGTCTTGACAGCCTTTTTAAAGCTGTCTAAAGCTGTCAATTGACGGATCTCATCCGGCAGGCCGTTCCACATTCTGGGGGCCATAACCGAAAAAGCCCTCTGGGAGGTAGCTGCAAGCCTAGCTTTTTGTGGCTGCAGCAGATTCCTCCCAGAGAACCGGAGTGCGCAGGGAGGATTATAGGGGAGAAGGCAGTCCCTAAGATAGTTTGGACC
>CM034701.1:199517193-199528097 GCA_020142125.1 Phrynosoma platyrhinos
TCACCCAGCGACTTCATATAGATGTTGAATAACATCGGGGACAGAATAATACCTTGTGGAACCCCACAGGTGAGCTCTCTTTTTGTCGAACAACTGTCCCCAAGCAGCACCCTCTGGGACCTACCCGAGAGGATGGACCGGAGCCACTGCAATGCAGTGCTCCCGATACCTAACCCCCTCAGATGGTCCAAGAGGATGCCATGACCTATTGTGTCAAAAGCTGCTGAAAGGTCTAGGAGCACCAACAGGATCACACTACCCCTGTCAATGCTCAGACGCAGATCATCAGTCAAGGCAACCATGGCAGTCTCAACCCCAAAGCCTGTCCTGAAGCCAGTTTGAAATGGGTCTAGATAATTGGTTTCATCCAAGACAGCTTGGAGTTGAAGAGCAACCGCCCTCTCAAAATGGTAATAAAGAGAACTGGCCTGTAATTATTCATATCCAGGGGGTCCAGGGAAGTTTTTTTCAGAAGCGGCCTAACAGCCGCTTCCTTCAAACATGATGGAATATGAAATGCTTAGAACCAGAAGTATTTTTTAGTTCAGATTTTGGAATATTTTGGATTTTGGAATACAAGTACAGTATTTGTGAGGCTGGAAAGAGACTCGTTGAGGCAGTGACTGCAGTGCTTCTACTCATTCCTTCACAAGGAGGAACTGGAAGGCTGATGGGCTCCCTGGAGATCTATACTGTATTTTTTTTTCCAAGTGAGGCTGGAGAGAGACACATGAGAGAGAAGGCTAGAGAGAGACATAAGGCTGGAGAAAGATTTGAGAAGCTGTAACATGATGGGAATCCAAGCGTAGTGCTTGGATCGAATCCACACCTCCCACCATTTCACAGATCCTAACATTTTTCTCCACCCTCCCATCACTTGCATTTTTCTCCAGCCTTGTATCTCTCTCCAGTTGCACTGGGTGGAAAAATACAGTAAAGATCTCCGAGGAGCCATCAGCTGCCAGCTTCCATTGCAGACAGGTGAGCAGAAGCGTTGCAGCTGTCGCCTCAAAGTATCATGTTGGCACTCAAAAAGTTTAGGATATTGGAGCATTTTGGATTGCAGATTTTTGGATAGGGGTTACACAACCTCTATAGCAGTCAGTTACTCCATTGCTGCTAACAATACTATTTAGCATGTATAAACCATGTTTGCTCTCATTAATCCTTGCAACATCTTTTAAAATAAGTAAATTTAAAATAATCTTTTAAAGTAAGTCAACATAATTCTTCCTATATCATACATTTGGGCAGTGCAACAAGAAAACCAGAGCAAATATTATGAGAGTAGCACTTTGCCTAAGTGTCTTATAGATGAGGTTTTGAAAAGTTGAAACAATTATTTCTTAGGCTCACATGCTCAGACACTGTGAGGCTTGATACCTGGAAGAATGAAATGAGGACATCATTAAGGAAGAGGAAGAGTAGGTAGAGACAATCAGAGTACAACCAAAGCAAGTGTAATAAGTAGTCAGATCACCAAGCAAGTATCATTTAGCTTACTCTGGCCTAAGACACTTCCCAAGTGGTCCAGATCAAGCTGATATCCTTACCTTTCCCTCCATCTATCCCACACCAATTGCAGACTGGTCATTCACTACAAGCTGAAATCTTGACAGTGGCTCAGCTACCTCAGGTTTAATTTAATGCCACTTAATGACTTGGACTTGAATATGTGCACTGGATCCAGTGAAAAGCATATTATTGAAAGTAACCTGAGGTGAAATGAAAATCCCACTTGTGCTGTTATTCATATAATGGGTGCATTAACATATCACAGTAAGCCATGGTCTGTTGTTCAGGCCACAACCTGCATGGTGTATGACCAAATAAAATGTGGCTTGTCTTCTCCATTTCTAGATGTTTCCTTCCTGCCCATTTTGGCAGATCCTATTTCAGTTGGGAATCAAGGCAGAGACAAACCACAGTTATGCATTCAGACATCACTACAAACCATGGTTTAAACATGCCAAGGGCTTGCTGGTCAGCAAAAAGCTATAGGTTCAGACTGTAGTTGTGTTGGTTAACAAACCATGCTTTATTAGCAGAGGGGGGCTCGCACATCAGAAGAAGCCTCAAACTAACACTCATATAATGTGAAGATGCTAACAGAAATATTTGTGTTCAAAGTATTCTGGATAGAGTAGTTCCTTGTCCATACTAAAGAAAAATTTATAAAACACTGGCAAATGTTTGCACAGGACTTCAGTTACACAGAGGCACATTCTGAAATACAGGTGAGGCTATAAAATAAATGGAAAATAAATGTTAGCATTCTCCAGATGGCTGAGATCTATAATCTACAATAAATACTCCATCTATTTGTCAGCTGTTACAATTATTTTTTGAAACAGAGAATGCAAATGTCAGGAGTCAAACCCATGGGACATAATAAATGTACAAAGCCAAAAAAACATTTCAAAACTCAAAAGTACAAGATCTTTCTAAAAAGAGGGAAGGCAGAAGAGAAACATATTATGGCCTTTCTATAGAAAGCTGATTTGCATGTGCATTGTAGCTCTTCAGTAAACTTTTCATGACATATTACAAAAGTCATAATAACAAAAGTGAGAAACAATTAATGAAATAGTAGCAATGGCAATCAGCCAAAAATCAATGGCTATTTGGAGAAATAAAGTATTAACTTAGGAGGGTGATGCTACTAATATTATTAATTATTATTAATTATTAATAAAGTCAGTCTTTATTGATTGATTGGAAGCTGCTGATTAGAATCAGAAACATTTCTATAATCTATGTGTTCCCATGTATTTCAACTACATGTGAAATCCAGTGCTATTTGTGGTTAGAGTTTGGGTCTTTGATGGAAGAAACCCAACCTCAAGGCTCCATTTATCCATGAAGCTCAGTTATCTTGTCTTGCCCTTATTGAGTTCACAGGCTTCTTGAATGATAAAAGATGGGGGGGGGGGTGTTTAAAAGTAAGCGGATCACACTGAAATATATTTATCCTCACAAATTCTCTGCCAGATAAAATACCACATTATATGGATAACTATGATCTACTATGGTCCTGACAAAGCCTTCTAGTCATGTGTATAGATTCCTCATTTTCTGAGGAGAGGTGGGAGAAATTGGGCCAAACTCAGAGCTTCAAAGAAGCAACTCAGGGAACAAGAGTCTTTCAGATTTCACGTGCAACCTGTTCCCACCTATGGTATTACCAGAAAACATAATATACTTAAACGTATGGAAAAGATAATGTGGTATATTAGATAACATAACATATTTAAATAACATACAGAAAGTCTCCCTTATTCAAAATGTTTGGGACCAGAAGTGTTTTGGATTTTGGAATATTTGCAAATCTTGGAAAGGGTGCTCAAGTCTAAACATGAAATTCATTTATGTTTCATAGTACCCCTTATACATAGAGCCTAAAGTTACATTTATACAAAACAGTTTCAATAATTATGTGCATGAAACAAAATTTGCACACACTGAGCCATCAGAAAACTAAAGTGTCGCTATCTCAGCCACTCATGTAGACAATATTGGGTTTTGGAGTATTTTGAATTTCAGAATTCCAGATAAACCCATAATACTTGCAAAAATGGGTTTATCTGGAACTCAACCCATAATACTTCTTTTGCAATATTTTGCAATCTCAGGAAACTATCAATCATCATAGCATTTATAAACATTACGATTATTATTATTATTATTATTATTATTATTATTATTATTTATAATTACTGGGATAGGAAAGAATTATCAACCATTGCAGAACTTAAACTAAATCCCTTTATTACAATAATGAAGGAACCATCTTATATTTCATCTGAATGACATCTTTCATTGTTTTTCAGTTGGACATCCTTACTCATTAATTTATGAAAAGAGATTTGCCTAACTAAGGGCCTTTACAGACTGCCAGAAATAATGCAACTGGAGTCCACTTTAACTGCCCTGGCTCAGTGCTAGGGAATCATGGGAACTGTAGTTTTTTTCTGAAACATTGAACCTTCTCTGTCAGAGAGCTCTGGTGTCACAATAAATTACAGTTCCCATGATTCTCTAGCACTGAGCCAGGGCAGTTAATGTGGACTCAAATTGCATTATTTCTGGCAGTCTGTAAAGGCCCTAACTTACTTTTCTGCATTGTGCCTGTAATAAGGTAGTTAAGCCTTTCCTGACAGAACCTACACAGAGATTTTTTTTAATTTCATTTATTTTTCCCTTTCTTCTAAGAACCTAAAACAGTAAAACAGTGAGGGGGGTTTGCCATTACTATGCTTAGCTCAGGAATCATTGCAACATTTGCAGTAGCTACAACTGGGAGACTGAGCAGGACCTGGTGGTCACAAAATGTGGATTACAGATTCATGGTAATAGTGTGCTTCATCTTGATCAGATTAAAAACCCACCAGGACTTTTCTAGTCCTTTCCCCAGCATTCAACACAAGATGTACTGGGCATCTTCTCAAAGCTGCTTTCCATAATACCCAGCTGTTCAGTAAAACAATGGGAAAATTCACCTATACAAACTCAGTCAGAGAACCCAGACCTGCCAAATCCAAAATCAGTCAGTGCAATGTCACTCTTGCTCCAACCTCTGAACAGTAGAGTACATTAAATTTCTTATCCAACGCACTGCCTTTGGTACTTTGCTACAATTAGATCTGTGAACGTGAAGCAGGCGTACAGCCAGTGAACAGGATGACACATAAAACACAACTGACATTACACATGCACAGTGAATTCCTAGGGAACAAACGAAAACACAAGTCTGGTTATATCAACATTACCAAATAAGGTTCATGCTATAGAACATGCATTGATTCCTATACACTCAAAATGACTGGAAAGAAAAATAACAGGTAGCAGTTGCTATCTGACAGCACAGTAAGAATCGGAGAGTGAGCCACAGTAGCTGAAAATTGAAACTGAGAAGCACATGTAAATTTTGCAAGCCAATGTTCGGGCCTTCAGAAGGCTTAACCGGCAATATGCTGTGGGTGTGACATTTTGTTGCAAAACCTGGAAAATCTACAAACTAGGCTGCCTAAAAACAGGTGAAAAAAGGGAAAAAAGGGGTCTTGTGGCACCATTATGACTAAACAATTTATTTCAACATATGCTTCTGTCTACTTCCTTCAAATGGTCTGTGGATAAATAAGATTTTGGCTGTAAAAATGGTTAGTCCTGTCTGCCTTAATGCAAGGTGTTATCAGATCCTGTCTGCTAGTGCTGCTTGATAGATCTCAGTGAAGAATTCTTTCTAGTATTACAGATGTAACAATATTTAATTACAAATATTGTTCCATTCTGATTCTGATTTAAGATACTGACAAACAGAACACACTGAAAAAGCAAGAGAACACATTCACCTCACTATTGCTGGGCCAAATTATTCAGTCCTGACTTTTTTTCAGAATATGGAAAATGCCTCCTTTCAGGAATGGATTAATTTGGGACGGGAAGGCAAAATCTCAAAACTTTCAAAAGAGGTGAGCTCAATTTTCAGATGAGACAAGCTTACTTTTAAAGATGGGATGACTGGGGGTTGTCTGTTCCTTTCTAACCCCTTTTCTCTCTTTTTGTTTGGTTGTTTTGACTAGTAAAAAAATCTCTACTATTAATTCATTCCCAGCAGTAAGCCCTTCCAGAAATATTCTTGGAGGGGTGAAGATGGCTACCCTCACTCTTTTTGTATATAAGGAGTTTATTCCCCACTTTTATTCCCCACTAAGAGTAAGGGAAAGTGGTTCTGGATACTGTTATCATGAATGGACTCCATACCTTGTATTTTGAAGTGTCCCAGTTATGAACCAGCCGGGCAGGAATTAGAAAGCTGTCATCCACATGACAGACACTGCAGTAGTACCATCCGCTGTAGCTGCAGACTTTTGCCTTGCCATTGGATAGGCCTATGGAGCGCTGGCAACCTGCCAACAGAAAAAGAAGACTCCATTGAAAGACAGACTTCTTAACTACACTGGAAGTGAATCTTCATTAACCTGCTTAACTGTGTTTTAGTAACAGAGTATTTACAAAGTACTTACAAGAAGAATAACTTACTTCCAAAAAAAACAAAAACAAAGCAAAACCACAAGAATAGCTGTAGCACTGGACTGAGAGACTGAGAATTGCTTGCATGGCACTCTATGCTGTTCACCCATTAAGTTCTAATATGTTGTAGAATCTGCTTAAGAATCGCTGTACTGCATCAATTGCAACCAACTGGCAATTAACCAGACCTAAAGAACATCACCTACTCTCTTGGTTGGTTGCTATGACAGGAGGCAAGAAGTGTGTGTAGAAAGACTGAGGCAAGATAAGTTGGTTGGCAGTCTGCTTCGAGGAATGGATTAGGAGGGCAGATAAGAGACCTGGTCTAAACCTTCCATCTTCTCAAACAGCCCTGTTATGTGAAATTAAAAATACAGAAATTAGTTATTTGGCTCTGGGGTGCAGTTATCATTCTCTCCACTGCAGTCCAAATGGACCATTGATAAACAAAAAGGAAATACATGCAGCAAAACCTACCTATTCCTGCGCTTCTGTCAAAGTTTCTATCCTGGCCTCACCTCACATTCAAACAAGGAGATTTAATTTGATATTGGGGAGACTTAATTGTTTTAAGAAATTCAATCCCTGGTCTCCAACTATCTAAGTCTGATTGTAATTTGTTACTTCACACTATGGATGCTTCCAGATTAAGGTCTTTCTCCTATAATAACCCCATCTCATTTATGGAACTCTACCAGATGACTTTGACCAGAATCTTCTTGGTGGCCCACGCTGGTGTAACTGGGAGTTACACTGGCTTAAGTACTTTTTCAGAGTTTGTGCAAGGAGGTATCCCATACCCACAGGGTGCATGTTCCCTCCTCCAACCCAAATGGCCACTGATTGGTCACATAGGTGCACTTGGGCACTGTTTGGGTGCTGTTGCATGGCTGATGGAACAAGTTCCGCTTTCATCCTCCTGAATGTCCACCAGTGGAAATACACTAGCAGAGTGTTATGCTCTGGCAGCATTAAACAAGATCTCAGACTTATAAGCCTCCTGTGTTTTCTATTCTTTCATCTTTTTCCCCCCTTGTGCATGCCTACAGGCACCCATTAAGGAAGAACAAATAATACATGCACAGTGTCTTTTGACTATAGTTATAGGCACTGTCCATCTATAAGCTGTCTGAGGGCTTCATTCAAGGCCCTATTGTTTAGCCTTTGGAAGTTTTTGAATGCTGGAGCAATTGTTGTTGCAGCTACTGCAAAGGGAAGCAAACTTTGTGAGTAAGGGAACAGGTCAAAGAAATTATGAAAGGAAGAACAAGAAGTATTGAAGTGCACAAAAGCTTCTTTTGCAGAAATTGTCTTCATATACTATGAGGATTTACAACCACAGAAATCCAAGTTCTTTGCTAGAGTTCAGTCAGAGAAGTCGATACATATGCAATTGTGAAGAAGGCAAGTTGGCTTGTTGCTTCCTTCCTTCCCCTTTACTCTACAACCTCTCCCAAGGAAGCAAATTTTGCTAAACCTGTTCTCATGTAGTACAGCCATTTGCCTCCCACTTGAATTGTACTTGCCCTCTATTTCCTTGACAGCACATTTTTGACCTGGGTCATGGAGCATAAGACACACAACAGTCCACGTCAATAAGTGACTTATAAAATAACAAATGTAAGAAATGCAGAAGCAGTGCAGTATCTTCTCCTGCTAGACACAGGACCTTTACAGACTGACAGAAATAATGCAGCTTGAGTCTACTTTAAAGGTCCTGACTCAGTGCTAGAGAATCATGGGAACTGTAGTTTATTGTGGCATCAGAGCTCTCCGACAGAGAAGGCTCAATGACTCAGAAAAAAAATAATAATACAATTCTCATGATTCCCAAGCACTGAGCCAGGGCAGTTAAAGTGGACTCAAGTTGCACTATTTCTGGCAGTAAAGGCCCATAGTCACTGTGACTGTTGTGCTTTTAAACAACATGCAGAACTGTATACCAACAACCACCTTTTGTCTTCTTCCTGCTACAGGCTTTATTTCACAAGGCCTGTTATTTCTACCACATCAAGTTATGAATGAAATTGATTCCTTTGATGTTACGACGT
Source organism: Phrynosoma platyrhinos (assembly GCA_020142125.1). Lineage (NCBI taxonomy): Eukaryota > Metazoa > Chordata > Lepidosauria > Squamata > Phrynosomatidae > Phrynosoma > Phrynosoma platyrhinos. The sequence goes on from CM034701.1 coordinate 199,525,278, forward strand.
TCAGCGTGATCTTGTTGAAGTTTATGTATAAATTTTTACTCCATTATCTGCACAGTGTGTGTTTACTTTTCCTTGTTCTCTCTTTCTTTAAAAGATTTTCTGGACAAATTAAAAAAACAACAGAATAATAATATATTCCCATGCACATATATTCAAAAGTAAAATCACACTGAGCTCAGTGGAGATTACTGACAAGTATGTGGATACAGGATTGTAGCCTAAACACTTTGCAGTTCTTCAATTCAGTTAGGTTTTCTTTAATCCAGTGGCAGCAAGCATTCGACAACAAAAAGGTGGGTATAATGTGTTTTTCAGATAAAGCACATAAGCAAGCTCTCCCTCATACCAACAATATGCCTGTCCATGACCTACGTGCCATCTTCTTAGGTCATCTCCTCTGCAGGCATCACAGCAGGAATGGTTGGCAGCCTGAGGACTTTTGCATATGCTTCTGGTGACTAGTTTTTCTAAACAATCAAAATTTGAGGGGGAAATGCATCTCTGTGTGGACTGGGAGAATGTCACATAAAGCACAAGACAGCTATACAGTACTTCATTTCACTATAAGGTTGTTCCTTGTTTAATAGCAAAGGTTTGGTTAAAGTGTGCAAGGGAGGATGCATAGCAAACAAATCACAAACCTACTTGTGGTATGTTTGTTAACCTCAAAATCCAAGTCAATAAAACCTGTACGAAATACTACACCTGGTTATCTCACAAAGGTGAACGTGCTGCAGGAGAAACCTTCACCTTTGAAACTAGTTGACTTTTTATTGCTAGGATTTCACAACATCAATATTGCAAAACAATGAAGTACAACACCAGGCACGCACTCACACATCTGCTTTTCCCCAAATGCTAGTAGCAATAAAGGTAATGCAAGGTGAGGAACCACCCTTTTCAAAGCTGGTCTGACAACTCTTTTGCTATGTGGAAAGGAGTAAGTCAAAAGAAGCAGCTCAGTGTTTCCATAGACAATGGCCATGCTGGCAAGAGATGAGGGATTCTGGGAAATGTAGCTTGAAAAGGAACCTTCTAAGCCCTCAAAGTTGTCACTGTTGTTAATTGAAACCACCAGGTTCCAAGCAGAGTTTGAAAATTTTACTTTCTTGACTACAAGTCCCAGAATCCCCCCATCCAGCATGGTCAGAGTCACTAGGGGAATTATGCAAGCTGCAATCTGAAAGAGTAAAATGTTCTACCACTGAACACCAATTGCTGGGGCGAAGGCCAGGAGGGCTGTTGCTTTCACAGTCTTCACAAACTTCCCAGAAGTCAGCCACTTGTTAGAAAACAAAAGGTGGACTATGTGGGTCCTTGATCTGGTCCTGAATGAATTTTATGCTGAAACACCAAAGACTTCTAGTTTTCCATCTGTGGATTATTAGGCCCTGCAAACAAGATGTCCCTCTGAATGGGTCTATGGATGTTCCCTTCCCTGAGCCGTGCTGCTGAGTGTTTAACCACTACTCCCACCATTCATTGATTGCTTAGGCAAAAGGCGGGATATAAGAAATAAATTATTATTATTATTATTATTATTATTATTATTTCATGGGAAAGAATGACTACAAAATAAAGTTATGGCATGCCAACAAACTTTTGGGTTACAAATTCATATGTTTTAAGTAAGCTGAACCATCAACTTACTAAATTGCCTTAGATATTACTTTGTTTTCCCCTTATTTTCTTGCAGATCTAAGATAAGTTACTTTCTGGGTTATAACTCCCAGAATCCTCCAGCCAGTAATACAAGTGACTTTTTGCAGCTCTGCTACCTTGCGCACGCTCACACGCCTGTAACAACTAACCAATGGAGTCAATATGACAATTGCTGGAAGAACAAATATAAAACAGTCTGCAGTCTAAAGCATTACATAAATTATTACAATGCTTCCAAGTGTAAAATTCTGTGTTCCACCATAATGCAAAGTCAAGAAGTGATTCTTCCAGCTTAGAATTCTTTTCTTTAACAGCCCCATTTTTTCCTGATGGTTCGTTTCTGCTGCAATGTGTGCGTGGGAATAGGAAGTTTACAGGATGCTGAATAGGGTGTTTAGCATCCGAACTCCTAAGCATTAAGAACATCAATATAAAAATAGTATATGAATTGTTTAAACCCTAGAGTCCATAGGATGAGGTTGCAGTAAACAAAACCAAAGGACAGGGTGGAAACCGGCCTTCATTTATATGTTTACATAAGCACATAGTAGCGCCCTAGCCTGTGCATTTATAAACCCATGCAGCATACTCACAAACATTTGTTTTAAATTTCATACTGCAATATTTAGGCTGTAGTGCTACAAGTATACTTGGAGTAGGTGTTGCTGAACTCAATAGGGTTTATTTTTTAGTAGAAGTGTACAGGGCTGCACTGCTAGGAAGCAATCTTAAGGAAATGTATTGGGTAGGGAAGAAATGGCACTGAATATGGCAGGCTTGTTCCAGGTTATATTTGTGGACCTATACAACATAACAGCATTATCTAACACTATTCTACTGCAAAGTTCCAAGTGGCTTCCTGCCCTCTACAGCATAATTTGACTGCATTCCTTTTTGTTTTGTTGTTAACTGCCCTCAAGTTGATCTCGACCCATGGCTACCCTATGGACGAGACATTTCCAAGATCCTCTGTCTTCCACTACTCTGCTTAAATCCTGCAACCCCTTAATACATGTGTTCTCTTTAATAGAGTCCATCCATCTGGCATGTGGCCTTCCTCTTTTCCTACTTCCCTCCACTTTTCCTAGCATTATTGTCTTTTCCAAAGAGTCCTCTGTTCTCATGATGTGTCTGAAGTACAACAGCCTCAGTTTGGTC
>CM034701.1:199528197-199544193 GCA_020142125.1 Phrynosoma platyrhinos
TTTCGTAGGATGAAGCATTCGTAAGTAGAGGTTCCACTGTATATTGATCGCTTCTAATTTGTTGGCCATCATTTTGTTTTCAAAGCCTTTGACATATGTTTGTTAGCATTAGAGTTGACTCTGTCAATGTGGATTGCAGCAGTTCAATTGGAATATCATCTGTTCCTGGTGATTTGTTTTTTGTTATTTCTCTTATTGCAGTTTCCACCTCAATTTTTAGAATTTGAGGTTTATCTTCATATGGCTCTTCCTTCCATGTGTCCTTCCTCTGTGTATTGCATCCAAGACTTTTTATTCCTTCCTGGTTTGGAATAATGTTATTTTTATTGTCATAGAGCATCCCAGTCCTTGGTTTGAATGTTCCTTTGATTTCATGGATCTTGTGAAATAGATTTCTTGTTCTTCCCTTTTTGTTGTTGTCTTCTATTTCTCTGCATTGGTCATTGTAGTAATTTTCTTTATCTTTCTGCACAAACATTCCTTTTACAGACACCATATCTAAAAGTTGCAAAAGAAGGTGTCTATATAGCATAGTAAAAAGATTACCTGCCAAGCAACAAGCAGTGACCATCAATAATGTGAATGAATGCATTAAGTACATTCTGGGATGATAACTTCATAGTGAGGTAATTAAGGAGGACTCCAATCATCCATATAGCACTGAAGGTGATACGCTTATGAGATAGGACCTTAAAGCTTCTGAACTGTGCAAAGAGACCTTGTAGTACTTTCGAGACAAACTGTGCAGACACTGTAGCATAAGCTTTTGTAGACTTGGGGCCTTTGCAGACCGCCAGAAATAGTGCCCTTTAAATTGAGGCACTGACCTGGCTCAGTGCTAGGGAGTCATGGGAATTGTATTTTTTTCTGAGACATTGAGCCTTCTCTGTCAGAGAGCTCTGGTGCCACAATAAATTACAGTTCCCATGATTCCCTAGCACTGAGCTAGGGCAGTGCCTCAATTTAATGTGCACTATTTCTGGCAGTCTGCAAAGGCCCTTGGTCTACTTCCTCAAGTCTCAAAGGTGCTACAAGATCTCTTTGCATACTGATATTCCAGACTAACACAGCTATGTCTCCGAACTCTTCTGAAGTATGTGAATCTGATCACAGATTGAACACAGATGCTAATGATTGAAAAGGACATCTCAACAGAACCAGAGAAACTTATTTTGGTGAAAAGAGGTAAATGCAAACAGATTGGCTGCAATATTACTCATGTTTATTCAGAAGCAAGTTCTACTGACTTATTCCCCAATAATATAAACAAGAATAACAGCTTGAGTAAAGCATTTTCACTTCCCAGGAGTAGTGAACTTTTTCCCTAAAGGATTCTGGGGGTGTTTTCTTTTTTAAAAACTGCCCTCCCGACCTTGATACAGCAACAATCTGTTTTCCTTCCTGACCTTTTTCATTTCCCTCTGCCACATCCCTGGGCCTGACATAGCTGCCCTGGTTTGTATAGGTGGTTGGAAAATGCTAGCTGGCGCCCAAGATAAACTTGTCTAAAGCTACATTCTTCTTTACCCACTTCGGAGTGTCAGCTGTTTGTCTGGAAGCTTTTGCTCCAAAAGCTTTTTAAAGGAGGACAGGGGGATGTAGAGTGTAATTCAAACAAAACCACCCTCCCCCACCCCCAAATCCTGACAGAAGGTGGGGGGAAGAGGCGAAGAAAGAAATGGGAAAGGGCGGAGGGAAAAAATCTTGTCTCCATCAAATCCTTCCAACAAACTCCTCTATCAGGGGTTCATTGTCACTCAATTAGCCAAGGCAGTGGGGGTCTGGAGGCTGGGGGGTAGCTGGGGAGACAATGGGTCACTCTGTTGTATTACTATTTAATCACTTTTACTAAATAAATAAAGCAGCCCTCAGGTGCTGTCATGTCAAGGGAATTTACAACAAAACAAAACCCCCGCAAAGAAAAAGAAAAACCCACCCTCTTTTTTCCATTCGCCCTTACTTTTTCTTCCTCCCCTAAAGAACAAGAGAGGGTTATTACTGTAGCCTTAAGTCTCATCTTTGTGCAGTTCCTCTTTGATTCCCACTCAGACCCTGCCACTTTCTGGCACTAATTTGTCAGGCTGAACAAAGGAGGGATTTGTACCTCCTGTAAGGTCTCAATTAGGAAAGGCTTCTGCTGTATTATGTGCCATTCAGACAGGACACAATGATGGTAATTACAGGAATTTGCACTAAATGGCTGAAGAATTTGCAGCAAAACTTTTTTTCTCTACCTCTACAAAGCTTACCCCTCTTTTGCAGCTGTGGGGGAGAGGGGTGAGGGTATGGGGGGAAAGCAACCGGGGAGGGTAGGCCTAATGCCTACAAGATGCAATTACCAGCAGCAGTCCTGTTAGGTTAAACAGCCACCCGGTGCTGATAAGGCAGCAGACATCTTCCAAAGACACATGGAGACCTTCAAAAACCACTTTGGACACACAGACCCAGTTCTGCCAGTTTCTACCTGCTCTCTGTAGATAAAGAGCTACAATTGTACTGACAAAGAGGAATAATAATAATAATAATAACAATGTGTGCATGTGCCTCCATGTCACCTGTTGACTTATTGCGATCCCATGAGTTTCATACGGTTTTCGTAGGCAAAGAATCCTCAGAGTTGGATTTACTTGTTCCTTCCTCTGAAATACAGCCTACAGCACCTGGTATCCTACCCTATTTCATATATCTCTGGGGAGGGATACAATAAAACCAGTTCAACCCAATATATGAAACAATATAAAACTTTTCAATTTTTTAAAAAACAGATTAAAAGCATATAAAGCAACTTGACAAGTTAAAACAAGAGAGTAAGAATAGTTAATAACATTTTTAAATAATTTAATACTACATTGTGAAATATGGGAGCAGGGTCTTCTCTGCTGAGAAGAACATCAGGACATGTGTGACCATGCAACATCAGAGAATGGTCAAAATGGCAAAAGTTATTAATGAGGAAGAACAGACAAGCTAGGAGATGCTGCAGCAGTTTGTTTTTGCCTGAGCTAATGGGAAGGGAAAGACTGCCTCATCCTGTCATCCCCTGGCTGAGTTAAATGAGTGTAATCTACTCTTTCATTTTGAACTCACTTTGCATCAATGGAGTATGAGAGAATATGGACTACTGACTTGGTCACAGACCCTCATATATCAAGCAGTAATTAGCAGATGCCTATGTTTACAATACAACACATAAGAGAAGAGTTAAAGAGCAAAGCACCTCCCCTCTGAGGTGGATGACACACACCTGCCATCCTCATCTCCAAATTCGTCCCCTACTGGAAGGATTTTCATGGGGAACATGAGACTGAGGGTGCATCTGCACTCATGCCTTGCTTGGAGGTTCCCTTCAACAACTAATTGGCCACCATCTGAACAGAATGCTAGGTCCCTTCCACACTACACAGTACGGTAATAGCGCTCCGATTCCACTTGAGCTGCCATGGTTGCGGCATGTGAAATCCTGGGACTGTCCATTGAGAGAGGGATCTCTGGAAACTGCAGCCAGAGAATCCTCCTCTGGAGCCTCTGACCATGCCACAAACCCCAGGAGGCATCCATAGGATGCAGCCATGGCCTCTAAAGGGGAATCAATATAGTGTGATAGGGACCCGTTTGCTTATGAATAATAAAGATTACTCTTTAAAGAACAAGTGCCCAGGCTCTTGCTTCTGTTGGAACTGTAGGTTCATATAGTTCATATAGTTAAGGAAGAGAAACAAACAAAAGGCCAAGAGAGCTCTACTTCATACTGCAAGAGCAAGCTGGTCTGGGCTGCACACACATGCATACACACACACACATGCATGCAACCCATAGTGGCCATTGTCGTTTCTGCATTCACAGCAACACATTCTCTGTACTGCTGGCTACATCCAGAATTTCTGCATTTATACCAACGTTGCTCCACATGATGACGCATTTGGGGACAGCTCAGGCCGCTCACATGTAGTAGGAAAGCACTCTGTCTGATCCAAACTCTGCTCCCCCAGGCAACTGGCTTGGGTATTTCTACAAGACATGCCATATCCTCTTTTAACATTCTTGCACAAATGGAAAGAGACTGCATGGAGATTTAATAACTATGGCATGGGGACAAAACAATTAGGTTATTAGTAGAGATTACTAGTGGTGTAATGAAATTGATGACATTGTGGCAAAGAAGAGGTGAACAGACCGAAGAAAGAGCTCACTGTCAAAGTCTGGTATACCTCAGTTAACAAGCAAATCTGTTTCTGGGCATTACTTCTTTAACAGAAAAATCTGGTATCATAGGCAGAAATAACAGGCGAAGAATAAGGATACGTTTCTACATCATAAAAAAGAAAAACACTTCAACATGTTTTACCAAACTTTATCCAAAACTAACATAATGCACACTTTAACTGGAACAAGCAGGTCAAGTAAACATTGCATTAGTAAACAAAAACATTTTAAACTTTCTAGAGACTATTTATAAGTTTCTTCCAAAATGCATCCAGAGGTGACTTTTTCTTTTAACAGCCTCCCAAAAACTGACACACACACACCCCTTAACATACTGGGAGTAGCTGGTCAAACAGACTTTTCTGCTCTTTTCTTTGTTTTGCTGTTCATAAAGGCTCCCTAAGGGATCTTGGAGGCAGCTGCTTTTTACTTATAAAAAGTATGTTGTAGGCAGGCACACATGGCTACAGTAGAATTGGTTACAGTAGAATCTCATTCCTTCTCAGCTCAAACTGTATTGTATTGTTTACTGTAGACCTGACATCAAAAATCTACATTTCTCCAGCCCTCCTTCACTGACCAATGCTGATGCTGCTAAAAAACACCCTTCCAACTAGACAGAAAATAAAAAAGGGGACTGGTGGAGGGGGCACATACAACACATTTATAAAAAGAAGCTTCACTGACAATTGTTCATTAAGGTATGTCTGCAAGCTTAACATTAATGTAAAAATAAAATTCCTCCAAAACTGAACATCTGAAAAACCATACCAATTTCTAATTTTGATTACATAAAAGCAAAAAAAAAAAAGTATCTTTTCAGAGGATTAGACTGCAATCCCATCTCCACTTCCCTAGAATAAGCAACTAGACTTAATTTTGAGCAGAGAAATACTGCTGCATCATGAACTTGCATAGAGTTCAGAGCCCATTTTGTCAGATACACAAAGTCAAAAGATGAATACTCATGCTTTGCTATAAGATACTAACTTGCTTAATCTGCATTACATTGGCTGTGGTGTTTTTCATGGGAGAACTCAAATGGAAGTGCTTTCTCAAAACTGAATAATAAAGATTACTTGTTAGAGACAAGTGCCCAGTCCCTCACGTCTACCAGAAATGTAGATATAAAATCCACATTTCCAACATAAAAGGCATTTCATATGGTTAAGGATGTGAAAGAAATTTGATGGATTTATATTTCTATACATAAAAATTTTAGATTTCCTGAAACTGAATGGAATGCTTTGAAAATCCATACATTATGGGACATGACAGAGAGAAAATTAAGGCTCATGGTGTCCTTTAGAGTGAAAAACATGCACAAAAACCATGCACACTTTTGAAAAACATACAAACTTCATTTAAAGTAAAATGAATTTATTGGAAAACTCAGAGAAAAATGCATTAATTTCTGTGCTGGGCAAAAATGCTATCAGGTAGGGAAACAGGACAAATGAGAATGAAAGTGGGAAACTGAGAAACAGTAAGAACAAGATTGACAGATCTCCACATACAGTACCCAAAATTACTTTTCAGTTAAAAGAAGTGGAGTTTAGTCACTGTTTCAGGCTCTGAATGCAGTTTTACAGAGATAAAACTGGCAAATACATGCTTAACATTCACAAAGTGAATGCTGGCAATAAGAGGGAAACAAATAATTGATCATTGTTAAACTATTTTTAAAGGTTCATTGTCCTTGATATGATGGTCAATTTACTGATACTGCCCCCTGCTGGAACTATTACCTGTTACATTCCTGGGCGACAGCAAACAGGTGTCTTGTTTTATTATGAGAAGTTAGTTTCCTTCCAAATTTCTATCTCCTATCCACACCAAGTCCCCGTTCAGAGGCTCAGGCTCAACCCAACCTCCAGTTTAAAAGAAGACAAGCTTTCTACCACATCTTTCAATGAAGCCTGCCTGCCTGCTCATGATTAAATGAGGAGCTTCAGATTGGTGCCTGGTCTCTTTCACCTTCTGTTTCTATTTCCTCCTTTTACCAGAAAGTGCATGCCCCTCTTGGATACTCTCTTTACACCAGATCAGAGCAATGACAAAGTCAGTTCATGGGTGACATCCAACAACACAAGCAGATTTCTGCTCATACAACAGGAGGTTCTCGCTTCCTCTCTTCTCTGCCTCCCATACTCTTTTGCAACCCTCACAAACAGTTCCAAGGGCTTTCTCCATTTTCTGGAGCAGATTTTGGGATGTTTGCAGGGGACAATCTATGTCCATTCTCTTTCTGGACCAAGACAGCTGGATTTCATGCCTTGACAGGTGACAGAGAAACAGGTACTTTGTTCCTGGGAACACTCATTGTCACAGCAGTCTATGAACAGGGGCTCAGAGTCATGAAATGATACTGCTGAGTCCAAATGTTGCTTTAAATGTAAGTCATCCCATTAAAGAAACACCTGGAAGAGACCTTTCAAAATGGATTCCTCAGCATCCTTTACTGCTGCCAACACCACATGTGAATTCAGGAAAACATTCTGAACAGCAGGCAGAAAAAGGGAATCTTATGGCCTTTGCAGACTGCCAGAAATAGTGCAATTGAGTCCACTTTAACTGTCCTGGCTCAGTGCTAAGGAATCATGGGAACTGTATTTTTCTGAGACATTGAGCCTTCTCAGTCAGAGAGCTCTAGTGCCACAATAAATTACAGTTCCCATGATTCCCTAGCACTGAGTCAGGGCAGTTTAAGTGGCCTCAATTTGCACTATTTCTGACAGTCTGCAAAGTCTTTTAGTGTGCCCTAGCAACCTTTCTCCAGTCAGACTATCCAAAAGACTAAGTGAAAAGGGAGATCAAATCTTTCTCTGCCTCCAGTGGCTAAGTAAGACTTTGCACAGCTTTCCCCCACTGTGAGGGAATCTTCTGCCCTCTCCTGCTCTTCACACTTTCCACTCTCTGGACTCCTAACAGGTTACGAGGCCAAATAAGAAGGTCATAAGTTCAACTGTAACAGGTCAGTGTAGTGCATAATGGATGCTATTGTGGTTGTCAGCAAGCCAACACACTGAACCATTTGCAAGACCCTGCCATGAGATGGCACAAAAGCTAAATCTAGTGACATAAATCAATTTCTCATTTTCTCCCTTGAAAGGATCCTTGGCACACATGTTCATGAACCAGGTCAGGACATGCAGTGAGACAGAGCCAAGTTCCAGTAATTACAACAGGGCACTGATGCAGAACTCAGTAGAGAGCCCTTATAACCTGGAAAGATACATAAGTAGTAAAAAGGGTAAGAACAAGTACAAAATGTCTTGGACTGTTTGCTTACCTGCACACTTGAAACTCTGGGCAGTCAGACCTCTTTCCAAAGACAAGGTGGTTAAGATGCTCAGAAAACTAGTGGTGACAGACTGGCGCTTGATCTTCCCACGGTCCTTCCCACAAGAGAAACCTTGGACTTTATTTCTAAGTGTTACTTGAAGGTTTTGTCCCAATCTGGCTGCATTGTTGGCAGCCTTCAAGGCCTCCATCCATTCCTGAGCCCTTTGTCGGGTTTCTGCCCGGAGGCGAAGCACATCTTGAGGAAAGACAACCTGAAAGCAAGAGTCACAGTCATCCAGAGTATCAGCCTGGACAGAGAGGCACACTTCAATACTGTAGCTCCATAAAGGGTCTTCATCAAGGCCACCAGTCTGAAATGCCATGAGGAGGGATGGGCTGAGGACAAAATGGAATGCTTTCCAGTTATTTTGGAGGGTCAGTCTGTAAAGGGTCCCTGATTTGAGAACATTCTGGTAGTCCTTGATGTTTTGGGTTAAAGATGTTGATTGGAAAAATTCAGCCGGCTCCTTCTGTAAGACATGGTTTTGGGTAATACTGTTCTCCTCATTGTCTAACTTCTGTGAGTTCCCCAAGTCTCCCTGTGGCCTCAGGAAAGATGGTACTGAAGCATGCACAGCTTCCCGAAGCTTCTGCCCCCAGTCCAAGGCCTCCCATGGAGATTCTGCTTTGAGCTGTAGGTGGGAGTTGTTGGACAGAACTGCATCAACCACACTGGTTTCCACAGTGATACTTTGGAAATGCAAAAGCAGATAGACAGTTGGAAGGTTTTGGTTGCCACTGCTGTCAAGCCAATAGAGGTACAGTTCATATGGAGAGAGTTCGGCATAACAAGCCCGCCAGTAGCTGTCACGGTTGCTCTTAATTTCCAAATACCCTTTCTTTAAGATATTTGAGAATGCTGGCTTGTGTTCTAGGAAAGAATTTAAATAAACACAGCAGTGAATATTACAGACTATAGTGCTTAATTCTGTTACTTCTCATTTACATTACTGCAATGCGTGCTCATGTCTTTGAAGACAGCCTGGAAGCTGCAGGTAGTACAAAATGAAACAGATGGACTGCTATCAGGAACTTAATAATAATAATAATAATAATAATAATAAACTTTATTTTTGTATCCCGCCTTTTGCTTAGGCAATCAAGGCGGCTCACATCATTAACATAGATAAAACAACCCAACAATAAACAATAGTAGCATACTAAAACAGATAACCCCACCTTTAAAATTTTAAATGTGATACTAAAATAATTAAAATGACTGGTGTTCTAGCACCAGAAGAATATAAAAATATGGAGACCACATAAAACTGGCTTTTAAGCAACTGTGCTGGCTGCCAATGTAGAGCACCAGACAATGAATCTGGAGACCAAGGTTCGAATCCCTGCTCAGTCATGGAAATCCACTGGGTGATCCTGGGCAAGTCATATCTCTCAGCCTCAGAGGAAGGCAAATGCAAACCCCCCCTGAACAAATGTTGCCAAGAAAACCCTGTAATAGTTTTGCCTTAGGGTCTCAATGAGTTGGAAATGACTGGAAGGCACACAAAAACAACTGGCTGCCAATTGATTTCCCATCTAAGAGATTACTTTTAAAGCACTAAACAGTTTGTGGCTTAAACATTTGAAGGAACCGTTCTCCCTATATCTACTTTTTGGTACATGATGTGAAAATGCAGGAAAGGGCTCTCTTGGCTGTATTGTCCTAATAATGGAGTTCCCTCTTCTTGGTGGCACAACTGGCACCAACATTGCCTCAGTTTGATCCCAAGTGAAAACCTTTACTCAAGTATTTAGAGCCTACTCAGACCATAGCATAATTTTCAATCTGTGAGACTGCTGCAGGGTTTATTTTGTTTCACCTCTAGAATGGTTTAAAGTGTTAAATAGTTGTTTCAGGTTGTTTTAAAGTTATTTCATTGACTGTGACCCCACAGAGATCTGCTGATATAGGGAAGATCAGAAGTACTTGGAAGGAGTAGTGGTGACTGATCCCAATCTCACCATATTCCAGAGCAATGGGTACTAAGTATTCAAACTAAGGGGCCAGTGGCCAAGTTGCCAGAGATACAGACAGTGGGGAAACAATCCTGGAAGCAGAGGTAAAGGCCTTAGAGAGCAGCAAGTGTCCTGGAAACATATCAGCAAGCAAGTTTGTCTGTTTGAACAATCTGTCATTCATAGAATACCATTTCGGAGAACACAAAAAATATGTAAATAATACAAGACAGTTATAAGGATAAGGAGAGGGGAGTCATGTACACTATCTTGAGCTCACTGCACAAAGGGGATGCTATAATTAATAAATGTCTAGGCGTACTGTTTTAGAAAGTAATTGAAAACATGATTTAGGGGCTCCATGTGCCTCTTTGCTTCCAACAAGCATTCCAATTAACAAACGCTCAGTCCAAATAAGACAGACAAAGGTGTTCTTAATGATGGTTCATTTGTACAACTGAGTGATGCTCCATATGTTTTTGATTGAGACACACTAAATGATCAGGGGCACAATCCAGTCTAGGGGATGCTCTTCAACCCAGCAATGTTGCTAGAAGCACAAGTTGGCTCAGAGTGCCTTTCATGGGCTTAGGCTGATATATTAACTACAGCCTAAAACCAATGTGATTTCCAACAAGAGTAGACCTACTGAACCACCAAACCTGATTTACTATTCAGCAACTGTTTTGATGGGTTTGTTCTTGTTGAGACTGTCCCACCACCCTCTCAGGCACTTTTGGTGGGAACAAGAGAGAGGGCCTTCGTAGTGACCGCTCCCAAGCTCTGGGACTCACTCCCAAGGGAAGCCAGGATGGCTCCATCCCTGCTGTCCTTCCAGCTGCAGGTAAAGAAGTTTTTAGGTCACCATGCTTTCGCATAACATGGATGGTGTTTTGTTTTAAAGAGTTTTGAACTTTAAATTTCAATGATGTAATGTTTTTAATTGTTTGAATTGTTTAATTGTTTTAAAACTTTGTATTTTTAATGTTTTATATTGTTTTAACTTGGGGCTTTTTTAGATTTGTTAGTCGCCTTGAGTCCCTGTACTGGGAGGAAGGCAAGATATAAATACAGTCGGCCCTCCGTTTTCACAGGGGATCCGTTCCGGACTCTCCCGCAAAAACGGATATTTGCAAATATGCAAGCACCATAGGCTTCAATGGTGCATGCTGACGGGGGTGCACCCCATTGATTTTAACAGAAGTCATCCCTCCATGAATATGCAAAACCACAGACTTCAAGTCCACGAGAACAGAGGGGTGACTGTAAACAAAATAATAATAATAATAATAATAATAATAATAATAATAATAATAATAATATAATCTTACCTGGATAGAGTTAATCTAGCTAGTGTTCCACAGACTGGTAACCTCTCATTTAGATTACTCCTGGTCACCATTTTGAGAGGTGTTACAAAGGAAAATGGTGGTATTTGGGTTTGCTCTGTAAGGGAGTGCAGTCCAGGCGGAAAACTGCATTCTGCTTCCCACACAGCTGCCCACTTGAGCTATAGAGATAGCCTGGGACATATCATAACAGAGTCTTTACTAGCTCTGGCCCTAAGTCTTATGGAGTAGGAGTGCTGAGTTGTTGCCTTTTTATAATGTATATTGTGTGCAGAAATGCAGTGCTATATGCCAGAAGTGGGTCTCCATCCTCATGAGTTCACTACCTCTAGGTGAGCAGTGTTGGTGTTACATATGAATGATGGGCACTGGTAAAGGATCCACAAGTTTTCAATCATATGTCTGGCTCTTTTCATATTTTCTAAGTGTGTTTTTTCCCTCTTGGGCTGAGCATGCATTGGACACATGAGCCTGCTCTGCAGTGGAACAGTGATCATTTCTCTGTGTCCAAGCCCACTCACCACCACCCCAGAATTACGTGATGAGCATAATACAAAGTAGCCAAAGTGTACCTTACAAAAAGGAGGTTTAATTCAAATAAATTGCAGATGGGGGAGAGTAATTAAATTCAATCCAAAACTGAGAAAAGAAAGAAAGGGGAGAAAAGAGGTGTTGATGAGACAAAAGAGTATAAGAAGAAACCAATTTTATTTTCCTTCCATCTCTGGCCCTGACATTTTCATTAGGATTTCTGCGCTAACTCAAAAGCCATTAATTTCTTTGAAAACCGCACTAATCCCTTTGTAGTGCAGATAATGGGTACACATTCTACAGTCATCTTCCCTTTCTGTTAATCCAATAAGGGAAACAGCATGGCTACTGAAAACTCAACTGCAACTTCACTCCCTCGTTCTCATTTCCATCAAGCACAGATGACACTTCAAGCTTCTCCCACATTTTCTGCCCCATCCATCACAGCTTCCCCTCCTCTACCCTCCCTCCACTACCACAGAGGTTTGCTTGTCTTTTGATGAATGAGAGAAAAAGCTGTCTCTCCTCTCCATCTTTCACAGCCAGGCATTTTCTCTGCCAGCGCTTCGCTCTGGCTCCTGTGAACTGGCTTCATCCGCTCCCACTTCAACTGGGACAATGACAGAGGCCAGCTTGATTTAAATTCAAATACCACACATCCTTCAGGTTGGAGTCGTGGTTGCTGGCATCAACAGGCAGAATCACAGCTGCCCCATCCCATCCCATCCCCACCCTTGGCTGGCCATCTTCTCTTCCAGCCCCCTTCTGCCCTTCACCTGCCTGATGTACAAAAGCAACATGATATCTTCCCACTGAATCCTTTCCCCTCCATCCTCTAAAATGGAAACAACATTTCTCTCTACTTTTGCCAAACCAGGAAATTCAATTGAGGCAGAGCAAAGCAGAGCACATCACAGTAAATAGGAGATAATCACACTAAATAGCTCGCATCTAGGGGTGGCCTATTTTTTGTTCTGAACTGTAATTTTTAAAGAAAGAAAGGCCACAAGAAGAGAACAGCAGAAAAAAGAACACCAGCTGAGAGCACTAAAAGATTTCTTTAGCTGCAGATTATATTTCCTTTCTTG
Source organism: Phrynosoma platyrhinos (assembly GCA_020142125.1). NCBI lineage: Eukaryota > Metazoa > Chordata > Lepidosauria > Squamata > Phrynosomatidae > Phrynosoma > Phrynosoma platyrhinos. The sequence continues at coordinate 199,540,670 of CM034701.1, forward strand.
TTGCATTATGTCTCATTACGTGTGTTCAATGTGCACACACACACACACATTGTATTTTGAAAACTGTTGCTAAGAGAGGCTAACTTTTTTTTCATTTTGTGTTCAAACTCACTCCCCAGGTATTGGAGTAAGGAAAATTAGAGTCATCTAAACAAAGCCAGGCCCTCATTTATCATGGTCAACTCTCTTATGCTGCAAATCACTAATAAATAGGACCAAAGTTCCATCTAGATTAGCACTCCCATTATATGCAACGGTTGCATGCCTTAAGGTAGCACTCAGGTAACAGGTGTCCCTCCAAATGTTCCTGGACCACAAGTCCCACCAGAAGCAATGGTGAGGGACCATGGGAGTTACAGTCCAAAAATGTTTGCAGGGGCACAAGTTGCCTGCCCCAGTCCACAGCTATGGTATGAAGGTAGCAGCACTTCATTGTTTGCTTTCCAGTGACAGGTAGACCTTCAGAGTTAGACTATTTGTCAATAAGGAGGCAGATATTATTTCTAATGGCCACTGACAATCTCCACAGGTACTGGAGTAGATTCCATGAATATTCTCCATGCATCTATCCAGCCCTTTGTGGTACCTGTCCTGGCAGATTCCTTGAACTTTACTTTGCCATGCACTTACAAGTAGCCAGTGTCACTGATTAGCTTATTAGTAGCTGAGATATTCTGCAACTTGATGACAGTATTGTTGTTTTAATTCAGCCATCCTTCAGTGCCATGTATATTGCAGATGAGGATTTCTGCTGAACACAAGCATGGCTAGGGCTGGGTCATCAATAATCTGACCAGCCAAACACTGCTAAATATTTCATCAAGAACACTCACAAATGGCCTGTCACTTTTTTACTGCTTTATGTGATTATTTGACAGAAAGTGCAGGAGTGATGGCTCCATGTTCCCCAACTTTACAAGATTTAGAGTTACAAACTCATTTAAATGTAGGTGCTCCCTTGGCTTGCTCCTCACTTTCCAGGTTCAGTTCAAACAACTTCAACCCCAATTAATTCGTATTATGTAGCTTTTGCTACATGTTGTTATGTACCTGACATGACAACCCTATCCTATGGTTTCCTTGGCAGGATTTAATCATAGGAGGTTTGCCCTTGCCTTACTCTGAGTACAGCCTACAGCAGCTGGTATTACCTGGCAGACTCCCTTCCAAGTTCCATCTTTGATTTGGCATTACTTAGTTTAATTACAAATTTCACAGCTAAATCACCTAAACATATTTTGGATTTTCATTCTCCCCCTCCCTACGGCACACATTTTTTAAATCACCTGTCTGATAATAAGTCTGGAAAACTCAAATGCTTGCACATTCCTGGGGAACTGCAGCTGATCTTATAGATGCTTTGTTTGCTTTACCAAAAGACTCATGTGAAGGGTTAATTGTTCCTTTGTTGCTGTCTCCATCAAGGCACTCAGCTGGTTATTATTTCATCCTTGAGGACTACAATTCTGTAAACTGCAAAATGTTTAACAATTGCTATTACAGTATGGGCTATAATCAAGCTGTTGGTTTTAAATATACCATTTTATTTTAAAACAAATTCAGTGTTTTCATGTGCTTGCCAAAGCTTTTTAGTTTTAGTAGCAAAGATATATTATGATACTTTTTGTATCAATGTTACAATGGTATGTAATACTTTTATGATTATCATGTTTGCAGTATTCACTGTACATGTTAAAATTGCAACTGACATTCGCTTGATGCAAATAAAATCCGACTTAACTATGTTTTGTTTGTATGGATCAACACAGCGACCTTCATTTCACTGAACCTGTAAGTTATCTGATACACTGAAATCAGTGTGTCTCCAGATATGTCATGGCTAACTTCTCCCACTGACTTCTGTAATATCCAGGTTCAATGAACTTTATCTTGATTTAACCCAGAATTTTTATCAAACTTAGCAGCCTATAGATTCTTCTGCTCGCAAGAGATCATTCACAAAGGTTGCATAACCAGCCTCTTTGCATACCAAAAAATCTGAAAAATCCATGTCTGACCAAGGCATTTCAGCCACCACCACCTTCTTCCAGCACAGCAGCAGTTACAATCATGAGTTTTCCAAGAATAAGGATGTTCTTTTCCATGATTGTCACAAGGTTGGCAACTTACCTTCTCAAACTATGGTGAAAGTGGTAACTGAACTCTGGGCTCAGAATTTCAGATTCACCCCTACTGTGTAGCCCCACCAAATCTGTCCATTTTCTTTTTCAAGAAGAGATGGAGAAGAAAAGTTAGAGAGTACTAACTGCAACAGAACAACAGCACTTACCAGTATTCCCTTGAACGTCCTCTCCCTTTTTGAAACCTGATGGTGTGAATGAAACTTTAGGACATGGGCTGCTATAGTTAGAGAGCTGCTGTGGAGGGGCACTGCTTAAAATGATGCCCCAGTCAATCCGGCTGATATCTGACCGTGATCGATTATGACCTGGCTTGAAAGTAGGAGCTTCCTCACTTTGCACTGTAATATCATTCACGGAACGGGGCCGGACCCTCCTCCGACAGATATTAAGGATATTAAAAGTTGAGGCCTCTCTCTGTTCCATCCAGGAGAGGTTGTCTGGAACTGTTCCCCTCTGTACTCTAAACTGTTCTTTGGCAGGAAATGCAGTCTGCACTTTGGTTTCCAAGAGTCCATTTTTGCAGTGTTCCCAAACAAGGTTATTCTTCCCCAAAGAAGTAACATTTCTCAAGTCTCCACAGTTGTTAAACACTTCATGTCCAATCAGTTCAGGGACTTCTTGAATCCCATAAACCTCTGGAGGCTGCACATTGTCTAACTTGGCTTCAAAGGTATTGAAGAACTCTTCAGTCACTTCCAAGGCAGGACTGATATCATCAACTTCTAATGCCTCCATTTCATTTGCAGTCAGAAGAGCTGAAACTTTGGGGTATTTTAATAAGACTGAACATAAAAGTGCAGGCACAGATCAGGAGGCTTTTGAGAAGATAATGGCAATGCTCTAAGACTGCAGGTGACAGGATCAATATCATTAGTGTGGCTTCTGGCATTTGACTTCAAGACTTTAGAGTGATTTCTATTTGTGAAAGCACCAGTGAAGAATAGCTTGTCCAGTTGTTTACATTTCTCAGCATTAGGCCTTCATGAGATGTGTTGACTGTTCAGCAGAAATCATCCATCAAATCTGGATTTTCCTGAAAAACATAGTACATTCTTTTAAGAAGCAAAATTGACTTTACCAATGGAAGGTAGGTCCCTGGCAGAAGGTGACAATCCATTTTCCATGTCTTACTACCACAAGTCCTACCACAAGTAAAAAATTAGGGACATTCAAAGCATGGATCAAAACATTACTGAAATTACTGAAAGAGAAAAGTGGAATGAGAAATCCCTAACTCTAGGGACAAATATCTTCCCATATGAAATTTCCCACCAGCTGAGGTCTTCATCTGAGGCCCTACTCCAGATGACCTTACCTCCAGGGATTACATGGGCTGCTGCTGGCAAATCTTTTCTGTTGTAATACCCCATCCATGGAATT
>CM034701.1:199589009-199632393 GCA_020142125.1 Phrynosoma platyrhinos
TAACAGGATGAGGGGGAAATGTAGCAGAGTTGTTAATTTAGTAAGAGGGCACAGAAAATGTAGAGAATATATAGAGTAAGCAAGGAAAAGAGAATAGAAGATTCAAAGAATCTGGATAGATAATATGGATAATATTTGTGTATTTTTATGAATAAGGAATCTACTAAGTTATATCAATAGATGTTTTATAGATAATGTAGTTAATGTGATAGACACGTTTGTTATTTGTAGGAGTAAATATGTACTGTATTGTATGTTGAACTGATTTGTGTGAATGTTTTAATGTTTTTTTATCTATAATAAAATTAATAAATTTTAAAAAAAAGAAATAATCCAACTTGAGAACACTTTAACTGTCCTGGCTCAATACTAGGGTATCAAGGGAATTGTAGTTTTTTTCTGAGACACTGAGCCTTCTCTGACAGAGAGCTCTGGTGCCACAATAAACTACAATTCCCATGATTCCCTAGCACTGAGTCAGGGCAGTTAAAGTAGCCTCAAGATGGATTATTTCTGGCAGTCTGTTCAGATCCTTCGCCTAACGTTAGCCTAATTCAGTTATGAATCCCAACCGCAACTAAACAACCCGCCGTCCTCCTGGCCAATCCCCGCGCGGGGGAGGCCGTTTGAAAAGGGTCACGTGACGGATTTCAAACGCAAACCGGGTAAGCAATGGAGAAAATCCTACCGACGCACGCGCGCGTGCAGGTGTGTACGCATGCGCGGGGTGTTTGTGTGCATGTCCTCCATTTTGGGTGGGGAAATAAAGTCTTTTAAAGCGTAGCCAATCAATAAACAGCGTCGACGGACTCTTGCTTCCCATTTCTGCTCCTTCCCCGTAAACTACATTTCCCATCATTCTCTGAGGCAGGAAGTTCAGTGAGTTTGAACGGACGAAGGAGGGAAATGAAGGGGAGCTGAGCTGGAAAAGGGGCAGATTTAAAAAAAATATCTACCGGTAAGTTTTGGTAAATTATAGTACGTTTCCCATAATTTGATGGTGGTAGTGGGAAGGAAAAGGGTGAGTGGGTGCCGTTAAATCCCTGCCCCTCCTCTCCAAGCCCTACTACTGAGCCTAAGGGTGTATCTACACTGTAGACATAATACAGTTTGATACCGCTTTGGCTGCCTTGGCTCCATCTTACAGAATCCTGGAATGTAAAGTTTTATGACGCACCTGCATTTTTTGGTGGAGAAGGCGAAAGGCTTGTAAAACTACAAATCCTAAAATTTCTAAAGGATGGAGCTTAAATCACTTAAAAGTGGTGTCAAAGTTCCAAAACACACTGCAGAAACAATCCAGTTTGAGACCGCTTTAACTGCCCTGGCTCAGTGCTAGGGAATTCTGGGAACTGTAGATTTTGTGAGACATTGAGCCTTCTCTGTCAGAGAGCTCTGGTGCCACAATAAACTACAGTTCCCATGATTCCTTAGCACTGAGCCAGGGCAGCTAAAGTAGGCTCAAACTGGATTATTTCTGCAGTGTGTTTTTGACCAAACTGCCGTATTTCTACAATATAGATGCACCTCTTGTTTTTTGTTTGTTTCGATTTTCCTGTATTGGGCTCACACTACTATTATCCCCTGAAAACCTTTATATCAGGAGGATCAAGCAGAAGCCACAAAGCAGCATGGAAGCTTTTGGGTTCAGTAAAAGAGCTAAACCTGTGGTTATTGGGAGAGCTAGGGATGGAGGTGGCGCTGCTAGGAATCTGTCCCTATCTGCTGTCTCTTCCTGCTCCTTTTTTTAAAAAAATAATTCTTTTATATTTGTGTGCCATCCATCCTGGGACAGTCCTGATGGATCCAACAGGTTGTGCCTTACTTTGAGAACTTTGATAGCCTTGGGGTGCATCTACACTGTAGAAATAATGCAGTTTGGTACCACTTTTAAGTGCTGTAGCTCCTTCCTATGGAATTCTGGAGTTTGTTGTTTTATAAGGTCTTTAGCCTTCTGTGCCAAAGAGTGCTGGTCCCTCTTGTTCCAGTTAGCTGCCCTCCAGTTGGTCCCGGTTCATGGCAACCTTGTGGATGAGATATCTCCAAGACTCCCTGTCTTCCACTGCTCTTCTTAATTCCTGCCAACTCATATTCGTGGTCTCTTTAATAAAGTCCATTCATCTAGCATACAGCATTCCTCTCTTTCTGCTTCCCTCCACCTTTCCTAGCATTATTGTTTTTTCCCAATGACTTCAATGCCTTCTCATGGTATGTACAAAGTACGACAGCCTCAGTTTTGACACCTTGGCTTACAGGGAGATTTTGGGCTTGATCTGCTCTAGGACTCATTTGTTTGTCTTTTTGGCTGTCCACGGGATCCTCAGCACTCTTCTCCAGCACCACATCCCAAATGAATTGATTTTCTTTCTGTTGGCTTTCTTTACTTTACAGCTGTTGCACTCATGCATGCTAATAGGAAATACAATGACTTGTACAATTCCAACTTTAGTGCTCAGTTGTATATCTTTGCTCTATAGGACTTTTGCCTCTCTTCTTTGATGTCCTGCATGGAGTGTTTTATTTGTCATCTGTTATATCCTATGTTTCCTTTTGGCCATTCACAACACTACAAATCCCAGGATCCTGAAGGAGGCATGGTAGTTAAAGTGTTGTCAAACTACATGATGTCTACAGTGTAGTAGATGCATCCTAACTCTCCTACTGGAGAGTTTTCATGTCCCTAGCCCCCCTCCAACCCTGCTGTCACTATTGGTTTTAACTTGTTTTTGTTTCAACTTGGGTAGATTCTGACCTGGTATTCATCATACTTAGGGCTTGAACAGACTGTCAGAAAGAATCCAGCTTGAGACCACTTTAACTGCCCTGGGAAGTGCAGTTTATTATGGCACCAGAGCTCCATGACAGAGAAGGCTCAATGCCTCAGAAAAAAATTACAATTCCCATGATTCCCCAGCATTGAGCCAGGACAGTTAAAGTGATCTCAAGCTGGATTATTTCTGGCAGTCTGTTCAGGCCCTTAGTGTTGGCCTAGGGCTCTAGGAGACCAGAGTTTGAATCCCTGCTTAGCCATGGAAACCCACTGAGTGGCCTTTGGAAAGTCACAGTCTTTCAGCCTCAAGGAAAAGCAAGGGTGACCCCCCCCCCGAACAAATATTGCCAAGAAAACCTCACAATAGGGCCGCTCTAGAGTTGCTATAAGTCGGAAACAACTTGAAGGCACATAAGAATAAAAACAACAACAAAAGTTTTAGTCTCTGCTGCTGGGCTTATTTTGGTTGTATACTCCCAAGACCAGGGTTTGAATCCTCACTCAGCCATGGAAACGCTGGGTGATCTTGGATAAGCCACAATCTCAGAGGGAGGCAAAGGCAAACCCCCTCTGAACAAATCTTGGCAAGAAAGCTCTGTGATATGTCCCCAAATTTTAACATATGCATTAATGATACTAATCATAGTCTAGGAAATAAAGTTGTTTAATGTTTGTAATTCTCTGTCTTTGAATAGGCTGGACTGTCTGCAAAATGTCAGTCTGGGAACTTGGAGAGACATCCACCCTATTCTCTGTGAGTGGAGTTAGGGAACGGATGAAAGACAAAAAGAATGGTGTTTTAAAAACGGCAAAGCTGAATGCATCTCTTGCATCAAAGATCAAAACAAAAACAATAAGTAAGTTTCAGAGTTTAAAAATAATTTCCTATCGTTAACCATTCAGGCTTCAGTGAAGAAGAGATTAATCTATTGGGGCTTATTTATCAGATGTGTTTGGAGCAAAGTTTTTTTTTTTTTTAAAAGCTATTCTGAGCAAAAATGCAATTTATTCAGATAGATTATACAGATGGAGTTTCACACATATGATAGTATTCATAGATCTTATAAAAAAATTCTGAGAGGTGATATTTTCTAGGGAATGGCTTGAAAGACTACAGTAGATTAAAAGGTTTCATGTGCCTTAATCCAAATCATTAATAAAGTAGATCAGAAGGAAACTATCTCTCACACCCGACCTAAGGAAAGAAGTCATTCTGTATGTTTTGACTGAGGAATGCTGTTGGACTGAAGGTGTATTCATACAATTTGGAAAGTTAGGAGACCAGTCCAAAGAAAGTAGATTGCAGCAGTCAGGGGTGTGGGGTAGATGTGAGAGAGAGTCTGATTTTTACATCTCTATACCAGTTTGATTGTGGGATTTCAGCATTATGTTTATGTCTTGCTGAAGTAAAACAGTGATGATGGAGGTGACTTGGCCAATATATTTCTCATTTGTTTTAACAAACACAGATAACTCCTCCATTATTAAGGTCACCCTAAAACAGAATAATAAAGCCCTGGCCTTGGCCCTCAATGCTGCAAAGATCACAGCTCAGCGGCTTACCGATGAAAAGATGCTACTGCAGAAAGAAGTGGAGCTGTTTCACTTTGAAAATGCTTGCCTACGCCAGAAGCTCTCCTCTGTGGTACAGTATTTGCAGCCATTTCTCTGTCTCTGTATTGTTTGGAGCATTTTCTGTAGTGTCACATTTGCTGAGGGCAGACAAGCCTTTTATTTAATGTTTGATATTATATCTCCTTATGGGTGGTGGTGAATTGCTCACTCATACTCTTAGGTTTGCATTAAACAGTAGTAAGACCTTTAAAGGATGTCAAGACAGCATCTGAACTATTTCTTTCTGGTATGAGGTCCCAGTTCCAATATTCCTGTTTAAATTAAGATGAGGGATTTAGGGAATAATGATGGTGGCTCAGTTAAAGTAAGTACAGTGGATTCAGAGGATAAACATGAGGAATAAAAAATGTGTTATATTAACTCCTTTGAAATTGTTCTCTTGCTTTCCATTATTTTGGCACGTAAACGGACCCTCAGTCACTCTGATCATAGGTTGACATTTTTGTCTGTTGCAGACCAGATGCATAGAAGAACTGCAACACTTTATGAATGCCCGCTTGCAAGCTGCTGGCACGCTGCTGAGAAGACTTGAGGTGAGAGAATTGTTGGCCGAATCTCTTTGCAAGTGTCTCTCTTTTATTATGTGGATTGCCAAATATAAAACATTTGAATTTCCTTTGAAAGACAGAAACCCACAAAATCTGAGTTCCAATGTGTAATTCTCACTGGTCTTTGATAAATGGAATGGAACATTATTTAAGAGGTGTATCTCACCAACATTTTCTGTTCTTCCCCATCCCATCTAGAATGGTTCCTGTTCTTTGTTACTGAATGATGCAGAACACTGTGGGACTGATAATATTGCAGCCAGCCAGGATGATGACCACTGCTCTTCTCTGTATGTAAAGAAACAAGCTACATTGAGAGAAGTTTGCTTAAATGCATGTTCGTTAGGTGTGTCAAGCTCAGCTATGGATCTCCTACTTACTTTTCCAATTGTCATTGACACAACTTAGAGAACCTGAAAGTGCCTAAGGCCCATCTGTATGTGAAGATTACTTGTTTATTCTAAGTGTGTAGAGCAAGCCCACATTTTAACATTTTCTTATTACCATATATACTTGACTATAAGTCGAGACATTTTTGCCCAAAACGTGACCCCAAAAAACTGGGTCAATTTATATACGAGGCAATACAGTAATAGACTTGCCCCTCAAACTTCTTCTGCAGCCCGGCTATCTCCTGAAGGGACAGCTGGGCTGGGAAAGCCCTGGGGGCAAACACTTACTCCTTTCCACTGGTCCCTGTGTCCTCCAGAGGCTGGAGGGTGCTGGGATCAGGGAAAGGCTGGAGGGTAAATGCTTGCCTTCCTCTTTTGCCCTGGTCCTTGTGTCCTCCAGAGGCTGGAGGATGCCAGGATTGGGGAAAGTCCTGGGGGCAAATGCTTGCCTCTCTTCTTTTCCCTGGTCACTGTGTTCTCCAGAGGCTGGAGGATGCCTGGATTAGGGAAAGGCTGGGGGCAAATGCCTGCTCCCTCCTTTCCCCCGATTCCTGTGTCCTCCAGAGGCAAGAGGATGCCCAGATCGGGAAAAGGCTGGGGGCAAACAGCTCCCTCCTTTTTTTCTGGTCCCTGTGTCCTCCAGAGGCTGGAGGATGCTGGGATCAGGGAAAGTCCTGGGGGCAAATACTTGTCTGCCTCCTTGTCCTCAGTCCCTGAATTGGGGAAGGCTGGGGGCAAATCCAGTCCTTGGATTAGGGAAGGCTGGGGGCCTCCCTCCTTTTTCCTGGTCCCTGTGTCCTCCAGAGGCTGGAGGACGCTGGGATCAGTGAAAGTCCTGGGGCAAATGCTTTCTCCCTCCTTTTCTCCAGTCCCTATGTCCTCCAAAGGCTGGAGGACGCTGGGATTGGGAAAGGCTGGCGGCAAACGTTTGCCTCCCTCCTGGGTGTCTTCCGAAGGCACAGCCGAGTTGCAGAAGAGTAGGAAGAGTGAATGATAGCCTCTGAAGCTTCCCAGCCTGGCTGTCTCCCAAAGAGATAGCTGGGCTATGGAGGGGAAGGAAGGGTACTGAGACCTCCATTTTACCCTCGACTTACCCAGGGGTCATATCAAAATCCCAAAACCTGCTCTCGATTTATACACGGCATTGACTTATACATGAGTATATAAGGTAGTGCTTGAGGACTCAGTGTTCTGTAAAGCAAGGGTAACAATTCTAAGAACTGGCAGTTTAGAGATGGACTCTCTCAGTCTTAAAACTCTTAGCCCAAGCTCTACTAATTTAAGATTGGTTTTGCTTCTGTCAGCTGTCTTTTTCCCATGCCAACCAAATTTATCATTGCAAAGAGGGAGGCATAGAAAAAGATAGGGAAGGCCCCTGGAAAAAGATAGGGAAGCTTTATCCTTTAGGCTTAGACATCCTCAAAGTATGCTCAGGAACATCCCTTCTTACTGTAATACAAAGAACTTGTAACTCCCTATGTCCTTTGCTTTTGTTAATTGAATCAGAAGATGTGGGAACTGTAATTCCCATAAGAACTTAGAAACTGATCATGTTGTGGGGGATTCTGGGAATTGTAGTGTGAAGAAATAATTTTTCTGAGCTCCGATTCTGATGTGTCTTGACAAGAGGGTATGTTGCTAAAGTTAGAAATTTCTATTTCTGTTTGTTGTTAATTTTAGCATTGGAGCTCTTGAATATATAGTTTCTGTTTTGTTTTGTTTTTTCTTGCTTCAGAGCTGCCCCCAAAGCTATGAGAATTCCTCTCTCTCATGTTCATGATGAAGACAGTGAAAATGGGAAAGACATAGGAATAGGAATATACACAGGTTTGCAAATGCTTCCCTTAGGTGCACCAACATCTGGTTCTGCTGAGTTTCAGAAAAGTGTACCCATCTCTGCTGTGGAGAAGTCCTCCTCTTCTTATATCGGATTGGCAGGAAATGAAAATGATGGCCAAAAGTTAAGTGAAGTGGATGGCACTACTTCAGCACTTAACTTGAGTGAAATTTTTGGAGGTATATTTGGACTTAATCTTACAGTTGCTTTGACCTGGGGTATAACATGCTATAACTTAACAGAAGATGCATTTTATTGGGAAGCAAGTAATTGGCACACACCAGTTGTACTCTAGTACCTATTTACTTGGGGCTAAGCCAGTTCATTGGGATTTACCTCTTTGTAAACAAGCACAGGATGAGGCTGCATATTGTATGTGTGACGTGGAGTTAGGGGTAGTCAGCAGTTTATGACAATACTTGTCATATCAGCATTTGAAGCCCTCACCTTTTGCTTTGCTTCCCCTGACCTAAATATAGCATATTTGTTTTTGCTAGTGAAGAATTTTTGCCACCCAAAGTTTTGTCTTAATCAATAGCAGTTCAGACGCTGACCTTATATCATTTTCCCTCCCGCCCCAAAGAAAACACGGGTACAATCTGGTGCACAAATCCCCTGGAGCAAGTCCCATTGAAAACAGTGTCGCTTTCTTCTGAGTAAGGAAAATATGCTGTATATGGACTGTGCTGTACAAGACTGAGCCTACCTGCCTGCCACCTTGCTTACATTTGTACTGCTAGCTTACCATCAAACCATTACAGTGTAATGGTGTAGGATGTAGAAAACTAGAGAAAATAATAGTTTCTTGGTTTCAAATCTGAAATCAGACCAGTTTTCCTTGATTAACCTGAGCTGGTCATTGCTTTAGCCTAATGTCTCTGACATAGTTTTTGAGATTATCTGATTTCATCTCAGTGTATGACTTCTCAGGCTTTATGGAGAAAGGCCAGGATTCAGCTGTGTTGGTTTAAGGATGAGTTTAAAGGAAACAGACTTAGAAACTATCACAATATCCTTCAAAGAGTGTCAGAAGTTCACTGGAAACTTGCTTATGCTTACTGAGAAGTAAGTCCTGCTATGTCCAATAGAATTTATTGTCTAGGTCTAGGACTCCAGCCTATAGATCTGTGTGAGGTCTTATGGCTTCTCTGAGATTTCATCAATCTTCTGGGCATACATTGGGGACTTGTCAGTTAAAGTAATTCTCTTTATAGGATAGAAATACCCTTGGTTAGTGCTGTGGGAGTTTATTTCCCATATTGGTAACCTGTCTTCTGCATGGAAGGTCTTCCCACCTGCATTTCTAAGCACACTTACCTGGAAGTAAGCTCCACTGCAGAGAAACTGATTTTGGAGTAAACAAGTACAGTGTCAGATTTTTAGTCTCCTCACCATTAAATTACATGTGTCAAGCAGGTAGACAGAGATCCCATCCCCCACACCTTACTCATTAGTGATTGGTGGCTGCTGTGTAAATGGAACAGTGAAGACATTCCAGATTTTCCAATATATTTTGAGGAGCTCCTTTAGAGTTCAGATTAAAACACAAAGCAGATTCACTGTTCCTATGACATGGAAGCAACCAGCTGTCAGCACCGTAACTACTAGAATTCAGATTGTAGATTTAGTGAGTGGAAGCACTTATGTTATGGAGTTGGCTGCCATAGAATGTGTTGATGTCTTTAATAGAACTAAACAAATTCATGGAATTCTGTAATGGTTACTTAGCCAAATAGATCTTCCATGCTAAGAGGGAGAATGTTTCTGTAATATCAGTTGTGAGATGACATATGGTGTGAAGAAGGCTGTTGCTTTCACCCAGTGCATATGGACTTCAGGGAAGAATATACAGTTGGCTCTCCGTTTTCGCGGGGGATCTGTTCCGGACCCGCCCCCCACAAAAACGGAGATTAGTGAATATTCAAGCCCTATAGGCTTGAATGGGGTGCACGCCCTTGGGAGCGTGCCCCATTGTTTTAAATAGGGGTTGCCCCTCTGTGAATATATAAAACCACAGACATGAAGTCTGCAAGAATGGAGGGGCGACTGTAGATGGAAGCAGGCTGCTTAGGCTAGATAGACCGTTCAGTTCATGCACCTGAAGAAGAATATTTAGGCAGAGCTTGAAAAAGTGATTGTTCCAAGCTCTGGCTCATTGTTTCTACTTGTTTTCATCAACTAGCTCAAATCATTTGTCATTGCAGACAACCTTTCCAGTTCATCACAAAGTTCCAGAAGCTGCTCACTGTCTGCCCTGAGTAAAAATTCTCCCATGCAGCAGTGCAAGAATACAAGACCATGCAGTGACAGTGTGGTCTCATTGCATGGGCATGTGACAAAGAGAAAGAAAACTACAACAGTATCTACTGTATTTGACAGCAATTCTCAGATGGAGCCATTGGATAATGTACTGCATGGTGAGGGTACAAAAGAACCAGAAGCCACTCCTAAAGAATGTCTTGAAGTCAGCCAGATTGGTGAACTTGTGTCCCTAAGAAACAAAAATAAAAGCTCTGGGAAGATAAAAGCCAAAGGTCTAAACAAAGCGAGCACAAATACAAAGAACAGAGATTTGTCTCCCAGAAAGTCAAAAACAACATTTAATGATTATAATAATGATGATGCAGTAGCATCTGAGAGCAACAAATTGAGCAGTAATAGCAAGTTGAATAGACCTAAGCCTGGAGAAGCAAGTCGACTGCCAGTGCCATTGACCAGCTTTAGCCAGAAGAAAGAATGTAGTTCCAAACACGCTGATAAAACCACAGGTTGTAGAACATCTTCTGTGATGGATCTGACTCCTTCAAAACATGTGCGAACATTCCTGGAAAAAATGAAGAATTTAGAAAGTCAGTTTCAAAATTCAGAGACAATCCCAAGCAATGGAACACAATGTGATGAGAAGAGCAATGGCTGTGAGTTGAGGTGTCCTTCCCAGTGCTCTAATAAAACGAGAGGTTGCAGAAGGACCTATGTGGTAGTTCCTGATGATAGGAATCACATGAATGATTGTGCACCCTCTGCACATAAAATTAGAAAAAATACACACTTGGAAGATGAAGAGGATCTAGGCAGCTTGTTCCCAAGTCCAGAGTCTGGCTCACTCAACAGTAAGGCACTGCTTAATAGTATTGATACACAACCTTTAGCTGATTTACAAAAGCTTGCTAGCCAAGAAGAAATAACTTTGGATCTGAATGTGAGACGTCTGAAACCAAAGAGGAAGACACAAAAGATTGGTAGAGCACGTATACACAGTGAGACAGACGTACAAAGCTTAGATGTTGACATGCAATTTCAAACTCAACCAGAAGAAAGTAAAACCAAAAAAGGTCACAAAGGCAAAGCAGGCAAAGCGGCCAAGGGTAACACAGAAGAAGGGCATTTCAGAACCAAAGTTGATGAGTTCAATCTTGCTGAAAAGTCTCCAAGAGTCATTAGGAGGACAATTAAGGACTTGAAAGCCTTGAGACAAGTGGATATACCCAATCATCTTGCCCTTGGGAGCACAGCATCTGCACTTCCATTTTCTTCGGATGGTGAAGATGCGCCTCTTGACAATATCTTTAGAAGTTCAACTAAGATTATACAAAAGGGTCAGGGATCTGCAATCACCCAGAGCAGTTCTGTAATCAATACAAATAGCAATTCTTTAGAGAAGGCATGTTTAGGTACCAACAGTAATTTGAATGATGTAAAGAAAAAGTTAGCCTCCATGCCAAAATTAAGCAAAAGAGCAACATACACAGTATGTGATGTGACAGAATTGTGTGTTGCTTCTGACTTGTCCCTTCGGAGTCCAGAAGAATGTAAAAACAGTCAAGCAGATCAGGCAAGATGGAGTTTTCTCCAGGTTCCAAGTTCCAGAACTCAGCGAGATTCTCTTGTGGTGAAAGTTACTGAGGCTCCTTCTCTCTTTGATTCCTTGTCCAAAAGCGATAACATTCCTGATTCCTCTTCAAAGGGTACGTCCAAGATCATGCTCCCTGACGCCTGTAGCTCTGGTTCTTCGTATTCTGTGCTTCCAGCTGCTAAAGACCACGTGAGCCCAGGAAGATATTCTGCTTTGCCAAAAGTCTCAGCAGTCTTCAACAAAAATTATTCTACACAGATGCCTTCTGGCAGGCATGAGAAAAAGACAATCCAAGCCAGTCTTGAAGCACCCTTAGAAAACACTGCCGTACAAGAAAATGGTGAGTGACAAAAGTGGCTGTCAAATGACACAGACCATTTGGGTCTCAGTATGTAGTGTGGAAAGGGTGACATGCAGTTCTCCCTCAGCGATTTCTGGGTGTGTAAACCCCATATCCCTATTCTCTGGTGCAGAGCTGGGAAAGTTACTTATAAGATGAAAGGTTATCAAAACATCCTAAAACTATCCATAATTGACCCATGGCAACATCTTATTGCTTACTTATGGGTAGCTTCAGCACATCATTATATTCATTCATCTTCAAAGTACCGGTAGCATTCTAGGCTCTTGGTAGATGACCCTAGAGCACTGTAGCTCACTGATCAATTTAAACCTTAATTGCTATACAACAGACTTGAATGTGTAATAGCAGGTAATTGTGAAAGAGAACCCAAGATTTTTTTTGAAAAAGAAAAGGAAAAAAGCTTCTGTTGAAATGAAAGCTTGCTCCATTCTTCCACCAAACTGAATTGATAGAGAAAGTGAAGAAATTGATTTCTTATCTTGGTTTTTCACAATATATGAAAGATAGATCGAGTCCAGCTAGGAAGCACTTGAAAGCTGCTTATATAGTGGGCCCTTGGTATCCACTGGGTGTGGTTCCAGGACCCTCCATGGATAACAAAACCCATGCAGACTCAAGTCCCATTATATACAATGGTGTAGTAAAATGATGTCCATTATATAAAGTGTCAAAATCAAGGTTTGCTTTTTGGATTTTTTTTAAAAAATATTTTGAATCCATGAGTATGGGGGAGGGGGGCATTGCACCTCTTTAGAGTATCTCCCCACCACCACCTCCAATTCTGAGAAGCCTACAGTTAGAAATTATGCTGACTTTGATTCCTGCTTCTTACCATTACACACTGCTGTCTAATTGCCCTTTGGTTTTTGTCAGGGTCATCAGAAACATATTTATATCTCACCATTTTAATGTTTGAACAGCACCTGGGGAGACTAATAATAGTTACATAAATCATAAATCATAATAAAATGTCCAAATGGTGACAATATAAAAACAGCAACAATATAAAATAAATACACTCACCCCTCTGTTTTCGCAGACTTGAAGTCCGTGGTCTTGATTCTTTGTGGAGGGGCGAGCTCCATTGGCTAAAATAGCACACGTGCCTGTGGCACACAGCCATTCAAGTTAATGGGGCTTGAATATTGGCGACTTTCCATTTTCACAAGGGGGGGTCCAGAACAGATCCCCTACAAAAACGGAGGGGCAAGTGTATAGTAAATATCATGACATAGCTGGGTGTTAAATGTTTAGGTGCTAATGGTAAATGTTAAACATATCCCCTCTATTAGTACTTTGCAGGAGAACAGGCATATGGGAGGTCATACTTCATTGAAGAAATACATTGGAGTCCTGAACTCTTGCACACCGAAACCATTCCTTCTCCTGCTGCCCAGCTAGAATGTACCACTGATGCAAGGCATGTGTCTCCCCCCCCCCCCATGCCATCTCTCTGTGCGTGAGTGGCAAAAAGGCAGATAAGCTTGGGCTTTTCCCAGCTACCACAAGGGAACTTTATGCTGTTTGTAAGGCAGAGTACTCCAATATGTACTGTAGTGTTATCTGTGGATGGCACACTATGTAAGAGTTCCAACTCCACCCTTTTTAGAACACAGTATTAGCATCCAGTGTTGAAGACTACTGATTGGATCATCCTTCACATTGGTGCATACTTCTTTAAATGTGCTAGTAAGTACAAGGGTATAAAATAGAAGGTCATTTGATGAAAACAAATCATACAACCTGATCAACTGACTAGCATTTAATTTTCAATGCATGCCTGTTTTAATTAAGAAGGAGGTTTCACTGCCACTCTCAGTGTATTGTTAAGTATCAATCTTTATCCACAGAAAACAAAGTACTGAAGGATCTGACCAATGTCAACTCAGACTCCTGCAGTTCCATTCTTTCCGAAGCTTCTCCTGTACCATCAACTAGACGGAGAAAAAAGGAAGTTTCCTATGCAGAGCCCAGACTCAACAGGTTAGGGTTTTTTTTCTCTTTGATGCTGCCTCTCACAAGATAGGCAGACAGAAGTTCATGGACAGACTTTGCCCCTGGTAAGCTGCCCTTTTTGAAACCACAATGCAACAGGAATACTGTTTGCTGGAATAAAAAGTTTGGAAGTAAGTGGCTACTTGTAATTAAGTCATTTTCCCAGTAACTTAAGGCATAACTGAATTACATTATGAATGTTACTTGACAAGGATGACTTCATTCATTTAGAAATATAATTGTGTTTTTAGTTACTTGTATACCAGAATGGGCAATTTCCACATTCATCATTAGCTGTACTGCCTGGGGATCAGTCCATAAATTATAGACATAGACACCTCATGGACTGAGCAAGAGGAACGTTTATCCCATAAATGGTCACTGATTGTAAGGTAAAAACATGCCCACTGCTGGTTTATGGTTACAAAGAGTATGTGCCCTGTATTATATGCCAGTTCTTGTAGCATTGTTTTCTTTTTAAGTGTGTATTTTAGTTACTTTTGAACAATAAACTTGTTTTTTTAATGTAGTAATAGTCTTGTGTAACGATTTGGAGCATCTTGGAACTGTAACAAAAATCACTTCAAAAGACTAATTTCTACACAAATGATAGTGTGTTTGTTCTTTCTCTCTCTGCCCCCTGCAGCAAACTTAGGCGCGGTGATCCATTTACAGTTACGGACTTCCTCAGCTCCCCTATCTACAAAAGTAAAAGCAAAAGTAAAAAATCAGCTAAAACGTCGGGAAGGTCCAAGAAAAGTAAGAAGATGAAAGTGGAGGAAACTGAATTGAGTTTAGATTTTATGGCTAATCAGTAGGTTCTTAATTTTGTTGCTATTTGTTTAACTAGGGCTTCACTTGGTTGCTTGTTTGTAGAGGTGTATTTTTATAAATGTATTT
Source organism: Phrynosoma platyrhinos (assembly GCA_020142125.1). Classification (NCBI taxonomy): domain Eukaryota; kingdom Metazoa; phylum Chordata; class Lepidosauria; order Squamata; family Phrynosomatidae; genus Phrynosoma; species Phrynosoma platyrhinos. The sequence continues at coordinate 199,603,304 of CM034701.1, forward strand.
TAAAAATAAAGTCTTTTCCATAAAATTATTTTTGGATTGATTAATTCACGAATGTATTATATAATACGTTAGTGATATCCAGAAGTTTAAAAACAAGTTCCAACATGCATTTTATGCAAGATACCATAGTAAGACCAAAAATAAGCACAAAGTATGAAATCAGTGCTGACCATAATTAAATTTGCCCAGTCACATTGAGAGATGGAGCCATTTCACAGGGCTTTTAGCCATAAACAATAAAAGCAGAAACAATTAATACCACCCGTGCATGATACCAGCCTGAGGAAAAACAGCCTTAATAACACAGGAACAAATTTATCTGGGATAGTTAATTGTCAGGGATAATAAGAGGGAAGCCTACCAACATCCTGGAGGTTTGTAACTCCCCTGTAAAAATTATTTTGCCTCCAGTGCCTCCTAGAAGTTAGAGTATTATCTTGGCCCCCCCAGGGCATTTAAGACCAAAGAGACACATTTTTTTCCATTTCCTCTTTCAGAACAAGGCCTTTCCTGGGCCTAAAATTGCATAAAGGGTAAAAAGATGGTGAAGGAAGCATTTTCTTACCCTTGCATACAACAAAAATGGCTTTGGATTATGTATGGGGCTCACAAGTGCACTTTCTCCACCTCTGGATTAGAATATTTGTAGTTCATGATGATGATATGGCAAGATAATATTTAGAATGAGTTTTGTATTAGTTTGTACCAATTATAGTATGATGTAAAAAGTGATATGATGTATTGTTATAATTCTACAATGTAAGAATGAATTAGGACAACCAAAAATATATTTGGTTTGTATCTAGTAACTAGTAATCTAGTAACTTTTTTACAATGCCTGTTTTTGTGTGCTTCAATAGTTTGTGATGATAAGAACAGAATGAAAACTTCCAAGATTGGAAAAATAACTTTTTGGACTGTATGTTGGTTGGGGGGCTCTGGAAGTTGTGGAACAAAAAGGTAACTTTTTACAAGTTTCATTTCAAACCATGAGATTGTATCAGATGATGGCAACAACCTGTTTAAATAATCAAAGCAGTATAATGGAACAAAAGACAAAAGCTATTCCTGAATCTTGAAGAGGTAGGTGCCAAATGTTTACAACTAAGCATGAGTAACTGCAGCACAAGGAACACAATTTAAATTAAACATCTTAAAAAATAAAATTTCTAAAATATGTCATAATACCGCAAGCAAAATTTCAGAAATGCAATATTTTATTAATGTAAATTTTATTTAAACATCTGAGAATTTTGCAACATTTTTTAATTGAGCAATGCAAGGCTGAACAGACCAGCCAGAAAAGCCAGCTTCTGGGCAGCTTGGGAGCGTGGTCTTTTGAAGGTGCATGACACCTGGAAGCCACCCTGGGGTGAAACAGCCAACCAGACGGGGGGGCTTCAAGATGCTCTAGGAGTGTGGCATTTTGGTGCTACATGCCCCTGGAGCACCCGGAAGTTGCCTGGATGCAGCGGTGGGGCTGCTTAAGGCTGCCCAAAACCAGCCCCAAAAGGAACAGGTCTTTTCCATTCCTGTTTGGGCTGGCAGCAGAGGGCACCTTTGGAACCATGGTGTGTGTATGCTGTGGTTCCAAGGCAGCTTCAGCAGGAGGGCCTTCAAGCCACCCCTTTGTGGTCGTCTGTTTCAGCCCAACATCTTCCTATCGGGTTTACAGAAACTATACTGTACTTTAGCATAACATAACTAAACTGCCAACGTTATAAAATCCTAGATTAATTCTGTTATATGAATTCAGTTGCTAACCTCAACTGGAACATGCCTACTGAATCAGTGGAAAGTTGATTTACCATTCAGTAATTGCTTCGTTCTACTCTAGTGGGGATTTACATCCTGAAGTAGGTTCATCTGCTTTTGGATGAGCCAATTTCATTTGACAAGGCATGAGAAGAATGCATCTCTTTTTAAAAAAGCAAAACCGCTCTTTAAGGAGGGCAATTCTGTTTTAATATGATCCACTCTCCTTTGCACCTTGATTTCAAAGAAAATTGGAGGGATTTTGTCATGTGAACCCTCAAAAAGAGGTAGAGACCAGAAACACACATAGGGCATGCGTTATCTACTACTGGTTTGACAAAAAGTATGACGAGTACCACAGTTTGGAAACTGGTTAACAGCAAGGGATCTAAGGCTCAACTATCACTATTTTCCTTTGTTTGCTTTTCCTCTCCACAAAAGATGGCAAGAGTAACAAGGAACAGCTGTCTCTCTACTTAATCAAATACAGTCTGCCCTCCATATCCACAGATTCTTTATACATGGCATGAAAATAATTCCAAAAAGCAAACCTTGATTTTGCTATTTTATAAAAGGGACATTACTCTCCCATTGTGTATAATGAGACTTGAGTATCCACAGGTCTTAGTATCCACGGGGAACCAAGCCCCAACAGATACCATGGTATTTTCATTCTGGTCAGTGGTACAAATTGGGCTAAGGGAAAAGACATAGGTAGAAACTAATAGCAAAGGGGTGCTCCGTTCAAGGCAGCTGGCTATAGGAACTCTCCTAAATGTGGAACTGAGTAGGAATAAGTTGAGAGTTTTTAGAATGGAGGCATCTAAGAAGATTCCTTAGAATCCATTCTGAACCTCATTTTTTAAAACTTGTTCCTAAATTATCTAAAATTTCAGGTGAGCAGAGTAATGGCAAGGTTTGCAGATTTAACCAAGTTGTTCACAAAGTAACAATGAAAATGGAATCCATAGGGCTCTGAAGGAGTCTCCCCAACCTGAATAATCAAATGGTAGGTGCAGTTCAGCACATGTACACGAGGTGTAATTCCTATATTGGGCTGTCTCTTTGTCAAAGATCTGCCCAGTCTTGTCTCCATATTCCATTTTTGTGCTCTGTTTATTGAGTGCACTTTCTGGAGTTTTCCCTTTTTAAGTGAACAATTGGTATGCTTTCTAAATGTTGGGATTTGTCACAGTTGTTACCTGTTTCTGCAGTGAAGAACAACTAAGTCATGAATGTAAAGATGTTTCATCAGTTGTTATAATTTTCAGTGGATTGTTTGTGCTTCTCTGTGTCAAACTTTTTCATCCCCAAGATGAAAAGCCAGAAGCATGTGTCTCACTCAGAGAAGAGAGTGGCTCCTTTTTTGCTAAGAGTTAAATACAGTATTTACATTGACCCATGGAGGCGATGACCCAAGTATTGGGGGTCCACTTTTTGATTAAAATTTCTAGATGTATACATAAGTACATACAGAATAATTTATAAGAATGTCTCCCAACCATTCACAAATAATATGACACACAGCCATGGATATTAGTGATTTATTTAGGTGAAACATCCCTATTTAAAAAACAAAAAATCTCCTTAAAACAGTATTTAATACCAAATAGCATTTAATACCGAAGTAACAAAATAAAAGAATGTTTAAACAGTTGATGAAAGACATTTTGAGGAATTACACCTTTACAAAATGTACCCGGCTATCATCCCTGCTCTTCAGGTGTCTGCAGTTCAGGTGTTACATTCATTCCTGCATGTCAGACTAGCAACTAGACATAAGGACGGAAAGACTGCCTCTGCTATTGTGCACCATTGCAGTGCTTCCAATGCAAACTAAAAGTTTATGTCCCCCCACTGGTAAAATCCTCTTACAGCTGGCCAGGCATACTGTGGTTTCACTCTTAACTCATGAAGTGGCTTGTCAGACTTCAGGATTGCTTATACAGTCCAGTAGGGGGCTTATACCCAGCTAGACTAACTCCATTATTTAAAACAGATTTTCTCTCCTTATCATCTGGGGTGGGTGGGTTGGCTAGCTAGTGATGGCATAATTTATAGAGGCAGCCACTGAACCTGACTGAGTGCTTGTTCACTAAAAATCCCAAAAACTAGGGAATGAGAGAATATGAATACATTTCTAATTTAAATGGGATTCTTCGGATATTTTGAAGTGCTGTGCTACAGCACAATGTAAATTATTTGGCAGACAAATCTCCATGGCAGTTCTTGAGGCTTGCTCTTAAAGTCTTGGCTGGGAAGACAGCTTTGCCTTCAGGTTCTCTGCAAGTTTATCCATGAACTCAAATGTGTTCAGGTAGTCTGAGCGCTTCACACTGACATATGAAAGAGAAGCAGAGCAAGTGTATAAGTGTAATGAACATGCATCATTTCAAAGTATTCTAAAAATTAGTTATTTTAACAGATCTGATGATGGTAGAATTCAGGAGATTGGTATGGAAAAGTGAGCTGTTATTACACTCTGGCACAGCCAACTGCTTCATTCAGTCTCAATTTTTGATAGGGGAGTATAGGTTTTGTGAATTCATGCATCTTAATTCAGTAGTATGATCTAATAGAAGCTTGAGATTTTTTCTTAATAAAAACACGAATAATAAATCTATTGCTTTTGTATTTATGGAAATGAAAAGCTACTTCAATCTATCTTCATTTATGGTGGTCAGATGCTGTCACTTCATGTGATACAGACTTAATCTTTTCATAATCTGCAGCAGAAGGACAGACAGCTAGGACTCAAAGCTGATTTAAAGCACAGCAATTTTAGCAGAAACTTCTATTTCCATTTTTGATTTGTAGAACTTCTAAAATTTTGGCACCTATCTGTATTGGAAAACAAAAGATTGGAAATAACACCTGTTCTGATGAGTTGGGGAAATCTGGAACAGATTTCCCCAACATGGAGTGGACAGCTATGGTGGAAGTGGGAAGAGAAGTCCTATTCTACAGGTCTTTGGTACAAAAATACACCAATGGGTATAGAAGGACCCTATTGGATCTTGAGCCCTAAATGCAGTTTAGATTTTACATGCTAACTGAATTTATTTTAAAAACACATTCCCTTGGGTGTAGCTTTATTTTTCCACCTGGCTTTCACAATATTTGGAATGGTGTGTATACATATTTGAATTTTTTAAATTATTTAGCATATGCATAATGTTTATTGTTTTCATGCATTCCTCAACCCCGCATACTTACTTTGGTAAACCTTTGATGCATGCAGACAGGTCTTTAGTCATAAAGCCAGCTTCAATGGTCTCTACGCAGACATCCTCCAAGGCAGTGGCAAAGTTCTTGAGCTCTGTATTGTTATCCAACTTGGCTCTGTGAGCTAGACCTCTAGTCCAGGCAAAAATGGATGCTGGGAATGGCAGAGCAAAAGGAGGGATGGGGTGAGGGAGGGGTAGAGAGAAAAACTGATAATGCTCAGCTGGATTACTTTCCCCCACAGAGTACCTCACAATCTATTTAGGGTTTCAACAATTAATCAAACTCTTTGAAACACATTATCCACTCAGCTTCTCTCCTGTGATTTGTCCCTGAGGAATGTGTAGGGGGCAGCCAGCTGACACACAGACCTAGTTGTTTTACAGCGGGCCTCACTATCACAGGTTTGAGCAGACTGAAAAGAAGAAACATTTAATTTTTTTTAACCTGCGATGTTCATGTTGAGAAGCAGTCCAAGGGCACTAGTGGAGGCTAGAGGAAGACCCAGGCAAGTGGACACCTCCCTCCCCCATGGAAGTCAATCCCACCAGTCAGAGCTTAAGCCTCTTCTTCACTCTTTCCCACCTTCACATCACAAAACTGCTAACATAATTTAACACAATGAACCATTTACAGAATTTAGACCCATTTTCCACCAATACACCTCCTTGCTCTACTCCTCCCTGAGGTGGCAAGGGGCTTTAAGTTTTGGCAGAGCCTTTGTGATGGGAAGGCAGGAAACGAGGAAGAATGAATGCTTTCCTAGTGGCTGGACATTGTCGCCCAGCTAATTTTAAATGTTAAACCAGGCCTGCACAACACACAGCCCGCCAGAGGATTTGGGGCAGCCCACAAAGATGTGGAACAACTTCAAGGCTCCTGAGGAGAGGGCCATGTGGAGGAGGAGGAGGATGGGCAAACACTCCTCAAGGCTCTTCCACTGCCCGGCTTTCCCCCAAGGAGAAGGCCAGGCAGAGGAGGAGGACAGGCAAATGGTTACCCTGCAAGCTTCCTCTGTCATCTGGCTTTCTCCTGAGGAAAAGGCCTGGTGGTGGTGGAGGAAGATGGGCGAACACTCACTCTGGAAGGGTCCTCCTCTGCTTGGCTTTCACCCAAGGAGAAGGTTGAGTGTAGGAGGAGGATGGGCAAACGCTCACCCTGCAAGGCACCTCCTCTGCCTAACTTTCTCCTTGGGGCAGTGGAGGAAGAAGAGGGGCAAATGCTTGCCTCACGTGGCTCCTCTGTTGCTCAGCCTTCTCCTGAGGAGAAGTCCAGATGGAGGAGGAGAAGGATGGGCAAGACTTCTCCACTCAGCTTTGTCCTGAGGAGAGGGCCAGGCAGAGGAGGAGAAGGACAGAATTAATATTAACATTATTAATTAATTAATATTTAAAACCTATCTGCAGCCTGAAGAAGCTTAGCCTATTTTAATTTTGGCCCCTTCCTCCTACCAAGTTGTGCAGGTCTGTGTTAAATGCTGGCTTAAGCATCTGCAGTTTTTGATATCCGCAGGGAGTTCTAGAACAAAACCACCATGGATACTGAGGGCCCATTGTATATAGAAATGCCTTGCTATTAATTGTGTAGAATGAACACTTTCATATTTTAGGAAAGAGAATGATGAAATGAATTTTAAGTTTTCAAAGGCTGGAAGCTGGAACTTTTCTGGTTGCAAAATTATTCTTACTTTCGCAAGAACATTTGCTGTATATGTGTATTGCACTGAACACCAATGCAGTGCAATATATGCTACATGCCACAGAATTATTTTGCAGTCTGATGTTTCCAAAAAACACTCCCACATATCTACCTAGTTTCCTGTTCCTAGGGACAGAGATGCTAAGAAGTAGGGTTTAATGGTATTATCACAGAACTTAAACGAATACAACCTGTGTTTCCTTTGGAGCATGCCATGACATTTAAATATATTTCACATCTCATTTAGGTAGGAGTGAGGAAGTTAGATGCAGCTTACCAATGGGGTTAGTAGAGGTTTCTTGTCCTTTCTGGTGCATGCGATAATGGCGAGTCACTGTTCCGTGAGCAGCTTCAGCTTCAACTGTTTTGCCATCTGGGCAGATCAGGACACTGGTCATCATCCCCAATGAGCCATAACCTGGACATGAGAAAGAGAAGTGAGCATGCTGTTTCTGGAAGCCTGGGTTGTATATAAATACCACTTTTTCCCAACAACCTCCACATGTAGAAGTTAGATTAAGTCAAACTGCCTATACTCTGGAACGTTCTCAAAAGGTCAACTGATGTAGATACAGCCCTTCTACATAACATGATTTTGAGCTGTGGGTGGACTTTCATTGTTTATCAAAGATAGGACGGTATCTGCCAAAACCAAGCCCTATTATGAGTTACCTAGGTCTTCCTGATGCACTTAAAATAATCACGTTACTCTGTTCATAGCCACCTACCTACCTCCAAGGTATTCAACATATTTCTGGAGAGTGTATCAGTGCAGGAGTGGGGCATACCTTGTGCAACTGAGTCAGACTGCACATCACCATCGTAATTCTTGCAGGCCCAGATAAAGCCTCCCTCGGATTTTAGGGCTTGAGCCACCATGTCATCAATCAGTCGATGTTCATACCAAATCTTTTTTGCTTCAAATTGTGACTTGTACTCCCTGAAGAGCATAGAACACAGAATGTTAGGGGTGGCAATTAGAGATGTAGTATATACAGCCTTTTAGAAGACAGGAAAATGACTTAAATCTTGCCAAAAAAGAAAGTGGTAGGATGTGTTACCACAGAAATGGTAACACATTTTAAATACTTCCCACACATATACCGTGTTTTTATGCAATATTTTCTGCTTGCATTTGGCTGACATGTTCAGCGTTGTTCCTTATACAAGTTGAGCCTCCCTATCTCCAAAATGCCTGCACCAAGTGTTTTTGAGTATCTGTATTTGCATATAATGAGATAGGTGCCAAGTCTAAACATGAAATTATTTTATGTTCCATATAGATTTTATACACATAACCTGAATGTAGTTTTATAGACTTCTCAAATAATTTTGTGAATGAAAGTTTGTGTGCACTGAACCATCAAAAAGCAAAGATGTCACTATCTCTGCCACACATGGAAAATGTTTTGGGTTTTGGAATATTTTGGATTTGGAATTCTGGATAAGGGAGACTCAACCTGTATTATATTTGCTGCCTGACTGTCATCACAGCTCATCTGTGCATACAGTTTATGTTCCATCTATTGAAGTTTTAATTGAGAAAGGGCTGAAAACCCACAATCAGTTTTCCCTCGACATCAAACGGAATGGTTGCATCAGCTGTGAGGTATGTTCTCCTCCCACTCTTCCATTATGGCCTTATTAAACAGTAGAGGAGAAACAGCTCAAGTGCTGGTTTGTGGTAATTTTTTGCACTCTGTTGTGGTTAACTACGTGATGTTGAAGCAGATGAAGGAAAGTACATTCTCGGGATGGCAGGAGGATCAATCTATTGACCTTGGGTTTATCCCCACGCACTATCTGGGAGCCAGGAGTCTAAATTCCAATCAGTTAACTTTTTTGAGTTAGACTCCTAACTCCCTTCTCCTTCAGTAAAAACCCTGATTTTTTAAACTACAATTAGGCAAACTAACAATGTTTTTTCCCAAAAGCATGAAAATTAAAGCATTTTAAAATTATAACTGTTTTGGGATACAACTACAACTGTAACAAATTTATTTTCAAAAATAACTTTCTAAACTTTCGCTAGGGCACAGAGGAGAGTTCAGGTCAAACATTTTCTTCCAGTTCACAGTGCAATAGTGGCAGCTACAGTGGTGAGGGACAGGGGAGCAGGGGTTAGCATGGAAGCAAAAAGCCTGTGGAAGCTAGAAGACAACTTGGAGCACCCATTTCTCCCTAAACTTTACCGTTTTGGTGCAATTTATGTTACAATTTATGTAACATCTAAATTTTAAATCTGAAAGGCAGCTCTCTCCAAACCCACAAGTTCCAATAAAATTTCAGCTTCCACTGGCTTTAAAAAAAATCATAAGAAAAATGTTTGAGATTCAGAAAACAAAACCAACACTAGACCAACTATTGTGGCTTTTAGCAAATGATTCAGTTCTTTGGACAGAGATATACCTGTAAGATGAAAATATATCACGTAAAAAATATTATTACTTCTCATAGATCTCCTGAAAGATGTCCTTAAAACGGCCATCGTATTTCTTCAAAATGGTGTTTTTGGTGCTCATGTAAAGAGGCCAGGCTTTAGATAATGCCATCTGGAAAGAACTATGCGCAAAGTCCCTGATGGACTGGTCAAGGTTGTACATTCCTAAAGCCACACCTCCACAGCCTAAATACCACAGAAAGAGAGGAAGAGCAAAGGAAATAGGAATCAGGTGTAATAATAAAACAGCACAGTCATTTATAGAACTCTCTTACATAAACCCTGTTGTGTATGTGTGCACACAACCAAGCCATATCAGCCATCACAGACAGCCTTTTTCATTATGCAAATATAGCACTCTGAATGAGAGGCAACCACAGGTCTGTTCACACTGCAATATTATTGCACTATTGCATCCCATTTTAGCTGCTGCGATTGCCTCCTGTGGAATTCTCCTAGAGTTTGTAGTTGGATCAGAGGCACCAGAGGAGGATTCTCAGGCTGAGGTTTCCAAGGGACCCTCCCTAAACTACCATTCCCGGGATTCCATAGGATGGAACCATAGCAGTTAAAGTGGGATCAGAGTGCTATAACTTGTGTAGTGTGAAAGGGCCTCACATTTGACTTGGTCATACAAGAAAGAGGAAGCTTATTGGGCATTTTCAGAGTCATGTGGCAATCATCTCATCCATCTTTGAATCCTGCAACATACAGGGGTTCAAGGTATTGTTTGATCATGACTCTTCTATAGTAAAAGAACAAAAGTAAATAACATACCACCAAAATCCCCACAGTTGTCCCTTTTGAAATGCCAACTTCACAGAAAACCTATCAATGAGGAAGGGTGACTGATTGTTTCCTTTCAGTTCTCAGGTCAGCCAGGAAACTATGTGCTCTTAGAGGAGGAGTGGGGAAATCTGGCCTAGAAAGCCTGCTTTTGAAGACTCAAAGGTTCCCAGCTAAAATGACTTGGCTAAAATGACTTACCACATCTCCTAAATAAATTTCTGGTGTAGCTCCTGGTTAAATATTATTCTAATATTATTAATGAAAAATTTAGGCATCCCCTGAGCCTAAATCAAGGAGCCCTATAAACATGGCTAAATTGCATCTGTGTGAGGTGGGTTGTTTTGGGGTTTTTTTTTTGGTGGATTTCTTTTTGCAAGAATGAAATCATAAAAATATTTCAAGGGTAGGGGACATGGTGTTGGGGCTGCAATCCTCCAAAGTTTTGTAGGGGACCAATGTACTTCCTCAGCCCTCAGTAACTGCTCACTGTTATCTCAACAAACGTTTCTTGCACACTAAACAGTGGTATTGGAATAATATTAGCTGATCTTACAAGAATACTGTCAAGAGATTTCGAGATTTTCTAAACATCTGATGAAATCCAAACCACTAAGTTACAGTGGCTGGGAATTCAGCAAAAAACAAAACAAAACCCTAAGGATGTCTGAAGCGATTCCAGCCAGGCACCAGGCTCTATTTGTCACAACTTCAAGTTGGCACACAGCCTACAACTGTTTATTCATGGCCATAAAGCTATTGACAGTGAATACAGTAAGAACACATAATTTAATACAGCATTAATCACATGTCCATATCAATAACAACTATACATTTTGGTCTGAAGGGGGAAATACACCAAATATTCAGATGCAGTCAAGGGTCAAAGGTATCTTAATTCACCAATGCTTAGATGAATGAAGCCTCTTGTTTATACAGAAGACTGCAACACATCAATTCTGTACTGGACACAAACACAGTCTCCTAGCAACTCTCTTCCACAAGATTGCCCTAATTCAGAGCAGTAAGAAAACTGGTAACTCTGTAGTGAGTGAGCTTCATTCTCTCAAATGCCTTCAAAACAAATAAACCAATCACCAAATAGCCACAACTATTAGGCATTTACAAAGTATCTGGAGTGTTCCAAGTATTCTCTATACCTAAGGAATCCTTAGGACAGCCATGCAAGGAGAGTCAGTAACAACTAAGAGATAGTAGTTATTTATGGTTTGGGCCAGCGCAAGGCATTTGCTACCCTCTCCTCCTTGGCCAGAGCTTGAAAGTTACACATTACAAGTAATGGTGTTACTGTGACACATTATTATTATTTTTTGAGTAACTAGGATTTACCATTGTTCCCTCATTGAAGTACTACAAAAACTGATTAATTCAATTTATATTCTGTATAACAAATATGAGTTGAGGGTCAAGGAGAGGCTTTGAGTGTTTTCCCCTCCAACTAAACTACATTACATTTTTAGATGGATCCCTGATCCAGAAGAAGCAAAATAGTAATGAGTAATGAAGGAAAAATCTCAGTAATGACTAATTGTAATGAGAGAAATTGTGCACTAAGTACTGGGATGTGTTCTTCAAAAAAGTAACTTTGCCCTGCCTCTCCTATGCCCTGTGCCACTGGCAACCATTGCTTGTCCTTGCTGGGTGGCACTACAGAGAAAGTGCCTCATAGATCACAAGACTTCACCAGATCTCAGCAGACTTGGCTAAGTTCCACAGATCTCTGCAATGTTTCCCAAGACAGAGAAGTGAAAGGAAGATCACTGTTAACATCTCTCATCACAAGGCCCAGCCTCTGCCTGCAGGAAGCAGCTGCCTAATCTGGTGCTCTAGCTGCTCGCTAGATTACACAGAAGTCAGCAGCCATGGAGCAATAGCAATAACAAGTACATTTCTATGCCGCTTATCAGTGCACTTAAGCTGTCCCTAAGCCAGGGGTAGGCAACCTTTTTCAGCCGGGGGCCGGTCCACTGAAGTCCTCCTGCCGGGCTGGGGGGGGGGGGGGGGGGGGGAATGGCGGCACATGCGCTCACGCGCGCACGCACAACTCCCACTGCACGCGCTGCCGCAGCCGCCTCCTCACGTCGCGCCTGCCATTTTGTTTTGCCAAAATGGCAGCCGCGACTTGTTTGCGCATGCACAGTACTCCTGCGCATGTGCAAACCCGTTGCGGCTGCCATTTTGGAAAACAAAATGGCAGGTGCGACGCACGCTGCGGCCGAAACTCGCAGCGGCGGTGGCAGGCAGCGGCAGGGCTTGGCGGGGGCCGGTAAGCGAGGGGCCCCGGGCCAGAACCAGCCCGCGGGCCGTAGGTTGCCGACCCCTGCCCTAAGCGGTTTACAATGTGTAAGCTAATTGGCCCCACAAGCTGGGTACTCATTTTAGCAACCTATGGAAGGATGCAAGGCTAAGTTGACTCTTGAGCCCCTGGCTGGGACTGAACTCACATGAGTGGCTGCAGTATAGGCATTTAAACACAGCGCTACCAGGGCTCTTAAGCTGGAAGCTTTGGTTATAGAACTCATGCTACCAATTTTTTTTCTTTTCTTTCTTTTTTTTTTAAGTGTGGCTGTGGTTTCATTTCAAAACAAAAGAGAAAGAGACTCAATAGTGGCTGGGGCACTCAAATGGATCTGCAATTCCTGGCAAGACGCAAATGGTAGTGGTGGCAGTGACAAAGTCCTGTAAAGTGTGGCAAAAGCTAGTGCATGGGGGTGGGAGCTGACATGCAAACACATGTTCTTGTTTTAGTCTTTCCTGGCCCCTTCCTTAGAGATATAATGCCCCCATTCTTGGAGTGTCAATTGTAACATGTAAACAGGAATGAATATTAAAAAGTGGAAAGAGTTTTAACACTTTCCACATATTTATTGTAAGTTTCCTCCAGCACTATTTCTAAGAAGTTCTGGTAAGTTCAAAAAATTAAGAGCATGGCATTCCTTCCTCCTTAGAAAATACACCTTACACAACGCCACTGTTTGCTGGGATCAATCCACCAGTAGTAAATTACCCCAAATTGTATTAATTTCTCAGATGTGCTCAAGTAAGACATTGATAGACGTAAATCCAAGCAGGTTTCACAACTGCTGAGGTCAGTTTTGCAATCACAAAAAATTTCACAAGTATTTGCACAACAAGAAAGCAACATTAGCTAATCAGAATTCTCAGGCTGAGCCCTTGCCTCTGGCAGAGAAGCACAGGGCTGGGGATACCGAGAGAAATTATGACAGTTGACAGAACAAAACACACGAAAAGGGAACACTGCTTTTTCCATACTTTGTGTGCTCTGCAAACAGTTTTGCTGGAAGGTCAGAAAGATGAGATTGTGGCCATCAGTCAAACTTGATAGTCAGCATGTCATTTGCTATACAACTCCTATTCCCTTGGCAGTCTCATCTCCATGTCAGCCTCTTTAGGAGTGGGGAGAGGAAGTGATACCTCATGGGGAACAGGAGACAAGATTTGCTTTGTAAGTTCCCAGGTGTTTATCCCTTGTTTAAGTCTACTGATTTAATTATTAGAATCCTACACTCCAAATGCAATGTCTGAAGAATAAATGTATCCTATTTGTTCATTTTTCTCCCTTACACGGTTTCTGAATTCTCCATTTTCAAGTATTTTTATAATTAATAATGTGGTTACTTCAAAATACCTACTTTCAAAGTTATGGACTAAATAGGTTACAGGTTTGCCTCCATCCTTTGGAGTGTAGATCATCTCTACCTTTCCAGGGCCAGGAACAACGAAGTCTGTGGCTCTGTACTGCAAGAGAAGAACAGCAAACAAAATGATGAGCAATGAACAACATGCAGACAGCAGGCATCCCTCTGTGTCTAATCTACCAGACTCCACAGCCATGAATGTATGGAATTAAATTTTCATTATTCTGCCTTTAGAGGAAAGATCATACTTTACTGAAATGCTTTCTACATTGAGGCCAAGAACCACAGTGGTAGTTTGCACAGATTCTGTCATGGCTCAATCTATTTTAATGATTAACAAAAATTGCTGCTCAACTCTGTTCTAGCCTACTAAAAGTCTGTAACAGATGAGCTTTATGGCAACTAGTCATAAATTGTAACTGCCTTCTGCTTTCTATCTTTTGTATTATTTCACATTATCTATTACACCCTTATTCAAATAAAGCTTATAATACTTCAAGCCACAAAAATAGAAAAAGCTGCAAGAGATACCTACCTGGTCTCCATAAGCATGACGGCCAATGATTATGGGTTTTATCCACCCAGATACTAGACGGGGAATATTTTTACAGATTATGGCTTCTCTGAAGACTGTGCCACCTAGAATGTTTCGGATTGTTCCATTAGGAGATTTCCACATTTGCTTCAGCTTGAATTCTTCTACCCTTTTCTCATCAGGGGTGATTGTGGCACACTTGATTCCTACATTGTACTTCTTTATCGCTTCTGCAGCTTCCACAGTCACCTTGTCATTAGTTGCATCACGATTCTCTATGCCTAAATCATAGCTGCAAGAAAGTTCCCAAAATATGATCACTTGTAAAATACGGTACAAGAAAAATTGTACTGTGCCCTAGAAAAGCATTACAAGAAAAACTATACTGTGCCCTAGATCTACAGTTCTCAACCTCTGGCCTTCCAGATATTTTAGACTTCATAACCAGAACCCCATTTTCATTTTGGCTGGGGCATTGGGGAGTTGAAGTTTGAAAAATGGAGAATCACTGCCCTAGATGCTCAGGATTAAAAATATTTAACAAAAGAGAAAGAAAATTGTCAGATAACTAAAATAACATCCTACTGGCTTAATTAATAACTGTGTGCCTAAAGGGTTGTTTCTGACTTATGGTGACCCTAAGGCATATTATGGGATTTTCATGGCAAGATTTGTTCAGAGGGTTTGCCTTTGCCTTCCTCTGAGGCTAAAAGAGTATGACTCACCCAAGGTCAACCAGTGGGTTTCTATGGCCAAGCAGGCAATTGAACCCTGATCTCCAAATTCCTAGTCCTATGCTGAAACCACTACACCACATATACAAGTGGGTAATCTTAATACTTAAGTCACCAATGTATTTATGGAAACTGCATATAGTGCAATGCATGATCCCACATTGCTTCTAGGACAAAAATTTTGACATCCTTTTAATTTTTTTTTAAAAAAGGATTAACATGCTTCCAAGTTCACCACATGTGTGGTATTGCCTGGCTATGCTACCAGGTGCTGATTGTTTTGCCAGCGTCAGCAGGAGCAGAGTGACATATCTTGTTAGGCAGGTAGCTAAGTATTCAGAATAAAAACTAAAGTACAAGCACAAGTGGGGGAAAGGTCAAAGATTCCAGTGTTTCATTTGCAAATGACGCACTTAACAGATTTTGCTGTACTTTTGTCAAGGGTACTCTGTCAATGGCCTTGGAATAGTGATGGTCCTGACATCATCTCTAGTGTCTGGGCAAAATGGAGGGGGAAGGGACAAAGTTTGGATAATGAATGCCCTTTCAGACTACAGCTCCCAGAATCCTCCAACCACCAGCTATTATATTTGGGACACTGTAGTCCAAAAAGTAATGTTTCCAAGCTCTGAGAATGAAGTCAAGTGAGGTGCAACTTTACTAGAATATTACACCATGGGAGGAACAGCAAGAAAAGGGAAAAATCTGCATCCAGTGCAGCTACTTTGTACTACACTGGGTCCAGTATCAAAAGGCTGGGATTGGAGTAGTGCACTAGGCCTGAGTAGCTTAAAAGGAGACATAAACCTGTTCAGAGTTGCTATGCACCCTGTTCTCCCTCTCACAATTCTAGGTCTGGTGACAGAATCCCTGTGTTATTAAAAACTTACATGAGACTACAGCAGGGGTAGGCAACCTTTCCCCTTTAAGGGCCAAGGGACTTCAGCTCCCAGAATCCCAGGAGCTATTGGCCAACATGGGACTATTGGCCAACATGGCTGAGGCTTCTGGGAGCTGAAGTCCCTTGGCCCTTAAAGGGGAAAGGTTGCCTACCCCTGGACTACAGCATTGAGAGGTGAAATTCTCTCCTAACACAGGGTGCATCTACACTGTAGAAAGAAGGCAATTAGATACCACTTTAACTGCCAGGGCTCCATCCTACAGAATCCTGGGATTTGTAGTTTGGTGGGGCACCAGCATGCTTTGGCAGAAACAGCTAAAAGATCTTGCAAAACTACAAATCCCAGCATTCCATAGGATGGAGCTACAATACTTAACTGGTGTCAAACTACATTATTTCTACAGTGCAGATGCATCCATAGTGTTACATTTGTTGTAGTTTTGCCAATCATGGAATTTTTGAAAGGGACAGGAGCCCTTCAAGGAAAAACATGGCAACTCACTTTACCTAGTTAACCTCAGAGCCAGAAGCCAATTGGAAACAGCAGAAAATGGCAGAGGCCTTGTAGCTATATCAGAAGGGAGCCCAACAGGGCATTGCAAAGAATAGCAGCCTTGAGTTATGACTTGTAACCCTTTTAAGTTTATCTGAAGCCTTAGCTTTTAAAAGACAAGGTTTCATCACCATGAGCACAGGACTTTTCTCTTCCAAGAAGCTTCATACTGGCCAGTTATAAAAGTTCACAAGGTAAGAAACTTACAATTTAATTTTGTGGACAAACATTCTCCACTTTGATGCTCTACTAATGTATTAGATCACAACTCCCATCATGACTAGGCAACAGTGCCAATAGCCCTCTTCTCTGGAGATGATGGAAGTTATCATACAACACATGTGGAAGTTAAGGAAGTCCGATTTAGATTCTGGAAAGCAAAATGGGTAAAGGCAATAGAATCTACAAAAAGCTTGATGAAACAGTCATGGGACATAGAATTTGCTTTTACAACACAATTACTACATATATAATATGTTATAATCGTATATTGATCATGTAATAATTGTTATAGAAGTACAATTAATTCCTGACAGGGAGGAAGGTTTTACTGACATGGAGAGTCACACAGAAAAAAGTTTTGTGTGAAAAAGAAAGACAAAAAGGCCAAGCGAGACTCTCTGACACAAAAAATAATGATGGACAATCACATGTAATAAACTGCCCTTTCCCCAACAATACAGAAGATTTCTTAAGGCTTGCAGGTACCTGTGGAGATCCAGATCCACATAGGGCAAGATCAGCTTTTCCTTAATCAGGTCCCATATTACACGTGTCATTTCATCCCCCTGCATCTCAACCACAGAACCGCCATGGATTTTTTTAGACATTGTGGCCTAACAGGAAGAAAAAAAGGAAAATTAAACAAACAAACAAACAAACCCCAACATACTAAGCAATACAGATTATAGTTAACGCCCAAGAGGTAAAAATTACAAATGTCGAAATTGGTTTATTTTGTTCTTGCACCCAAAACAAAACAAAGAAAGAAATATTTTTCCTTGCTAGAAGAGATTATGAAAGCTTTCCTACTTTTTGGATAATTTCTGACATTTTGGCACTTTTCTACAAAAATGTCAGTGTTTTTTTGCGAAAAAAATGTTATTGTGAAAAACAATGTACAGGTACTTTGCATAAAACATCACGTTTTGTGGGAAAAAAAATTTTGTGAAAAGTTTCTGTGAGCATGGAAAAGTGCAGTGCCAATCATGATTCCAAAGTTCACTTCTGTAGCTTTATTGCATAGTTACATGACTACTATCTATGTGATCTCAGCAACATCACACAATATACGTACAGTGCATGTTTCAAACACTGTTGGAGTTGTATAGATTCCCGATACAGGGAATATGCACAAATAAGGTATGAACTTGGCCATTTCCATGTGGCTTCTAGCCACAGATATCTGTACACTGGGTAGGCTGTAACACAGAAAGTCCTGCAGAAAGTGGACCTCAGCCTGCAGACCTAATGTAGTCTGCAGACATTTGAAACACAGTTTGATAGAGGTTCAACATCCCCCTCCCACCCCCGCATCCCACTCTAGGGCATCTTCCCTTCTCAGCTAATTGCAAATGAGAATGGGAGTCCCTGCTATTTTTGATTAGAGGTGGATGATTGGAAGCTTCATTTCTTCAGGTCAGATGGTGCTTCCAAGAGCTACTAAGAAGCCTTTGCTCTTCCTCTCAGTATATAGGCTCCTGCAAGAAATTTTACTTTCTTCAAAGCAATGCCACCAAAATTATCATCACGTCTTTGTTTATGCAGGATTAATCTTCTTTTCCATGGGCAGGGGTATTCCTTGAAGGAGTTCTGCCCAGAACAGTCCCATTAATGGAAAGGGCTGCAGTGACCACCTAATTTCCCATCTATCCCACAGCATCACCTCCTGTTTTTCTAGAAGATCCAGCAACCATTCAGAGCAGATTTGGAGGGAGGTGTTGGTAGGAGTACAGGTGGACGGCTGTGTGACAAAGATTGCTGCATTTCCATTCTATTGTTGGGGATTGGCAAAGTACCACTATTAGACTACAATAGTGGGTCCCAAACTTTGGCCCTCCAGTTGTTTTGGACATCAACTTCCAGAGGTCCAGGCCATCTTGGCCAACAGTCAGGAATTCTTGGACCTGAAATCCAAAACATCTAGAGGACCAAAACTGGGAACCACTGGACTACAAATTGTAAATGTTCCTTACTATTGTGGTAATGGCAAACCTCCCCTGAACAAATCTGGCCAAGAAAACCCTTGGATACCTAAGTAGGAAATGACTTGAAGGCACACAACAACAACAAACCACTGACTATGCTGGATAGAGCTGACAGAAGTCTATTATTTTATTTAATCTTAAGTATTTATATCCCATCCTTCAGACAAAAAGGCTCCCAGAGAGGCTTACAAATAGTTAATTTGAGGGTTATAGTTACTTTCAGGCTTGAAATCTAAATAAGACAGGATGCACAGGGAAAAGGGAATGGCAGTAGGGGTGGGGATTAATTAAGTTTATCAGATGCTAGTTGCTTTTCTTCTCCCTCAGAAGCCAGATCAATAGCAACTGGAATCTGGAGGGAAGGTCTCTCATAATCCATTGGGGCCCAGGCATGACGGAGGTGTGCCTACCTGCTCTTTGTGTCTTTCCAAAGGCCTGGAAGACCAGTTTGATCACCCCTGCCCTACTGGATGCCTACAGGAGATGCCTAGAGATAGAAAGCGCCCTTCTGTTAGCAGAGGGAAGATTTTGGATCTTACCCATAGGGCTCAATACTTGAGCAAGGTATTGGGTAAAGCACTATCTGCTCACGTTAGGCAAAGATCCAAACACATTTTCTAGATTATAGAAGTTGTAGTGTTTGACATGGGAACCCAAATGTTGCCCATTCAGGTAATGAGACAACTTCCTTGAATTAAGAAAGCTTCCGAAAGTAACACAAAGAGACAAAAGACAGCAATATGAGGTATCACAACACAAAAGGTACAGCCGGCACAGACATTTCCCTACTTTCCTGTATGCTTTGTGTGCTAAAAGGGAGTGCCGACATATATTAGGTTTCTGAAAGTAAGACTCTTCGCTCAGAACAAGACATTCAAGTCCAGGGGATAAGGAGTTATGGCTCCTACTTGCACCTTGATCCCTTTCAACAAAGGCACTGCTATAAAAGATTTCATGGTTTACTTATAATCCCTGCAGGTATTTGTTGCTACTGATGGTCAACAGAGCAATGACTTGGCATTTTTTTTTCCCTTCAGAAGAAATAGTTTCCCATACCCAATTTTAAACATTTGATGCAAAAACCAAATATGATTCTTGTTTAGGCTCACTCCTCAAATTTTTAAAAACCACTTTTTGTGCCAGACAACCAAGTATTCTTTTTTTTCTAATTAAATATTTATTGAGTTTTTACAGTGAAACACATAAAGTCTGTAGAACAATGACAACAACAACAGCAACAATTAACTACAAGGGCCAAGGATATGTATCTGTGAATAGTTATCCTACAGCAGAATCAAAAAATTAGCTCTCAGCAAAAGCCAGAGAGTCTGGCTTGTCAAGGTGAAGAGTATCTATTCAAAGGTCCATCTGCGAAATAGAAGCTTGGATCTGGTGGGAGTGATGGTTAACATAGTCGATAAAGATCATCCAGTCTTCTTGAAATGTGTGACAACCAAGTATTCTTGTTTGTGCAACTGGGATTATTTTTCTACAACTATACCTATTAGGGTTGATTTAAAAAAATTCATAAAACGGTTTTGTTTTGTTTAAACCCGTTTTTTTGGCTTTAATATGCAAGACTACACCAATATAGAATTAAATTATAAAATTAAATAGCAAAACGCAGTTTATATGTTATGGCCACTAGCTTAAATAATAATTGTTCTTTAAAAAATACTCTTTTAAAGCAAGTTGTTTTGGTTGAACTTATGTTAAAAGAAGGATTTATTCCTGAATGGCATTTCTTGCACTATAAAATAAAGTGACTAAAAAGAAGCAACTGACTAAAAAGAAGCAACTGATACTGGTATATCAATGAACATTGTTTAAATTTAAGCTGTCATTGTTGTTCCAGTAAGAGGTTTGAAAAATAGTAGTAATAGCCAGATTTAAAATACCTTTTTGAATAATCAATTTGTAAAAAAGTGAGGGTTTTTTGGTTTGTTTTTTACCCTGGTACCTGTAAGGAAATATAGAACTAGTAAAGAAAAAGAAGTTTCTTGAGTCTTCACCTTCATGTAACCCAGTCCCAACTTATATGACTAGATAGTTACACACATAGCGAAACAGAAGCATTGCTGGACTCTAGACAACTGCAGGCAGACCTAAACTACTCAAAACAACTAATCATTGTTGCGTAAGGTGCTGCCACAACTGCAGAACACATGCCAATTAAATCTACATACATACCAGTTCATGCTTTCACTTCTCATGACTGAAGTGCCATTCATGGCTGAGAACAGTCTATATGTGTTCACATAGTGAAGAAAGTTACAGTGTGAATTGGCCCAAACTGTTTTAAGATAGATTTCCAAAATCAGATTCTTCCATAAATATGAGACTACAACTCCCATTAGCCCCATTCACAGGATAATAATAATTCCTAAGAAGACATCGCTATCCATCAAAGTCCATTCCTAGATTCTAGGGTTTTTTTAAAACTCATACTCTAGTTTGGGCCAGAAAAGAGAACCGCAGGTCATGTATACACTAGTAAACAGGATGGATGGTTTAATTCTTAGTCTTAATTCTTAAAACTTAATTATGTTTTATATAGCACCACTGACACACACACACAGAAGAGAAAGTATATTTTCCTCAATTCCTGATACTAGGTATCCCAAGATGCATTGAGAAGGACTCCCGAGGGGAGGTCCAGTATTGCCTTAATATATTTCTATACTGCCATTTACTAGAGGATTTCCAAGGACATAGTCTGGAAAATCAGTATGCAAAAAGATCTTGTAGCAACTTTGAGACTAAGAAAGAGGCTGGTAGCATGAGCATTCCTAGACTTTAGCAAAGGTAAAAACAAAATAAAAACAGCACATGCATAAAAACAGCTAAATGGTGGCAAAACCCACATAGTTGATGTTCAGATTTTAAAATTGAGATGTTTAAATTCCAAGGCCGATTCACACTACACAGTTACAGCGCTATTATTCCACTTTAATTGTCATGGTTCTGTCCTATGGAATCCTAGAACTGGTAGTTTAGGGAAAGATATTCAGATTTTTCATGCAGAAAGCTCTAATGCAGGGGTAGGCAACCTACGGCCCGGGGGCCGGATGCAGCCCCCCGAGGCCTTTGGACCGGCCCCAGGCCAGCCCTGCCGCCGCCACCACCCCACGCTGCCCCCCGCCATGATGATATTGATTATTGTTGTTATTACTTGTTCTTGGGGTTTTCTTGGCAAAATCTCCACAGGGGTTTTTGCCATCATGGCTTTTCTGGGGCTGAGACAATATGCATGCATCCGTGCTTGTTTGTGGGCCTGCCTTCCAGTCGTTTCCATGATGATAATAATTACTGCTGTTATTACTTGTTCTTGGGGTTTTCTTGGCAAAATCTCCACAGGGGTTTTTCCATGGCTTTTCTGGGGCTGAGAGAGTGTGCATGCATATTTTTTATTTTATTTTATTTGCTTCGGCCCCCCCAACTGTCTGAGGGACAGCAACCTGGCCCCTGGCTCAAAAAGGTTGCCTACCCCTGCTCTAATGCATCAGCAGACTACAAAACCCTGCCTTTGATAGGAATACACCATGTCAGTCTCAAAGCGAAATAACAGCACTATACTTGTGTAGTGTGAATGCACCCGTTTAAATAAGAGAAGGTTGAGCTTAGTGCCTAAAAGTGGCACCACTACTGTCCAGACAGAGCCTTTCATAAGTATGGTACCATTACAAAGAACCCTTGTCTTCTCTCTCTCTCTCTCTCTCTCTCATTAAAACATTACTAGGTACTAGTTGGAGCAGGTCATACATAGATGATTTTAAGGTGTAGGCTAGCTGGCAAGGGAAGAGACACTCCCTCACAAAAAGCATAAAACACTGAAATATCAAATGCTCTAAAATCCACTCCTAAACAAGACCATTTGAGGAGGAGAGAAAGAAGAAAAATTATTTATAACTAAATGAGGCAATTCTTTTTGCAAAATATGTATATGTATGTTTGAGAACAAAGATTGGCCTACTGCTAAATTTTCAAGTCATATTTTGTGTCACAAAAATGCTGATCAACAGGCTGGTTTTGAAAATGAAGTATGTTCTGCACAGATGAGGAGAAAAGAATGGTTAATATTATTCAGCTAGGATACGGTAATTTGCATCAGAACAAATGGGTAGGGCTTTTTAATTTTTGGTAACTGGCCATTTTCCTACTGTGGCATTTTCACTTCCTCAGAGTTCTTTGCCATTCTTTCCAAGAGCAAATGTTTAGTTTAAATATCTCTACTAAAGCACTTCCCCTTGCTGGCCTTTCTTGTTTCCACATATTTCTATTCACCTTTCCCCTATTCTCAGGTTTAAAAAACATGAATGGAAGTCTAAACAGATTCCACACTGATTGTCAAAAACAAATGTGTGGAATGTAAATAGTACCAAATTATTTATCCAGTGTTAGGAAAAAGAAAAGTCTTAATTACAAGAACAAGCCTGAAAAATGGAAAGTAGCCTTGGATTTAAAAATCTGTTCCATGGTCTGCTCTTCTTTTACATCTTACAGTGTGTCATGTGGCTGATTTAATTTGATTTACATTTAGAATTCAATTTGCTTACTCCAGAAACAAATTCCAAACAACTGTACAAAAACCAGAATGAACCATTACAAAGAATGAAGGCAGATGAATGGTATATTCACAAATCATTCAAGTCATGCCAGACATTAAACATTTCCCTGATTATGTTGTGTGATTATTGCAAATTAAATACCTGATACACTAAAGAGATAGCAAAACAGCATTTTTTAAAAAAAGAACAATAGACTGAATAACTGCACAAAAACAGGGAATGACCAAATGTAATTCCTTCATGAACAAAGCACAGATACTACTCCATGAGCTACTAGATTTCCCTGAAGTCTATCAATTAGCTGAGAAAAAAAAATTTGCAAATTTTATAGAAAGAGCAAGTAACAGATTACATACTGACAGTATCAAACAAGGTGAGAGATTTGTGTACAAAGAGGGTGAACTGAAACTACAAAGTAAATAGTAAGGTTTAAGGCAGAAGGTCTTTTTTTGACAACATGTCACGCCCCGTTCAAGCAGAATTGAAAGATCTATAGTATTCTTCCAAATGCATAGTACTAGTGGAAGATCAATGATACACTAACCTACGCCTAAAATACTGGATCTTGAGTATTTATGCTGTGTAAATCTCATACTTGATAGAGATTATCTCAGGAGAGTCCATAGTCCAATTAAAAAGCAGTACTGAGAATTAATTGATTCAAATGGAATTTTTGTTTTGCACAGATTCGAAAACGCCATGTTGATTTATTTGGATTTAACTAGTGTTGAACATTTACCACACAGCGGCTCTTCTGTACACACCCTACCTCTAAATAAGACACAAATTCACACAGAGAATGACATAAAGGAAGGGCTGTCTTTCTACTTGTAACTGAGGGGTAGTTGTATTAATCGGTTGTGATCAAAATTACACAATATTGTGGCACCCCAAAGGCTCAATATTTAATCCTTTGGACATCCAGCTGCGTGGCACATCATGTCAGAAATAATCTGTATTAAATGACAAGAGGTTAGATCAGTTTGAAATGGGTGTGAACACCCTTATGATATTTTCAGTGAGGAGACAAAAGAGATATAAATAATGAAGAAGGAATTTGGGGAACATGTGAAGAGAAAGCAGAAGGAAACTATACCAAAAGGGGCTATATTTTCTCTTTCTACCTTGGAGAGAGGGAGACAAAAATATGTAATGGACAAGGAATATGGGGGAAATGTTTACAGAAAGCAGAAGGAAACTATACCAAAAGAGAGTGTATTTTCTCTTTCTACCTTGGAAGGAAACAAAAATATGTAATGGACAAGGAATATGGGGGAAATGTTTACAGAAAACAGAAGGAAATTGTACCAAAAGAGAGTGTATTTTCTCTTTCTACCTTGGAAGGAAACAAAAATATATAATGGAGAAGGAATATGGGGAAATGTTTACAGAAAGCAGAAGGAAATTGTACCAAAAGAGAGTGTATTTTCTCTCTTTCTATTCTGGAAAGAGGGAGACTAGATAAAATGAAGAAAGGGAATATGTTAACAGAAAGGAGAAGGAAACTATACCAAAAGGAGATTTATTTCCTGTTTTTATACTTTGGAGAGAGAGAGAGAGAGAGATAAAAGAGATATAATGAAGAAGGAATTTGGGGGAAATGTGAAGAGAAAGCAGAAGGGAACTGTACCAAAAGAGACTCTATTTTCTGTTTTTCTACCCTGGAGAGAGGGAGACCAAAGAGATGCAAGGAACTTGAGGAAAATGTGAGCCCAAAGGAGAAGGCAAGTGTACCCAAAGAGGCTCTTTCTAGTCTATTTTCTGTCTTCTTCCAGCCCTTACCCGCCTGGGATCTCCAGAGGAGCTGCTGTATAAATAATACATGGCGGTTAAAATGCCAGGCCTCGGGAGGCACCTCAAATGAAAGGCTGGGCGCTTTATTTATTCCCAGCCTTAAAGACGGTGCCAGCCTTTACGGAGGGTGCCACAGGGCTACAGTTCTACAGAACTACAGTTCCCAGGATTCCACAGCATGCAGTGGTGTCAAACCGAGGAGACTGGCTCACCTGTGAGGATGGCTCCCAAGGACTGACTGACTGAGTGTCTGTCTCTCTCTCTCTCTCCGTCTCAGCCTGGCCTGGCCTCGCAATGCCCGGGATGAGGAGAGCGGGGCCGGCTTAAAGGGAGGAAGGAGGCCGGGGCGAGGCTCAGGCGGCTCCTCCTTCGCTGGGAGCCGGGAAGGAAGGAGGGAAAAGGGGAAGGGCAGGGAAGGGAGGCAGGCAGGCAGGCCTCCATTGCGCCAATGCGCGCTTCCCACGAAGGAAGGCCTGACCTGACAGGAGGAGGAGGAGGAGGAGGAGGAAGGCCTTGGGTCGGTTGGCCCGCTCTGAGGGAAGGAGGCCTGGAGGAGGAGAAGGGACTAGGCCTCCTCCTCCTCCTCCTCCTCCTCTTCGCCTCCAGGGGAAGACAAGGCCAAGGGAGGACGCTCAAGGCAAATGGGGGGACGTCCCCAAGTAGAAACTAAATAAATACATCAATAATGGCACTCATATGACTGTAGAGAAGCCCCTTCGAGACTCACTGAAGGAAAGAAGTTGGCAGCAGGAGCTTTCCTAAAGTCTGCTTCCTCAGATGCTTTTTGTATTATTATTATTATTATTATTATTATTATTATTATTATTATTATATAGAGGTCTTGTACCCCTTTGAGACTCACTGAAGGAAAGAAGTTGGCAGCAGGAGCTGTCCTAGACTAAAATCTACTTCCTCAGATGCTTTTTGTATTATTATTATTATTATTATTATATAGAGGTCTTGTAGCCCGTTTGAGACTCACTGAAGGAAAAAAGTTGGCAGCAGGAGCTTTTCTAGATTTAAAGGTACTTCCTCAGATGAATTATTATTATTATTATTATTATTATTATTATTATTATTATTATATAGATGTCTTGTAGCCCGTTTGAGACTCACTGAAGGAGAGAAGTTGGCAGCATGAGTTTTCCAAGACTAAAGTCTACTTCCTCAGATGCATTTGGTATTACTATTATTATTATATAGAGGTCTTGTAGCCCCTTTGAGACTCACTGAAGGAAAGAAGTTGGCAGTAGGAGCTGTCCTAGTTTTAAGGCTACTTCCTCATCTAGGAACCCCATTCAGGATCAAAAGCATCTGAGGAAGTAGACTGAAGTCCAGGAAAGTTCATGCTGTCAACTTCTTTCTTTCAGTAAGTCTCAAAGGGGCTGCAAGATATCTCTCTACATACTAAGAGAGCTATGTCTCTGAATTCTACTCATTTAAATGTAAATCCATGATTTTTGGTCATGCTCAAAATGGGATGACGTGAAATTCCTCCTCCTGGCTGAAATGGAGGAACATGCCTGAGAGGGACCAGGTGTCCTAAGCTCCAAGGAGGACAAGGCAAATGGAGGACATTCAAGACAAATGGGGGGCATGATGAAATAGAAGCTAAATACATTAATAATAATAATAATAATAATAATAATAATAATAATAATAATAATAATAATAATAATAATAATAATAATAATAATAATAATAATAACAACAACAACAATAATACACTCATACGAATATGGAAAGATTTTGTAGCCCCTTTGAGACTCACTGAAAGAAAGTAGTTGGCAGCATGAGCTTTCCTTGGCTTCAGTCCACTTCCTCAGATGCATTTGTGGAGTGGAAAGCCCAAGGACATACACATACATATGACATTAGTATGTGGATTTTGAATTTGAATTGACATTCCTACACACTAATGGCTTATATAGGTCTGTCCTTGGGCTTTCCACGCCACCAAATGCATCTGAGGAAGTAGACTGCAGTCTAGGAAAGCTCATGCTGGCAACTTCTTTATTTCAGCAAGTCTCAAAGGGGCTACAAGACCATGCTGCCCCTCCAATCCCCAATATACATTTTCATAACACTATTTGTTTTTGATTTTGGGGGGATGTAATGCCCATGCCTACAAATGTTTTTTCCAACATCTCATATATTTTTCAATATTTTCAAGCTGTGGATGGATGAAACCATAGATAGGGAGAGCTGACTGTATATTATTGCACTCTGCTCAGAGAAGAGAGTCCTTCCTATTTTGATAAAAGTTAAGGTACAGTACTTACATTGACCTATGAATAAGTCGATTCAGGGTTTTGGGATCGGTTTTTGACTAAAATTTCTAGACTTATACATGAGTATATACAGTAAATTCATCTGCCTTACTTTTCAGAAATGCAGCTAGACACCCTGAGCCAATCCTTTTAACTGCTGCAAATTCAGAACACATAAAAAGATGCACAAGCTCATTGTTGAACTGCAACTCCCATCTACCCTAACCAACACAGACAGCTTCTGGAGGACTTCACTCTGCCCACCCCTGCTCTTGAATGAAGTTAGAGATTTTAACTCTTGAAAGTGACATAAAAGTAAAGCCTACATCCCTTCAACATTTTATCTACACCTGCATTTTTGAAAACATACTTGAAGTTGTAGCAAGTAACTGACAGTACAACTCGCTCATGTGAAATTTTAACCAATACATTGCACTTTGATGAATTGAAATGTGTGCATTTTTTATATTTAACTGCACTGTAGAAGTTGTCCCTGAACTTTCTTAAAAGCACACACATTTGTATTTCACATTTAGAATTTTATTGCTGTTGCCGCCTGTGTGTTACTGGCAAGATGACAGTCTATTGTGAGAGTACTATTAGTGCCATATGTTAACATATCAGACTTTTTAGTTTTGATTATATACTTTAAGAGAATTTTCATCAGCATCAAAGATATCAACTTGTAGAAACAATTCTACTTGAAAATGACTATCAGGAACGACTTGGAGTATAAACAAATGCAAAACAGATAATTCGTGGGACTGCATAACTATAAAGGATTTCTAGACTCAAAATGTAATGATCAATATCACAATCCCTTTATACAAGAGCCCATGCCACAAAATCTCTCAGCCACAAAACCGATGGAAGAAAAAGTAGAAAAACTTTTAAACAGAGGCCCATGCTGCAACTCCTTCTTGTTTTCCAAAACCACACAACTCTTCTTATACAGCCTTCTAAAAATAACTGCCAAGGGTGTCACTGCAAAGGGGTGAGGAGGTCAGCCATCTCTCCACACCCCTGTAATTCGGGCATGGCCAGAAATAATGAAAATGAAGAGAGAAGCCATTCCTTATCAAGTTAACTTTTCTGGCCCACCTCAGTCTAGGCTGACCATATTTCCTTGAGACAAAAATGGGGCATTGGGATGGCAAAAACGGGAATGAGATATGTAATATACCATATTCATGAAAAAGTAAGACGATAACAAAATTTCTATTACAGGAACATATTGAGCTAACAATTATTCTTCAGTGACAGAACTCATACAAAAACTTAGGTAGAGGTAGAGGGGGACTGGATTTCACCACGATCGTGCCATGAATATTCCTTCTCCAAGGAAGTAATCTTGCATAGAAAATTTTGGTCTTTCAACACCTTATCATAACATAACATGACATGATTTTGGGGTTTGGGTTTTTTTTTTTTTTTGACAACCATAATTTCAAAGAGGGATTTTCAAACATAGCAGGACATTTTTCTTGAAAACGGGGCAGAAATGACATTTATATTAAAACGAGGGGACGGTCTGGAAATATGAACAGAAGGTACTGTAAAACAGTACGTATGTTTAGCCTACCGCAGCCTCAGGTAGGAGCTGGTAGGGGTTTCCAGGCAAGTGGGAGACCAGGGCCAGCTTCTCCCTTTAAAAACCACCACAATAACAACCCCAGGTAGAGAAAACAACCAGGACACAATGCCAGCCCCAGAATCAAGGGCACTGCTCCTCCTGTCTTACCTCTACCCACCGTCGGGCTTCAGCAAAGGCTCCCTCGCAGGAGGCGCCCTCTGCATCCTCTTGTCCCTCCATGGCTGGCAAGGAAAAGGTGCCACCCAGGTGCTGAAGAAAGGAGGCTGGGGATACAGGAAAGGGAAGGGAGGGCTGTCAAAACCTTTGCTAAGGACGTTATCACACGTGGGCCAGAAAGCGATAATAAAGTG
>CM034701.1:199657246-199669909 GCA_020142125.1 Phrynosoma platyrhinos
TGCAGAGGGGTGGGTTAGAAATAAAATTTATTATTATTATTATTATTACTACTACTATGCCATGTTGGATAAATGTACCCTCTAAATTTGCTGGAAATCCATCCTGCTGTTTTTGTGTGATGCAGTAATGAAGAGACAAAAACTATTTATATAGACTTTGTTGTTTGAAAATGCTGAATATGGAAACTGTAAATAGTTGGTGTGTTCTCCCTGCTCTGTTTTTCTTTTACAGGCCTTGTGGTCCTGCTTTGATAGTACATGCATATGTGTGCATTATAGACAGATGCTTTCAGTGAGAGTTAAACCTTAATTCCAACTTTAAAACTTCCAAGTTGGATTGCTTTTTTAAAAAAATAAGCCACATTTTTTAGAAACAGGATAATGCAATGAAAGGTTTTCAGAGGTATCATGTACTAGGTTCTTTGGCCTGGTGAGATCTGAGCTTTAACATTAAAACTCCTATAGCTTTAACATTGAAGTTTCTGTACTGGGGTGGGGTAGGATGGAGGCACAGGAGGACAAGCTCCCTCATGCATATCTTGATTTTAACTGATTCATGAAAGGTTACATAAGTCATGGGGCTTAGTGCCTCTGCACTGTTGATTCTGGGCCCAGTGCACATTTTTTTCTTGCTGTGTGGGTTCATAATGAGAAATAGTTGGTTTTGTGCAATCTGGTAAGCCGGTTGTTCTATTTGCTGCTCAGTATCTCCACGCTGGTGAGCTGGGTGTACAGTCCAATTGCATCCTTAATGTTTGAAGTATGGACAGGATTGCTGCCATTTTGCAGATCTATGAATGGGGTCAGAATGGGAAACAGCAGCTACAGATGCTTATGGGAGGATCTTCCCTATTTTGTGAGGTTGGGAAGCACTGGAAACACAGAAATGTTAGCTGTTTTTGTTTCTTATTTCATACTTCCTCCTGTTCTGAGAAGGAAAAAGGTGTGCGATGCTGATTCTTCACTGTTAATGTTCAAAGGTGGCCAACTGACTTTACTTAGAAGAAATGATAACATTTAAAAGCCTGCTTCTGATTATGTCACTGTGCCATGGTAAGGCTTGTTGCAGCAGCAGGCGTATGTTTTCAATATTAGGGCAAAGATGGTGGCCACACTTCTAATTGTGCAGTATATTGGGCAGGTGGTTGTACAGTGTGCTGTACATCTGCCTGTGCAACAGCACAAACAAGTATTTGCACTTCCCTTCAGTTAAGTTTGATTTAGGTCAGAGTAAACAACTGTGTGGCAGCCAGTGAGTAATTTAGGATTTGGTGGTGGGAGTCGGGTGGTATTTTCACGTTTCCATGCATTTCAGGGCATTATACATGGTTTAAGAGGCAAAAATAGTTCAAAAAGTCATGCTTAAAACCTTTTTTTTTTTTTAAAAAAAGCTAGGGGGTTGGGAGAGTTTGGGAGTCCACATAAATGGGGTTTATGGACCACATGGATCCCATGAGTGTTACTGTGCCCACTCCTGGTTTAGGTTGATATTTTTGGTACAGGATTTTTTTTTTTTTAAAAAAAACATATTCCTATTTCTAGTGAAATTCACCTATTCTTCTTAAAAGTATATCAGTCTCATTTGTAGGTGTACCAATACATTCAAGTTCACATTTTTGATTATGAGGATGATTTATTTACCGTATTCATATTTTGCCTTTCTGAAACTTGGATTGCTGTGTCTATGAAGGATAGAAATAAAAGATGTAGAGGAAGGTGACAAACATAAAGTATGAGGAAAAGCTGGTGGGTTGAGTTTGTGTTTCTTAAAAAGGCCATGAGCTTCAGTGTGGCTTGTGTGAAATAACAATCCATTGGTACAGCAAGCTTTGTCATGTGTGCATGCATACAGCCTAATGCACACTGGTGGTTGTTGGAATGTATACATGCATTCTTAGCATAACTATCTTCATATACAGCTATCCATATATTCAACTCTTCTGTGGAGAGCCTCCTGAAGATACCACACTATCAGAGGTAGGGTGGGTTAGTCTTGATGGTGGCATCTCATTTATGAGATGCTGTCCTCAAAGAAGTTTGTCTTGCCACCTACCTTATTGTCATTTCAGCACCTGGCAGAAACCTCTTTATTTTGTCAATTTATTCAAGATATAATTTTACTCTTGCTGTTTTATCCAGCTTTTAGTTGACCTTTTGTTAGTACTTGCACTTTAACTGTGTTTAGTCTTCTTCTAGTTGTAAACTACCCTGGAAATATGAGCGAAAGGTGGTACAAAAATACCTGAAAAACAATAAATAAGTGGTCTTTGTTATTTATAAGGAATTGTTCTCTGAAGCCTTCCTAAGTTCCATTATTAATTAGTAATGTGAATACAAAAAGAACCACAGAACTGTTTAAAATAACCCCAAAACATTATCTGATCAAAAATCCACCAAACAGTGATACCTTTATTGGCAAACCAAAATGCACAATGTACACATTGCAAACTTAGGTAGCTCCCCAAACCTTAGGTTGGAAAGAGGGTCATGGCAAAATTTAAGGATGTAAAACCCCAGTAAAAATATCTTGTTTTCATTATTCCTCTCCCTTTTTGCTTCTGAAAAGAATCACGTGGCCAGTCAGTAGATCCCAACTGGAAAACGACTATTAGTAACGGAGTGTGGCACAGAGGCCCAGGCTTACAGAGGCAAGCCCTGTTTCTCATCCCTGCCAAGCTGGGAGTCTGACTGTTAGCTTGGCTGCCTCTTGTTCATGCTGCCAGCATTTCTGCTGACATCAGTGCTGTGCAAAACAGTACATACACAGGGGCCATGTTTGCTTCTTTTCTACAAAAGGGAGCGAAATAAAATGCACAGCCAATGGAGAGTGATGGAATTGGTAAGAAACTTGACTCACTTTTTAAAAAATTGTGTAGACAAAAATTCCTTTGAAAAAGGATGCTACAAGAAGAGTGACTTTGGGAAACCTTGCGGACTTTTTTCTGGAGCGTTAGCTCAGAAAGCTCAGATGAGCAATTTCATAAAACGTACAAACCTTTTTTTCTTTATTGTTCATGAACTGTGGTCTTTCTTTTAGTATTGTTATGTTTATTGTGCCTTTGCTTGGTTTAATACAGTAAATTGTTATGTAATGCTACTGCATTGCTTACTGAATCTGCAGATTTCATTGTAATATGAACTTTGTTGCGTGTGAATCCATTGTAAGTTCAGCTGCTGCAGAAATGGGACAACTGGCTCTGGAATCAACTGGATTGACTTAAAGCAAGTTAATGTTTTCATCTTATAATGACTTATTCATTTGTGAAATCCTGATAACTTTCTTGGAACCCTCATGCTGAGGGTGACTCTTGCTGTGAATAACTAAAATTTTCTCAGGCAACTTTAGTTAGATAGATTTCTAAATATCTGGGTGCTTCCCGTCACTACTTGCCGAGGGATTTTTTTTGCAAGCTTTGGCTTGATCAACTCTTCCCTGTCACTTAGCAGTTTGCACATAGGTTTTATACATTCTAAACTTTTAGCATTTCTTACATTATCTGCTACTACCTTAAGTGAGCTTTCTGACCTCTGGGGGGATTTGGTAGCTATGGAATTTCTCTAATTTGTACCCATCCTGATGGACCTGTCCCTGCAGACATATTACCTCACATCCCCTTCCTTCCTTCCTTCCTTCCTTCCTTCCTTCCTTCCTTCCTTCCTTCCTTCCTTCCTTCCTTCCTTCCTTCTCTCTCCCTGTTTCTCTTTTTGGTTGTACTGTGTCTTAAAGCAGGGGTGAACAGACTTCAGGATTCCAGTGAGCCACTCTTTACTTACTTATTTACTTACCTACTTACGAAAACCTCAGGATCCATCAACCAGGGGTTGGTGGAACAGATATGCACTTAAAAGTAAATAAATTCTGTGTGCAGGAATGCTGTAAGCTTTTCTCCTTTTCAGCATTATAATCTAGGATGGGGATATGTGCCATTTTGTTGCTGCTGCTAAACAATTGGGAGTCAGAATCCTTGCTGATCTACTGAATTCAATATGTTTACTAACATTTTATAATGGTGTGCTTCATTGTAGCTCAAGAGACAAAATGAAAAGCAGCTTTCTGCATACTTTTACATGGCCACACCACATTTGCTGACTTTCCTTTCCTTTACCTAATGATAATTTAGCCTCTGTCCTATCTAATTGCTCTTCAGAGGTTTTTAAAGACTTGTTGCTAGTGGCCAGGATATATTCGGATCTTGAATTTTCTGACTTAGATATTGATAAATGTTAGAAATTCTGTTTCCACTTAACATGATTGTCTTACATTTTTGTTTAAGGTTAAAGTACTTCAGTTTGAACATGTTGTTCTAGAAATTTATGTCCAGGTGTTTGGTTTTGAATTCCTTTGCCATTGTGTATTTTTCTGTGGGAAGCAATCTTAGTAGGATTTGAAGTACTGTACTAAACACTTGCATTGCCCTCTTTTTTTTTTAAAAAAAAGGAACTAAAGTTGTATGTGATATGTTCTGAATAGTTTTTCATTAAAGACACAAAAAGAAGTATATATCTTTCAAATGGTGACTTTCAAATTTCAAATTTTGACACCAGAGAATAGAAGAAAAGAACCCCCTCTCGGTGGGCATGATCCTCGCACGGCTGTTCAACTTAGGAGTCTCAGTACAGTCTTAAAACGCCTCAAGGAAATCATGGAAGGAAAAAGCCAGGTATTTCTTGTGTGCGTCTTTTCAATCAACTGAGATGTCTTGAAATGCTTATCATCTTTTATTCTGTGAAGGGCCATTTTCCTGAAAGACTGTACAGATTGCTAAAGAGTACTGCCTAGAACAGGAATGGGTAAACTTTGATGCTCTAAATTTTGATGAGCTGCTGTTTACATCATGCCTCATCCTTTAGTCAGCCGGGCAAAGGGTGATGGGATTTGGAGTTAATAAAATTGGATGAGGGAGGGAGGGCGGGTGGGCTGTTAGTTCCCCAGCCCTGTCTTGAACTTTCAGTGGCTGAAAGCAAGAATGATCCCCATTAATTTCAAAAGTTTCCTTCCCAATGTAATCAATCATCTAAATTAAATTTATTTTTCAAGGCTTTCTGGTCTGATGAGGTTGATCACTTTCCCCTTACAAATAGGCTGACTCTGTAGTCCCCCTCCTGATAGAAAGGAAAGAATCTTCAGGCCCAACTTAATCATATTTTTTTGCCTTTTATTGGATTACATCAAACAGTCTAATTAAAATTCCTGACAGAGCTTGAAGTAGGTACAAATGAGTGGTAGTTGTAATTAGCTTCTTTACCCAGTAACTACTGTATAATTATGTAACAACTATAACTTAATGAGATATAGCATTGTTCTTTTTGCCTTGTACTTAACTTTTTAGTTGCTTTTATAGTTAAGGGATAACTGTTGATGGAGGAATATTTCATGGTTCATGTTTCTACTCTCCTGTTGACAATAGGTAAATAGATGAATCATATCTGTGTATAGCAGAAATATGTTTGTATGTGTGAGAGTGGAGCTTCAGTTGAGTTGAGAAGGAATCCTTTGCTTATTGTTACACCAAAATCTGAGGTAATTTTCACAGATGTGATCAAAACCTATTGAATGGATGGGTTGTTTTCTGCTGGATTAAACTTTTATTTTGCTGTCTAAAAATGTTCCACTCGGCAATTGGATTAAGGAGAACATGCTGGGGAATCCAATTGCACCTGTGGCTGAGTGAATGTAATCTAAATAGCTTTGTTACATCTCATGCTACTGCTTAGCTCTGGAGATAAAAATCCTGTGAAATCTGTTTTGTGTTGTGACTGTACTGTACTTAATTTCTTCCATAGGACAGTGACCTGAAGCAGTACTGGATGCCAGACAGTCAGTGTAAGGAGTGCTATGACTGTAGTGAGAAATTCACCACCTTTAGACGCAGGCATCATTGCCGGTTATGTGGGCAGATCTTCTGCAGCCGATGCTGTAACCAGGAAATCCCTGGAAAATTCATGGGTTACACAGGTAAATTATGCTGTGTTCAGACATCCAACCTGTCAAGGATAAGAGGAACAAAGATTTGCTTTGCTTGAAGCAGGCAGCTTTAAGCACCATCTAGCACCGAACCTTTTCATATTGAGAGTTGGTTACTTCATCCTCTTCCCTCATAGCTCCATGAAAAATAGATTTTTTTTCATAGAAATTTTTCATAGAATTTCATAGAAATTCTTAGAATGCTTCACTAAATCATACATTTATTGACACATTTGTATTTCTGCCTCAATGATTTTTGTCTATCTTTTCAAGAAGATTGGACTTTTTGCCACAGGTGAACATTGATGCATGCATAAGGAGAAACAAGGAGGCTGGGAAGAGTCATGAGAGGAATGGGCTCCCATCCTCTGTCCTTGAAGCTGAGAAATAGTTTATGGTGGTCTGCCCATCAGGACATCTTCATATGCATTGAGATCTCCTTACTATGGGTCCTAAAATCCTGGGTCTTGTTGTTGATGGAAACTTTCACAGATACACTTGTTTTATTTTAGAGGGAAAGGATGAAAAAGTTTGCGTGATATCCTGACAGATTGCCACATTTTCCAATGTGGAACACAGTTGGTGACCTCAGGTTTTGGCCACTTCACATTCTGAATAGAAATACAATATTTATATTTAGCATGACCTGTAAGTTGTTCTTCAACTGTTTTTTAATCCCTTCCAAGCTGTAGGCTTGCAAAGTAGTATTGCTACCAGAGTAGTAGCTTTCCCAATTCTCATTTCTCTGTCTACAAAATGGTGTTACAGTGTTTGGAGAAATCTCCAAGAAGGGCTTCATTTCAGTAGGTTCACCACAGGCAGAGTACCAGGCTCTCCATCTCTACTTACTCTTTCAGGTGACCTCAGGGCTTGTACGTACTGTCGCAAAATAGCCTTAAGCTATGCACACTCCACAGATGGTAACTCCATTGGGGAAGACTTGAGTGCTCTGTCTGATTCTGCCAGCTGTGTGTCAGTGCTGGATCCTGGAGAACCACGGACACCTGTTGGTAGCAGAAAAGCTAGCCGCAACATCTTCCTGGAAGAAGACCTTGCGTGGCAAAGGTATCAACTTCATTTAATATTTGCCCTTTTAGCCACTGGAATAAGTTTTTTAAGTGTTTGCAAAATCTATTGTTTGTCCAGCCTTCCACCTGTTCCACAACCAGTCATAAAACATCAGTCAGGAAAGCACCACTTGTAGCATTTGCTCTTCGACTTTCTACATGCAAACTTTTTCTGTCAGTAAAGCAGGGATAGGGAATCTCAGTTTTGTGGCCACATTCAGCCCTCAGGTATTCCTAATCCAGCCCACAAATGTCTTCCTCATGCTCTGCCCCTTCTCTCT
Organism: Phrynosoma platyrhinos; assembly: GCA_020142125.1. NCBI lineage: Eukaryota > Metazoa > Chordata > Lepidosauria > Squamata > Phrynosomatidae > Phrynosoma > Phrynosoma platyrhinos. Next base: position 199,664,560 of record CM034701.1, read on the forward strand.
CCAAATGCTCTGCAGAACCCTCTGCTGTTACCTCCAGTCACTAACATTCAGCTCAGGGATGGGCAACTGTGGCATGTCTGGTGGCCACTTTTATACCTCAGACTTTCCAGAGACTTCATGGACTACTGAAATAATAAAGCAACTCCCTGAATGTTCACTTCTCATTCTCAAAAAAGGGTATTTTAAGTGTTAAATATACAAGGAGGCGTTGCAATCTGTTTGGAAAGCAATTCATTCTACCTAGACTCCCAGAGGCTTCCAGGAGCAGCAGTTTTCCCTTTTTTTTGGCCAGAAAATGGTCACTCTGGGGAACCTGGAGGTGTTGAGGTCTACACAAATATCCTTGAGGTGTTTCAGGCAGTCCCAGGGTCACACCTTGCCCACTCCTGGGTTAGCTAGACAAAGATGGAAGAGAACTAAAAGGCTGCTTTCTCCAGTTCTTCTGCTGCCTGCTTGCTAACCTGATTTGAAAGATTGTAAAGTGTACTAAAGCCACATGACACAATGTGTGTGCATTATATTACATTCTTTCCTCCCACTGACCATATCACCACCAAGAGATGGAGAGAGGTAGAAGATAAACTTTTACACACAAGCTTTTGTGGTCTGTGTTTTCCATGGCAGAAGCGGTTTCTTGGGTCCTGCCTCTGCTAGCTCTCCTTACCTGGTTTGAGGAGAGGATTACAGCTGTCGCCGCCGCAATAGCTCCCAAGAAGATGTTTGATCAGCCTCTCTGTCCTTACCTTATTTCCAGTGGTCTTGATAAACTGAATTGTGGGGAGAAGATGTAGCCTTTCACCTGAAATCAAAGAGTTTTTACCCCTCAAAAATCTTGGGAAAGATGCTTCACTCTTACTGCCTGATAGTGGGGTAGACTTTGAGCTCTTGAACTTCTCTGGCTTCAATCTAAATTGGAAAGTTCGTGTTGGGTAGACCTCAAAGCAAGTTTCAAAACTCTATAAGTAGAGGCCTTGTTAACTGTTGTTCAGCAAGTATCTGATGAAAGATGTTAATGTGTTGGCTCCTGGAGTCTGAGTGAAGTCTTTATGTGTGATGGTTCAGTTTGCAGGGTGGTAATGCTGTAGCTGAGAGTGTCCTCCTGTAACCTCTCTCTGAACAAACACTAAGGTCAGCTGTCTCTGATGATATCCTGTAGCCGAGATTTAACCTGTCTCCTAAGAAATCCCTTTTTAAAATTTCAATTAAAAAAGAGAACTCCCTCTGGTGGTTCTGAACTGAAAATTAATTGATTCAGGAATGTCAAACATGAATAGGTGGGAGTACCATATTTTCCACACAAACTTAGTGTATTCCTTATGCTTACCCATACCAATCAGGACGTGGTGGCTCAAGCGATTAAGGCACTGACTGTTGATTGCAATAGCAGCAGGTTGGCAATTCGAGGCCCAGGTGCCGCATGATGGGGTGACCTCCCATCACTAGTCCCAGCTTCTGCCAACCTAGCAGTTCAAAAGAATGCAAATGCAAGTAGACAGATAGGTACCACTTCTCAGTGGGAAGATAAACAGTGTTCTGTGCAGTCATGCTGGCCACATGTCCTACAGAATAGTCTCTGACAATGCTGGCTCTTTGGCTTAGTAACAGAGATGAGCACCGCACCCTTCAGTTGGGCACAGTTTGACCATCTTGTCAAAGGGGAATACCTTTACCTTTACTTTAACAAGCAGGAGGCAATGCCTCCAAGGAGGTACAGACACCTTTCTCTTGCCAGCACTGACCAGTGTTGCTCTTTGCACAAGCTTAAGCAGGGACTGATTTCTTGGAGAGCGCTTTGGTAAGGGGCATCTCCCACTCATACTGGTATTCCATAGAAAGTCTTGGTCTTCCTCTGAGTCTGAGAATGTGACTTGCCCAAGGTCATCCAGTCAGTGGGTTTCCATGTCCAAGTGAGGATTTGAATCTTGATCTCCTGAGTCATAGTCCAACTCGCAATCCAGTACACCCTGCTGGTTCCTTAAATGTACCATTATTGATTTGCAGCTTGATTCACCCAGATTCTTCATCCTCCACTTTGTCAACACGTCTTGGTTCAGTTCAAGAGGAAGCAGGAAAATCACCTGCACGGAATAGGTGAGTGATTTAAACCCATCTTTGCTTGAAGTTTTGCCTGTAGCAGCCATAGTACACTGTTGGCCCTGTTTGAATTCACAATATACATCTGACCATGCCTTAAAATGACATTGGCTTTCTGTTGAAAGGTAATTGTTTCCTTTAATAATGGGGTTACATGGTATTGTGTGTGATCGCTAAAGAGATTGCAGACTTCTTGGAAATAATCAGGTAGGTACAGTGCAAACATATCACCAGGTCCAAATTTATTGCGGAGTGAAATGATGTCAGAGATGTTGTGCATGTGAAATTTCTTCTCCTGACTCTACCTCTAATCAGTTTGCGCCTTAATTCTTCCTAAAAAGCTGACACTGCTACTTTTGTAGAACAGTAGTGTTCCTTTTTGTCCAGTAACTGCAGCTGAACAATTTGGCTTAAATAGTGTCATGGAGTGTGTGTGTTTGTGTTTGGGTGGTAGTTATGTTATTTTGTGTTGGCCAGTTTGAACAATCTTCATGTGTTGGCCCTGCATCTTATGGAGGAAGGATGGATCATAGAAAATGACATCTATCTCCTCTAGCTTTCAAGGCCTGTTGGTGAAATAGTCAATTTTGTGTTAGAAAAGGGACTCTCAAGAAAATATTAACAATAAAACAGCAAATGATGAGCTGGTGGTATTAAAGTATCCTCCCCCAGCCTATGATTCATGTGATGGAAGGTCATTAACCAAAAAGCAACTGTGTGAATTAATCCTCCATGAGTGTGTTCTAATATAGGTGTCAGCTAATTGGGGAAGGGACTGAAGGCTTCCTAGTAGAGACATTGGGCCTTTGCAGACTGGCCCAAAGGGCTGGCCTGGAGGCAGAGTTGGGGCGGGGCAGCCGCACACTGGCCACTCCAACCCCACACTGATGCCGTCCTGATGCTGCGTGCCATTACAGATGGCGCGAGTGTCAGGATGCCCTTCCAGCGCAGTATTCAAACATGCTGCACCAAAAAGGATGCTGAAGAGCTGCGCACCAGCTCTTAGGGCAGCCTTTTGCCACCCCTGAAAGGAGTGGCATTTTGCCACTTTTTTCGGGGCGGCAAAAGAGAGGATTGGGGCTGCAGTGTGAGGTTGCCGCGGCCCCGATCTGCCACTTCCCGGGGCGGTCGAGAGCTGCCCGTCTGCAGTCCCCCATTGTCAGTATATGTGCCTGCATTGATGCAAGTCAGTGCATTGGTGTAAGTTAAAAGGAAGAGAATTTCCCCTTGGGATGCTAAGATCCTTCTATTCAACTCTTGTGTGCAAAGTCACCCCATCCTCCCTTCTCTTTTTACTAGAAGTTAAAACTCTATACTAGACTCAATGCTATTTGTGATTTGCTTCAAACCAGAGTTTGCAGGTAAACTATAGGTATACCTCAGCTAATGAAATAGTGTTCCTTGATGTTATTTTTTAAACAGAAAATTTGGTACCAGAGGCAGAAATAACATGGAAAGAATGGCTCCTGCACAACAGAAAAAGAATCTGATGAACATATTTCAGCAAACCTTTTATTCCATCCTAGACAATATGCATGTGTGAAATGCAACAGTCAGGTCAGGTAAACCTTGCATAGGTTAACAAAAGCATTATGAACTTTCAAGATTCCATTGGGAGGCTTCTTTGAGAATGCATCTAGAAATTGCCTTTTGTTTCACCAGCCTCCACTTTTTTATGATTTCTATTTTGGTGGCCAAACTTAGAGATCAATGTGTGTGTGTGTGTTTGAATGCTCAGGAAGAGGGGCTGGTGAGATAGGCTCATCTACTCTCTCCTCTTCTCTCTGTTTTGCTGTTCATTCAAGCTAAGTAAAGGATACTGGATGCAGCTGCTCTTTACCTTGCCTGTTGTAGGCAGATACACAGGGATACAGTAGGATCAGCTAGTGTCAAATTCCACTGTTTCCCAAGTTTTATTTATTGCCTTGTTTACTACAAACACGCTTCTGAAATCCAATACTAAAAGTCTTTCTCTAGCCCTCCTTCACTATCCTTCCAGTGTTGATGCTGCTAAAAACATCCAGCTGGGCCAAGGGATGAGAAGGTAAAACTGAGTTGGAGTTTGGGCAGGCATAAAAATATCTTATTAAAAGAGCTGCACTGTCAGAGGCTTCGCTAACTGAGATGTATCTATGCTGTTAGTCTACAAAGACCTCTGGGGAAATGAATTCAATATGATCTTACAGCCCACAGCACCAGAACACAGAATTAGAGGATACGTGAAGATTCCTTAGCCCAAGCTACAGGTAGAAGGATTTGTCCTGACTAATATTAAAATTGATAAGATTGATTTCCAAAATCACTGGTGGCATAGGCAGAAACTCTGAGAAGAGCAACATTGGACTAATACTTACCAGATTCTGTTGAGTCAGGGTGGAATCAATAGTAAAAGTAGTTTGTCAGCTGAGCTCTAATAGTGCTTGTTTTTGTGACTCATTTGACTGGCAACTGGCCAGAGCTTTTAACAGGTTCAGCCAAAAATGCTTGGCCATTTAGCATTCCTAATGATAGTTCGGGAAAGATTTAAGTAGTTTGATGATTGGCAATACCCAACCAGGGAAAGCAAGCATGGGAATAAGAAGAAATATAATTTACATCAGTTGTTTGTAATATCTATCAGTTATCATGTGATGGCAAATGCTTCTGGAAATGGCTGTTCTTAGTGATGATTGTTTGTTAGGCCACTTACATTTTTTTAAAAAACCCCCACAATGATTTGATGCTGGAATTGGTCAAAAGGGCATGTTATGAAGAAGGATATTGGGAGGTAAGAATACGAATGCATGGAGGACAGGCCCTATCAATGGCTCTTTCATAGCTAAATGGAGCTTCTGTCTTTCAAAGGCAGCATGCCACTAAGTGTCGGTCGTTGAGAGAAGGATGGCTGCTTTCATGTGCTGCTTGCATGCTTTCCAGAAAAATCTGGTTGATTACAATGAGAAAACAGGTGCTGAGCTAGAAGCACTTTTTGTCTGTGTCTATGTTGTGATTTCAAAATTAACATGTTTTGCCTGGTGCCTTCAGGTAAAGGAAAGTCCTGCAAAGATATTATTATTATTCTCAAGGTCCAAATGCATGAATGAGATGGGAGAAGCGTGAAAGAGTCATTATTTATTGACACGGTTCCCCATGACATTCTTGCAAACAAGCTGGAAAAATGTGGGCTAGACACGTTACTGTTACATGGATTTGTAATTGGTTGAGTGGCCGAACAATGGCTCCTTTTCAACCTGGAAAGAAGTGACCAGTGGGGTGC
>CM034701.1:199689428-199718195 GCA_020142125.1 Phrynosoma platyrhinos
CAATACCACATTGGCTCTTTGGTTCACTCTCTAGGGTTTCCATATGTCAGAAATTACTTCAGGGCACATATCAACAACAACAACTACTACTACTACTTCTACTACTGAGAAATTGAGTGAGCATGTGAGCTTTCTAGGAGCTTGGTCAGTATTTATGGAGAGATTTGCTTCAAACTGGAATCAACAGAAATTCTGAATTTGGAAGAGAGACTTCTTCAGTGGCTGATTGTGCTTAAGTACCTTATTGAGATGTCATTTCCAAGGCAGGGTATAACAAGTAGCAGAGCTGGTTTGAGAAACTAAGTGTTTATTCAGCCAGTTTATTATCAAAACAATGACCAGTTTGTGAAAAAGAGATAGTAAAACTGGTAGTATGGTGTTCTGGGATTACTCTCTTTGCTGTAGAATTAACTAGCCTTCAGACTTTTGCATCAGAAAGTCAATTAGTTGAATGTTTGCCCTGTTCCCCAGGCAGACATCCCTTGATTATGAGTAGTGACTGCCCCAAACCAAAAGGCATATTTTGAGATAATGGCCAAGACCAATTAGCTGCATAATATATTCCCTGGGCACTGTATCTTGCTGGAGGTCAGTTGCTTGTTAATGGGAGCATGGGGAATAATGAGACTACTTTTACCATGAGTGAGTGTGTGCAAGAATCGAGCATTACAATTTATTTGTAAAAACAAGGCTATTCAGCTTGCCGGTCCTATCTGAATCTTTGCTTGGCATGTTGAGCTCTGCATCAGGGATGCTATCAGAAAAATTGAACACACGAGGCATGTGTAAATTGGCAAATATATTCTGTTCGGTTTCTCTTTCATGCCCAGCTGGTTCGCTGACTGTATAATACTGTATTTGGCAGCCATGCCAACACAGTGACAGATGAAAGAAGAATGAGAAGATCCTTTGTGCCTGAGCTGTTTGGAGTTGTTTCTACAACAGTGACTAAATATATGGCTTGAGTCATCTCTCTTTTTTCCCCTTCTTGCTATATGGGTGTGTAAACCATATAATTACACTAGCATGCTAGCATAGCCTATTATTTTTCTTTCGCCCCTCCCATCTCCATATTTTGTTCTCCTTTCAGAGTACTTGATTGCTGACAACGGAGGACAGCAAATGATCTCAATAAGCGACGCTTTCATCAAAGGTAAGTTAAATGTGGGAAGGAGATCTCCCTCCATCCCAGAGTTAGATAATCTTGGGTGAATGTCTCGGTCCTCCTCTCTACTCTCCTGTTTTTACTAAAGGGATTAAACATATTAAATTAGAGCAAACATGATCTTACTCAAAGCTTGGAATAGAGCAAAAGAATGAACTCCATTTCCCACAGACCTCTTTGTTGTCCGCCATTTTCCCACTTGAGCAAATTTAGTTTCTGAAGCTTGTTTGTGTAAACATGCAAAATGAGTGACCTGATGCTCTGAGCGATGACTCGCACTTGGTTTACACACCTCTCTCTTGCTTAATATAGCTAAGTTGATGTCTCTTTTTGAGTTGCATCAGATACTGTTGAATCAAACTCAGCGTAGACTTGTAAGAGATCTGCTCTTTCAACAGTTTAAAGTTAGTAAAGTTGTTCTGGAGAATAACTGGAAAAGCTAACCTGTCTTATATCTTTGAAATATGATACTTTTAAAATCTCCATTCTAAAAGAACCATATATATATATATATGTGTGTGTGTGTGTATGTGTGTGTGTGTGTGTATTGTTTACTAGAGTTTTATTTGTTGTAAGCCACCCTGATTGCACTGCAGAGGCGTGGGATAGAAATTAATAATAATAATGATAATGATAATAATAATAATAACAATAATAATAATTTTATAATACAGTGCGCCTGCGCCATACGTGGCTTCAAGCTTACGCTTATGGCAAGCGCCGGAACTTACAATGGCATGTGTGCCCAGGAGTGTATGGCGATTGAAACAAATGGGACTTGAGATTCCGCGTTTATTGCCTTATGCAAGGGTTCTGGAATGGATCCCCCACATATACGAAGGGCCCACTGTATATATTTGTTGTTAACTGCCCTCGAGTTGATTTTGACCTATCCACTGTATATATACACACATATACACTGATTTTAGAATTTAACCGCAGCAAGTAGCTTATTTGTATACTAAGCATAGTACTATTCACTAGCATTTGGAAAAGTTCAGTTTTTGGACAACAGCTCAGAATCTTCCAAGGACCATGGGCACTAACTATGCTGACTGGGGGATTCTGACAACTGTAGTCTAAAAATGTAATTTCCAAGCTCTGAAATTGTCACTGGCCATGCTTACAGGGAGATTTTAGGAACTCTGAAGCTGCCACTTTAAGAAAACAAGCTTTCTTATCATATCAGTTCCATTTGAAATGAATGTGGACTTGGAAGTCCCTGTTGTTGACCATTTGTTCTGTTCTGCATTTAAAGCCCATTCTCTTGAATGACGGGAATTTCCACCCCTGTATACTGGTCTACTTTAGACATAGAGCAAACACCAAAGGAGTAGAAAAGGAGTAGGTGCTCCCTGTGTGACTGTTCAATGCATGTGATCCCATAGGAAGAACCCACTTTTCCATTGGAAGCACCCACTTTTCCAGCCCTAGGATCCTTCAGGGACCACACCATTTCTTCTACTTAAAATCAAAACTGACTAATGGTCACTTTCAATTTGAAACACTTCCAGTTTTCTGAGGGTTTGCTGTTAATATGAGGGGTGGAGAGGAGGCACAATGTTTTAGAAGATAATTTGACATCCTGGAGGGAGGTGCAGCTCCCATTTTATGCAGGGGAGTTTTTGCTGGAAAATGTGGAGGTGATGAGACCCCAAAATAGCCTTGGGAGATGCACATCACAAAAAAGTAGGTTTCATGATTCCTACCCCTGACCTGTACAGATATTGATCACAAGTCTGCCTCAGAATACTGTGTGCTGAATTGCTCTAGGCTACAAAGATGCAGTGATGCTGATAGAGAGTGGAACATGGGGATCTGCCTTCTAGCTCTGGTCCACATGACTCAGTATTTACACTGACTGGTGTCCTTGCTTGGGAAATGTCAGGGGTTGAATCTGGGACTTTCTGATGCAAAGTATGGCCTCTACTACTACTACCCTTCTACCTCTTACAGGGGAATTAGCAACAGTGGAAATAGCTTTTGTGGTAGCTATATTTTGCCAACCACGGTGCTTGTTTTTTGTTAACTGTCTCAGATGCTTAGACTCATGTTTATAGTGGAAGTTATTAATAGGATTCAACTAGTTCTGATTGAGGGAGTGGTTTGCTACTTATGAGCCCAAGTTCCTACTCCAGTTTTTACAGGTTGTAATCTATAAAGCAGTGCTGCTGCTGTGCTATTTGAATTCAGTAATCCTCAAAGTGGTGCTCCATGGACTGGTGCTGGTCCATGAACCATTGACCACAGGAAGCACTTACATCCTGGAGGGAGGTGCAGTGGAAATAAATATGGTAAATAAATATACTATATAGAACACAAAGTACAGAGCTAATGTGGTTTATGGTTTGATTGTTGGACCAGGACATTGGGAGACCAGACTTTGAAACTTCCGTTTGGCTATGGAAACCTACTGAGTGACCTTGGGCAGGTCACACTCTCTCAGCCTTAGAGGAAGGCAAGAGCAACCCCCCTCTGAACAAATTCTGCCAAAAAAAACTGTGATAGATTCACTTTAAGGTTGCCAGAAATGATTTGAAAGTACATAACAGCAAAACAAATACTCTGTAGATGGAAGAGAGCAAAAGCCTCTGTTTTAGAACTAGCCACATTTTTCAACATTTTTGTGTTGCTCTAATTATAGTCAATTTAAACAAATTAGGATCTTAAACTACATCTGATATCCTGATGTTCTCAGTAAAGACAGTTAGAGAAAACCATAAACCCTGAGTCTGGACATTACTGGAAACTATGGCTAGTTCCAAACTGAAACTGTTTGACTACCATCCTTAAGCATAGGGATGAAGGAAGAGAAAATCCAAAGATGCATGAAGGTTTATTTAGTAATGCATGAGTGGGCAATGTGTAGCTTTCTACATGCTATTGCAGCACAGTTACCATAATCCTTTGACATTGTTTATGCTGGCCAGTTGTAGGCCAAAAAACATCTGGAGGGCCACATGTTCTCCAACCTTGCCTGAAGCAGAATAAGGACATCGACCCAAGGCTCCCTGATCAAATTTATGGCTGAATCAGCATTTGAATTTCTCTGGGTGGAGTCTAACATATGGGATCAGCCTACTCTATTTGTATGCATAAAGTTCCTGTTGGTAGGGAGGAAAGCTCATATGTGACAAGTAAGTCATCATAGCTCATGAATCCAAAGTTCTTACCTTTATGAGGTTAAGCAGAAAATCTTGCACCATGTTTTTTAAAACCTAATTTTTTTTTACTAGGCAAAGATGTTTTGCCTAGTGGGTGGTGATGGTGAGATTGTGTTGAATTTTCATGCTGGCTGGGGGATTTGAAAAGTCATAGTCTGAAAAAGGAACTTTTCCAAGCCCTTGTTTTGATAGCATAATCCTGGTGCAAGACTCTCAAGGGCTATTTTCCTCATGGCCATGTCACCCCTAGAACAAAGAATATTGTGTAAGAAGCAGTTCTGAAAGAAGCTAATGTACAGATTACAATGTAATCATGCAGTTTTCTCCTCTGCCTCACTCCATTGTTTTTTAGAGTCACTGTTCAATCGAAGAGTTGAAGAAAAATCCAAAGAGCTATTTTTCACCCCATTGGGCTGGCACCACAGCAATCTGGACCTGCTGAGGGAGGAAAATGGGGAAAAACAAGCCATGGAGAGGCTGCTGTAAGTTGAATCTGTTGTGAGGAAACAAAGACCATCCTTAAGGTGTGCAGTGATTCTTAAATTGAAGGCTGGTATTCCTCAAGTTGCATCTCCTGTAACAAAGTCTGGGAATCAGTCCACATCCTTCTCCTTTAAGTTTAGTGTGCCTATTTTTTTTTTAAATACCTCTGAAAGAATGCATGTCTTGTGATGAGAAAGTTAGATGTGATATTCTGCTGCAATGCAGGGAAGGCTTACTACAATCACTCAAAATCTGAGGTTCACTGATGGGGAGGGAGATGTAGGTGGGGTGGGAAGAAGTGATGTTGGAGAGAGGTGATACATAGGAAAGAACATTCTCTCAAGTAATATTTGGGGGAGGGGACATGTGGCCATTTTCTTTTTCCTGTACTTTAACTGGGTTCTTAACATTTTCTCTGCAGCTCAGCTAATCATAATCACATGATGGGACTGCTTCAGCAGCTGCTGTACACTGAATCATTGTCTCTCTCCTGGAGAGATATCATTGTGCCTGTGGTCTGCCAGGTGGTTCAGACTGTCCGACCTGATGTCAAGAACAGAGATGATGACATGGACATACGCCAATTTGTCCATATCAAAAAAGTGAGTCCCCACGATATGGAGAACTTGGAATAAGAGGGAAAAGAAGTAACTCAAGGCGTATGATGATGATGTCCTGTGAATGACTTCACCTGGTTTCTGAGGGGCTGTCAGCTTAAAATGTTGAAACCCAGCTCAGACCTATCCAACCTATGACCCACCAAGCCCAACATTATGGGTGGGTCCATGCACGTGCCTATGGATGGCAGCTCACCAGGGTCTTGATTAACCTGCTGTGGTTTCTGGCTAGGAAAACAAGAAACTGCTGATTGGCTGGCAGGTAGAGTTAGGATCATGGGTCACCATTATTCATACTTAAATGGAGTTTTAGTCAAATTATTACTCTGGCATAGTAATCAAATTATTATTCCGTAAGTAGCAGTTTTATACCTCTCTCTAACCAAGTGTGCAATGTGTAATAATGTTAGCTGCAATTTAATTGCTTTTAGCTGTTTTTTTTTATAGATATAGTCATGAATCTAAGTTATCACTTATAGTAGTTTCATTTTAAGGCAGATGATAGCAAAGCCCTACACTAAGCTTAATTACAAAAACAAGTGATGTCTGTGTATAGAAAAGTTCCATGTACTTTAGATTCATCTGAACAGAGAAAGCTACTTTGTTAGGGATTATTCAGCAAGATGATTCAGTAAAGATGGCAGTTACCTTAGCATATCAATTTTTGAACAGGCCAAAATAAAAGGCTGTCAGCACATGGGACATTATGTTATCTCCCCTCTCTAACCTTGTCATTATTCCCTTCTCTTGCTGTGATAATTATTAAGGCTTCATTCAGTGTTAGAAAGAGAATGGCCTATCTTTGAAAAGAAAGGTTTTGTAGAAGCTCAAAAAATAGTGGTGCCAATAATATTATGGTAGATGGCAGGAGTGGGTGTTTGTTTGTGCCTGTGCTTAGTAATAACAGCATGTCAGTGCTTTGTTGTGAAATAAATGTATTCTGAACAAAAAAATGTAAGTGTTAGGAGAATGTTGTATCCCTAAGAAATAGATTATGTTCTGAGAGAAATGACATAGATTACAAATTACCATATCTGCTGAATTCTGATGTGCAGGGGGAAGTAAATGTCTGGAAAGGCTTTAACCAGTGTGAGTGGAAGAATAGATAATGTTTGTGGCCCATATAGTGAGCATAGCCCAAAAATTGTTAGAGGGTTGTCTGTTGACTGTTTCTGGGTAGCATCTTCATGCTGTGGGCAGGGTTTGTGTTGAAAGAGGTTTGCTTCATTCAGTGTACAATGAAATCCTTCCTATTTTGCCAGATTCCAGGTGGAAAAAAATTTGACTCAGTTGTGGTGAATGGCTTTGTATGCACCAAGAACATAGCACATAAAAAGGTATGATACAACTACTTTAGCTTTGTAACATGATGGCACAAGTGACTTACATGACAAGTCTAGTGTTCCATGTAGTTTCTAATGGGCCCATTCTGTAATATTTTTTCTCTAAGTCTTTGCTGTCCTACTTCTCAACTTCAAATGCATACATCCTGCTAAATATGTGGTTGGCATAATGTCTGTGTGTGTATTTCCTTTTGTGGAGAAATGGAAACCACAACTCAGGAGAGTCCAAATGGGTCTCAATAAAGGCTAGTGCTTGCTAGAATATATGCTATGGGAGCATATCATGTTTTAATTTGCTCTCTAGCTCAGTAGTGCTCAACCTTTCACTTTCCAGCCTTAGTTTGGACTTTAACTCCCAGAAAACCCAGCCAGCAGGGTCAAGGATGAGGTATTCTGGGCACTGAAGTTCAAAATAGATGGAACACCAAACGAAGGCTTTAGCTAATGGCTTCTCTGTAGGTGGCCACTGTCCTAACTCTTGTCAGCCTCCCTCCACCTCTTCTGGTGCTGGTTTTTGCTAGGCTCCCCTTCATTGGGAAATGAAAAGTCAGCAAAGAAAGTGCAGAGCCTGGGGAAATCTTGACTCAATTCAACTCAACTTGAGGTCAGTTAACAACAACGTTGCCTACCCAAGTCTACCCTGGCTCTGAGTGTTTCTCTGAGATTTCAGACAGAGATCTTGCTCAGTCCTACCTTTTGAGATGCTGGAGATTGAACCTGAGACCTTTTGCATGCAAAGCCTGTGTTTTGCTGTTGGGTTATATTTGTTCTTGTTAGTTCTTCAAAAGGAAAGCTTTTTTAAAATGTGTCGTTTAATACAATATTGCCAATTAATATATTTCACAAACTTATCTTTTTTAGATGAACTGCTGTATTAAAAACCCCAAAATTCTTCTATTGAAGTGCTCCATTGAATATCTCTATCGAGAAGAAACAAAGTTTACATGCATAGATCCCATTGTCTTGCAGGTTGGTCCTCTCTATTGTGTAACATTACATCAAAGTCCTAATAAACAGACATACACTTTATTGCGCCTACTGAATTCCTCTGGTCGGTCTCAGCAGTAGGAATGAGGTTGCAAAAGCAGCTTCATTCAAATCATTAATATGAAGACTCTCCATATGGATTTAAAAATGGTTGAAATCAGTTAGTTTATAATATATGTAGGAAATGTGTGACTTGCCATTGTCTTAATCAATTGCTTATGTGGTAAGGAGACTACTTCCTTTTCTTTGATTATATACCATACATTAATGAGTCTTCCACACAGAAGTGTAGAAGATGGTATAGTGAATGATGTGAGTTTTAACAATTCCATTATGTTTGAGTCATATGAAGATCTATATATTTGGCATGCAGCACTATCCTGTATTTGTTTACTGAAAATTCAGTCGCACTGTGCTCATTGGATCTTGTTCCATATTAGGTGTGCTTTTGACAGCAACCTTAATATTATTTAGACTGCAGATGAGCCATCCAAACATCAGCTTTGCTGTGAAAATAATAATGACTTTATGTAGAGGTAACATCTTGTTAGTTTGCTCCACTGTTTGGATGGTTAATTGGACTTTGCAAATTGTTGACATAGCAGCAGAAGCAGTGGTGCTGCACTGTGATCAGTTCCAGAAAGGGAAGAAAAAGATTTATTCAGGACTGCAACATGATTCTCACCTCTGAGAATATCTTTGGTGTTCCTCTGTAAAGATGATTAAATAATATAATCTGTGAATACTTAAACTGAGATGTTATCTCAGGTGGGCAGAGAAGTACTTTAAAAAACATGCAGCATAACAACTTTGTAAACTAAAGTAGTCTGTGTCTAAAAAGACATTTGCTTTAATTCCAGGATGCTCTCTGCTTGTTTTGGTCAGCAATTTAACTCATTAAGTGCTCACATTTATTGATGGTCCCCAAACACCGATGTAATTTACCATTCTAGTCTCCCATATGCTTAATTGGGATCATTCCACTGGTTTAAATAATACTGACTTTCAAATAAGCATGCTTAAGTTTGTGGCCTTTAGCCCTGAAATACTGCCCACTTCCTTGTAATGAACATCTGATTACTGATATATTTGCTTTTGTCACATCAGGAAAGGGAGTTCTTGAAGAATTATGTACAGAGAATTGTGGATGTTAGGCCCACTTTAGTCCTGGTGGAAAAGACAGTGTCTCGTATTGCCCAGGATATGCTGTTGGAGCATGGCATTACTTTAGTCATCAATGTTAAGCCGGTAAGTGCTTTAATTTTAAGCAGAAATTTGATGCCCTCATGTGCTTCAGTGTCTCGGCTACCTAGCCAAATGCAGATTTTCACAGGGAGATAGGTTGTTGGCCATATAGTATTTGCCTTTGATTCGAGTATAACTATCTCTTGATTTTCCTTTGGAAAACTGGTTTGTATTGCATTGTAATTCTTATGATCTAGTGAAATGTTGTGGTGTGCCTTCGGGTTGTTTCCAGCTTATGGCAACCCCTAAAAAGGTGATTCTATCATGGAGTTTTCTTGGCAAGATTTGTTCAGAGAAGGTTTTCCTTTGCCTTCCTCTGTGGCTGAGAAAGGGTGACTTGCCCAAGGTCACTCTATGAGTTTCCATGGCCAAGCAGGGATTCAAACTCTGGTTTCCAGAGTCATAGTCAAACCACTACACCATACCTGCTCTTTAACATTGTCTTTTTGTAAACGGTTTTGGAAATTATAGGGAGGGCTTGAACAGGAATATGAATTGAATAATATTCCATCTCTCTCCATCTTGAACGCATAGCCTCTTGATATACTCCCAGTTTAACCAGTATTTTAAGAAGATCCATGATGGTTCTGATCACAGGTTGTCCACTCCAATGCTTTGTTCCCACATGATTTTGTTCCCAGCTAGATATCTGAGGGAAGCCTGCAAACAGGACATGAATGCATTAGCAGCCTCCTGCTTTTATTTTCCAGCAACTGTACTCAAGAGCCTTTTACCTCTAATACCAGAAATAATCTATAGACTTCATGATTGGCTGTAGCATCAGATAGTTAGATTTACTAGTTTAGCTAATGTCCTTTTAAATCATTCCAAGCTGGTCACTACATCCTGTGGTAGCAAATAATTCCATAATTGAACGATGTGTCATGTACTTTACCTTGTTGCCTTCTCTGCTTCCATAGTCTTCATCAAAAAACATCTCAAACACTTTAAAAACTCAGTAAGATAATTTTGTACAAAAATGTAGAAATTGTGTACTTGTGCTTCTGCTACCTAATGGCAGATCTAGGACCCCATATTTTTTGCATAGTTTATATTTGGTGAATTCATTGACAGTTGAGGAGATTGGATGATAAACTTGTCATGTTTTCTGTCTTGCACTGTAGTAGGGGAGAGTACTGAAATGCAAGTTAAATGAGATAACAATAACAAACTCCACATGTTCTAAGATAGCCAACTGTTTATTCCTTTTAAAATAGCCCATTTTAAAAGGGATGAATAGTTGATCATCTTAGAGCACATGAAGCTTATCTCCTTAGTACCTTCTGTCTTGAACTGTAGCCACTTACTTTATCTTTTCCTGGATTAAGCTGAATAAGAAGTGAAATACAAAAAACACTTTCTATCTTATCAATATTTTACAGCATGTCTTGGATAGGGTAAGTCGGATGACTCAGGGAGATGTATTGATGTCGATGGATCAATTGTTGACCAAGCCACATCTGGGAACCTGCCACAAATTTTACATTCAAGTTTTTCAGTTGCCTAACAGTAAGTAAAATTCTTTGCCTGAAAAAAAGTGCTTTCAGAGTGCCATGACAAATATGATGACAAAATTGTTCATGTTTATTACAATTTTATATGCTATCCTTAAAAATAGCTCAGGGTATCATATGTGATTTTCAATGCCATTTCCTCAGGACAACCCTGGAAGGGTTGCTTTATATTTTGTATATGGTGTTTATATACTCGTCCATCCACATTTGCTGGGGCTAGGGGCACAGGACCCCCATGCATGTGGAAAGACCGCAAATAACAAAAACAATAAGTTTTTACCTGAGAGAACACCTCTCTAGGAATCTCTAGGTCCTCCAGTGCAATTCTGTGGTCAACATCTTCTAGACATTGACCATAGAATTGCACTGGAGGAGCTACAAATGCCTAGTGGAGTGTTCTTTCTAGTAATCTCTAGGTCCTTCCGTGCAACTTTTGATTAAAGTTGACCATAGAGTTTGCTGGAGGACCTAGAGATTCCTAGAGAGAACATATTAATAAAATCCATGAATAATCACATCTGCAAAAGTCAAAGCCACAAATGTGGAGGGACGAGTGTATTTAGTAATTTATATAGCAAAACTTAGGTAGGCTGGTATTACTGCCTGCATCCTGACTGGGCTAAGGGTTACTGAGTAGCTAACTTGAGCCTGTATGGGGAGTTCAGGGCAAAGGGAGATTGAAATAAGGATCTCTGGGTTTGTATCCCAGTCCTCCAATTATAAGAGCAGATAATTTTGTTAAAATTATAACTGCTCACCTACCTGTTAGATAAGGTAGTTTCCCCACCGTCCTAAAGTGATTTGATTAATCGTCTCATAACAGGATATTTCTCTACTTCTGTTTACTTCTGTCTCTATTCAATACATTTTCAGATGCTGAACAGGCTCATTTAAAGGCCTTCCATCTGTATTAGTCCTTTGCAGCAAAAACAACCAAGAATCTTAAAACATCCTAAAAGATTAACAAATATATTTATGAAATAAGCTTTTATGAAACTAAGGTACATTTAATCAGATATATCATGAAAGAAGGTGCTTGGAAATCATATAATTGACATATCATGTATATATGATATTATACAAAGCAAACTTCCCCATCCTGGTATTCTTAGCTCCCCCGATCCCTCAACAGTGTCCATATTCTCTGGAGCTGATGGAAACAGAATTCTAAAGCATCTGGTGGGATTCAGGTTGGGGAATGGTAATGATAAAGCATATAATCCATTGATGGCAAACCTTTCAGAGACTGAGTACTCAACCTGCAACCCAAAACCCACTTACTTATCGCAGAGTGCCATGTCCCTCTGGATTTCTAGTAACAAACTCTGGCAAACTCTGTGCTGGGGCAACAGCGTGCGTGCCCACAGAGAGGGTTGTGAGTGCCCCCTCTGGCACACATGCCATAGGTTCATCACCACTGATATAATCTCTATAAGGAATCAAGAAAATCTTTTAATGGTTCCATCTTCTATGGAACTGTGCAAGACAGCCTGCTCATGCCTCTTTGCTTCCTTGTAGGCCTTGTAAGAGGCAAACAAAATACATTGAGCTATTATTTTTATGTATAAAAAATATATTTTTCTTAATAAGTTTCCTTTCAGGACTGTGGACTTCCCAAGATGACTTACAAAATAAAACAGTAAAATTCAGTATAAAATCATAAAAACAACCTAAATTCAAACAATTTAAAAATGGGCGAGTTAAAATATGTCAGATATTTAACAGCAGCACAAAATGCCATAAAACATTTTCCATTAAAAGCCAGAGAGAAGAATATATGCACTTAAACCCCTGAAAAACAGCTATAGATGGAGCTCCACAGTTGGATCCAGCAGTGTCTCTGACAGAAGGGGATTTTAAAGGGCAGAGGCTATCATTGAAAAGGCTCTTTCTCTACTGCCCTTTACTGCTCTGTTTATTTTAGTGACAGGCAAGTAGGTAGGATCTCCAGACTTGGATTTTAAAGGATGGGCAGTTTTATATGGCTGTAGATATAAACCCCCTCATCATCAAGGGGTGATGATAATGTGGTTGATTTCTGAGGTAAACATAGAAATGCAACAGCAATCAGTGCATCTGGTACAGAATGTGTAATGTGATCTGATTGTTTAATAACAACAAGCACAAGTGGATGTGTTCAGGACAACTGACAAACTGAAATAGAGAATATTAAAATTTAACTCTTTTTTGGGGTTGGGGAAGACTGGCTGTTTTCTGAATAGGGTTTGAACCTATTCAAACCAGGGATATAGTTTGAGCCAGGGATATAAGACAGGGATATATAAGCCAGGGATATGGATATAAGTGAGGCATATATAAGCCAGGGATATGGACTATAAATGAGGCAAGGTAATCTTCCCCAAAGATGATGGTATAAGCATTATTCTCTTCTCTTTCAGATCAAACCAAAACATTGATGTTTTTTGAAGGCTGCCCCCAGCACCTGGGTTGCACCATCAAGCTAAGAGGTGCAAGTGATTATGAGTTGGCTCGAGTGAAGGAAATCCTTATTTTTATGATCTGTGTGGCTTACCATTCTCAGCTGGAGATCTCATTCCTGATGGATGAGTTTGCCATGCCCCCCATGTTGGCCAAAAACATTTCCTTTCATTCCCTGGTTGAAGGCCAGGCAGAAGATAGTGGACAGCAAAACCAGTCAACCACTACGGCAGGAAAAGATGTTGATATGGCCTCTGACAAAATGGCCATAATCTCTCAATTAGCATATTTGAATGAGATGAGTTCCCTGGAAGAAAGAACGTTAACAGAAGAGGATGACCAAGATACTAGTGATATACAAGACGTTGCTTCCCAGAAACGACAAGAGCTTGTCCCAATGGATTCTTCATACATACCCCCCTTCTTTCCTTCCACACTAATGCCAGAGTCATTGCTGCCCCTTGACCTGACTGACCAGCAACTGGGAATTTTGAACAATGAGCAGCTGGAGAATCTAGGGGGCATAGATGAATTCCAGGAGCCCAGAAGTCAGACTAGGGAGTTTAGGGACCCTCTGCAAGATGACACTGGCTTGTATGTGACAGAAGAGGTGATCTCCTCTGAAGATCGCCTCAAAGCTTTCTCTCTAGCATTTAAGCAAGAGCTGAAGGACCTTATTCTCTGCATTTCCCCAGTCATCACGTTCCGTGAACCCTTTCTTTTGACAGATAGAGGCATGAGATGTCCCACAAGGGAGTATTTCTTGGAACAAGTTTACTTGTCTCCTCGACTCAACAAGGATTACAAAGACCTCAACAGCAGGAGGAAGAAACAGTTGTTGAGGGATCTTGCTGGCTTGCAAGGAATGAATGGAAATATACAAGCCAAGCCTGTCCAGATCTTACCTTCCCATGAACTTGTGAGCACCAGAATTGCAGAGCATTTGAACACTAGCCAAAGTCTGGCCAGAATGGTGGCTGATTTCCGAGCCAGGGGAGGAAGGATTGTGCAGAAGGATTCAGATCCCTTTGCCCAGTGTAAAGAGACATCTGGGGTGAAGTTTGGAGTCAGGAGTAGTGATGATGACGAAAAAGGGTTTATTCAGAGTGAATCCCTTTGGTCTCATAAAGTAAGTGAAGAAAAAAATTCCAGATTATTTTGGGCCTGTACAGACTGCCAGAAACAATCCATCTTGAGGCTACTTTAACTGCCCTGGCTCAGTGCTAGGAAATCACGGGAACTGTATTTATTGTGGCACCAGAGCTCTCTGACAGAGAAGGCTCAGTGTCTCAGAAAAAAACTACAATTCCCATGATTCCCAAGCATTGAGCTAGTGAAGTTAAAGGAGCCTCAAGATGGATTATTTGTGGCAATGCTCCGAATGCCTGTGTTAGCCCATGGTGTGGAATTAATTCTGTACAGACACTTTGTTTGGCATTCTGAGGGTTTATGGGCTCCCCCCCTTTATTTTATATTGAGAAAGTCAAGCCATTGCAGTATTACTCAGATTCTTGCAACTGAGGCACCCCTTTTCCTATCCTAATTGACTGGCAACCCTTCCTTTGGAAAGAAAGTGCACAGAGTCTTCACCCATAGTGATATGCATGTGGCCAGCTGTCTATGTGTCAGAGGGAAGGACGTTGCTTCTGTGGATTGCTCAGGTCATCTATTCCAAGAATTGACATTAGGAAAGGACTAGGACAGGCCATCTTGTTTTCTCTTCTAAAGAAAGGCAGTGCAGGAAGGCGTCATGGTCAGGTGCTCCCCCATAATCCCTGGTTCTCTACAATTTGCACCACTGGCACAATACTTCTGGTGACTACAGTGTGCTTTCCCCCTTGTGGGGAGGAAGGTGACTCAAGTATGTGCTTCACCTGCCAGATGTCTTGCAGGCCTATTGTGTAGTTAGGGAACTACTGAGCTGCAGAAGAATTTATGCAGGTGTTACAGTGATGAATATGGTTCCAGAAGTTGATACATTAAGGCAGGATCAGGGCAGGTGTAGCCCTCTAGGTGTTGGTGGACTGCAACTCCCATGATCCCTCATCATTGGCTGTGGTGTGTCAGTGGAGAAAGATGAGAATTGCATTCTCACAAGGTCTGAAGGGCTATACCTTCCCATACCCTGAAGCAAGAAGCAGCAGCAAAGACAGAAATTGTCATTTGAGCTCCAAAGGTAGCATCATATAGTAACTTCCATGAGGATAAGCCAAATAGAGGAGAGAGATTTAGAGAGAGGTGTTCATGTGCAGATGAAAAATACATGCTATCCTTTATCTAGGCAGCTAGTGTGTCATAGTATGATTCTCAAATCTGCTCCTTTATTTCTAAAACTTGTCCATAGTGATTATCTGCTTGGGTGATTGAGCAAAGTAATTTAAAATGTATCTGGGCAAAGAAAGCTGTGGTTGACTTGCTTTGGGATTGACTATAATCCTTTCTGAAATATTACATTGCTCTGTTGGACATAGCATAGTAACTTTTTTGCTCGGATTTGTCTTGCCAGGTAGACTGTCTCAGCCCTGCAAACCATCAGAGGCTCTGTGTCTTGTTCAGCAGCTCTTCAGCCCAATCCAGCAATGCTCCGAATGCCTGTGTTAGCCCATGGTGTGGAATTAATTCTTTTCCCTTCCTTTCCCTGATTAATCTATGTACCTTAAAAATGTCCTTTCTGTGTGAAAAATGATGAGGGGGCAGCAAGGCACTTACCTGGTGCACAACCCTGTCAGTGAAGGAGAGAGCTTTCTATTTCTTCCCTCAGGTACTTTTGAAAAAGTTGCTTTTTAAAACTATAGCTCCCAGACACCCACATGCCACATTGGTGAGGAGTTCTGAAAGCAAAAATCTCAAAAGGTAACTTTGCCCAAGTTCTACTTTTCCCTTATCTTGGATTAAGAAATTTCCAGTGAGATCTGAAAAACCCTGCATCTCTTCCAAGTAGGGAGGATGTTGGGGATTAAATAGTAGGACAGGACTCCCTTGGTTTTCTACTTACCCTTTAAGGCAGGAATGGGCAGTTTGTATCATCCAAGTTCCCTCATTACAGGAGCTGTGGTTGAACAACATCTGGAAGGTTATGAGTTACTGATCCCTGCCTTAAAGATTTGAACATTCCCCATTCCCATCTTGGGAAGATAAGCATATTTTCCTTCCAGCTTCTATAAGTTAATGCTAAAGGGAACAAGCAGTGAGATAGAGGGCACCCTAGACCATGCAGTAAGCCTGACAGTCTGGTTTTCTCCACACCCTCATCTTATGATGAAGTTGCAGATGCTTGAAATTCTGTGAAATTCATTACACAGGAAAAGTGTAACAGCATTTTAATAAAAAAATATTGCCTAAATAAATGGCTTGGTTTACTAAAGCTGAGCTGTTTCTGTGAAGTGGGTATATTTTTATCCTATGTAGATGACCTATATTAGTGCTTCAGCTAACTTATCGCTTGAGCTTCCCTTAATGACAGTGAACCTAGGAGTTCGTTGCATTAGCTTTGTTGCCACGATAGATGCAAGATGTAACTTTGAGAAAGCAGATCTTAATGCATTTCCCCGTCGCTGGGGAATATGCAGCCCATTTAATAATAATTATTATAATAATTTTTATTTATATCCCGCCCCTCTGCTAGGCAATCGGGGCGGCGTACAGCATTTCAAAACATCAAAACAAACATCAAAGCAGATAAATCAAATTCGAATCCCATCCCTCCTTCCTATTCCAGGCCCAATGGTGCTGGGCCTAGTGTCCTCTCCCCCAGATGACACTGGATGGAATAGAGGGAGGGGAAAATACTGTTCTTGAAAAGATGTGGAAGGAGCCCAGAGAAGACTGTGTTGTAAACAGGTTGTGTACTCCCTGCCAATGGTGAAATGCGATAAGATCTGCTTTCTTAAAGTTATATCCTGCGTCTCTTGCAGGAGCAAAGTCAATGTGATAAACTCTTTAGTTATCTTTGATAGAGAATCAGCAAAGTCATGCAAGATAAAAGTTACCAGTGGGTGCTAAGCAGTATGCCTCACAGCACTTGAGACATGAGTGGAAGGGTGCATTTGTTGTCATCTCTTGCTTCTGGGCTTCCTGTGATCAGCTGATGATTGAATCGATAGGCCCTGGTTACCACTAAGGTTCTTACATTCTGCTACTGTCCCATGATAAGTCACTATTACATCTAATGCAGTTATAGCTTGATATATTGTACTACTTGTGCCCACTGTACCTAAGGAGTATTTTTTTCTAAATATTACCGTATCTATGCTTTCCTGCTTGTTGTAAATAGAAAAATTGAAGAGCCACACTGGCCCATTTCAGATGTTTGCAGAAAGCCTGACTTATTGTTAACTGAGCAATATGCTGATAAATGTTTCCCATCATTCCTGTTTTTAATGAGAATGATTAAATACACCATAGACCATAGTTTGTGATTTATTTGTTGTGATCTGTGAAACCAGTAGGGAACTGACACACTGTTGTAATGTCTGATTGTAGCCACTCTTTTCTGACCATATTGGAGACAAAGCAAGGGAAACATTTCAGCAGCTTTATGGCTGCTTCAAAAGAAGCACAGTGTTATGAATGAGTAATGTCTGTGATCTGGCATGTGATTTCTTTCTGGAACGTGTGCCTGTTTAAAGAAACACACTTTGGAAAAGTATAATGCTTCCTGTGTATTCTAGGAGTTTGTCCTCCAAATGTTCTCCAATGACTAGAAGAATAATTGTCTTATTCTCATTTACTTTAGGATGGTGGTAATGGAGTTTTATGGAAAGAATGACCTCACTTTGGGTGTGTTTCTAGAAAGGTATTGTTTCAGGTGAGAGTTATTGTCTGACTTATAGCTTAAAACACTTTTGAAAACATAATAGGTATGTATGTGGGTTTCTAAACTCATCATGTTGTGGTATTGTATTTCATTAGACAAGTGATCCGGTAGTGTTAGTGCCCCCCCCTTTTTACAGGAAATATATATACACTTATCATATTCCTCATTTTAGAGAATCAAAGTGTGATTGGTTTCCCAGAGATGTCATATTTAAGCTTTGGGAAGAGCTATAGTTCAGTGGTAGAACATTCTTTATATGCAGATCAATTGTGTCAGTCTTCATTCTTGGGTAGCAGAATAGAGAGATTTCCTGCAGTTATGTCCTTAAGGAATAATAGTCATAGTAGGTTTCAGTGAGATAGGTGGACAGAAGAGGTTGGCCAAGTTTACAGCATGAGATCTGTTTGATTTTTGGTTTTTATTGCCCGCAGGCTGTTTTAACTAGCTGTTTATTACTCCTTGCTGCAGAACTGGTATGCTTTTGTTGGAAACTGTTTCAGGTGTCTTCCAGTGATGAGAAATAGGAGTAGGCAACTGAGGTTGGGGAAAGCAAACAACAATAACAATAATAATAGGGGTTCGGGGAGCTTCTGGAGTGGTCGATAAAGGAAACTGCCTGGTTTGCAGGTGGTTTGGGAAGTTTGAGGCCAAAAATTTACCCCCAGTTTTTAAAAGTCTGGAAGCTTTAGGAGGTCTCAGGGGGCCACACTTAGGCCCTCCATGGGCCACATGCAGCCTATGGGCTACATTTCACCCAAGTGATGATTTAAATCATAGTACTGGAAAGGAGGAATAGAGATATGTTTATTGGAGCTGTTCTTAAATGCTTGGACAAGGGTAAATGAACTAGAAGGAAACTGTAGTAATATAGGTAAGAAGTAGATAAGCACATAGCATTTCACATAGACACAATGAATGAGCCCTTGTAATATTAAGATAAGCCATTAATTTCCATACAGAGAGGGAAAGCATGAAATAAAATAAGGAAGAAAGGGCAAGCTTGCTCAATCTCCTACCCTCCACATCATTTTGACAACTCCCAGAATCCTTCCCCACTGGTTGAGTGTGGTGGAGATGGCATATGTAAACTTGAGAGCACAATGTTGACAAATACTGCTATATAATATTGTATAGTAGATGATCATTGAAATGTAAAATGTTTTTCTCACCATTCCTTTCCAAAGACCTTCCTACCAGTGCCCAAGTATGTTCTGTGAAACACCTATGGTACACCACATCCGTCGTTTTGTTCATGGCCAAGGCTGTGTGCAGATTATACTGAAGGAATTGGACTCTCCAGTACCTGGTTATCAGCACACTATTCTTACTTACTCCTGGTGCAGAATATGCAAGCAGGTAATGAGATCCCCATTCTGTTGTTGTTGTTTTCCCAAATTCCATTCTCAAAACTGTTCAATCAAAAGGGAACTTTGAGGGCAGATGAATACGAGTGAAGACAAAAGCAAATGCAGGAAGAACATGGTTGGGCCAGGCGTGTGTGGAATCCATTTGTTCTAGGATGCCACTAGAACATCTCTGTATAGAGTTCCTTTGATCAATCCTACTTTAAAAGGTAATCTTATATATCTTTATTAAGATGGACTTTGTAAGCTGGGATGGCATTCCCTTGGTCATTCATAATGTATGGAGACAACCTTCCTAAACAGGGAGAGTGAGAGAACTACCTTTCAGTAATATTTTTTTAAGTTGTGTTGAAGACATTGAAATTTCATAAGACATCATGTAAACCATTTCTGCTGTATTGTTCAACAGCCTGGAATCCTCTAAATGTTTTAAACTATAGAACTCACTTTTGCCATGGGAGGCTGGAAATGATGGAAAATATAGTGTAAAACACCTAGAGTTGGTTGTTGTGGGTTGCGCGGGGGGGGGGGGGAAGAGAACCCTCTACAGTGTAATGTAATAACAATAAAATGAATGAAAATTCTTGGTATGATGTTTCTGAAGAACAGCCCAGCTTTTCAAATAATAGATATATTAACTACAGTTGTCAAGGGGCAGATATATTGCTACAGTTTAAAAAACTGATAGAGATGACAAGCTGCATCATGGCGGTATTAAAGAAGTTCTTCTACACATGTGAAAAAACATCACAATATATAGGCTATTGTTGTTTTTACAGGGTTGCATTTCTATAAAATGAGATTCTTAATAAAAAAAGGTAAAGGTATTCACCGTTGACAAGTTTGTCAAGTCATATCTGATGGTATAAAGCCGAAGAGCCAGTGTTGTCAGAGACTACTCTGTGATCATGGGGCCAGCATGATTGTACAGAACACTGTTTATATATAGGCTGTTGTTGTTTTTACAGGGTTGCATTTCTATAAAATGAGATTTTTAATAGTCAACAATTGATTCTCTGTTATCTGGAGATGTGCTGGTCTTGATAGTTTGTTGACACATACCATGCACACTTGGGATTCCTATTCTCATCTGAAATTGCTAAAGCACAAGATATCTGGCTTGAGTACATTTGTGTGTGTGTGTCAATAATCTGTTTTACCTTTTCCAGGTAACACCAGTTGTTCCACTTTCCAATGACTCATGGTCAATGTCTTTTGCCAAATACCTTGAACTTCGTTTTTACGGGCATCAGTACACCCGAAGGGCCAATGCTGAGCCATGTGGTCACTCCATACATCATGATTACCACCAGTATTTTTCCTATAATCAAATGGTGGCCTCTTTCAGGTAAGAATCTAGATTTCTTTCCTCTTAAGATTAAAAACCTTTCCCTGCAAAATCAATTTCTGTTGTATATTGGGCTTTTAAAAACTTAGCAACTCTATATTAGTACCAGAAAGGCAATTTATAAACATATGCAGTAAGAAAGGCAATCTGTAACATACAATTCTTACAGGTTTTTTTTATTTATTTATAAAAAAACTGTATTTTTGCAGTAAATGGAGACCTGAGAAAGGATGGTTTTTTTAAAGTGTCATTATATAGCCACTTTCAATGAGATGCATGGAGGACAAAATTGCAATATCTTCAAGCTTGTCCTTTCTTAAATTGCTCACTGCACTTATAATCATTGTAAAAGTCTACATTTAAAATGTCTTTATCTTCATAAAATAGAATCGTTCTTTTTTTTTATTCTAAAACATGTCAAGTCAATCAGATATTTAACACTGGCTCAATTTTGATCTAGTTTCAGTCTAATTTCTTAGTTATAATACTTCTTCTTCCATATATTCTGAATAAAATGGAAGGTTCTAATTACACATAATTACCCAGCATTTTCCTTTGTACAAGTGGTGGCCACTTCTTCCTTTTCTCACCCCTGAGCAATTAAGCAAATAGCTGCTGTTCTCCAAAGGAAATTTAATTCATGATTTGGTAACTTGTTTTTCGTTTTTTACAGAAAAGATAGCAGCTACATTTTACTGGAGAGAATTCCCTTTTCCACTGAAAATGTTTGAAATGATGGGTTGTACTTACTCCACTAGTGAACTGTGCAATACCCATCCAATCTTTTGCTGTAACTACTTTCAGTATTGTGAGAAAATACCTAGGCCTATTACATGAGCTTGCCAGAGCTGCCTGCACTAAGAATCTAGAAAGATAGCTAAGCTCCAAAGAAGACTTGAAGTCCATAGTTCCTTTGATTGTGTGAGGATTATGGCTGTACTGGTGTGTATTGGGTGTTATATTTGAAAGATGTGCATTCTCAGGTAGGTTGAAGGAGCAATCCACAACTAGTAGGTTAATGCCTGCACCAACTTGATCGAGGCAGGAATCCCAGGGCCTGAACAGACTGCCAGAAATAATGCAGCTTAAGACCACTTTAACTGCCCTGGCTCAGTGCAAGGGAATCATGGGGACTGTAGTTTATTGTGGCACCAGAGTTCTCTTACAGAGAAGGCTCAATGTCTCAGAAAAAACTACAGTTCCCATGATTCCCTAGCACTGAGCCAGGGCAGTTAAAGTGGTCTCAAGCTGGATTATTTCTGGCAGTCTGTAAAGGCCCCCAGTGTTCTAAATTGTTGCTTCTGTTGACTCCTCTCTCACTCCCCTCTGTTTAATTTCTCCTACCTTGCCAACTGGTCAAGCTTTATATTCTGTCTCCCTCTGTATTAATTTTATTTTAAAATTCATAGATAAGTAGTCAGGACTATACCAAGAGGGTTCGTTCAGTCATGGCTTCTGACATAGAAAAAAACAAAAACAACAAATGAAAGCAGAATGAAAGACAGCGTCAGAGAGGAGTTGCACTTGTTCAGTCCTTCTGGGAAAAGGAGGTGTCAAATGGAAAAAGATACTACTTCAATAAACCTGGCCAAAACCACTTGTTTGCAGGTCACAGAGAGTGAGCACCATAATCAGATTAGCATAAAGGTTCAGTTGGCCATTGATTAGTCCTGGTGGTGCAGTGGTTAAATGCCTATACTGCAGCCACTCACTCATAGACCACAAGGTTGCGAGTTCAATACTAGCCAGGGCTCAGGCTAGACTCAGGCCTGCATCCTTCCGAGGTCGCTAAAATGAGTACCCAACTGTTGGGGGGCAATGAGCTTACAGTTGTAAACTGTTTAGACATCCCATAGCGTACTATGAAGCGGTATATAAGTGAAGCTGCTTTGCTGCTTTGCTTTAGCATCAGTATTAAAAATCAATATTAAAAAAAATCATAATGTCAGTGAAAATGAAACAAGGCTTTTCTCCGCAGCAGTGAGTGGTCATGGTAAGTTGAGGTAAACTGGATTGAAGCAGTGCGAGAAGGCTAAACAAGACAAAACTAAGAATAAAATAAAGCTTAAAATTGTACCTGGCAAGTCTGCTTATTGTGGTAAAGGGTCGGCAGAGATTGTTAGCACAGGAACAATGCCTGGGAGCCATCTTGAAAATTCAGATTCTAGCCAGGGGAATGGGCCAGAACCTAGGAAGGCAACCATTCAATCAGAAATGATAATTTAAACAAATGTGCACTCTCATGTGACAATTGACATGTGGCTCCAAGAAAACCTCAACAAAACAAAACTTCAGCAGAACAAATGCAGCATGGCACAGAATTAAAAAGGACCCCTTTTAACTCTAGTCAGGCAATGAGTACACAGAATCAATTCATTCATTATCTTTCATATCTAATAGCTGGGAATCCTTTTCAGACACAGGAAAATATTCTTAACCTCAATGAATCTGGTTCTGCAGCGCAAATTCCACAGTTAAATATACATATACTATGGGGCCTCCTTATCCATGGACTTGCCATCTGCAGATTTCAGCATCTTTAGATGGCAAGCCCCCAGTTATTTACAGTGGTGTCGTGAGTACATGGATGTGCCACCATTAGGGACAGCTCCCATTGCCATTACCAGTAAGTAGTTGAAAGGTTCTTATGAAAATCAAACTGAAGAGAGCTCAGGTAGTCTCATCTGTTCCACAGTGGCCTTGCAGACCATAGTTTTCTTTTCTGATATGAATGTTAGTGGAGAAACCATGTTATCTTGGTTGCATCAGGGTCCAGAACTCCATCCCAACCCAGACTGGTTAAAGTTGATTGCTTGGAGACTTAGCAGAGAAATTTAATTTAACAAGGATATTTGGACTCAGTCACTAGTACCATTTTAGTTTCCAGGAGACAGTCCATGCAGTGCATATATGAGAACACCTGGAAACCTTTCCAATAATAATAATAATAATAATAATAATAATAATAATAATAATAATAATAATAATAATAACAATAATAATAATAATAATAATTTATATCCTGCCCCTCTGCAGATGCAGTTGGGGTGGCTTACAACAATAAAACAGTGTAAATATACAATCCCAAAAACCACTACCCCTTAAAATAGTATTAAACAACCAAGAGTTAAAAACAGCAACAAAACAATAAACAGTTGAACAGCTAAGATAAATCACAATGGTAGAGCGGACAGCCAGCAACAAATGTGGCAAAGAGTAGGAGAAGGGACAGACTAGCTCTTAAGGCTGGAAGATCTAATCAGGAAAGGCCTGCCAGAAGAGATCTGTCTGTGCAGCTTTTTAAAAGCTATTTAAACTGTAATGTGATGGCTCTTGTTTGGCAGGCCGTTCCATAATTTGGGAGCGCTTGCCGGGAAGGGCCTCTGGGAGGTTGCAGACAGCCTAGTTTTTATGGGCTGAAGCAAATTCCTCCCAGAGGACCGGAGTACGTGGGTGGATTATATGGAAGGAGGCGGTCCTGAAGATAGGTTGGACCCAAGCCATTTAGGGCTTTAAAGCTAATAACCAACACCTTGTACTGAGCATGGAAACTGATAGGCAGCCAGACAGGTGTTATATGGTCTCTCCTTGATGTACCCGGGACCAACCTCGCTGCCATGTTCTGTACTAGTTGATGTTTTTGGACTAATCACGAGGGTAGCCCCATGTAGAGCGCATTACAGAAATCAAGATGGGAGGTTACCAGCGCGTGCACCACAGTTTCAAGATCCCTTACTTGCAGGAAAGGGCGCAGCTGGCATATCAACCGAAGCTGATAACAGGCGCTCCTGAATGTCGCATTTACCTGATTAGTCATCTGGAGTGACGGATCCAGGACCACCCCCAGACTGCGAACACAGTCCTTAGCGGAGAGTGTGACCACGTCCAGGACTGGAGGTTGTAACCTAATACCTAGTTTCGGGGCTGCTACTGCAAGCACCTTCATTTTATCTGGATTCAGTCTCAATCTGCTTTTTCTCATCCAGCCCATTACTGCCTTGAGACAGTCATTGAGGGGAGATGCCATCTGAAGTCATAGCTGACGACCGAGACATGGAGAAATATATGTGGGTATCATCAGTGCACTGATAACATCCCATATATATATATATATATATATTGAACAGCATGAGGGACAGGATGGCGCCTTCAGGAATGCCGCAGTTAAGCTCTTTCCTGGTGGAGCAACTGTCCTCTGGGATCTACCTGAGAGGAAGGAATGGAACCACTGCAATGCAGTGCCTCCAATTCCTAATCCTCTCAGGTGATCCAAGAAGATGTTGTGGTCTATTGTGTCAAAAGCTGCTGAGAGATCTAAGAGCATCAGCAGGGTCACACTACCCCTGTTGATGCTCTGACGGAGGTCATCAGACAAGGCAACCATGGCACGCCGAACTCCAAATCCTTTCCTAAAGCCAGTTTGAAATGGGTCTAGATAATTGGTTTCCTCTGAGACAGCTTGGAGTTGAAGAGCAACCACCCCCTCGATCACTTTGCTTAAGAAAGGTAATAAGGAGACCAGCTTATAACTGTTCATATCTAGGGGGTCCAGGGAAGGTTTTTTTCAGAAGCGGCCTAACTGCCACTTCCTTCAAACAAGATGGAACATGGCCTTTCCTGAAGGATGCATTGACGATGTCCCTAAGGAACATCTTCAAGGCACCCCCCACCCCGGACGTCCAGCCACGACAGGCAAGGATCAAAAGGGCAGGTTGTCTTCCTCACTCTACCAAGGAGCTTGTCCACATCATCAATACTCACAGACTGAAACTGATCCAGTATAATTTCATTAACGGAGTTGCAGGACACCTTGTCAGTTGATTCCGTTACAACACCTACATCTAAGTCGGCTCTTATCTGAGAGATTTTATCTGCAAAAAAGTTGTTAGACGCATCACATCAGGGCATTGTCAGTTAGGGTGGCAGGGGAGCTGACACAGGTGGCACCCGCGTCAGCTCCCCTGCCACCCTAAACAGTTCCGCTGGATGGGACTCTGCAGACGCAATGCGTCCAGAGAAGAAAGATTTCTGCGCTGCATGTATTGCCTCTCGATAGGACCAAAGAAAGTTCCTATGATGAGTCTTGTCAGATAAGAGTCGAGTTCTCCGTCAGGTGTGCTCCAGTCGTTGTCCAACCCGCTTCATCCTCCTAAGCTCTTCTGTATGCCAAGGCTTACGATTTGAAGCGGGTTGGAAAGGATGCTTGGGAGTGATTGTGTCCATAGCCTTGGTGAGGTCGATAATCCAGGTATTAACCAAAGCTTCAACAGAATTACCGACATTACCATTCATTAAACCCTCCAAGGCTTTCTGGAAGCCAATTGGTTCCATTAGCCTTTGAGGGTGGACCATTCTAATAGGTTCACCACCCCCGGGGTGGCGGGTAGTGATTCTTAGCTCAGCCTTGACCAGGAAATGATCCATCCATGACAATGCGGAGGTTTTAATAACCTCTGCCCACGGATATTCCTGTTCCGTACTAAAGACCGTGTCGAGTATATGACCTGCACAATGAATAGGCTCAATGACCAATTGGGATAAGCCCATGTTTGTAATGGATTCCATGAACTCCTGAGCCGCGCCTGTAAGAGTTGACAAACCGGTCTCCAGAGGGATGTTGAAGTCACCCAAGACTAAAAATCTAGGTGACTCTAGCAGCAACTCTGAGACCAGCTGTGTCAGCTCGGTTAGGGAGTCTGTTAGACAAGGGGGTGGTCGGTATACTAACAGAATCCCCAAACTATCCCTGGTCCGCGGGCTAAGGTACATGCACTCGAAGTGGACTGTGTTCTGGACAGGTATCCTGGTCAAGTTCAAGTTGTTTTTATGAACCAGAGCTACTCCACCCCCCCTGCCCACTTCCCCTTATCTGCTTACTGATGGAATAACCAGCTGGGAGGGCCTGCGCCCAGGTTACAGTGCTATCCTCTCCCAGCCAGGTTTCCGTAAAGCAAGCCAGGTCAGCATCCTCATCTAAGAGGAGATCGTGTATAATATGAGTCTTATTTTTCACCGGCCTGGCATTGCTCAGGAGCAAGGCAAGGTTCTGTGGAAAAACTGGTAAGCTCTCTAACCTGTTTTGAGAAACAGAGTGGGCTGACGGCGGGGTAGCTTTCAGACATCGATCCCACCTTCTTTTGTTGCTTCACTCTGTTCCAACCATACCTCCCTTTCCCCTGCACAACTTCAATTCCCGCTCCCAGGTCATTCCCATAGCAGGATGGAAGGTGTCATTCATGTTTGTCAGATACTACAAGGTGGATAACTACAAGTCAAGTCAAGCAACATATGGAAGCACTGTCCTACAACCAGTGATACAACAGGATAGCAGCCATGCCCACCCATGAGGTGGAGGCATGGGTATATCCTACTAGTTGTGGATTGCTCCTTCAGTCTGTCTGAGAATGATCATTCAAGGAAGGCTGAAGTAGCAATCCATCCCCAATCTGGGGATATTAGTAGAAGACATAAGCTAGTAAAAAGAAAACAATCCCCCCTCAAAAAAACCACCTTTAAATCTGTGTCTTCTATCACACTACTCAATCAATGTTTAACTTCAGTCATCAAGGCTGTCAAACTGAGGGAGGAGTGAAATAGGACTCAATAGTTTAGAATGTTGGGGCTTTGCCTCAATCAGGTTGGTGTGGGGGATTAACCTGCTAGCTGTAGACTACTCCTTGAGCCTTCCTAGACTTCACAATAGGGACTGACTTCTCAATCTCTTCTTCCCAGCTATTCCCCTATCCGATTGCTGGAAGTGTGTGTCCCACATCCTAAGATCTACATAAAACGTCAGGTGCCACAGAAGGTTGCCATGCTTCAAGACCTGAAGGACTTTTCCCAAAAGTAAGTATCTCATTATTTTTCCCAGCCTGTTATAATCAACCTGAGGTTCGATTATGGTTCTTCTGCTGCTTTGTATTGTATTGAAGTGCAGCAAATAATTGTACTTCATAGTAGAACATGTGATGTTCTTCTTCCGTTGCATTTATTTCCAAAGATTATGCAGGTTATGGAGCAATGCCTGGTATTTCTGAGGAGTTCTTCTTGTGCTGGATAGTTCTTCTAGTGTTCCCCAGCATTGCTTGTACACTCTCATATATCATGCATCATATTTTCAACCCAGAGCAAGAACTTCACTGGGTTGTTTTTTTCTTCCTTTGATTTTCTCTTCTTTAAATAAGTTCTGAGATGATCAAGAAATGAATTCTTGGCCAGGTTTCCTTTGCTCCCCCAGACTTTTGACATCATCGCAACCCTAAATACATTTCTTGAGTTTCCAAGCTTCACTGTGAAAGAATCACACAAGAAGTAGTTGTAAGTAGAAGAGAACAGAACAAGTTAAACTGACCTCTTTTCCTGAAGGGCATAGTCTATTTGTTAAAAGGGAGATGTGGCTGAGAGTAAGGGTGAGGTGCCCCCATGGAAAATATCAAGGGGAAAGCCAAGAGAAATGGAAGTTACAAAATAGGTTTCCAGGAGTGAAATCTTACTACCCCCCCCCCCCCTTGCTGCTGCTAGGGCAATTTCTGTAATTTTTCTGTAAGAGTTCAGATACCAGTTTTAAAAGGATAACTTTAAAAAGATATCAATTTGCTAAGGCAAAGCAGCTGAAATAAATTTATGCTGAGCAGCAAGAAACCACATGCAGCTTGACTACTGCCTCATGCTGAGAGAACAAAACAATCAAAATTGCTGGTTGCTCCTCATTTATAATCTTTACTCAAGCTTTGTTAACAGTTAGGAAATTCCTAAAAGGAATATTGGTGAAAGGAAGCCCTAGTAGGAGGGATCTGTGGTGTTGCAGTGGTTAAATGCCAGTACTGCAGCCACAAAGTTGTGAGTTTGATCCCAGGCTCCAAGGTTGATTCAGCCTTCCATCCTCTTGTAGGTCAATAAAATGAGTACCCAGCTTGTTGGAGGCAATTGGCTTACACATTGTAAACTGCTTAGGGAGTGCTAGTTCACATAAGCGGTATAGAAATGTACTTGCTATTGCTTGCTATAAGGTCTGTTTTAGCTTAGTGACTAAATAGTCTAAATGATGCTTCATTTTGTTTTGCTTTAATAATAATAATAATAATAATAATTTTTATTTATATACCGCCCTATGGCGGACCAATCCGGGCGGTGAACATAATAAATAAAATATACAATAATACAATGTAAAACAACATCATTCCCCCTCCCCCCCTTAAAAATCTATTAAATCAAGATCAATATAAACTAAGTTAAAAATTATCCTAATTATAAATTAATAATTAATAAAATTAATAAAAATT
>CM034701.1:199736487-199752065 GCA_020142125.1 Phrynosoma platyrhinos
TACCCCTGGTCTACTGAATCTGACAAGCTTACCTATCTGTAGATCCTTCCTTCCACCTGACCTGAATGCTTGAATTGTATTTAGGGAAATGTGATACTTTACTTCAAATTTGGAGGTTGAACATCTTACCTCTGTCAATCAACTGTATTTCAGAAACCAACAGCTTTGGCCAAGATTCTTGGTGTTTATCGGATTGGTTACAAGAACTCTCAGAACAACACAGAGAAAAAACTTGATCTGCTGGTCATGGAAAACCTTTTCTATGGCAGAAAGATGGCTCAGGTGAGTGAGTAGCCCAAATTGTTATACTCCAGTCTTTTATGGATTGGGTGGCAAGCCTTGTCCTTCATCTTCTGCTCTTCCTCAACATTTTGACCTCCAAATTGCATAGGTCAGGGGTAGGCAACCTTTCCCCTTTAAGGGCCGAGGGACTTCAGCTCCCAGAAGCCTCAGCCGTGTTGGCCAATAGTCCCATGTTGGCCAATAGCTCCTGGGATTCTAGGAGCTGAAGTCCCTCGACCCTTAAAGGGGAAAGGTTGCCTACCCCTGGCATAGGTGCTGGGCTAGCTCAAAATGCTTTGCTTCCTCAGGCAATAGATAAGGTGGTGCAAAAGCCAACAGGATAGACAGTTCAATAACACTGGCAATGGGACAGTTTCCTTTACTGCACCTAAGGCAGGAGGCAGAGAATGATTTCTTGTATTGTTTTACAAGCAGATCTTTTAGCATCTATAGTGTAACGCCTAAAGCAAAGGGCTAAATTCTCCTTCAGAGAAGGTCTATGGGGTCAAGGCAGGGCTTATGGCAAAAGGGTGGGATCAAAAATACCAAAATATTTTAGTTTAACATTCTTACTGTCACTAACTAAGCCTTAGGAGAGGCATTTCAATTTTTCAGAATAGGGAAGAACATGTAAAATTGGGAAACCACTAAATGATTGTGTTATTGGGAAGGGGATGTAGCCCTCCAGAGTAGATTGAGACCCCTCAAGGGCTAGATCTGGCCCTGTATCTTGAGGTTCTCCAACCCTGGTTTATGTACATAACTAAGCCCTCCTTTCATGAAAGTGGCTACAGGTTTTAGTCCCAATAAGACCTCAGGAGAGTATCCATGTCCTCTTTTGATTTTAAGGATTTGTTTTCCCCAGGGGACATTGAAACAAACAAGACAAATCTGCTTCTAGTTGTAGCTGGAAATTTAAACTTAGAATTGCATATTCTCATGTCCTTAATCTTCATTTTGTGGCAGCTTGCATTTTTTGGAACTGCCTAGTTTACTTTAAAAAACAATTTGACTTCATGTCTTAAGTATTTTTTAAAATGAAAATTAAAAGTGGCTGTAATTTTTAAGTAAAACAGCCTTAAATGCAAATAGGCGTTTTAAATTTTACTCTGACCAGATGCCTCTCCTCTTACATATTCATTGGCTGATGTTTTGGTATAATGTGTGTACCACCTGCCTCAATGCTTAAAACATTTATGGGTAATACATTCCCATACTCCAAATACTAGCTTGTGAAATTGTTTTTAAAAAGTATATTTTTATTTGAAGGACATGCCTGCAGAATTAGGTCACTGCAACTTTTTCAGTGATATGTTCAAACTACACTGTTAGTGTATAGTATAGATCATGTGTTTCTTAACAAACATAGAATGCTGCATTTTTTTCCTTAATGAAACGGCATTTATTTAGAGTTTTAGTAATAATTAGCAATGTTAACATTTCCTTATCTCCTTTTATTTTTAAATTAATACTATTATCTCAACTTCTTCTCTCAGGAAGAGGCACTCAGAGTAGAGGGTTGCAAGATCCAGTGCTATGTAAACATAAAACAAATTGAGAATTCTTGGTATATATTTTGGAGGAGGATACCTAGGCTTGGAATAAGCATATGAAATCATCCTCTTACTTTATCAGATCACAGGTGGAACAGTAGAGGCTGCAGGTGTGACATGAAAGCCATCCAAATGCATTTGCGGTTCAAGTAAAGTGTAAAGTTGGCCTGATCTGAACCCAGTCTGCAGCTCACTTAACCAGTCTGTGGCTGTGTGGAGGAGGGAGAGAGAGTCCAATAGAAAGTTTTAGCGTAAAGATTTCCTGTCACCAGAGGTGTGGCTATCAGGGTGGGGATTGCAAAATGAAGGCATTGCCCCTCGCCCAATAATTCCTTTCCATTAAATTTTTCTTTAGTTCCCAAATTTCTAGCACTGCAGAAAGTGAGGCACTGAAAATCATACCTAAGACTCTTCTATTTGCTGTGTTCATACTCCATTAGTCCATTTGCCTGCTCCATTTCTTTGGTTGCTAAACTGTGTTGCTGAATGCTAAATTGAAGGTTAAAGTTTACTTCATTACTATAAATTTGGTGAGTAAAGGAAAATTTTATGGGAGGCAGGATTCTCACTTGTGGGGACTACTGCTCTCATAGCTACAACCCAAATGTAATATTGATAACAACAAAAGATCTGGGATACAAGCAGCAAAGTTATTAACAATAACAGAAATTTTAAAAAACAATTTGTTTTTTTAACGTATAAAGTATATATGTAATGCATATTACAGAATTAGACAGAGAGCTGCTGCAGGAATTTTCTTATTAAATAGTTATTATTCCAGGATTTTGAAGAAATTGCCTGCCTCCCTTCTTGAAACTTGCTTCTTCTTTTGCTCCTAGGTCTTCGACTTGAAAGGTTCCTTGCGTAATAGAAATGTGAAAACAGACACAGGGAAGGAGAGCTGCGACGTAGTCCTTCTGGATGAAAACCTCTTGAAGTTGGTGCGGGACAATCCTTTATACATCCGCTCTCATTCCAAGGCTGTGCTGAAGGCTTCCATCCACAGCGATTCCTATTTCCTTTCCTGCCATCTTATCATTGATTATTCTCTTTTGGTGGGTCGAGATGATACCACTGATGAACTCGTGGTTGGGATTATTGGTATGTAACCAATGACTTGAAACAACTCAGAGGGTGGCTTTTTCTTTGGGGGGTCAGGATTAGTAGCTGCCACATAGAATTTGCTTAAGACTCTGCTGTCTTTCTGCTTTGACCAGTCCTCATCCGCTGCTTGGCTATCTCTATGCAAGCATTGTAAACTGATGCTGGGAAAGTTTGATGAAAGGAGGGAAAAATTATCTGCGTGATGATCCATATTTTGTGCCAATGCTAAAGCATGACTTGCTGTATCAGGCATGGTCTGCTGCAATGGGGATCAGCTGTCCTCTTAACACCTTTGTAGGTGGCCATACCAGAAGGTAGCTTGCAATTTAAAAAAGAACAATACAGCTAAAGACATACAGAAATTTGATCATTAAAATGGAATTAAGGTATTCACAACATTAAGATGATTTAAACCTACACTTGAAAATATAGAATGCAATTTGAAATATAAAAATAAACTAAAACAGATCAGTTTAAAACCTCGTCTCTGTATGTGTGTGTGTGTGTTTTTCTGTTTATGAATGTTAAGTAAGGGATTCTGGAGACAAACTGCTGTTTACCTTGCCTGTTGTAGGCAGGCATACACAGCTAGAGTAGAATGCCAACCTTTCCCAGCTCAAGTTTTATTACATTGTTTACTGTAGAATCGCTGCTGTAACCCAACACTAAAAATGTGTATTTCTCTAGCTCTTTTGTACCAATATCCCAATGCCAGCATTGCTAAAAACAAACAAAAGACGATGAGGGGGGAAAAGTGAGGTTAGGTGGGCATACAAACTTTGTAAAAAAGAGCTTGTCATGTCATTTGTTAACTGAGGTATTCTTGTGTTTCGTTGCACTTGCTGGTGAAGTCTGTCTTCCCTAAGTGAAGTTTAGAACAATACACAATGAACACCATCTCATTTTAAGATACTATTGTGAATGGTTTATAAAGAGTTGTGTGCTCTATCAAGTTGTTATCAGTAATTTTGATAACTACACTTTAAAAGTCATTTTGGCTCTCTGCTAGAAATCTGTTGAAATATATTGCTTCCCATTGTATCTCCCAATGACCTGGGAGATGAAACAGAAAATGAGGAAATGCAAAGGTGCTGCTATAGACAGGAAAAATGGTAAACAACTTGGTCGTTGTTGTGTGCCTTCAAGTAGTTTCTTACTTATGGCGATCTTCAGATGATGTTATCATGGAGTTTTCTAAGCTAAGAGTGTGTGACTTGCCCAAGGTCACTTACTGGATTTCCATGGCTGAGCAAGGATTTGAACCCTGGTCTCAAGAGTCACAGTCCAACACTCAAACCACTACACATGTTGGCTCCTATTTACGGTACTTACTTACTCTTAATAAATTTTAAAATTAGGGTTATAAATACAACATAAAGGCAATTTAACAGTACAAATTGGGATTGTGCACCATTACAAAATCATGGGATGGTTATTCTGTCTGTGAATCTGAATTTATTACCATATTTATGACACATATTCTTTAGAGCACCAGAGTGTGGCCTTGCAATATAGTGCTGTAGTTAATCCATGTTACTTATTTATTTTAATTGCAGATTACATTCGCACATTTACTTGGGACAAAAAACTTGAAATGGTGGTAAAGTCAACAGGTATCCTAGGAGGGCAAGGTAAGACATCCCATCAGTCTTTAGTTGGTGCTGCTTTTCTTCCTTATGTTCCTTTCAGATTCATGCATTCACTGTCAGCTGCAAATTCTCCTACGCATAAAAATACATGAACATAATCTTTGAATACTAAATACTGCATATATTTTTCGAAGTATTGATTCTTTAGGATAACATGAATTGCATGTTGAGCTTAAAGAGCATGATTTACAGTGAACACCACTTGTATCTCAAGCTGAACATCATGGAATAGAAAACTTCATTTAGCTGGGCCTCAGTTCTTATCTCATTGCATAATTTGTGATAATATAATTCCTTCTGTAAATATTAGGAAATAATCCTCTAGGAGTTTTGCCCTGCTCATGTGGATTTAATAGACCTTCAGACCATAATCCCTTGTGTTTTTGTACAATACTAATGTTGTTGTTAACTGCCCTCGAGTCAACCCCAACTCATGGTGACTCTGTGGATGAGACATCTCCAAGATCCCCTATTGTCCACTGCTCTGCTCAGGTCCTCCAAACTTAGGGCCTTTGCAGACTGCCAGAAATAGTGCACATTAAATTGAGGCACTGCCCTGGCTCAGTGCTAGGGAATCATGAGAACTGTAATTTATTGTGGCACCAGAGCTCTCTGACAGAGAAGGCTCAATGTCTCAGAAAAAAAATACAATTCCCATGACTCCTTAGCACTGAGCCAGGGCAGTGCCTCAATTTAATGTGCACTATTTCTGGCAGTCTGCAAAGGCCGTTAGTCCTGTGTGTGTCCCCCCCCCCCCCCCCCCCCCCGAATTGAGTTCATCCATCTGACATGTGATCTTCCTCTCTTGGCATAGGTTTATTTATTACTGTTGCACCTAAGAAATCTTTCTTCTTTGTTTTCTTTAAACCATTAGGTAAAATGCCAACTGTAGTATCTCCTGAATTGTACCGTACCAGGTTTTGTGAAGCAATGGACAAATATTTTTTGATGGTCCCGGACCACTGGACTGGGTTGGGTGTGAATTGCTAAGATAAAGCAATTCTTAGGTGATGGGCTGGATGACTTCTTTAGATTCAAAAAGAACACTCAACCATCTCCATCTAAATTCTCTTCTGCACCTGTGAAAAGATCTTCAGCCATTGCCTTCTCAAACTGTGTCTGAAGTAGAACGTCTGCACTTTAAGTTGTGATGTCAGAATATTTAATGAAGAGAAGCTGGAGAAAGTAATTCCTTCATAATCAGAAGTCTACTGTACCTTCAGAAGGACAGAAACCATCAAATACATAAGCCTTGCACCAAGGCAATATCTTCCACAGGTTACTGTGAATCATATGGGAGCACTGAATCCTGCTTGTGATGTCTTGAACAGAAGAGGCCTTGTGGGTCTTGCACATGGTATAAACTGTCTTAATATGAAGTAACATTGGCAACACACCAGCTTGGTGAGCTATTGGGTAAGCTTTGCAATTTTTAAAAGGAGCAGGTCCATCATGAGGAGCAAGTGAACCTGTTAACCATGCCACTGCTGTGCTAAGAGTGGGTTCTGTAAGCATTCTGTTATGAAATTTGATCTGTTATGCACTGATGTATTTCCCTGAGCAGTATTTGGTGATATTAGCAATTTAGCAATGTGCTACCTTGTCATCTGGAGCACTGGTTTCAGTGATATAAAACTTACAAGTTGTCAGATTTTTTTTTAACTGAAGGTAGCTTTTCCATGTTTACCCCAGCCTTGATTTCACCAGTGGACCAAGAAATACAGCCACTCTAATACAGATGTACCCGCAAACCAGATTTTCTCAAAAGGAAGATTCTTGTGTAGCTATTGAGTTGACAGGTCAGAAGGGTCTCAGCCATGATCAAAACCATTTGGTATTATCATTATATATATAGCTACACTGCCTTCCTCCTCTCCATCTCCACCTTACAAGAGAGGTGGTGGGTGTTTCAATTAGTATTCCTCCCCGCCCATGGAATAACAACTAGCTGCCTTAAAGTGTCCTGCAATGGAAATTGTCCTGGTTTCTTTTCATTTCAGCACCATTTTGGGGAAGGTAGTGTTAAAGTGTCTACAGTGACACCCCCTTTGGTTGTGTTAACAAATTAAGATGCTTAAACAATTGTTCTTATGCACTTTGAGGTGCTCTGACTCAATCTAGGATGTTGTGTTGGGCATAATAGACCAGATAAGTGGAGATTTGGGTATCTTCACAACCTGAGAAAAAGCACTTTTAAATAAATATATATATGTGTGTGTGTGTGTGTATTGTAAATAGGAAATGTTTACTTTGTACATAATAAAGGCCAGTAAAAAAAAGTGTGCTTCTAGATAAGACAAGAGTAATATTGTCTTCATTCCTTAATGATTATTTTGAATATTGGTTAGTGTGTTGACACCAGATAATGTATTAGAATTGAGATTTGTTTTTCTGTATGTTTGGCCTTCTTGTTGCAGGGCAACCCTAAAAGTATATTGTCAACCATTTTTCATGGCTTGGGGGAAAGGCAAGAACCATTCTATTTGGACTGAAAAGGCTGTAGTAAACAGTTAGCAACAGTCAGCCCTCCTGTGCTGCCATCTTCCTTCCTGCAGAGGTTTCCCACTATAAATGTGACATCTGTAACATGTAAAGTTGGTGACGTTCTGTTGTTGAAAGCTAAGAAACAGCCTTAAAACAGATTAAGTATAATGTGGAAATGCGATAGTGAGAGCTTTACATCCATTTCAGATTCAGTTTTGGTAAAACATGCAAGGACTTGTCATATTCAGGTACATATTGGCCCCTTTTTTCATGGTTATATTCAACTCTTGCTTTTCATTCATCATATTTTAGTTTGCTCAGGTCTGTAAGTGTAATATATATGAGAGAAACCACATAGCCAGTTTCAATAAATGGGTGATTGTAACTGAGCTTTGGCCCATTTATATTCCTTTAATCTATTTAGATCTGCTAATTGCCAGATTTCATGTGTATACAAAACATAATTATTTATAGAAGCATATGGTTTAAAGAGAAGTATTCAACTTTTCCTATTTTAAATTTTTTTAGGAGTTTTGCTGCATATATTTAAAAGAACAAGGTACAATATGAAGTGGTTTTCCTAGAACCGCTTCTTAAAGCCTTTTCTTCATTAACTAGCCTGTGAACAAAGTGTGTGTATAAGCATTGGTTATGCAGAATAGGCAAGGGAATAAATTGCAGGTCTTTTTCAAATGATAAGCAGGCAACCAGTGGAAAGGCTCAGATCCCACTCATCTGTATTTTGGAAGACTAAACCCTGTCT
Source organism: Phrynosoma platyrhinos (assembly GCA_020142125.1). NCBI lineage: Eukaryota > Metazoa > Chordata > Lepidosauria > Squamata > Phrynosomatidae > Phrynosoma > Phrynosoma platyrhinos. The sequence goes on from CM034701.1 coordinate 199,744,323, forward strand.
TATTCAAATGTGTGCTTTATGAGCTAAGTTTGTTCCCAATGCCCAAGTAGATATCATGGGGGTAGCCATGTCAGTTTCATAACATAGTATGTATGTAGTATCTTCTTCTATGTTATACAGAGCATGGCATGTTGGGGTGATTGGAATGTCAATCCCTACCTCTCTCTTCCTTTATCTTGCTATGCTGAGTTACTTCAGTTTTCTCTCTAGTCTGGCTCATTTCTGATATCAGAACAAGGCTGGAACAAAATACTGAAAATGTCAGTGGGGTGGTGAATTTGCTCTGGGTTTTACTCTGAATTTTCAACTATGAGCCATCCAGGTTGCTGAAACTATTGCCATGGGTATGCCATGAGATTAGGCAGGGGAAGGGGGGTAGTCACTTTCACAGCACTGTCTTAAGAATAGGACATAGGTGAACAGGATGTAAATGCACTTGATTGTTTCTTTATGTCTAGTTTCAACTTGGTCCCCAGCAGTAGATTTGAGCTTAAGCAGTATGTTAACAGTAACAAAGCTAAGTAAATCTCTTAGCAGCTTAATTTGTTATACTAAAGAACCAAACATCATGTAATGTGAGGGCAGGAGGGTAACAGCAGCCTCCTCTGTTTGAAAAGGCAGGGATATGGCAGCAGAAATCCATTTTAAAATTGCAAGAAGTCAATTGTCTTTTCCTGAAATCTCATTTTACTAACTTGACCAGTGAAAGTAGTAGTCCCAGCAAGGCACTTTCCATGTGTTTTGGACTGCATTTCTCATCACCATAGCTAGCATACCCAGTGGTAAGGGGTTGGTATTGCAAAAATCTGGAGGGACACCACATTGGTGAAGGATGGGTTGAAACCATGATTGTGTTTTCATGAGCTCTTTTTGTGTCTGTATAGTAGCAATACAAGCAGCTTGACCTGAGAGAAAAGTTTGGTTCTGGAGGCAGCTGTGCAGTTGTTTCAGCTTTTACTCAGTCGGAAAATAATCTGCTCTTATGTTACATTTGCATGTAGCTTCAGAGGTAGATACGACTTCTGGCTCTACATGAAGTGCAAGGCTGGATACAGAGGTAAAAAGGTCTGGAATACACAGGAAACAAAATATGCTAGAATCCCGTAGTGGACCGTGTCATTTCAGACTATGGCTTATCACTTTACAGTGTTTCCCTGACGTTGACACACACACACACACACACACACACACACACATGATACACACAGACACATGATACACACACGCACCTCTGTAAGACAAAAATTAACATATCAGATTGAGAAAGAGAGTGAAGTCCTGTATAATCCCTGTCCCTGACCCAGTTTTCCTCTTGCAGGGAATTTCTTTACACATTGCATTCCAAAAAGACTGTGACCCCTTATTACTGGTTAAAAGTAGTGCTGCTCATTCTAGTTGTGTGTATATCTAGCCATAATCAAGGCAAGGCAGAGCAGGCTCATGGTTGTTCCATTGAGATGAGCTTTACAATCAAAAACTATCAGGGATTTTCTCCCACCCACTCGGAAAGAATTTTTAATGACTATCCGTATATCTTTAAGAGATGTCAATCGGATCAGCATTGAAAAATTGTTCAGGGTGAACAAGGGGCTATTTTTGCTTTCTCTGCTAAGCAAGGTATACTCACCTGCTGCACCTTCCCCTAAAAATAATGCTGAATGGACAGTGTTTCGTTATAAGAAAGTAATGTGCCAGGGCTGGCAGGTTTTGCATAGCTTTTCACTTCTCAGTGACTTATAATGTCCCTTTCATTTCAGGTTCTCCAGTAGTGGCTTCAAAAAAGCAATAATTATCATTCACCAAATTACTGTATACCTGAAACAGTTTATGTCTGACATGCAAAGGCTGATGGGTTGTGATGAAGTTCCAAGCCTCCTTAAATAGAAATCAGATGCTAACACAATATTCTAGAAACACATACTCCATACAGTATTGAAATTCTGGTCAGTGTAATATAGTTTCTCCTATTTTGCTGTGTGAAGTCTACACCTCTGTATATATAGAGTAAATAAACTGTGGAACAATTATGCTTCATTGTTTTTGTGTTAGGACTAAAGGAGAGGCCATGTGAAACTATTTGAGGGTAGGTTTTTTGGCCCTTTTGTGGGATGGGTTTTCATAGTGTAGCTCTTAAATGATAGCCCATGTTGCTACTACATGAGTGGCATTGTTCTTAATATAAAGACTGGCATCCTGTTAGTGAATTAGAATGGTGTAAATCGGACGTATGCCATCACACTTTATGGTTGTTGGGCAGATTGGAATTCTCATCCAACCTACACAACAACAAAAATCCTCCACAAAACTCACCTTGTAATGTAAACAGCTCAACCCTCCCCCTAATATGGCTATTTCCATGTTACTGAAGGCTGGGGTTTTGTACACTTCCACTACATGATACATCAGAGAATCTGATTCTGTGGCCAGTCAGGCACCACAAAATGAGAAAGGTGAATCAATCCTCATAAACCATGTTCAGAGTACCAATTTAATGTATCATAATGTGTATATTTCTATTGTATGTTGGTTCTGGTGTATTTTTATGATCCTGATATACTAAACTATTTAATTAACACTGGCTATTCTGTTTACTAAATTGTATATAGATAGAAAATAAAGCAATTGAAGTGTACTTACCATGCATTGAACTTTTATTTCCATTCCTTTATACTGCCTGAAAATTTCAGAGATAGCACTGGAAAAGGTTGTCTGGAAGCCACTGAACTCTTGGAAGACAAAGACTTACAACAGTTGGGCAAGGCGTGGGATTGTCCACCCCTTTGGTAGATTTTGAGATGTTATGCTTCAGACATTGACTTCAGTTATCTTTCTTCCTTTGCCATCATCATTTAAAAGGAGCTAATTAAATAATTCTAAGTCAGAAGAAAAGGGAACAGAAAGGTCTAAGTTCTGACCAAGATGATGCCCTCATTATAAGATTTTGTGACCTCTTAACCCCTTTTCAATTTTGAGGACTTTTGTTATCTTAGGGCCTTTGCAGACTGCCAGAAATAGTGCAAATTGAGTCCACTTTAAGGGTTAGGGTTAGTGCTAGGGAATCATGGGAATTGTTTTTTTTCTGAGACGCCTTCTCTGTCAGAGAGCTCTGGTGCCACAATAAAATACATTTCCCATGATTCCCTAACCCTAACCTTAACCCTTAACGTGGACTCAATTTGCACTATTTCTAGCAGTCTGCAAAGACCCTAAGATAACAAAAGTCCTCAAAATTGAAAAGGGGTTAAGAGGTCACAGAATCTTATAATGAGGGCATCATCTTGGTCAGAAATCCAACGGACAGGGAGACTTAACCAGCGAGCCAGTAATTCAACATTGGTTTTGAGCAGTGGATTCCCAATTCAGTGTTTATGTCAGTGGTGCAAGCTGCACATCGAATACAGACACCCAAATGAGAACACTCATCTCTTACAGCCAAGACCAGATCTTCCATTATTACAGTCAGCTTCAATGTGTCCTGTCCATCAGTCAGAAATATATTTACAAATTTGAACCTGATGTATAATAGAAATTCTTAATCAGGCTTTGACCAATAAAAAACCACAGAAGATACTTTCTAAATAAATGCCATATTCCTGCATGGACAGAGGAAAACAGTGTTTGGTGTTTTGACTCAGTAATTTAAACAAATTACTCTTTAACTTTAATATGGAGGACATTCAAATATATATTGTAACAGGTTTTAATAATAATAATAATATAATAATAAAAATTATTTATATACCACCCAATGGTTGCCCAATCAGGGCAGTTTACAACATAAATTACAATAAAAAACAGAATTCCCCCCCTTAAAACATTATTAAACAAATAACATGATTAAAATCCATTAGCAATTAAAACAGAATAAAATCATAGTAATTAAATCATTAAAACATTCCACAGTACCCCGCTTTTACGCTTCCAGGGGAACCATGGTTCAAATAATGTTGCTGAGGGAAGAGGGTGGCAGAGGGTCTGCTTCACAGACACACAACTGCAAATCTATACAGAACATTTAGATATCCAAGTTCCAGTACTAAATGCAATGAAGTCTTTTCATTGATTATGCTCAGCTAGGAGCATTTCTATTCTCCAGTGAGTAGAAGACACAACATTTAGGATCACAGAGCAGTTTTCACTCTTGTTCTGAAAGTCATTTTTACATCAGCATTTCCCTATATTAAAAAAAATCTTTAGATATCTGCCCAGTAAAACCATTGAGAGTGATGACTACAATAACACACGTACCCAAAATTTATTTATGCAGAAGATTCACTTGTCAGTCTTCAACCAAGCAAGACTAAACACAGAAAATGGGCCAATTTTAATTCTGAAATTAATCTGCATATTTCTTCTTTGGGTCTTGTAGGTTGGCTCTTGGGCAGATGACAGTAGGCCTTCTGTACTGTTAGTGGACAAGATCCTGTTGGAGGCATTGGGGATACAAGGATGTAAAACTATTCCTTTATACCTTTATACTGTCACTTTGACAGGCAAGCCACGGAATCTACTTTCTGAATAAATGCCATATTTCTAGCATTAGAGCACATGTGGTTATGTGTATCTGTGCCAGGAATTCACCATTTGTAGAAGCCATGTTGATTTTTCTCCAGCAAGCTCTATTCTCTTGTATGCTTGGGAATTTATAATGTTTTCCACCAATTTATCTGGAGCAGATGTTAAGGTAACCAGCCAATAATTTCTCAGATCTCCCTGGAATCACATTTTAAAAACTTACCTTACACACTGGCCATTTTTTGGACCTCAGATGCACCAGCTGCTCTGATGCACAAGTTTTACTGGAAGACAGCATGCAAACTCCACAAAACAGAAATACCTTTGGGCCAACCAAAATGCACAAAGTACATGTCACAAGCTTTTGAATGAAGGTCCACTGGCTTTTTGTGTTGTTAACAGAATGTAGGGGAGCCAGCGTGGTGTAGTGGTTTGAGGGCTGGACTAGGGCTCTGGAAACCAGGGTTTGATTCTCAGCTCAGTCATGAAACCCACTGGCTGATCTTGGGCAAGTCACATCATTTCAGAGGAAGGCAATGGCCAACCCTATCTGAACAAATCTTGCCAAGAAAACCCCCATTATAGGGTCGCTTTAGGGTCACCATAAGTTGGCAAAGACTTGAAGGAACACAGATACACAACAGAACTTAAATTTCATTTCTTGGACTTCAAAATACTTTTTCTTCATTTACTGCATGGCCAGAAAAAGGAGTGGCCTACACAGATATCCTTCCATAACGCAGAACACCAAGAACATCTTGACAAAATGAGGGCCTATGACTAACATTGTCAATTCCCCCCCCGTATGATTTTTAATACCTTTGCCTGATGAAGAAGCAAGTGGAGTTTTGAAAGTTTGCAACATGTATTTTGTGCATTTTATTTGGTCCCATAAATGTATAGCTGTTTTTGTGGATTTTGGAAATTATTATACTTTGCTATTTGGCCAACATGACCACTCCTGGATACATTTCATTAAGTTCATTCTCAAGTTGATACTGCCAGGACCCAGTGATTTGCTAATATTTTACGTTGTCAATTAAGGTTTACAGCTTTGTCCCTTGTTGCCATGATCTGACTCCCTTCTTCAGGCTCCTTTGCTGAAAAAGGAGTATCTTGCAGAAAAACTCAGATGCAAAGAATTCATTTGGCTTCTCTCTAGTCCGTTTCTCCTCCACTTAGTTTACAGTCCTAAACCTAAAGGCCTAATGGGCTTTTCTGCTTCTGTGTTTTACTAATTACCTACATTTGCTTTAAATTTGCATTCCTTATTGTGTTTGCATTTCTTATACTGTTGCAGCATAGGAGTGTGTAAGTTGATTTGAGTTGGTGTGGGTGGAGAGAGAGGATGAAGAAGAGAGGATGGACTACTACCTTGCAGCCTCCTCCTCCTTTTCTTTATAAAGGAGTTGCATAAAGGAACAGAGGGGCATGTTCGACCAGTGGTGCCCACCATACCACTTAACTAGGAGAGGTACCTAATCCCTCACAATACAGAATCAGGATTGCAGATGATATTTATAGATGGAACAAGAGGGTGACAAATGTTCTTGTTGCTATGTGCCTTCAGGTTGTTTCCAAATTATAGTGACCCTATGAACCTATGATGGGTCTTTCTTGGCAAGATTTGTACAGAGGAGGTTCGCATTGCTTTCCCCTGAGTCTGAGAGAGTGTGACTTGCCCAAGGTCACCCAGCAGTGGTGTCACTAGGGTTGGTGTCATCTGGTGCTGGGAGGGGGGCAAACTCCTGTTGCGGACCGCACCACCGTACCTCCCCAGTGATGCCACTATCACCCAGTGGGTTTCATGGCTGAGCTGGGAATGGAACCCTGGTCTCCAGATACAGTAACATCCAAACCATGATACTTTTATTGGGCAAACCAAAATGCGCATTACATGTTGCAAGCTTTCAAAGTCACACTGGCTTTTTCATCAGGCAAACAGGAGAAAATAATTGAAGATGCTAGTCATAGGCCTGCATTTTATGTTTCTGGTTCAGATAGTAGGGAGAGAATATCTCCCCCTTTGGCCATGGGAGATTTTCAAAGTCAAGGAAATTTAATATCCATTTGCAATTCAGAGAAGATGTTTCCTTGGAATGTCATAGAGCAGGCCTGCACAACATACAGCCCGGAGGCCACATGCGGCCCGCCAAAGGATTTTGGGCGGCTCATGAGGATGTGCAGTGACTTCAAGGCTCCTCCACTACTTGGCCTCCTGCCGAGAAGAAGGCCATGCGGGGAAGGGCGAATGCTAACCCTACAAGGTTCCTCTGCTGCTTGGTTTTCTCCTGAGGAGAAGGCTATAAGGCTCACCCCTCAAAGCTCCTCCATTGCCTGGCTTTGTCCTGAGGAGAAGGCCAAGCAGCAGAGGAGAGGATGGGCAAACACTTGCCCTGTGAGGCTCCTCTGCCACCCAGCTTTCTCCTGAGGAGAAGGCCAAATGGTGGTGGTGGAGGAGGACGGGTGAACACCCGCATTGCAAGGCTCCTCAGCTCCTCAGCTTTCTACTAAGGAGAAGGACGGATGGAGGATGATGGACAAACACTTGCCCTGCAAGTCTCCTTCTTTGCCTGCCTTTCTCCTGAGAAGGCTGGGTGGCAGAGGAGGAAGAGGGACAAACGCACGTCCCTCAAGGCTCCTCCATCGCTTGCTTTCTCCAAAGGAGAAAGACAGGCAAGGGTCCTCTGCAGCTTGGCTTTCTCCTGAGGAGGGAGCTGGGCAGAGGAGGAGGAAGAGGATGGAATAATATTAATTATTAATGATTAATTCATTAACATTTAATTATAACCTATTTGCGACACAAAGAAGTTTAGCCCATTTTAATTTTGGCCCCTACCTCTTGCCAAGTTGTGCAGGTCTGTCATAGAGGTAAAGTATGCTAATCCAGTCCCAATATTCGATTTCTCCCCCTAATATTGGGACTAGATTGGCATGCTTTACCTCTACACCACCTAAAGTTTTCCTGATGCAAAACATGAAAACTTCTTGAGAAACTGAGTGTTCTCTACCTACATAGGAGCCTGTGGAGGAAAGAAACATGCTGGATTCCAAGGAAACATCTTTGAATTGCAAATGGACATTAAATTCCTTGACTTTGAAATCTCCCAGTGACCGCATGGCCAAAGGGGAAGATGCCAGCCTCCAGTTAGCCCTTCCTACCATCTGAACTAAGATCAAAAACAGAAAATGCAGGCCTATGACTAACATCTTCAATTTTTTTCCTCC
>CM034701.1:199779776-199790345 GCA_020142125.1 Phrynosoma platyrhinos
TGACCTGCTTGTTTCATTTCACATGTGCACATTGCCAGTTTTGAATAAAAGTTTGCTGACACATTTTGAAAAAATATATTCTTTTTTGTAGTGTAAGAACCTATCCCGATTCTTTCCATGTTATTTCTGCTTGTGGTACCAAATTTTCTGTTAAAGACGTAATGTCCAGAAACACAACTGATTTGTTAACACATCTGCTTCATTAATACCTGTACACAGAACAGAAAATTTAACACAAAGGGTCTTTAAAATAATCTCAGGACAATATTTAAAAGATCTGTAGACACCTCTGCAAGAATAAAAAACTCTTCATCTGGCAATATAAGGGCCGCAGTGAAGGTATAAGGAAAGCATCTCTGAGATGTGTGTTTTACAGACAAACATTGCATCCTTTATCTGTAATAAACAAGGTTACCAAGGTTCAATAAACATAAACCCAAACCCAAGTCCTACTTGTGCTCTTTACGCATTGAAACATCATAAGCCGCTGTAAGGTTGGCAACATTGTTAACAACCTACTTTCCTGAGACTTGTGTTAAGAGACATTAAAATCTGAGATGGAAGGCAGTGGGAGGAGAATTGTAGGCAACTGAGCTGTCATGCAGGAGAGAAAATGGGGAAATGGGTCATTTCCCCCCTTTCTTCGATCTTTGATAGCAGTTCTGTTGTTATTTTTTGACTTTCCCCTCCCTTTGAGAGGGAGATAAACAGCACTAGTTCCAGAACTAGTATAAGGTTTTCTCTGTTCTGTGGCATGTTGGTGAAACAGGCAAACTTGGGATCCAGTTGGTCTGTTTTTGAGGGGTGGGAATGAGGGATGGGATATGAATTGATTTTATTTGTTTTGATGCTTTGAATATTGTACACCACCTCGATTGCCTGGCAGGGGGCGGGATATAAATTATTATTATTATTATTATTATTATTATTATTATTATTATTATTATTATTAAAGCCTCTTCAATCTATTCCCCAGTATGCCTCCTTTTGCTCTTTCTGGAATCAGAGTCCCTTCTCTTGAGGTGGAAAATGAGTCCTTTTCCATCCTATGGCCTGCTGAGACACTGTTCCAGTGATTGCTGCCAAAGTGCATGAGTTCCAAGTTCCTGTATACCAGGATGGACAAAGTACAGCTGTCCATATGAATTTCCAGTATTCCTCATCATTAGTTGTGGTGGCTTGGCCTTATGGTCCAACAACACCTGGAGGGGTGCATTTTGCCTGCTATACACCTATCTAGAAATAATCATGAATGCTTTCTACCGTTAGCAGGATTTACAGAACTCCCTTCTCCACTTTTAGTTAGATCCTGTAGAAATTTGAACTCATCAATGCTTCTGAATATATGTCCAGTTCAGAACTTGCACTGCAGCTCCCAGAATCCACTAACCAGTTTGCTGGCTGGAGGATTCAGGGGGCTGTATTCTAAAAAGTAACTTTTCCAATCCCTACTTGGTAGAGTGGGGAACTCAGAATGCCCTGGTTCACAACACTTTTCACTGCTCACAAGATGTGGCAAGAGCAGGACAGTTGTTGACTCATTCATAAGGTCAGCTCATGTGATGTCACTGACAAATGTATATTCATTGCAGATCAAGCAGTGAAGATGGTGGGCTTGACTTGGTGGGTTTGGGAGTTGGAGCACTAGATGGAGTGCAGGTACAATATTGTATCTATTCCTGTGATGCAGGACCTCAGGCATGGATTATTGCTGTCATATAGTCTGAAAACTATTTCTTTATCATTCTGACCTTAGCTGCATGTCTCAGTTCTGTTGGGGTGATGTGTTGTACTAAATCTGGGGTTAAATATGGCCACAGTGAGAACCAGTAATGGTTCAAATCTTGGGCTAGGACTTCAGGATACCAGAGTTCAAATTCCTTCGCAGTCATGGAGACCCACGGGGTGGCCTGGGCAAGTCACACTCTTCTGTTAGCCACAGAGGAAGGCAAAAGCTAACCCCCCTCTGAACAAACCTTTCCAATAAAACATAGGAAATATTGGTATTTATATTAAACAAATTGCAGTGTGGCCCACTGCAACGTGAGCTTCTGGTATAAGACAGAATAGAAATATGCAGGATGCTCTGATAAGATAAAAAAGTAAAAATTAACATTTAATGTTACAAGAAATCCATCAGAGATTAGAAAGTAGATAGGCAAAAGAATGATTATCTATACTTCAGTAAAAGAATGCCTAATGCTGACTCTCGTGTGTGCATATATGAGCCATCCTGAGGCTGAAAATCCTCATGGATGCTTCCCTCAAGGGCTGTAAAACACTAACACTAGCATTTTGGAGAGAAGGGGAAAGTGACCTCTGCAGCTAAGCAGAAAATGCTTGAGTTACATAGATCAAGAAATGAAGGTGGAAGCAGGCATACACTTCAGGGTTTCCCTCTACCCCTAATTATTAAAATAACAAACAAACCATTGATAACTCTTTGCTTCCAACAGAAAACCCCATGACAGGAAAAAACTTGAAAGCACACAACAACAATAGTGACACATGCCTTACTTTACTTTTCATTTGGATGACTGGCTGTCTATGAGAAATTGTTCAGAAACTTCAGCAGGTCCAAAATTCTGCATCTAGAATATTGAGTGGGGCATGTTGTAAATGAGCTTGTTGTAAATATTCTATTCTAATAGGAAAATTCCACTGTTAATGCATGGGCAATCAAGGAAATTCTGTATACTAGATGATGAAATTCATCAGCTGTACACCGAGAGCATCCTATGCCAAGGGATCTTGTAGCACCTTGGAGGCTAATTGAAAGAAAGACGCTGGAAGCATGAGTATTCATAGACTTGAGCCTACTTCATGCATCTGAGGAACTAGGCTCAAGTTTATGAAAGCTCATACTCCCAACTTCTTTAAGGTGCTACTAGATCCCTTTGCATACTGATTTTCTAGACTAACACAGCAATGTCTTTAAAAAACATCCTAGTTGTCCTTATCTGTATTTTTGGTTCACTGTTGGCTCATGCAATCAAAGTGCTATTTTAAGAAGTTCATGCAATCATGAGGCTTATTTCTTAGATGGAAAATGCTCCTTACCATTGATCTGAACTTGGCTAATATGAGGGTGGGGAAGCACTTAGAAAGCAGGGACATACATTGTACTTCTCGTGTTTTTTCCCCGGTGGCTTCTGTTTGCAATGTGTTTCTTTCTTTCTTTTTTCCTCTTTCTCTCTTCAGGAGGTGACTGCTTTCCAGAATGGGATGGCATAATCTGCTGGCCCAGGGGATCAGCTGGGAAAACCATCGCTGTCCCGTGCCCTCTTTATATCTATGACTTCAATCACAAAGGTACCAGATCTGCATACGTCACTTGGTTTATCTTTCACAATACCTAGGTTGAGCAGAACAAGGGAGAAACCTCACTAAACTGGTTAATGGAAGTCTTCTTTCTTTTCTTTTCTTTCTTTCAGGGACAGCATTCAGGCACTGTAGCTCAAATGGGTCGTGGGCATATGTGCCGAGTTTAAATCGAACATGGTCTAATTATTCAGAATGCCTTCACTTCCTGCAGACAGAAAACAGCCCCGGAAAGGTATGGGCTCTTTCTCCAGAGAAGGGCTGGAGATGTAAAGCTACTTTTGGTTAGACAATGCTGCTGCTGAGTATCCTAATTGTCTCTTTGTGTGTGTGGGCCAGTTGCATGTCAAGATGTGGTGACCCCATGAATTTCATAGGGTTTTCTTAGGCAAGGAACACTTGGTGGTTTTGCCAGTTCCTTCCTCTTAAATACAGCCCACAGCACTTGCTGTTCATTGGCAGTCTCCCATCTAAGGGCTGACTCTGCTTAGCTTCCAAGATCAGATGGAACCATAGCAACAATGTCAAATCTGATCCTTAATTCCATTGGGTAAAGAGTGTTCTATAAGAGATAAGGCATTCATGATGGCAATGACTGAATGGGAAATGTGTTTTTCTGAGGTTACTTGGTTGTGAAGAGGCTCACTTTTGTATAATCTTCAAGACAGAGCAAGTCTCCAGTGTCACCAAGTGGGAGAGGGCATTTAGAAAAAAATGCTCAACGCCCCCTCCAAACCCCATTATAACAAACAAAAATTGCCTTGTGATGACGCAGCCTCATTACAGAAATACAGAAACCCTTTCATAAAAATCAAGGGGCATTATATAGCACTCATGATCCTCAGAAAGTTCTTTCCCAGGTATTGATGCATCACGCTGCATCTGCATGGCAGAAATAATCCAAGTTTGACACCAGTTTAACAATGTCATGGAATTCTGGGAACTGTAGTTTGTTGGGGAATCAGAACTCTCTCCAACAGGGAAGGTTAAATGTCTCACAAAATTACAGTTCCCAAAATTCCATAGTACTGAACCATGGCTGTTAAAGTGGTGTCAACCTTGATTATTTCTGCAGTGTGGATACAGCCACAGTGAACTTTTTTGTATAATGCTAGGCTTTATTTCTATGTATACTAGAATCATGTGACTGGGGTCTTATCTTATCACGAGATCCTGACCACATTTACTTAACAGACCTTATTTTCAGATTTGATTTTTAAGATTAAATTAGAATTTCTGAATCCATATTGCGGCAGTACTTTTCCAAGTCAACCAAAAAGAAGGAGAAGTGTGTGCAAACTATCAAGATCTCTAGAACAGGCAGAGGAAGGGAAGTGGATGGAAGGGAGAATTGATCTTGAGGTGAGACTTTAATATCAGGTCTGTTCTGCTCCTTCCTCATCCCCTCTACTTTTTGAAACATTTTGACTGGTAATTGGATTTTGGAATTTTTTTATAATAACCATTAGAGCTACCTCTACTTTTACTGTAAATTACAATTGTGCACCCAGATGCAAAACATCCTAGAAGTTGTTCTCTTGTTGTTTCTTCCAGAGAGAATTCTTTGATCGCCTCTACATTATGTATACAGTTGGCTATTCCATCTCCTTCAGCTCTCTGGCCATAGCAATATTCATCATTGGCTACTTCAGGTGAGTTAGCCATTTTACTTCCAGCGTCTGACCATTCTCCTTTAAATTATCTGCTAAGAGTGGGGAATTCTTCAAATACTATGGGCTACATTCTCCTAGGAGCCATCTGCTAATGGCAGACATAGCCAATGCCAGAAGTGAGTAGTGCCAAAACACATGCCTACACACTACACCTGCTTAATTTTAGCAAGATTAGCAACAAAGGGAGTGAACTTGTAAAATCAGCCAGTTTTGGGGTAGGCAGGGAGAAAACAGAGCAGACGCAGGCATTAGGAAAAGAAAGGTGTCTGTTCTGAAAGCAACTAGAAAAGGCTGAGGGAGAGAAAGATGAAAGCTTTAGGGTGTGAAGAGAGAGTGAGAATGAGTTTCAGCACTAGCAACAATAATCACAGCTCGTCTGGTCTTTTACAGTGGTTGGTGACTTGCAGAGTCTCTTAGGAGTTTATCACATGGGAGGAAATTAGGAGTTTAAATAGTAATTAACCTGTGAAAAATCATGCAATTGACATTAAAACGTGATTAAAATGAAATTAACACAAAAGCCATTATCCTGTGAATAACCAGGGCATAACCAGGCAATAAACAGCAAAAAACAGAAAAATACCGTGAATTATTTGCCCCTGTTTCTTGCCTGGTTATTAATGGGATAATGGCACTTTAATCACGTTTCATCTCGACATCATGTGAAAACCGTTAGCACAATTGTGGGATTATCATGGGTTATTTACAGGATAATAGCACTTTGAACACATTGTGTGAAAACCATTAGCGTAATTGCAGGATTATCATTGGTTAATCACCATATATACTTCCAATTGCCCCCCATGTGATAAACTCCTTAGCTTCAGCCCAGCTCTGTCCAGGGCAGCAGCGGGAGAACTATTGGGAAAGCCATAGGCTATACAATTCCCACTTCTACAGTGAGGTAACTAGTACAGTCCCAGGCAAATGAGAGAGGGGCAAATCAACAATGAACAGGAGGCATAGAGAGAGTTGTGGGAAGGGAGGGAGGGAAGTATCTCAAAAGCACCCTGGAGACAGAACCCAGGACAGTACTTGCACCTTGTATTTGATATGAAGGAGAATTTAAATGTTCAGAATTAGTATACCTCTGGTTGTTGGATCATGGGGCAAAACAATAAGAAAGGCCATTGACTTCACATTCTGTCACAACTGGAAACAGGATGCTAGACTAGATCTGATCCATTAGGGCTCCAGTTAAGTTTTTGTGCTCTTTTTAACAGTCCCCCCCCCCCCCCCCGTTTCCCACAGGAGGCTCCATTGCACCCGGAACTACATACATCTACATTTGTTTGTCTCATTCATGCTCAGGGCTACCAGCATCTTTATTAAGGATAAAGTAGTTCATACTCATATAGGAGTGAAAGAGCTTGATGCACTGGGTGATGATCTAAGAAACATTATAGTGGCTCCAGTCACAGACAAGTCTCAGTACGTGAGTACTTCTCTTTTCCTCCTGTTTCCTCCAACCTACACAAATGGTATTACTGGCAAATATTCTCTTGTTCAGCCAATATGATATTTTTTCAAAGTGACCCATGGGAATCAACTAATACATGCTGTGTTCTGTTTAAATATATCCCAAGCTTAGCTCCTAATGTGATTACTCCTTGAACTAGTATTATTGTCCCATTGAGTCCATTTAGCTGCTTCAAAACTATATGAAAAATTACAGAATTAAATGTATTTTCAAAGCACCCAGTCATCTGAAAATACAGGGAAGGGTACTTCTTGTAAGATCAATGGTATATTTTAAATAGGTTCATCACATGAATTCTGGCCAATCTTGATGTCTGATTAAGTGCGTACTGATCGGAGTACAGTTGCATTACATAACACCAAACTGTGGAACACAGCAGTGGCATCACAAGGGTTGGCATCACCTGGTGTAACTCATAGTATCACCCCCTTGACCTTCTCCCATCTTATTCCATACCGAATCCTTAGTAATATTTATTGTAGTAATGTTACTCATAAGTTGTAATTTCCGTATATCACTGAATGTATGGTATTGGTTGTGATATAAATAACTAGAAAAATTAAAATTAAATTACAAGTCATATGCACAGCCTAAATGTATTTACACATAAATAGTTTCATGTGGTTAAAGTGAAAATTTGGTAAGCTTTGATGTTTTTAAAGAAAATTAAAGATTTTTTTTAAAATATTTTTTTAAAAAACATTTTTTTTAAAAAAATAAACAAACTTGGGATCTCTTCTTTCTTCCCCCACTGAATCCCACTCATGCTATCTCTCCAGAGTTTTAAAAAGATGCAGGTGAATGCCACAGTCTATTTCTGCTGAAAGGCAAATGTTTGGGAAGCAGTGTTGTTACTCTCCCTTAGGAGGGTTTGGGAAGCAGTGTTGTCACCTGATGTGGCCCACACCCCCTGCACCCCCTAGTGATGCCCCTGGAACATGAGCAGCTGCGGTAAACTTAATGAGGCCCTTGGTCCATCTCACTCAGTATTGTCATCTTTGACTGTCATCTTCAGGAGTTGAAGCAGGATTCTTTTCCAGTGCTACGTGGCAGTCCCTAGTGCAGGGGTAGGCAACCTTTCCCCTTTAAGGGCCGAGGGACTTCAGCTCCCAGAAGCCTCAACCATGTTGGCCAATAGTCCCATGTTGGCCAATAGCTCCTGGGATTCTGGGAGCTGAAGTCCCTTGGCTCTTAAAGGGGAAAGGTTGCCTACCCCTGCCCTAATGTTTCCTGATGATCTCCGATCCAAGTACTAAACAGGCCCCACCCTGCTTTGCTTCTCAAGATTATACATGCTGAAGTAGGTTCAAGGTTGTGTAGTGGTACGGTGTGTAGCAACAGTGGTAATTTAAGAGATAGAGAGAAGTTCTTATTCAGTGAAAACATCCAGTTTGCTTCATTGGGGTATTCCAATGCACTTACTTGGATATTTAAGCAAACATGGTTATAATTCTCACTCGTGTTGCTGAAGAAAATGCCAACAAAACACCAGTGTTGCACTGTAGGCACAGTAGCTGCAAAGGTATGGAACTGGTCTAGAAAATGAATTTCAGTAGCTGGTAATAACTGTATGGAAAGCCCTTTATTAACATATCTGACATTGGCTATTCTTGCAGATGTTAAACATGAGTCACTAATTAATACAGAAAAAAAAAAAGAATGGTAAAACATGTTGGTGCTTGTCCATCAGACACATCTAATCTTGATTTTCATTCCTCTAATACAGGGGTAGGCAACCTTTCCCCTTTAAGGGCCGAGGGACTTCAGCTCCCAGAAGCCTCAGCCATGTTGGCCAATAGTCCCATGTTGGCCAATAGCTCCTGGGATTCTGGGAGCTGAAGTCCCTCGGCCCTTAAAGGGGAAAGGTTGCCTACCCCTGCTCTAATAAATACAGTAAGACCTTTAAAGATGGAAGATTAGGGTCAATTTGCAAGTATATTATTGGATTTAATTATTTCCCCAACTACAGCAACTGGATTTCTTTGTGGTTTGATTAACAGGTGTGGTGCAAGATTACCGTGGTGATGTTTATTTATTTCTTGGCAACCAACTACTACTGGATCTTGGTTGAAGGCTTGTACCTGCACAGCTTAATATTTGTGGCTTTCTTTTCGGATACCAAGTACCTGTGGGGTTTTATCTTGGCAGGCTGGGGTAAGATACATCATCTATCATTCAAGGAATATATCTGCATTTAAAGCTAAATTAGAGCTGCCCATTCTAAAGTTAATGGATTTGTAACTATCATGTAATTGCTCCATAATGTTATTGTTCTTTTTCTAAAATGTAAAGTTGTAGAAACAGATATCCTGTGCATATTTAATCAAAAGTAAGACTTAGGGCACATCTATACTATAAATCAAACCAATTGATGCCTTTTCCTCAGGGAACTTGGCGGGGAATGTGGTTCCTTAAGACAGGATGGGTGTGTAATGATCTCTCAATCCTAGTTTCCAGAAGCATTTGAGGAAGGCCACCATAATTAAATCCAGATAAAATCATGATAAATCTTTTTATGTAAATTTGTGACCATTTTAAAATATTCTATGACTATTCGATGCCAATTATTGAGTGTTCTTGGATTGCAGCATTACCTCTATGACAAGCTTTTAAAGTCAGTTTGAGGGGGCTATATCTAATGAACTCAAAGGTCTGCATTCCAGTGAAGAAGCCTTTTCTCCTTCTGGAAAGTTTTCTTTTTTCTTCTTCTTAAGAGCATTTTATAGGCTTGCATGACAAGCCTCAGATGTGTGTTGAGAATAAGTATGGATCAATAACTGGTTAAAGAAGATGAAGCAGTGAGTGGGAATAAGTGAATGGTCCTCACAGGTGGATATAGAGATCTCTCCCCCCCCCACCTTAAGGATCAGTAGTGTTTTTAAAAATTGTTCATAAAAGATTTAAAAGGAGGGCTGGGCAGGGAAGTGGAAGGTTTGCTGATGACATTCAGTCAAAGTGATTTTAAAAGAAAATAGAGAGAGAGGAGAAAAAAATGGAAAGAGCTCAAGAGGATCTCTCTAGACTGGATGGATGTTCTTTAAAATGACACATGCAATGTATTATAAGTAAGTGTAAAGTGATACATATGGGGTAAACAATAAAAAAAACCCTAACAAAAAAGAAAGTGTCTTGTGACACATTAATGGCATAAGCTTTGATGAACTTCAGTTCACTTCATCTGATGCATGAAGTATTATGTTGAGTTATAAGTACACAAGACAGGAGCCCAGAAACCCTTATTTGTTGTTGTTAATTGCTGTCAAGTCAGCTTTGACTTATGGTGGTCCTATGAATGAGAGACCTCAAAGTCATCCTATCTTCAGCTGCCCTGCTCATGTCTTGCAGGCTCAGGGCTGTGGCTTCTTTGATTGAGTCTATCCATCTGGAATGCAGTCTTCTTTTCTACTGCTACCTTATCAAGCATTGTCGCCTTTTCTAGTGAGTCATGTCTTCTCATGATATGTCCAAAGTATGACAGTTTAATCATCTTGGCTTCTAGTTCTGGCTTGATTTGCTCTAGGACTCAGTTATTTGTCATTCTAGCAGTCCACAGTATCTGTACAACTCTTCTCCAACACCTTATTTCAAATGAGTTGATTTTCTTCCTATCAGTCTTTTTCACTGTCCAGCTTTCACAATCGTACATAGAAATGGGAAATACAATGGAATGGACAATCCTGACTTTACACTTGTATGCCATAATAAATTTGTCAGTCTTCAAGATGCCAGAAGACTTTCCCTTTTTTTATTGGAACATACTAAATATGGCTTCACTTCTGGAAATAACTTCACTTTTACATTTGAGCCAGGCAGCATGGTGGGAAGCCTAATGAAAAACATATGGAAGCAGTGGAAAACACAGATTCCACATTAGGAGTTATTAAGAAAGGGACTGAAAATAAAGCTCCTGGTATCATATAATCTTTTATTAAAATAATTTTTATTCAAAAATTTGACACATAAAAATAAACAAACATTGACATATAACCACATGACACCATATAACACCAATAACAATATCGTATCATCTTTATGATATAACCATGGCTGGAACACAGTGTGTATTTCTGGATATTTCACTTCAAAAGAACATAT
>CM034701.1:199821206-199831486 GCA_020142125.1 Phrynosoma platyrhinos
GTTCTTTTCATGGGAATGAGTGTGTTATGTCTGCTCAGCACTGCAGAAGACAAGAGGAGGCAAAATATTTTTCTTTGTTCTGGTAATATTGATGGTTTGTTCTGTTTTTTATTGGGGTTTTTTTTTGCCTGCTGCTCATAATCTGGCCAAAGCAAAGAGGTTTTTTGTGTTTTTTTTAATGCTGAGGTGTTCCCTATACTTCAAGACCTCATAGCTCTATTTGTAACAATGATATTTTAAAAAATAAAATCAATTTGGAAATACTTTATTAATAAGATGCATCTTTAATATACCAAGCATGATACTTGTATGGCAGGTGACTTTCAGTCTCTAAAATGTGCTAATACTGCATTTTAATTTTTTTTTACACCTGAACATTTTCATTAAAAGAAATCCAGGAATCCCCCTGATGGCATTCAAATTTCCAGTAATTTTACATCTCTAGGCATAACACATATTGGGCTGAGAACCTGCTTTGTGGAGACACAGCCTAAAAGTTCTGCAGATGGAACTGTTCTCCCTTCTTACTTCTTCTTGGAGTCACTGTTTAGCTGCTACAGCCTCCCTCTGTGGCCATTTTGTGATCAGTAGAGAATGGAGAGTATAAGTGAAGCATATGGCTATGGCTCTATAGCCAGATGCAGAACAATGACATACTCTACACATAACTTCTGCAGTCTTCTGGTGGACTAAATAAATGATGTCAGTATTCTGTGTTTGGCCACAGGGACTTGATAGCTAGATGCTTTTTTGACCCCCCCCCTGCAATTTCCACTAAATGCCCATGGACTGGGGACTGCAGCAGTTAAAAAGTGAGTGCTGTCTGGGTTTTGGTCATTGAACAAGGCTAGTAAAGAATTCCAGCCTTAACAATAACAAAAAGACAATAGAGTGAGTTGGACTTAGGCATTTCTAAGTCACTAACAGGATACTAGTCTATGTGTAACCAGCTCCCAAATGCAAGTTCAAGTGAAGGAAGTGGTGAGGTGCTGCCTACCAGTTTCCCCTCAATCCACTGTAAGATGCTAATCCTCACTTTCTATTGCATTGCTTTGTCTACATCTTCTTCCATGGGGTGGACATGGAGATAATGGTTTCCCTCATCATTTTGTTGTATCTGGGAACTAGATCTGAATCTACAAAATCTTTGGCTCTTGAATTATCAGCCTGGAATTACAATGAGGATGATACGTTGTACTGTATGTGATATTCATTTGTTCTGCTCCCAAAAGCAGCATTGGCTTGTTAAAGGTGAAGGCTGTTTGGAGAATTGTTAGAAGCCTGAAATGGTTATTCTGTGTAGCCTTCAAAATGAATTTGACCTAACACAACCGCAGAATGAATATACTGCATAACTGTTTTTATTGCTGCTCTGCTTGTTTATGCAAAAATGTTCTTGATTTCACAGATGCTGGGAGCTCAGTGCTGGAGACATAAAGTGGATTTACCAAGCTCCAATTTTACTAGCTATTGGGGTAGGATTATTCATGCATATAATTTTTATTTCACTCTAATAAACATTACTGGGTTGGATCCAGATTTTGTCATACTCAGAATAGACTTACTCAGATGATTGAGTCTTGTGCCAGCTATGATTAACTAAAGTTCCATTGATTTTAGCAGGTTTACTCCAAGTATGCTAATTTTATATGTCACTGGGCATACAGTGGACACTCCACATTCATTGGGGTTAAGGGCACAGGACTCCCATGAAAGGAGGAAAAGCAGAAATTAAAAAAACCCACATTTTTAATTTTTTAAAATATTTTATTTATCATTACATATTAAAAAGAATACATTTTGTTTTAGATATCATTCTATGTACATGCATATTATATAGTTTTCCTCTTTTGATTCTTCTTGTTTCTTTCTTTTTCTTCGTATCTTTCTTCTTAATTATTTCCTTAGTTCGGTCACTCTGGATTGTTTCTTTTCTTTAATTGGATTCTTAATTCTCTTCCTTCTTTTTTCCCAATCTTATTTTTTGTTTTACTTAATTTCCTATCTAATATATGTTTATCCTTCTTTATAACCGTAAGCAATTCTAATAAGACCATATTTCCAATATAGGGCTCCTTCTTTAAACTCCACTTCTATTAATCTCCAGAGTTTCATTTACTCATTCTGTATTATCTTAAAGATCTCTCTCTCTATATAATAGCAATAAATCTTTATTTATTTATATACAGCTATATTGGTATCTATATTCACATCATCATCTTTGTAGCATGGCCTCTCACCTCAATGGTGATGATTTCTTTTCCCTTTCTCCCCCCCCTTTCATATTCATCTAATTTGTTTCTATTACATCTATCACTATTTTCCAGTCTTTTTTGCATTTAACCATATATTTTAAATTTATTGTTACAGTTAATCTACCTATTTCTTTCATTTCATATATTTTATTTTTCCATTCCGCTATTTGTGGTGGTTGTTATTCCCCCCCCCCAGTTTTTTGCTATTAAAATTTTTGCTGCTGCAATTAGATATATTACAATCCTCCAGTTTTTTCTTTCTCCTTCTTTTCATCATGTAGATTTTATATTTAGTAAGTACAACTCAGATGCAAACTCCTATTCTAATCTTAACATTTTTCATTGTTTTATGAATCTTTAATCAATTTTTTTTGTTAAAAAAACCCACTAATTTTTTAACCTGAGAGAACTCCTCTCTAGGAATCTTTAGGTCCTCCAGAGCAACTCTATGGTCAACAACTGGCATAGTTGTGCTGGAGGACCTAGAAATTCCTAGAGAGAATGTATTGATCAAATCTGCAAATAATCAGATCCTCAGAAGTCAAAGCCGCAAATGTGAAGGCTAACTGTACTTTTATTCATAGTTGAAGGCTAAAACACAGAGATGAATAAAATCACCAAAATGAACAGCAGTAGCAAGGAAATCCATTCCTGTTTTGCAGTGATTCTTCTTGGCTAAATCCATCTTAGCTTTCCAATATTCCAGATCCTGTGACAGATGATAACATAAGATTTATGAGAAGCCTGCTTTTCTACTTGTGTGTTTTGGATATCATTCTTTAAAGATCGCATGAGGAAGAGCGATAGCTTTCAAATTCTAGCATCAACAGTTCTATGGAAAGTAGAAATCAGCCATTAACACTTTTCTTGAGTCACTTATTGAGACTGTTGTTTTTTGTTCTGCTCTTGAATCAACCTCAACTCATGGCGACTGTGGATGAGACATCTCCAAGCCCCTTATCCTCCACTGCTCTGCTTTGGTCCTGCAAATTCAGGCCTGTGACCTTCCTGATTGAATCTATCTATCTGGCGTGTGGTCTCCCTTTCTTTCTACTAACTCATAAATTTCCTAGCATTATTGTCTTTTCTAATGAGTCATATTTTCTCATGATGTGGTGAAAGTATGACAGCCTCAGTTTGATCATTTTGATTTCCAGGGAGATTTGAGGCTTGATCTGTTCAAGGACCATTTGTTTGTCTTTTTGGCTATCCATGGTATCCTTAGCATTCTTCTCCAGCACCATATCACAAATGAGATGCTTTTTTTTAAAATTGTCCAGCTTTCACATCCATACATAGTGGTGGGGAATACTATGGCATGGACGACTCTAACTTTAGTGTTCAGTTGTATATTAGGATCCTAATTCTTTCATAGCTGCCCTTCCATGCTTAGTATTCTTCTGATTTCCTAACTGCAGTCTCCATTCTGTTTAATGTTTGATTCAAGGTATGGGAAATCTTTAAACTGTTTCAATTTCCTCATTTTCTAGGTTGAATTTATGCAGATCTTTTGTGGTCATTATTTTTGTTTCCTTTTTGTTCAGCAGTAAGCCCCCATCTTTGCACTTTCTTCCTTGACCTTCCTTAATAATTGATGTCCCTTCCTCCTTCTCCTGAGTCTAAACCTGCTCTTTGTATGATATTTTCTGCATACCAGTTGAACAAATAGGGTGATAAAATGTGGCCTTGCCTGACCCCTTAGCCAATTTTTACACAGAAAACAGCAGGAAACATTATTTTCTGTACAGAAAATAATATGTTTTCTTTGGGGAGGGGAAACCACTCACATGCAAAAATGGTCAGAACCATTCTGTTTCTCTATATGCTGTTCTGACAGTCACCTCTTGTACAGATTTCTTATCAGGACTAACAGATGTAGTGGCACACCCATGTCTTTAAGAACCATCCATAACTTTTCATGATCTGTTCAGTCAAATGTTTTGCTAGTCTATAAAGCACATGCTGATTTTTTCCCCTGGAATTCTTTGACATTGCCTGGCGAGAAAAGCTGCATGAGTTAATGTCTGCTTACTTTACAATCAAAAACAGGTTGTTGTAGTATGATGATAATTTATCTTTTATAGACAGCTCAAATTAACAGGTAGGGCTTGGAAGGATCTGCTGTCTGAAAATATGGAGAGCTGCTCCTTCTCACAGTATACAATATTGAACTAGATCAACTGATGGCCAGCACAAGCCCACTTCCTAGATTATTATTTCCAAATATATTGCTTGCAGGGAAGGTCTGGGGCCTGCTGTGGAAAATAACAGACTGGTACACTGTCTCTTCCTCCAATCTCTTCAGAAGATGACATAAAATCCCTTGCTTGAGGCTACAGACCTCTCTTGAAATTGAAATAAGATATGCTCCATAGGTGAGAGCAGAGATGGGAAGATTTACATTTTGACCACAGCTTCCAAAATGTAGCCATGACGGCTGGGAGGATTCTGTGGGTCATAGTCTAAATATGTCACTTTTGTAGGAGTGGAAAAATATTTCAAAATATTTGAAAAGTGGTTGAAAAACATGCTTCTTGAGTGTTGGAAAAATCTGATGTGGAGAATCCTGTACTGATGAGAATTTTTGTAGTTTGAGACATACTATGTGCAAAATTTGCATGTGAGTGGTTTCCCTCCCCAGAGAAAACATATTATTTTCTGTACAGAAAATGCTGCTTCCTGGCCAAAAATGCTGATTTCTGTGTGAAAATACATGAATTTTGTGCAGAATAAAACCTGAACTGTGAATAGTCTTTGAAAATTTCACAGCTTTTGAAAAATTCTTGCAGTGGAAAGAAAACTGCTAAAATTATTTGTTGATTCCTTCAAGGACAAAATTAGCAAAGAATTACATCCCTACACTTTTGCAAGCTCTGGGACAGGGAAGCATCCCATACTGTTTTCTTCCCCTTTTCATGCAGAGAGTGATTCTGCTTTTGCAGAAAGCTTTTTGCAGAGAGCTGAGAGCTTTCTCCCTGCAGAGGGGTGCATCTGTGCAAGCAAAGAGCAGGAGGATACCCTTTATTTTTCTCATATTCTTTCTCTTGTTCTTTGAAGAACCAGAGACAGCAATTTTCATTTCAGGATCTAGAGAGATGGTGCTGTTTAACTACTGTTTGATGTCTGAACACATAAAATGCCTACTCTGTGACACAAATGCCAAAGTTATTGCAGTGACTTTTCTTCTTTTCAAGCTTTTTGGAACTCTTCAAGATTGCTTTTCACACCCCCTCAATGATTTGTCTGAAGAGGGGGAAAATGGTATACTTCTAAAATATTTTGAAACCACATTTTTCATTTTTAAAAGGATGGAGAGTAAAATGTATTTCTTAAAGTCATGCATTCTTCTGTAGAGTGTGGAGAAGCTGACATGTGGTCTTTGTGCAATGCCTGGAGTTCTACTTTGCATCTGCTGGTGTGCCTCTTGCCCGTATGATTGCTTTTTCTCTCCTGGCCAATGCTGGGTTGCTTTGTGCACCAGTGCCCTTCAGCACACCCTAAGGTTTTTTTCTTCCACAGTCAGTCAAAGGTATAATGAAATCCATAGCCCTTAAGAGAACCTGGGGTTCCCCATTCCAGTTCCATAAGGTCTAATCCCAAGGGGAAAGACAAACAGCTAAAGTGTAGAAGGGTAACATAACTGCACTACAACTTCCAGGATCCTTCTGGGACATTCTGGGATTTGTGATTCACAAAAGTAATTTTCCCAGGCTCTTGAGTGGGAAATGCATTGCCATTCTTGGACTTCAGTGCAGTTTTATAGTAAGAACCCAACTACTGTAGGATTATTTGGTATGTATACCGAGCAAAGTATAGCAAAGACAGGGCAGTATGACTTTGAGGTAGAAAGCAGGAGAAAATATGCACGATACTCTTTTAAGGTTAAAAAAGAAAAAAGGAAAACTTACATTGATTGTTTCAGGAAATCCATCTTGCATAGGAAAGAGATTCCCAGACAAAGGGAGACAAAGTGCCAACTATTTGGAAGAAGGGGGAAGTGACTTCTACAGGCAGGCAAGTGTACTTCACACTTCAGAGCACAAAAAACTTTCATCTCCCAGATGAAAGTATGGGTAGAAGCTGTCCCATCTGTGTGATTCTGGGAACTGTAGTTAAAAATAGTTATGTCTTCAAACTCTGATGAATTTTTCTTTCTGTCATGTATCACCATCACTTTGCTTCAGAAGGAGCTTTTCCAAGTAGGTATACATTGCCACCAATTTTATAATGGACTTGCACACTCTGGCCTGGATTGTCCAGCTGAGAAGGAACTATAAGAAATGCTGTTCTGTAGGGTTCAAAATTTATCCTTAGATGCTATTTTGTATCATGTAAGGAGATGCCATGTGGTGCAGCTATTGTGGCATAACATCATAAAACTTCATGATCACTCTGCAGTGTAAAGATCCTATTCATGTTACTTTTCTAGATTGCTGCCAGTCTGATATTTGTATGATGGTAAGACCACTTCTTGTGCTGATTGACAGGTTTTTGTGGGGAGCAATCAAACATGTTGTGTCCTGTTAGCCCAGTTAGCCCTTCAGTGTTAATAAGTGACCGGGAGACTGAATCTCATTAGTGATTAATGCTGTTTTTGTCTCTTATCTCCCCTGCCTCCAAAGTTGAAAGGTCTGTTTTGCTGGCCATCAGGATTTCAGTGTAATTGGGAATAGCTTTTAACTGAATTGTCTATATTCTTTCCTTGGCCATAGTATTTGATTAGATGTTGGAATGTAATCTTAGTGATCTCTTTTATTTTAGTCTTTGCATATAAGTCTATGTATAGAATAACAACAGAGAGAAGATGGAGGCCTGAAGATTAAATAGTTTTGTAAATAGATTGTGGCTTGTGATATTTTTTGCCCAGTGGCTTCAAAGGTGCTGGCTTACTGCATCCCTCTATTTATAGGAAATGTCATGATGTACAGTTTCGCTTAGTGTCAGGTAGGCTAGTCAGGTCCTGTGCAATCCACATGACCTGACTAGCCTACCTGACACTAAGTGAAACTGTACATCATGACATTTCCTATAAATAGAGGGATGCAGTAGGCCAGCACCTTTGACCAGAATAGCTATTTTTAAAGGACAGAGGAATAATACAAATCTATGGATTGTTTTACAGTTAAACTTCGTTTTGTTCCTGAATACTGTACGGGTTCTGGCAACAAAAATTTGGGAGACAAATGTTGTTGGCTATGACATAAGGAAGCAATATAGGTAAGTCTGTTTGCTAAATTTAGACATGGTTTTCTTTTCCAGTAGTCCCCAAACAACTAAGCAGTTTTGTGAATACAGCATTACCTGTGAATATCTGAAGGACTCCTGTCTATTAACCTGGTAGGTTATATCCATAGTGAAAAACTCATGCTTTGCTTAATCGCCACCATTTCTTCTACTTATGTGTAAACTTTAATTGATTTCACCATTTTCAAGGGAAGTTAATCCTAAAGAACTGTGATGTTCAGACACCACATCACAATTTTAAATCTGCTGAATGTTTTATATGATGATTTTCAAGTGTGGGTTAAGAATTCTATGAGTACATGCTGAATATTTAATTCAGATTTTAATGGAGTTGAAAACCATGAGGCATTCTCTCCTCTTCTAACAGCTCATTATGCGAGCAGCTGCATTTTCACACAGGTCACAAAGCAGAAGGTAGATGCCATCATTGTGAGGAGGGAAAGGCTGCCATCTCCAAACCTTATTCCTCCTATGCTTGTTTTTTGGGTGGGGGGGTAACTTGGAACCAAACACTCTGGAAGGGTTGGCTTGGGCAGTCACCTGTGCCATGGCACAAATAATTGTCCAAGCCAGCTAAAGCACCTTGACTTTGAGGACTTCATCCATGGATCCAGGTATAAGATAGGCTGATTGGAGCTGGCAGTCTTTTCCTGATGATGATGATGATGATGATGATGATGATGATGATGATAACAACAATTATAACGACAACATCTTTCTTCCTTTACTGTCAATGTGGTCACAGACCTTTTCTCCTCTCACCAGTATAGTTACTCAACAGGATCTCAGCAGAGGCTTTGAGGGTTTATCATAGGGGCTTATCTATTCATGCAGGTTAGTTATCTCATCCCTTTCTGAGTAATGACTTGGCGAAAACACCTTAACATATGATTTGGAGTTCTCAAATCAGATCTCTGGAAATATCTAAAATAGGGATATTTGGAAAAAGTGTACTGGTTATAGGATGAATTTGGGAATTGATTGGCATATAATTGTTTTCTATGATTTACCTGAACAAATTTCTGCAAGCTCAAGCAAAGTTGTGAGCTTGGGAGTTCCCCACTACCCTCCCACATTGCCAAGAGGATAAATAAATCCTATTTTCATGATTTCTAACTAGTCATTACATATGAACCTGGAATTTTAGTTTTTAAAAAGAGGTAGTTTATTAGACAAGCCAGGTTTATAATCCATGGTCTAAAACTAGCTTTTTTTCTTTAAAAGTATATTGATATTTATTGGTTTTAACATGTACAAACTATTTCACTACAAATTAAAAATCATACAAAAAAGCAGAATAAAAGCAAAAAGCAAAAGAAATGAAAGAAAAGAAAAATTATACATACATAGCATATATATTTAATAGTATGACTAAACTAAACTATTCTCTATTAAACCAACCTAACCCATTTCTAAAATAATGACCTATTACAGTAAGCACAATCTACACTGACTAACATAGACCTCAAGCAGCTGGGTCAAAGCCCGATCACTGCAGGACTGATGCAACTGTTGCTGCCAGTCCTGATCCAGGCCAGTGCCACCATTGTGGTCATGAACCGGGCCGCCAAAAAGGAGCGATTTTTTTGGCCTGGCTCTTCAGTGTTGGGGTGGGCTTGGCATGGCTTCCAGCTGCGTTGGGGGCATGGATTGTGTAAATGCTCTGCCTCCAATGTGGCCTGATGGTGGCCCTTTTGGCCTGTCTGTTTAAGGCCATAGACACACATGAACTCTGCTCCCCCCATAAATGAGATGGAATGGGGGGGGGGGAAACAGTTAATTAAAAAGGATATTCTACCATTACAGATTTAACTGAGTTCCACTTGCTGTACTTACTTACAACCATAACCACATTGTTAAATATTACATTGTTAAAATTCTTATTGTTAAAAAAATCCATAAACAGTTTCCAAACTTTCATAAAATCTTCAATTGGTTTTTCTTTTAAAATCACATGAATTTGGCAACTTGGGCAAATTCTTCAACTTTAGCAACCTGCTGTTCAGTCTTTGATCCTTCTGTTCATTTCCAATCTGAGCATACAGTATTCTTGCAACCATTAGCATATTTTGAAGTAGTAATCCATATTTGGTAATCTAATTTTTTATCAAAGGTATCCAGCAAGAATGTTTCTGGTGACATTGCACAATCCACTTTTACAAATTTTTGAATGGACATATGGGTCTTACACCGATATCTTTTTGCCTTCTTACAAGTCCACCACATATGAAAGAAAGATGCTTCTTTATCCTGTCAATCCCAATATGGATTTGAAACCTTTGTGAACATTTTTAACAACATGTTTAGCCTTAAATACTATCTATAAATAATCTTATATGTATTTTCCTTCAAATTACTAGCTACAGTGAATTTTATGTCCTTAGTCCATATTTTTCCCCAAACTTCCCTTTGCATATTATGCCCAAAATTTATGGCCCACCTTATCCTATATTCTTTTACAGCTTCATCTTCTGTCTCTGTCTTCAAAAGAGATTTGTAAATTTTAAATTACAATTTTTTAAATTACATGACCATCATTTTTACACAATTTTAAGTAAAAATATTTTTCCATTCTTTTTGACAAGATCTTTCTTATCTTGTTTAAATCTGTCATTCAGTTTGTAAATAAGCAAACCAGTTGAGATCTATATCCTGTTTAAAAAGCCTGTCTCTTAATTTAAGTTCCCAGTTTCCTTGTTGCAAGTATAAAAATATTTTTGTAGTATAACTATTTCTGGCTTTTAACCTATTACAGTGGTACCTCTACTTACGAATGCTTCT
>CM034701.1:199833843-199855623 GCA_020142125.1 Phrynosoma platyrhinos
ATTAAAATTATTTATCTAATTGCCTTTTAAAGCCTTCCAAGTTGACATGGCTACTCCTTGTGATAGTGAATTCCACAGTTCTCAGTGGTGAAGGTCCATTATGCACAGTTCAGCTAGCACTTTGTCAGTTTGTCCTGGATTTCTTGAGTATTCAGCTTCAGTGGTTGAATCCAAGTTCTAGTGTGGTGCCTTTCTGCCTGCAAAGCACGTGTGGGGTCCCTAAGCCCTTCCTCTTCTTTAAGAACACCTACATAATGTTTTTTTCTCTGCTAGTAATTTTTTTTCCTTTTGATCTAGCTCAGACCTTATATACAAGAAGGCAGTGATCAAGACTGACACTTCCATTGTCTGGATTTCCCATTTAGTTTTGAAGCCCTGTCTATCTCTGTGCTAAAAATAACAGCTGGTCACAGCTGTAGTTGTATGGCAGCATTGTACACTCCATGTGCCCAAAGCAGAACAAAAATAACAAAGACTTTTGAGTTTGTCTTTTGTTGTTGTTGTTGTGTGCCTTCAAGTTGTTTTTGAATTATGGCAAACCTAAGACTAACCTATCATGTTTTTTTCCTGGCAAGATGTACAGTATTCAAAGAGGGTTTGTCTTTACCTTTCTCTGAGGCTGACAGAGTGTGACTTGCCCAAGCTTACCCAGTAGGGTTCCATGTCTGAAGAGAGATTCAAACCCTTGTCTCCAGAATCGTAGTCCAGTGCTCAAAGAACTAGACCACACTGGCTCTGTTTGTTCTTTAGCTACGGTACTATTATTGATGGACTACAACTATTAGATACAGGTGCTTACTTCAGTACTACACAGAGGGCTTGGATTACCAAGATGCAAGTAGATGCTGGCCTTTCAAATATTTAAAGCATCTTCATTTAACTAATGGTACTAGACTTGCTTGAAATAATCACAGAGTCATATTAAGGAAAAACAAGAAGGAGGAGGTGCTGTTGATAGGATTTGCATGTCCCAGAATGTACCGGTATGTCAGTTTCACCTGTAATCTCCTGGATGTATATCAACTGGCCTTAGATCTTAGAAACAGGGAAGAGGGTCTAATATCCTTTGCAGACTGCCAGAAATAGTGCAAATTGAGTCCACTTTAACTGCCCTGACGCAGTGCTAGGGAATCATGGGAACTGTAGTTTATTGTGGCACCAGAGCTCTCTGACAGAGAAGGCTCAACATCTCAGAAAAAAATACAGTTCCCATGATCCCCTAGGCAGTTAAAGTGGACTCAGTTTGCACTATTTCTAGCAGTCTGCAAAGGCCCTAAAAGAGTCTTGTCATTTATATATAAAATTAACTAACATGTCTGCTGTGTTTCAATGTCTTCCCATCTCAGCCTGCCCACATCTTGATCCACAGAAGCTCTTTGTCAAGTGTCTCTTTTTCAGAGATACAGTATGCAAGAGAGGATTTTTTTCAACCAATACTGGCATCCCAGAGCCCCCCCCCCCCGAAACACTTGTTTGGCAATTAAATTGTGATTCTTTTTACAAGAGACATTTTTTTTTCTTTACCTAGATATTTTAATCCATGGGAAGTCAATTTTATGAACATACTGAATAACACTTCACAGGTGCTTCAAGATGGACAGCTTCCATTCAAAAGGTGTTGTCCAGCTATTCCATCTTTTCTTTCTTAGTAGATTTTCAGTGCTAGGAAAAAAAAGAGAAGTAGTATTAAGAAAAATATAGGAGTATTACTAATCAGAGATAGTGTGTCATCTTGGTGGAAATACTCACAGACATACACATGCTGTCAAATTTTGTGTTTGAGACAGGGAAAATGGTACAATGGAAGCCATTTCTTGAAGCACCCCATACCTGCAATTCTGTACAGAGCTAGGCTGTTTACATTCTGTGGTAACTTCAGCAGCCTCAGTGTGTGAAAGTTTGCAATTGACATCACTTTCCTTTCCAATTAATAATAATAATAATAATAATTTTTATTTATATCCCGCCCCTCTGCTAGGCAATCGGGGCGGCGTACAGCATTTCAAAACATCAGCATGTAGCATTTAGCAGAAGTATAAAGGATTATAATTACTTTGATATCTTTTCCAGGAAACTAGCAAAATCCACATTGATTCTGATCCTTGTCTTTGGTGTGCACTACATTGTCTTTGTATGCCTGCCTCACACATTTACTGGTTTGGGCTGGGAAATCCGGATGCACTGTGAACTCTTCTTCAACTCATTTCAGGTATGGTGACCTGCATTGTTATTATGAGCCATGTTGCTCATTCATGCAAAGTGAATAGAGAAGGCCCTCTGTCTCTGGTAGCTTTGTTCTTACCTTCTGAGACAATACAGGCACATCTCACTTAACAAAGAAGGGCCTTTGCAGACTGCTAGAAATAGTGCAAATTGAGTCCACTTTAAGGGTTAGGGTTAGGGAATCATGGGAACTGTATTTTATTGTGGCACCAGAGCTCTCTGATAGAGAAGGCTCAATGTCTCAGGAAAAAATCCAATGATTCCCTATCACTAACCCTAACCCTTAAAGTGGACTCAATTTGCACTATTTCTGGCAATCTGCAAAGGCCCAAAGTCTCTGAGGATGAAGTTTCTTTTTTTACAAATGGCTTTTCATACCCACCAAACCTCCCTTTCTCTTCTCATCCCCTGTTTAGATGGAAGATTTGTAGAAGTGTTGGCATTGTGAGTATGGTAAGAAGGGCTTCATAGTGGTGGAGGATGGTGAAAGAGGGCTTCACCATAGTGGATTCCACCAGAATGTCCGCAATAAGCAATGCAGTAAGCAAAGCTTGAGTGCAGTTCTACTCTAGCCAATTCTACTGTGACAGATTTTTTTGCACCCAACAGGCAAGGTAAATAGCAGCTGCCTCCAGAATCCCTTAGTGCTGTGATTCTCAAATGGTGGGGCAGTACCCCTGGAGGGGGGGCAAGTGAGGCAAGACTTGGAAGCACTGATTCCTTTTTCTCCTCTTTCTTTGGTTCCCAAATCTTTTCTGTCCTGGAGGAGAAGAGGGAGGCAAGGAGGATGCTTGGAGCTTCTGCCTGAGGGAGGAGAAAGAGGAAAGCTATTTCCTTATAAGATGTTAAAATATGAATATACATGAATGTGTGAATGAAAATACACACATTAAACAAATATTTTTATTCATGTACTATGCCGAGTGGGTGGCAGTGCAACAATTGAATGTAGATGTAAAAGGGGTCACAAGAGTAAAAGAATTGAGAATACTGCCTTAGTGATTATGTGTGAACAGCAAAGCAGAGAGATAAGTGGAGAGTAGATAAGCCTGCCTTACCAACTACTTGCAGCATGTTAAAAAGTATCTCTTCCAGCAGGCTTTTCCAGGTTAGATTTCCCGGCCTCTAGAACCCCTTTATTTTGTCTTATTCTATCTTGCCCTCTTCAAATTTATTACCACTGCCACCTTTGCTTTTCTGCTGTTTCGTTTTGTTTCACCATCTCAGCTTTTGCCATTTTTTGTTTGGATAATTCGGTTTTATTTAATGTTATGTTATTCAAATGTTTTAATTGTGCTTAGTTTAATACTTTTTTAAAGGGGTGGGTGGGTATTGGTTTAGGATTTTATACTATGTATTTTTATTGTTGTTAGCCACCCCGATTGTGCTCGGAGGGGTGGGATATAAATAAAATTATTATTATTATTATTATTATTATTATTATTATTATTATTATTATTATTATTATTATTATTATTATTCATGTGTACATTTTGTCACCAAAGTAGAAAACATAAGTAGAGGCTTGTGAAAGAGAAGTCATCTCTGGATGCATGTTGGAAGAAGCCTTCAGGTGGTTTCTAGAAGGTTTAAAATGTTTTGGTTTATTTGTGCAAGGCTTATCTGGCCTGCTTATTCCATTTCAGATGTGTATACTCTTAGTTGTGAATAAAAAGTTTGCTGAAACATATTGAAGTGGTCTT
Source organism: Phrynosoma platyrhinos (assembly GCA_020142125.1). Taxonomy (NCBI): domain Eukaryota; kingdom Metazoa; phylum Chordata; class Lepidosauria; order Squamata; family Phrynosomatidae; genus Phrynosoma; species Phrynosoma platyrhinos. The sequence goes on from CM034701.1 coordinate 199,837,770, forward strand.
TATTCTGGTGTAGGAACCCACCCCTATTCTTTTTATGTTATTTCTGCATTGGTACTAAATTTTCTGTTAAAGAAGTAATGCCCACATACACACCTGCTCTGTTAACAGAGAATTAATAGAAGATGTCTGCAGCACAGCTTAAGTACGGTAGCAGGCTTCTTGGTCAGAGAGCAGAATGAGAGGTTTATTACAAGCCACAGAAGTATTGTTAGGATGGGAAGTCCATACTGCTTTCTAACCATCGGAACTCCAATGATGGCAGTGCCCATTCCATGTTCTTGCCTGTGGAGAACCATTTATTTGCCATGAGTGCTCCTGCAGGGCTGGGACAGCATTTAACTCACTCAGAAAATGGCTCAACAGAAAAGGGCTGGCTCCATGAGACAGGCCCAAACATGTGTTCAAGTTTTCATTAAATCAGAGCTGGGCAGTTGTGGGCCTGGGGGGGGCATTTTTCTGCTCTTTGGCATATGCATGGCCCACAGCAAGTATGAAAAATGCCCCAAAGCAAGCAAGCAAGCAAGCAAGCAAGCAAGCAATTCCTCCCTCTGAAGATGTGGGAAGAAGTTTACTTCTGGTTTCAAAAGCAGTATTTTTAAGTTAAACATTGCCTCTGTAGGTGGAGAGGTGGATGCATCGTATTGCTAGTCCTGGAAAGTTCCAGGAAAAATAATTTACCCATTCTTTTGTTGTCAGAAAAAGAGCAGTCCAGAGAACCTGAAGAGGTCAAGGACCACAACAATAGTATTAAGGTTTCTTGTAGCTCCGGGGTCATGCCTTGCCCACCCCATTTAAATCAGGGGTTGTCAAGTTCTAGCAGTGTGGAGCCACATTGGACTTCTCTAACTCCACCAGGAATACTCCCAGTTGCTTTCTCACTGTCAGAATGTGATGGCCTAGCAGCAATGGAAGAAGAAAACCTGGAGCATACACATTATTTTTAAGCCTAATAGCACGTCTGGCCTTTTAAAGTGCCTAATTTTGGTGGCAAATGCAACAGTGAGGGGGCAACAGAGCCTGGCAGGAGGTGCACATGATGCATGGGCCAACTGTTACCCAACCCTGACTGAAATGTTAATCAGTTCAGGGTTAGTGGACTTTGGGAGATACTATTTGGCTTCAAGCAGCCTTCCACCACCTGATGTTTTCAAAATATTTTGGACTACAACCTCTAACATCCACCCAGAGCATAGGCAGTGCTGGCAGGAATTACTGGGTATTGTAGCCTGCAATATCTAGAGTGCACCAGCTGTCTTGGAGGATAGTTACAATACAATTTTTATTATCTGATTTCTAAATAATTTACTTCCTGCTTTTCAGTACATATTCATGAACTACCTCAGGGCTCTTCAGACATATTAATTAAAAATCAATGTGGAATTCATGGTTCATAGTTATGATAATGAAATTATCAATTTATTATTCTCTTTTTAATTATCTTCCTTTTCTTATGCAGGGTTTCTTTGTTGCCATCATCTATTGCTACTGCAATGGAGAGGTAAGCTATCAAACTGAGGCACAGAGAATGAGATGACCTGGGACAAATCTCAGCCTCAGCCTTTTTATGTGTAAAACAAGAATGATTCTGGATTATTTTACAGGTGCATTTGTGAGGATAAATTTTAAGCCATTGCTACTGTCTTTTAGGTAGTTATTGCTACTAAGGTCTCTTTCACAGTACACAGTTATAGTACTTTGATTCCACAATTAATATGGCTCCATCTTATTACACCTGGGGTTTGTAGTTTCATGTGGTACTTGAGATTTCTCCATTAAAGAGCTCTAGTTCAAATTACAAATTCCAAGATTCAGAAGGATGGATCTATGACAGTTAAAGTGGAATTTAAAGCACTGTGTAGTGCAGGGGTAGGCAACCTTTCCCCTTTAAGGGCCGAGGGACTTCAGCTCCCAGAAGCCTCAGCCTTGTTGGCCAATAGTCCCATGTTGGCCAATAGCTCCTGGGATTCTGGGAGTTGAAGTCCCTTGGCCCTTAAAGGGGAAAGGTTGCCTACCCCTGGTGTAGTGTAAAAGAGACCTACCTTAAGTCCTATTGATTCCAGTCATTCTGAGCATTAATCTACTCCACTATTACTGCATTATGTGCTATATTTAACTAGTAATAGGTGACACCTCCCCGCCCCCGTTAGATAAGGAAGAGCTGGGCTTCAAAAAGTTACTTTTTTACATTACAACCCCTATGACCAGTGACCATGCTGATTGGCGATTCTGTGAGTTTCAGTTCAAACAGTCATTTTTCCAAATGGGGATCACATGATTTGCTTGGGATCACTGCTTTGTTTATAATAGTTTGTTCTGTGAGAGGCTTCTGTGGACTGCAGTGGTATTTCTTGCAGAGTAAAGCACACCTGGGTTCTGTCTAAGAAAAGCCAGCTTCTTCATAAAAACCCAACAAGGACCATCATATGACTATGAGATTGAAAGCAATGTTTGTGACCGTTAGGAGTGAGTGTTGGCGTCTCTTTTGTGAGGTACCTGCCATTTCAATTGCTTCGCTCTATCTAGTTTAATTGCCTCCCTTCTTCCCCAGTAGAGGAAGGAGCAAGTTGAGAGAGAGAGAGGTTTGAGCCATTACAGATTAACAATGAAGTATTTTTTGTTCTAAAAGTAGTTCATACAGGATGCAGTGGAAGAATTTAATGTCTGTATTTTGCAGAATAGAAGATAACAAAATTTTACTTAGATTCCAAAAATGCTAAATTTTCTTCTTCTTCTTCTTTAATCTGGATTTCAGAATAATGGTGGTAGTGGGAAAGAATTGAATAACGATGCAGATATACAGTTGGCCCTCTGTTTTCGTGGGGGATCCATTCTGGACCTCCCCACGAAAATGGAGATTAGTGAATAATCAAGCCCATAGGCTTGAAAGAGGTGCGGCCCCACAGGTGTACATGGGGGCACACCCTCGGGGGTGCACCCCATTGATTTAAGCAGAGGTCACCCCTCCATGAATATATAAAACTGTGGACTTGAAGCCTACGAGAGAAGAGAGGCGACTGTAGTTGTGTTGGTTGTTGTTCAGTCCAAGGAGCTTTCTGTGTTCTGTGGTTCTCTCTCCTTTCATTATATATTTTTTCATATCAGTCCCTGGTGAAGTTAGGATGGCTCCTTTTTGTTTTCCTTTCAGCAGCAGGTTAAGACCTTTCTTTTCCAGCAGGTCTTTGGAAACTGACTTTTACAACAAAAAGGGTGGTTTTTTTAATGGTGCCTTTTTTGGTGTTTTTAATCTGTTTTAAAGTAAGACTTTAGTTTGTTTTAATTATGTTATGTAATACTGTTTTAATCTTAGTTTTGTATGTTTTTAACTATGGAAATTAGCGCACAGCTAAAAAAAATGTCTTACCACTGCCAAATTCAATCCTAATTCGGGCTGCATCCAGGTATTATCAGGCATATTTTGCTAATAATAATAATAATAATAATAATAATAATAATAATAATAATAATAATATAAAATAATAATAATAATAATAATAATAATAATAATAATAATAATAATAATAATAATAATAATAATAAAATTTATTTATATACCGCCCAATGGTTGCCCAATCCGGGCGGTTTACAAGATAAAAACAGTTACAATAAGCAACATAGCCCTCCCCCCCTTAAAACATTATTAAACAGTAATATAATTAAAAAACATAAAACAATATACAACAATTAAAATAATAAAAACCATAGCAGCTAATCTCATTGCGGCACTGTGGGGGAACCAAGGTTTAGATGAAGGAGGGAATTGCCCAGGGCCGGGTAATGCCATTGGCTGGGTGCAGCCCGGGTAACTTCTTGGTAAAATCTGAGCTCAGCTGGCCAATTTGCAAAGCCAGGAGCTTTCTAGTTTTGAAAAGAGGCCGGCTGAGCTTGGATTCTACGTGGAAGTTATCTGGGCTGTATTCAGCCAGTTGCAGCAGTGGCAAAATACATCTGATAATACCTGGATGCAGCCCGAATTAGGATTGAATTTGACAGCAGTAAAATGCTTTTTTAAAGCTGTGCGCTAATCTCCTATATGTGTTGAATTGTATCCTCTGTCATTTTGTAAGCTGCCTAGAGCCTCAGGTTGGGAGAAAGGCAGAATATAAATAAAGGGATGGATGGATGACATTGTGTTCTTCTATCTTTATGTCACAACTCTGTCTCACTTTTCCATGAATAACTCTATTATAGAGGTCATATAACCACAACTTTAATGTGTTAAGGAAGTGCTTCATTCTAAACTAATAAGAAAGCCTTCTTTTAAAGCTCTCCTCCTACTCCTACCTTGCATTTTGATCTGGTTATTTTTCTCTTTAGGTGCAGACTGAGATCAAGAAGACGTGGGCTAGATGGAACCTAGCTGTAGACTGGGAAAGACCAGCACCTTGTGGGAATTACCGTTATGGGTCTGTCCTCACTAACATGACTCATAGCACCAGCAGCCAGTCACAGATGGTGGCCAGTTCCCGTGTGGTACTAATTTCCAGTCGGGCCTTCAAAAATGTCCCCCAGAGGAATGAACCTCACATAATTTTGCCTGGGTATGTTAGGAGTAACTCTGAACAGGACTGCATTCCTCAGTGGGTTCCTGAAGAGGCTGATGAAGATGAAGAGAAGAAGCTGGATGGCATTTCACTCCAGAAGCCCCTTAGGATTCAAGACAATCATACAGGTACCTTTGAGGAAGAGGAGAGCAGGGGAGAAGTAGAGGCAGCACTTTAACAAAGCAGAAGGGTACACAGAGGGAACAGGTCTGGTATAATGCCAAGGGAGTCCTCTGTTTACAGGCAACAAAGATTCCTATCAAAGTCTGTCATCATGGGTCAACTTCAGTAGCTTCCTCAATGATACAGCTCACTTCCTATGAAACTGTGTTGAGTTAATGTTCATTTGATCCAAAGACATTTACTCTGTTTCTGGCCCAAACTTTTTCCAGCTCCAAGATCCTTCTGAATGGAGAATCTGAGAATGTTCTACATGCAAAGCATGTGTTCTTTCACTGGACTATGATCACCCATGCAAGCATTTTTGAACTGCATGATGCTCTTAAGTTAGGAAGATTGTTTTTAATGTGCCATAACTATCACCAGAGGCACCAGTGAATTCAAATGTCAGTGGAATTTAAGAATGGGTTTGTTCCTATTAATTAATTTGGAAAAGCTTATAGAAAGTCCAGGCAAAATACACAGTCATACATATGCCACTGTTACAGTTCTAAATTTTTATCACATTTATTAGTATTTTAAATATTAACAAGCCCACACTCATATCTGTATTACTTCCAAAAAATGATACGTGGTTGCAATTTTTTTTAAAGTATACAATCATATTTTTTTGTATAAGGCTATGTGCATATATTTTCCATTATTGCAAAGTCCCAGATTCTTTTAATGATGTTAAGTCTACGGGGCTTATCACATTAAAAAATAAAGTGACTTACCCCTGCAGTCGCTTATGGGATGCACTCGGGAATTATCACATTAAAAATGCTGCTGATGCCACTAGATGGCTGCATCCCGGATCCCAGCTGCACTCAGCCGGCTGATTTGCAACATGGGAAGCTCCTGTTTTTGAAAAGTGGTGGGCTAAGAGTGCAGTCCCAAAAGCGATTGTATCCCGACAGGGGTAAGTCGTTTTATTTTTGAATGTGATAAGCCCCTATATTGGTACAATTTATCTATACACATTTTTACAGCCACCAAGTGGTACAATACAAATTAGCTGTAGAGTTAATTTTCCATCAACTCTTAATTGTTCCCTAGCATGATCACACCCCTTTTTATGTGATTATTTATGGCCAATTTAGTGGTCTACTGAAGTACAGGCAGTACTTATGCCAAAATGCATAATAAGAAGGCAGCTTATGCCAAAATGCAAAATACAAAATGCCAAGATCAACTTAAAATGTGAAGACAGTGTTAAGACATATGAACACAGCCATTATAAAATTCACAGCAGAATCTTAATTCTGGAAAATTCTGCTTTGATAAAATTGTTTTCACTTCCTGTACAGAAGCACTTTTTGCTGAGGATTTTTTATTCTTAATGCTGAAAACAAAAACACATTGAAAGTTTATTAATTTTAACTGCCATTATATGTTCCAGAATTCAAAGATACAGCCGTGTTAGTCTGTAGAATAAGAATGTAAAGATATCTTGTAGCACCTTTGAGACTAACTGAAAAAAAGAAGTTGGTAGCATGAGCTTTCATAGACTAAAATACAAGTCTTGCCTTGTTTGTTTGTTTACTTCATTAGTGGGTACTGCAGTTTGAAGAATGCTTGTAATTCCTTGAGTTTGGAATCTTGTGGGTCTGAGCAAATGCAATTGTATCAGAGGGCTTCCCTGTAGACTATGGATCTGGTGGTGTGTTCAGGGTGGAAACTGGAGGCATGTAAATATATGTAGTGGTCAGTGGGTTTGCGATATAGTGTGGTGCTTAGATGTCCATTTTGTAGCTGTACACAAATAAACAAGGCAAGATTTGTACCCAGGACTGATCTATTACAGAACAGATTGAAGAGAGAAAATGACAGAACCCCACTAGTGGTTACGTATAGCTCCCAACTGAGACCACTCAGGTGCATAATCAGTGAACTACAACCATTCTGGACAATAATGCCACTCTTTCAAGGAATCTTGGTGGCAGACCTTTACTCGCTTACAGATAGCTTCCAAACCTCAAACAAGTACTTACCTACAGAAGAACACATGACACAGATGGTGACACAGGTACTAAGCCTTACCACAAACCCAGATGCCAACTCTGCCCACACATTTATCCAGGAAATGGCATCACAAGACTTAATGGCACCACCAACAATATTAGGAGGACTTTCACGTGCTCATGCTCCAATGTGATTTATGCCATACTATGTCATCAATGCTCATCAGCACTGTACATTGGGCAAACAGGCCAGTCCCTGTGTCAGAGGACAAATAGACATAAATCAGACATTAGGAATGGGGATACACAAAAACTGGTGGCAGAACATTTTAGTCTCCATAGTCATTTCATCTCAGACCTCAGAACAAGCGGTCCTTGCACAAAAGAACTACAAAGATAGAGAAACAGCAGAATTGGAATTCATCCATAAACTACAGTCCCTCAGCAATGGATTGAACAGGGACAATGGCATCCTAGCGCACTACACACATTTCACCTCTATCTGACCCCATCCTCATGGAAGTGTCCTACACTCATCTATTCTCTTCACCTACAGACTAGTTTCCAGTGCCAAACTGGACTTGCTACTTCATTTCCATACAAAAGGCTAGTTTCCAATGCCTTTGTTCACAAACAACAATTGTTAAAACTGAACTTCCTACTTCATTTCCATACACAAAGGATTGTGAATTTGAATTGACATTCTCACACACCAGTGGTAATAGGTCTGTCCCTGGCTTCCACTCCACCAAATGCATCTAAGGAAGGAGACTTTAGTCTACAAAAGCTCATGCTGCCAACTTCCTTCTTTCAGTTAGTCTCAAAGGTGCTACAAGATCTCTCTACATACTGATTATATGCTCCATCCAGGATAATTTCCAACTGGACAACAAAGTAAGATCCTTTTTTATCTTTGTAATTAAAGGTATGACTTTCCAGATTCCAACTCATGACTTTTGTTGTGTGCCTTCAGGTCACTTCCGACTTATGGTGACCATAATGTGAACCTATCACAGGTTTTTCTTGGCAAAATTTATTCAAAGTTTTGTCTTTATCTGAGGCTGAAGAGTGTTACTTCCCCAACATCACCCAGTTCATTTCCATGGCTGAGCAGAGATTCAAACCCTGGTCTCCAGAGTTGTAGTTCAACACTCAAACCACTACACCACATTGGCTGTCCTTTTTATTTTTGTGATTCAAGATCTGTCAGGCTGTAAAGACTGGCCAAAAGGGCCAGCTTGGGGGTGGAGTAGGGGCAGGACAACTGCATGCCAGCTGCCCCAACTCTACCCTGATGCCGCCGTCACACATGCTGTGTCAAAGGAGCACTGAAAAGCCACCGCAGTAGTGGCAAGGGTGGCTTTTTGCTGCTCTAAAAAGGAGTGGCATTTGCCAGCTCTTTTTAGAGCGGCAAACAACTGGATCAGGGCCGCTGCATGTGGTTGCTGTGGCCCCAATCTGGAAAGGAAAGGGGTGGTGGGACACTGCCCCTTAGGGGCCATCTGTTCAGCTCCTGAGTTGCCAGATTCCAGCTCATGACTTAAATGAGCTATTTTAATCCTGAAATGTTTTATTTAATTCCTTTCCCCTTTGAAGCCCAACAGTGATCGCTCTGTTGTATGTATATATCAAGGCAACTACTAGAAGCAATTCTTACTTACCCCCACTTGCCAGAAGAAGACAAGCAAAGGGAGCAAGTTGAGAGTTTATCCTCCTTGATTTTTCCCCAATAATATGTGACTCAGTCCACAGAGAGTAAGGTTCTGTAGCGATGCCAATATTTCACTCAGGCAAGGACCCTGGGATGTGTATCTTAAAAATATCACCTGCTGTAAAATATGCTTGAATGATATGTTTTGTTTTTAAAGCCTGGCATAAATGTCTGGAAAAACAAACGTGGCTTGACATTTTTTGAATAACATAATTGTAACACATGGAAATGATTTAAAACTTGTATGTCCAACCAATTTCTGTTGGAGAGAATTATGCAGGTGCCTGAGAGGTGAACTGAACTAGACATATGATAGCACAACCAGGATTCAAAATCATCAGCAAACAGCTGAAAAGTGAGGTGATATGCTTTAGGTGAGAAGAGCAATAGGCAGGAGAGGGAATGCAACCTTTCCCCTGTCTGCTGTGTCTTGTCTTCATTCCTCTTATCCAGTAGGTGGGTTCCCAGATGAATGTCTGATGCAGCACAAGGAAGGGTGCAGTGAAAAATCTATGGAAGCTGAAGGTATAAGCACCCTCGTCCCTGCTAACTCCTTCTGCCCTGAAGATCAGCCATCCATCATGCTGTTTTCAGGCAGTGGGCAAAGATTCTGCATATGTCTCTAAGTCCATCAAGGTTATTTTAAAGTGCTTTGTTTGATCAACAATGGGCGCAAGCCAGCAAACACATTTGATTTCTCTTGACTCAGATTTTCTTGCTTATTGTTTGTTCATTTAGTTGTGTGTGTTTGCGTGTTTATACTACTGTCTGCATTTTCAGTTGACAATACAGTATTTTATGCCTGACCAAGTACATGAGAATTAATCTGAATTGAATGTTAGCATCCAGATTGCTGTTGATAAGTGCATTAAACTGAGCAAATATTGTGCAGTGGTGTGTAAGATACATTAAAACATTTGATTTTTAATTCCTATTTGCTTTGCTCTTGAAAAATTGGAAACCACCAACACAGTAAGAGTCAGTTGTTGGAATGACTATAAAGATGATGCACCCCTTGCTCAATTCTCTTCTGAATAACAATCCCCAGAGGCAGGATGTTTTAGCACCAGTTGCTGGAGCATATGAACTGGGGAGAGAGATTATGCTCATTTACTGTTGGTGAGCTTTTTACAGGGATCTTATGAACCAATGATAAGGGAAAGTGGGACTAGTTACCTTGGGATAATTTTGGAGCCATTTCAAAACTTTACTTTTTATTAAAACCTTTGAGTGTAACTGATTTTATACAGGCCATACATGTTCCAGTGTTACATTATTTCAAATGGTTTGGACCAGTTTTAAATTGGCTGATTTTTACTTGATACTCTAATTAATATATTTCTAATCTTTTAGAGCCTTATTGTATGAGAAAACAAAGTGGAAATGGAGCCGGAGAGTAGTGGCTTTCTCTGTGCCTTACTGCATGACATTGTAGTGCTTCAGTTCTCTTCTGGTGGGATACAGTTGTAAAGGCACATCTTTTTTCTAGCTGGAAAAATCTGTTCAACAAAAGACACACTTTGACGACCATTTTCTGTGTGAAGAAATCTGAAGTGCAATGACATCATGCAGGAAGGTACAGAGAAATTCACTACTCTCCAGCTTTGTTTCTGCTTTGTTTTCTCACGTGATAAGGCTTTTAAAATTATTGTTATCATTTATTATTTTAAGTTGGTTTTATTGTAGGCCACCCTGTGATCTTTAGATATGGGGTGGGAGATAATTATTTTAATAAATAAAATTTACAAATAATTAGGCCATTGTTCCCATCCAGCATGGCTATTTTTACCTTTTAAGCCAAAGTATGGAGTTTATTACATGGGGAGAACTGGAAGTATAAATGGTAATTAACCCATGATAATCCTGCAATTGCCCTAATGGTCATGTTCATCACAACATCATGTTCAAAATGATATTATCCTGTGAATGACCCATTATTATTGCACAATTGAGCTAATGGTTTTATGACTTCAAGGTGAAACGTGATTAAGGTGCCACTGACCTGTGAAAAACCAGGCAAGAAACAGCAGCAAATCATTCACAGGATTTTCCCGTGAATGACTTTTTGCTGTTTATTGCCTGTTTATTCCCTGTTTATTTACAGGATAATGGCTCTTGTGTTAATCTCATTTTCATCGTGTTTTAATGTCAATTGCATGATTTTCTTGGGTTAATCACTGTTTAAAATCCCAATTCCCCCATGTGATAAACTTTTATGTTTGAGGTGGATACACACAGGCTGTCTGCCTGCAGACTTCTACATGTCACATATAGATGATAGGTAAGCATGTATGATCTTGTTGGCTGTTGGGCCTTGCTATCTTGATGGCAAGATTTGTTCAGAAAAAGTTTGCCATTGCCTTCCCTGAGGCTGAGAGCATGTGACTTGCCCAAGGTTACCCAGTGACTTTCATGGCAAAGCCAGGAATTGAACCCTGGTTTCCAGAGTCATAGTTCAACAATCAAACACTGGCTCTACACTGGCACTTACATTTGAGGAACTGGAATATGGCAGCCCTTGGGTGGAGTAGATGGGGAGAGGAAACATTTAGGCAGAATTCATGTGTCCATGTTTGGGAGGGAGGGATTGCATGCGGGACATCGCTTGAAAAGCCTGTGCTCTTGTATATTTTAGAAAAGTGCATGGGGTAGTGGTGGAATAGAGATCCTTGGCACTGCCCCTGTTATCATCTGACACCTACCCATCACCATCATTCTTTGAGCAAAAATGTTTCCCACTCCTGATCTACAAATCTATTTTGGCCTTTCTGGCTCCTAGTGTAAAGTCAACAGATAAGGCAGAATGTACATTCAGTTGCTGATGGAGATAACTGACATACAAGGGGTGGGTGGGTTAGGGAATAGGTTGTTGTATCTTGTTTTAACTTGTTGATATGTTTTTAATGTGTTGTACACTGCCCCGATTGCGTTGCAGAGGGGCGGGATAAAATAATAATAATAAAATAATAATAATAATAATAATAATAATAATAATAATAATAATAATAATAATAACAACAACAACAACAACAACAACAACAACAACAACAACAACAACAACAACATTATTTCCTGGTTTGTTTCAGCCTTTCTCAAACCTTTTATGTCTGGAGTATTTCATATTACTGTTGCTCTTCTACCAGTGTGTTTGAGCCTGATGTTATTTTGTATTAATGACCCTTGTGAACGATTGGCTTCCCTCTGAAATGGATAACACTAAACTGAAAGAAACATGTTTTCTTCTTGAGAACTGAGTTCCAAAAAATGTTTAGCCCCTCTGTCTTCTGAAGCATAGTTATGTAAGGTGAATAATTGAAAAACTAGGGATAATTTGCTGTGTCTTTCTGAACCATTTGCAAGTGAAGTTGCAACCATCTGTCCCTTTGCAAAGTTATTTCATTCATTAAATTCATCCCAGTGCTGACATGTCTCTGTGGACATCAGTATTCTCCCCACACAGCTGCTGATTTTATTCCACATTTTAAACATTTAAGAAACAATCATCAAGGGATTGAAAAGATTCTCTTTGTTTTTGACCATTAGGACGAAGGGGGCTTTCTACGAAAAGAATTTTCCAAACATCTTGACAACAGCACTGGAACATTCTGTTCCTGACTGAAGATACCTAATCACTCAGCCTTTTGTTCTATAATATGACATGTCTCTCTAATAAAGACTTCATGCCTCTGCCTAACCTTTCACCAACAATAGTCACTATCTTGAGTTATGTATGTGGAATACTGGACTCTGAAAGGTCATTATAGAACCATTCAGAGTACCAAATTACATATTACCAAGACAATGTGGCTGCTGCAAATTCAATATCATCTACTGAAATGAGACAATGTCATGGCATTCTGTTTCCACACACTTTGTGAGGGTCAACTGAATGGAGAGGGAACTGGAAATGCTCAGTAGAATGGCATGGTCCTTCAAAAGACAATAGTTTAATGCAGTGGTACTCAAACTTTTTACTCTTGGGACCCCTTTACATCTACATGTGGATGTCGTACCCCCCAATGTTGTATATGTTGTGTATGAATAAAATATTTTGTTTATTTATTATGCGTATTTTCATTTGCACATTCATGTATATTCATATTTTAACATTTTACAAGGAAATAACATCATTCAAATTAGAACAATGTTATTTAAATAAATTCAATGTTCAGCTCAACACATGTGTAAATTTTGCACATAAGAAAGTTTGGGAAGAGGAGGAAAAGGAGGGATCAGAACTTCCAAGTCTTGCATTCCCTTGAATAACACTCATGCCCTCCTTGGGGATCCCACCCCATCATTTCAGAACCACTGGATTAATGTTTTATTTGCACCAATAGTAATTTCTCATTTAATGTTTTAATGTTTTCTTCACCATCTCAGTCCTTGGTAAGGTGCAGCTATACCCAACATTCTGGCTCCAGCAGTGGTCATCAACATGTTTTTGGAAATAGCAAGAAAGGTGAAGTAGAGTAGTCCATCATATCTGGAAGGTACCAGGTTGGGTAAAGGCTATCTTAAGTGCACTGTTATCATACCTGTGGTGGCAGATCAGATTTTATAAGCTGTTAAGGTTACTATCCTGAGCCTAGGAATTCTGCACTTTAATGTCATCCGTAATGTCAGTGTAAACTGAAGTGAAAGAACTAGACAAGATCCTAGAGTGTAAAGATATTGACCACTAAAGTTGGGATTGTCCATGCGATCATAGTTCCCATTTCTATATATGGTTGTGAAAGCTGAAGGAGGCTCACAGGAAGAAAATTGTTTCAGATGCAATGCTGGAGAAGAGTTCTATGGATACTGTGGACTGCTAAAAAGACCAACAAATAGGTCTTAGAGCAAATCGAGCCTCAACTCTCCCTAGAAGCCATGAAACTGAGGCTGTCATCCTTTGGACATACCATGAGAAGACATGATACACTAGACAAGACAATGCTTGTTAAGGTGGAAGGCAGTATGAAAAGAGGAAGACCACATTACAGGAGAATAGACTCAAGCAAGTCACAGCTCTGAGTCTGCAGGACCTGAGTAGGGCTGTTTTGGAAAGGGTGACTTGAGGTCACTCATTCATAGGGTTGCCATAAGTTGAAGTCAACTTGAAGGCAGCTAGCAACAACAACAAAGATCCAAATAACATTATTTACTATAATTATTCTCATTATTAGCCAGGGACATAAGGCTGCTAATATACAAAACGCTTGCAGTTGCATGTGTTCTAAGAACAGAATAAGAAAGTTCATTTGCATCCTTTCCAAATGTGAAGGCATATTTTGTTTTAAGGTGTAGAACCCATGGATGAGCCGCTTAATGGCTCTCCTTCCCCAAAGACAAAGGGCAGTATCATGCCTATCAGAATCTCTTTGATTAAACACTATCTTCACCCTGCATTTTCCACAACATCTTCCTTACTTATTTGCAGCTGTCATCAGACTGAGAAAATGACTTGGTTTTGAAATGTATCTTGTCCTATTATCTCTGAGCAATAGTCACATACTACTTCATGAAAGTTTTGTTTGCTTGTTTTGTGTGCCTGTTCTGAACACTCCAAAGCTAATGAAGTTGCAGGAAAAGTAAAAAAAAAATCTCTCTAACTTAGTTTGACAGCAAAGCTACGTACTGACAGCAGGCTTTTAAAATTTATAATGACATCCAGAAAGAGAAAAGAAAAAGCCTTTTCTTTCAGATATTTGGTGGGAGGGAAGGGGTAAATTGTGCAACATGAATGTGCTAGAAATATTGAAATTCAATTGGAAGTAAACTGAAACTGATGTCACCATTAATTGCTCACAACAAATGGCAAGACATTATGCTACATTCTTGACATTATCTGTTTTCTCCAAGACTGGTTTTTCCTGCTTCAATGCTGGAAATTAATTTTTAATTTCTAGAAGGAATTGGAATAACAGAATCGCTCTCTCTCTAATAGTTTTTTCCATCCAGTCTGTTTAATTGGTCATTAATCCAATTATAAACCAAATTAAATTATGTAATCAATACTTAAAATGAACCACAAATAAGACAACAAGATAACAAAACAAGGAAATGCATATTGTGTGGGGTAATATAAATACCCTAAATTCACATGATCCCATCTGATCATGAAAGATAAGAAGTGTTGGCCCTAGTTAGTATTTAGATGGGAGACTACTACCAGGTGCTGTGGGTTATATTCAGAAGAAGGAATTGGCAAAACCACATGTGAGTATTCCTTGTATAAGAAAACCCTATGAAATTCACAGGGTTGTCATAGGTTGAGGCATATGCATTTGAATCTTAATGGCTAAAATGCATAATAATCACCAATTGTGCACATTTGCCATGCCTTATGGAAAATGTACACATCATTTATCTGTGAGGAGGGAACTATGCCTCTTTCCTGGTCAATATATTGTGCTATAATACAGTATAGTAATATATAGCCAACTGTTCTTAGGGAGGTTCATGTTTCTGCAAGATTATATAAAGCACTGCCCAAGGCATCCTGAAGGGTATGCATAATACCCTGAGAATGGATAAGAGAAGTAGTTCTTTGTAGAAGGCTTTAAGCATTTGCTGAAGCATCCAGACGTCAAGAACCAATTTGGTGTAGGTTAGAGACATGTGTCTCTCTGCAGAGGAAGAGACAGCTTTAGAATCAACATCTGAACTGATCAAGGATGGCTAAAAGAAGATCTCTGCAGCATTCTTAGTTCTGGATTCAAACTTGAAGACCTCAAGAGATAAGTGTACTAAGGTATTGAATACCATAGCCAGGAGGAATATGTGACTCAGAAACTGGGATGTGGACCTCAATATCCTAGAAAAAATTGGCACCAATATGGAAACCTTTCTGGAAGATTTATATTCCTATGGATTTTTAAATTTATAAATTTGTTAGTAACAATGAATAGATGCCAAATACAACTACAAAATTTGACAAACTTTGCAGTTTCAATGTTGTAATATAATTCTTCCTGATAACTATTCTTACCAAGTGTATGAAAGGATACACATATGTCTTTGGTTTTGTAAGCCAGAGTGAGCAAATAAAAATGCTAAAATACATAATTTTAGAACAATTCTTAGGAAAAATAATATGAAATGATAATGAAATGGAATATGCTCCAACAACTGCAGTGGAGGAGAACTAATTGAACTTTGCTGAAATAAATGTCTGGTAGTCAGTATACCAAAAACAGCTGCTTGTGCTGCCAAATTTATTAGTGTATCAATAATTTTAGGCCCATTATTTATTTTGGTAAAATTAAACAGTGTAAGGACAGCACATTAAACTGTCTTCAGTTCTTTCAGTAAAAACATTCTACACACTCTATTGATACTTTAATAACCTTTCCTTATCCCAAATATTTCAGGTCAAATACATCTGATATATTAAAAGCATTTGGACATATCATGAGAAGATTTGACTCACTAGGAAAGACAATAATGCTTGGTAATGTAGACAGGAGTAGGTAAAGAGGAAAATGATATGGCAGATGGATAGGCTCAATGAAGGAAGCCATGGGTGCCCTGGGTCTGCAACATCAACTGCAATGTTGATGATAGGGTGATTTGGAGGTCTCTCATTCATGGGGTCACCATAAGTTGAAGTCAATGTGATAGCAGTTAACAACAACATCTGGTATATTTGGACAAAAATTAGCATGGTACCTTTAAAAGCTATTTAAGTACTATATACAAATGAAATAAACATGCTAAATTAGATCACTCTCTAGTGCATTTTCTGCTTCAGACAGGGTGCTAATTACCCAATGCAAATTAATATGACAGAGACTTTTCCAGTGCATTTCCCCCAGTTGTGAAGACAAAGCTATACAAAGAGAACCTGGAAGTTATCCACATCAGGACAAAAGGCAAGAAGGAAGCAAAAAAAAAAAAAAAAAGAATGCCAGTCAAAAACTGAATTTTATCAACTTTTTTTGCAATTGGAAACTGCTTTAAGTTTCCTCCATCTGAAGACTCCAAGTCAAGATGTAAATGCTCCTCCAAATCATACAAAAAGACACAAAGCTACTCTTAAATTCATGCCTTTCCCTCTACAGTTATTCCAATGAGTTACTGCATGATTCCTGAAGGCTTCTTTCCTCTCTAGCCCATAAAAGTACATCTCCCAAACCCTGGGCCATTGTTTGGGTCATTGTTTCAAGAAAACAGTTTCTTAGGATGACTCCCTAAAGTCTTTTGTTCAGATTAGGGACAAATTTGTTCACTCTCCTTGCTCCAACCAGCCATCAATCTTTCTTCTAAGTAATTCAACATTTCCTTGCTATTCAAGCCACCAAGCCAGTACCTAACTCACCCATCCACTCCACAATCTCTTCTTTCTTTTTTCTCAAAAAAAAAAAAAAAATTGAAATACTCCCCCTAGTACACCAGACATAGTATAATAAGTGCCTCTGCAAAGTGGTTTAAATGCAAGGCATGAAGTCCATCATGGCTTCTATAATGTGAGGCACACCTCCATTTTCCTACCAGAAGAAAGAACAGAAGATTCCTTTTCTGGGTTTTCTTTTTTGCCACCAAAATCTGTAGATGCTGCTTAGGTTCCATTATATACAATGGGGCAGTAAAATGGTGTCCCTTATATAAAATGGCAAAAATCAAGGTTTGCTTTTTGGCATTTTTTGGGAATATTTTCAAGTCACAGATGGTTGAAACCATTGATGGTTTAATCCTTGGACATGGAAGGTCAACTGTACCTAATTTAGCAATAGCAAGTGCATTTCTTTCCTTACCTTCCTTAAATGAATAAAATTTATAGGAAGTAGCATTCATTTTTGCTTCAACCCATACTTCATTCCATTTTCTACTTGGTAAAAAATAAAAAAAGCATCTGGCTGGTCACCACTGGAAACAGAATGCTGAACTATATGGACCTTTTCTCCTAGCTCTTAACAGATCTGTAGGCCATTGATGTGCATGTGCAGAATCAAAGTTTGGACATTACTTGTATTTCCCTCTTCCTTCTTCAAGGCTGCATCTACACTGCAGAATTAATGTAGTTTGACACTGATTTAACTGCCATGGCTTAATGCTATGGACTTCTGGGATTTGTAACGTTGTGAAATATTTAGCCTTCTCTGTCAGAGAGCTTTGGTGCCACTTGTAATAAGAGCTTGACTTTGGAGAACTTTAATATTAGCTCAAATAGTTAGCAGAAAGCAAACTCAATTTATACAGAGGGAGCTAAGGTTATAGATTCATAGATACAAAGCTTTTCCAAATGAATTATAAATTTATTAAGGAATCAGACATACAAAGACATACACTCAATCACACATTCTCATAAGAACTCAGGAATAAAGTAAGTTAGCATGGGATAGACACGAGGCTTTCTAACGGTGATATTACCTGTCCGGGGTACTCCAGATGAGATCAATGTAAAGTTGGACTCAAACGTAGGGAGGGGAGAGATTACGGAACGAGTCAGAACTGGATCAGAATTCAGAGTGACACAGTGTCACCAGGAATTCTAA
>CM034701.1:199859482-199877590 GCA_020142125.1 Phrynosoma platyrhinos
AAAAAATCCTGCCATTTATATATAGAGGAAAATTAAGAAGCTTGGGAACCAAAATATATTTGCTACTGTGGTTCCACCCTGTAACTGAATCCATCTTACATATCTGCTCCATTTTCCTTGCTATCTCCATCATTCTTAGACTTCACAAAAACTGAAGAGAGAGACAGAAAAAAAATTCATATCACTCAAGGCTTGCTGCCATAGGACTTGTTGCCATTTTTATGAAACAAATTTACAAATATATGTGGTAAAATAAATTTGTTATACTTAAAAGTACCACAAGATTTGTGGTTACTTTATTTGGCTTCTGTCACTGAAATCAAACAAGTGTGTTTAGCCTCATGGTATAAAAAAATTGTACTTCAAAGTATAAGCAAATAGACAAATTATTTTTCTCCCCTTCCTGCCATTTATTTGTTTTCTGATAAATCATCTGTTCTCAAGGAATTCAGTGTGTCAGAACATTTTATTTATATAGACTCTCTTTAAATCTGATGCTTTCAGTTCATCCAAGCAGGAATGAGTGAGGTGGAACATTTCTAAGAGATTTCAGGGTTTGTCATAAATTATGAAATGTTTTTGGCAAGCAGCACACAGAACAAAAATAACACATCTGAGTGATGTGAGCACTGAACATTTTAAGTATGTAGGTATAAATATATCCAGAAATGTCTAAAATTGTTTTGCTCTTAATTATAATACTTTATTTCTTAAATTAAAAAAACAACAAAATTAAAGATGAGAGTAATGGATCAGCAGGTTCAGCTGCATTTAAGATGGCAAGTCTGCTCAGACATCCTGTATCTCAACCAAAAAGTACAGAGTATTATTTTCCACTTCAACAGAATTCCCATTGAAACAGAATAAAAGCAACAGATTATTCTTTATAGTACTGTTAAATCACCTTATGGCTTCTTCCAGCTACTTGTCAGGCAGATTCACCCTTAATAGCGTTTGGAATGTTATATTTGGAAATCTTGGGAGAAGTTATTGAAGAATAAGTGGAAAATCAAGTGAACTAGGGGGAAAGCATTCAAAAAAAGCAGTGAACTAATAATCTAGCAAATTGATCAGTGAGATAATTCCAAGTTTATGCTACCAATGATTTTCTTTCAGTTAGTCTCAAAGGTGCCACAATACTCCTTTGCATACCTATTCAGACACTCATGGTTATATCTTTGAATTCTTCCTCCCTTGGTTGGCTGCAACTGTGTCTAAATAGAATTGCTGTGTGGTATTAAAGTGACTTTTGGATCCATTCCACTAACAAGAGAAATAAATTGCAGAAATTCTCAAAAGGCTGTGGCTCATGATGCATTACCAATCTCTTTTCTTAAGACAGAAACTCTCTTGACAGGCAGGGAAATGAAATATCTATATATCCACATCCCCTCAGTAATTACAAACAAATCTGTAATTTAGACCACCGAGAAAGATTTATTGTGTTCATTTTCTGTGACAATTTTTGGACAAGATAGTGTTCTCGGGTCTCCTGGGAGAAGAATATAACTTACTAAATGCATAGCTGATCCCACTCCCCATAAAACAGAAATGCATACAGTTAAAAAGCCCCTAACATCTCAAAATTGCATGGCTATTTTTCCCAGAACCTCATTTTGTCCACAGACCTGTTTCCACTCAAGCCTCTCCCAAAACCTACAAAAATTAATAAATTGATTTCTCTGTTTGTCACATTAATTAATGCTCTCTTTCTTTTGCTGGGGAACAGGGGGTAAAATCATCGGTTTGGTGAAAAATATTTTTGAGAGTCCCCACTGTAATGCATTTTACATGTGATCATGGAGGAGGGAACACAATGGGAGAAGACTGGCACATTTACCATGCAAGCTGGTCAGAGGCTGGGTTTTCTTTTCTGTTTTAAAGTAATTTAGCAACAGTGCTGTGTCACAGATCAGTGCAGGATTCTGTGTGCTTATTTACTGCACAAACATGGTTGCATTCTCCATCCATGTGCCCCAACATGAACCTGGAAGTTTGTTGGGGCTTGACTTCACACACCTCCTTCCATCCTCTCTCAGGACCCTTTCACACTAAAGAATGATAGTGCTGTGATTCCATTCTAACTGCTGTGGTAGCATCCTCTGGAATCCTGGGGTCTGTAGTTTGTTGAGGCACTAGAGCACCACGCTGGCTGAGAAATTGTAAATGCTCCTCACTACACTTTAATCCCCAGGATCATATAGGATGTTACCATAGCAATCAAATGGAATCACTATGCTATATTTCAGTAGTGTGCAAAGGATCCTTAGAAATATAGCTAGAGATAACAAACCCCATCTTCCCTAAATATTTAGTTTGCTTTAATAATCATTTCTATTCTGCTGAAGACTACATATATCAGCAACCACACATATATAGGCAAACAGTCCACAAGCCAGATATAGCCCATGGGGCCATTCCATGACCCTTGCTTTCCCCTTCTTGTGCCCAAAACAAGATTAAGACCCTTTCATCTGTTTTTATGAAACTGTAATCCTTTTTCTATAAAGCTGGGCATACTCATCATTCAAATTTATTTTTGACTTAAAGTAAGGAAGTATTTTGCAGAGTTGGTTCTCAGAGTTTTACTCCCTGAAGCAAAGACATGGGCTGTTCCCAGACTGCACTGGACACTTTCCATATGGTCAGAGAAAGAGTGTACAGGGGCTGCCAGGCTGCTTGTTTATCACTCCAGTTCATGCACCAAGCAATCAGTGGATATGAGTATGTGAAAATCATGTTGAGTCAACACTTGCCATTTTAGAATTGCATACATGTCTTTTCTAGTTCAAAAGGAAAATGGAGATGAAATACAGGGCTAATAGGTTTTAGGGCAGAAGTTTAGGCTGGAATTCCATTGCTGGCTGGCAAATATATTTTTCTTTAGGATCATCCATTGGTAGCAGTGGCAAGAGAAGACAATCTCTCTCCTCTGAGGAGCATCTGTTTCCAATGCCAGCCTTCCTCTACTGGCACAGAACCTGCAGCCTTTTTCTTCTACTATTGCCACCCTCCACCAACCATGTAGTTATATCTGCATATTGTACCAAAAGGATTCTACCCATTGAAACAAGAACAGTAACAATCATAATGGCTATGCAAAGTGATCTTGTAGCACCTTTGAGACTACTTAAAGAAAGAAGCTGGTAGCATGAGCTTTTGTAGACTTGAGCCACAAGTCTCAAAAGTGCTAAAATATCCTTTTTTTTAAACTGATTTTCTAGATTAACACAGACATGTCTTTGAATCATAATGACTATATGTGGTTTCTGGAACGTTTCTTTTTGGAATATGAATGCAGTTCTGAAATCTCTCAAAAATAAAATAGCAAAACTGAAACAGCTGCAGAAGACAAGTTATGATGATCTTCTATATGATGAAGAAATACCTAACTGCTATGCATGCGCGCGCACACACACTCTCCCTCCCTCCCTCCCTCCCTCTGTGTCAGAAAGCAGTAGGCTGTCATCTACCCATAGCCAAGAAAGTGGATCAAGTAGAGGATTGATGCCAGCTCTCTCTTCAAAGCAGTTCCCATCAGCCATCACCACCTGTTTGTTGCCTTGGAGGAAGACAATGGCATGCCTTATGCATAGCCAAATAAGATTGTAGAAATGGCCACTGCATTACATTAGGCTGCCAGGGAGGTGGGAAAGTTATAACATGGGCTTGGAAAGATGTAATGTGCACTTCTGTATTTTTGTCCTGGCAAGCTTATAGTTTTTATCTGAAACAGTGTACAACCTGAGTTCATCATCTATCTTCATGCATCTGCCTTCGGGTTATGAATATATCCATATCATTTCTGATTGTGGCTCAGTTTTGGAACATAGTATCTTCTCTTTGCTTCTCTTTAGTGTAAAATGTCTAGTAAAAGTAAACTATAAAGTCGAAGGCTTTCACGGCTGGCATCCATGTTTTTTTGTGGGTTTTTTTGGGCTATGTGGCCATGTTCTAGAAGATTTTATTCCTGATGTTTTGCCAGATGCTCTAAATTCTCTGAACATGCCAGCCACAGATGCTGGTGAAATGTCAGGAATAAAATCTTCTAGAACATTGCCATATAGCCCCCAAAACCAACAAAACTGTTGTAGTGGAAAAATCAACTGTAGCAAATTAACTTCCAGCATCCATGGTTCTTTGCAGAGCTTGATACAGAACAGGGGACCAAAATAGTTTGAAAACATAGGTTTATTGCCGGCAAGTCCCAACGGAATTAGCATTCAGATCATTGGGCAAAGGACAAGACAAGATGGCCATAGTTTTATGCACTCACAGACAAAGAAATTCAAAGCTGATATTCTATTGGATGCTCTAAACTATAAACACACATAATCCTGAGCAATGAGAATACAGATTTCAGAATACATTATAATATGCTTAAGTTACCATGTTGCCATGCTAACCACATACCAAAATCTTTTATCAGTAAATAAACTGGTGTGTACCAGGCAGAAGGCCCTTTTGCACAAAGAAGAGTAGTTGCCAATGATTTATTATGGCTCTTTGGCCCACACTGGCTCCTAATGAAGGTCTTAAATGCATCAGGTTACCAGGCCTGGGGTCAGGCTGAATCTAAAGGACTCTTTAGCATTCTTTGAGTTTAAACCTTCCAGCATCTTCCTTAGAGGCCCACTTTCCAAAATCCCCTTCTCATGGCTGCTTGACCATTATTTTCTACACACAATAGCACACATCTCTAATTTAGGCATATAAAACATTAATTAAAAAAATTCTCCTGCCTCACTGTAACCTATTTGCTCTTCTATATCCATTATGATGGTCACTAGTTTTTGCTGTAAGCACCTTGCTATTGGTTTGGATATATTCTATTTATGAATAATATAACCCTGTTGTCTCCTTTTTGTATATATTGATATGTTATAAATACATATACAACAGTACTGCTAGTGTTTTGATTCAAGTGCTGGATGCCATTTGCCAATGGTCTGTTAGGAAGGATCTAATTAGGGGAATTTATAATTAGCTCAAATATGCAAGAGTGGGGGCCTAACAAAGCCCCACAGGACTGGGTACTGTTATGTATACAAGAGGACTAAGGAATCCCACAATGGATGACGCCAAGACAGGCTTCCCCAATTAAAGTCTAAATATTTATTAGAGGAAAAAACTGCACACACACAAATATAGTGCGCACACACATACTGCACTCTTAGGAATAAAGGAGTGAAAGTGGGAATAGTTTGAGATTGGTCAGACTGAGGGAGTTACTCACTTCCGAAGGCTTCTCCGGAATCTGTTGTCAATGTTGATAATGATGATGCATGGCCACTGAAATGGGGGAGAGGGAAGGATGGCCGAGGGAGCTATGATCAGAGTACAGACCGATGTGGGGTCAGCATGCATTCCAAAAATAGCACATGGAGCCTACAAATCTCAGGGTTTAAATAGGAAATTTCTATCTTCTGGCTATTGACTAATGGCTTGGCTGAAGCTGGGACAAAGGTGCTGATAATCTTAGCTTTGTTAAACCTAGGCGTGAGAATAGTCTAAACAATGCATTTGGCTTTGAGGCTATCAAGGAAGAGAGGCTATAGAAAAGGGTGCAGTCAAATCTGATCACTGCTTCATTAAGTGCAAGACTCAAAACAAATAAGCACTATTATGTGTCTTTTCCAGTATAACGTTTTTTCCCTTTTGGCAACTCCCAAACCTGTCTGGTAGGGAATTTTCCAGCTGTCCTGGGCAGATCTCTCTGTGCCTACATGACCTGCCATCTAGGGGATTATGGCCGACATCCTACAGAGGTCGGTCTGGGGTCATAGAGGGAACTCCACATGTGTCCAAAATTTTATGAAAAATCACATATGCTAACAGATTCTCCCCGTTAAAAGCATTGAGACCAAAGCATGGGTGTGTGGGATCAATGTCTTTCAAATTTGCCTTTATCATAAAATTTTGGGGTGAGAATTTGGAAGGAGATGTCACTATGTGGAAGGGAGTATCTGTCATAGGGAAGGGGTCCTAACATCACACATCTGGAACCCATTCGTTCTAAAGCAATAACATCAATGAATACAGTCAACAAGCAATGTCAGTCAGGGAAACAATCAGTAACAGCAATGGTATGATCAATGAGAGCCCACGTGAAAAACACTCAGAAATAAGCACTATCAATGAACAAGGGCTAAAGTCCAATCAAAGAGCATCCAGTGGGGGCAAGAGGAGTTAAGAGCCCAAAGGGGCAGTGTTGATTGTGCTTGGCAACAATATCCATATGTAGTAACTAAGTGGCAGTGAGCTGTGCCCAGAAATGCGGGCAGTTAGCATAGAAATGCAGGTGACTGTATATCCATGTGATGGCAGGGTGTCTTGGTGATGCAGGCATGAAGGTCCATCGGGTGAATACTTGTTGGTCCTGGCGGGAAGATGTGGTGATGCTGGCCTGGCAATGACTGGCAGTGGATGGTGGCACTGGATGCGGGCAGCTCAACCGACTGTGTGTTGGAGGCTGGAGGTAGATGAGGGTGTCTGCGACAGCAGGGACATTGGGAGCAGGGGACATCAGGGGCAGTGCCTGGGTCCTGGAGTGGGAGGCCATCCCCATGGCTTTGTGTAGGGCATAGTGTTGGAGGCTTACCTTCTTCTTGTAGAATTCAGAGGGACAGAAGTGATATGTAGACCATGCAATGGGGGTGAGGGTTACCTTCATCCCCCTCCTTGCCTCCGGAGAGACTCAGGATGTGCCATAGGATAGCACTTGAGTCAGTGGCAGAGAAACCGAGAAAGAGAAGGAAAGAGAGAGTGTGTTCCAAACCAGCATTCTCACAAAGAAATCCATCACCAAACTGGGGCATATAGTGCCAAACGAAGAAGCAAACATGGGGATGCAAGGATAGGTGAACACTGGTCAGGTGGACTGAGAGGATGAACCTCATAGGCTATCTGAACTGTGGGCATCTGGTTTGGGCGAAGCTGGGGTTGCTACGTTGGAATTAGGTCAGGGCTGCTGGGAAAGATATACAGATTAGATTTCCATTTGGAATAAAACTGGCCTGAATCATCTTAACCATTGCGCTTCTGACCATGTGAAAGGTGTGGTTGGTTGCAGTTTAGAGCGGGGATTTAGGTCCTGAGTTCTGAGTGGTTTGGCCATGATAACCTGGAAGGTGGTGGACAGGTCTAGGTTGGCAATGTCTTCTAGGATCAAGTTGCCCTAGGCGGGGCTTCTGTGAAGGAGCCCTGCTACTGGCTGAAACAAAAAGGTGAGGGCTAGTCCCCCATCTCCTATTGAGTTGAAAAAGATAGCCCAACAAAAACATCCCTCTCTTCCTTGGGCTCTCCAGGGAGAGTCCCTTTGGAAGCGGGGGGGGGGGGGGAGTGAAAATGGAGATCTGGCTGCATTGGATTTCAATGGATAAATTGTGACCAATTATGTCTACACTTTGGACCACATTAGTTAGACCAGAGGCAATAGATACACCTAGTTCTTTAGTGTGAGATCCAACCAGTCCTAATTTGTTGGCTGCAACCTCTGTGTCTATAGTGTTTAAAACTCCTACTCCTGTTCCAAAACCTCCTAAAACTGTGCCCATTTGCTTCTAAAAAGCAGGTGTGGTACAGATTGCCATTTCTTCTCCAATTGTTCCCACTGTGCCCAAGCAACTTGCAAATAAGGGCTACATCTACGGCAGCTATCCTGGGCAGATCTCTCTGTGCCTACATGACCTGCCATCTAGGCGATTACGGCCACAGAGGTCGGTCTGGGGTCACAGAGGGAACTCCATGTGTCCAAAATTTTATGAAAAATCACATATACTAACAGGTCTTCTAAGTAACAAAATACTTTTGTTATCTGCCATCAAGTCAGCTTCTATGTATGCCAACTGTATAAAGGAGAGACCTCCAATGGCCCCAATCATCAACAGCCTGATTTAGGTATCACAAACTCATTTTTGTGGCTACCTTTACTGAATCAATCCATTTATAAATCCCTATCCTACTGCCTTTCACTTTATTGACCATTACCACATTGAGTCCTAATTGCCACTTTGATTCCCAGTTTTGGGAAATAAGCAGGATATCAATCAATCATCATCTGGAGGGAGAGAAAGACAGGCCGGCTCCATAAGGCCTAGCCTGAAAAGAAGAAGGGCCTCCCTCCATCCACCATCATCTGAAGGGAGAGAAGGACAGCCTAGCTTCATCAGGCCTAGCCTGGAAAGAAAAAGGCCCTCCCTCCATCCATCATCATCTGGAGGGAGAGAAGGACAGAGCAGTTCCATCGGGGCTAGCCTGGAAAGAAGAAGGCCCTTCCTCCATCCACCATCATTTGGAGGGAGAGAAAGAAGAATGCGTGCTGTATTAATCTTATTATGTTTATTTCAATATTGTATTTATTTTACATTCGTAAGCCACCTTGATTGCTTAGGCAAAAGGCGGGATATAAGAAATAAATTATTATTATTATTATCATTATTATTATCAATCAAATTGTCTTTTCAGGTTAAAAAAATAACTAGCATATTAGGGAGTAAAGTAATGGCCTTTCCCTTTCCCTGCTATACTACCATCATCATCATCATCATCATCATTATTACATTTACTGCAAAGAGTATATTTAAAATACTGAATAGTTGAGGCAGTGCAACATGCACAGACCTGAACAACATGTTTCTGCTTCTTGGCAGGCAGAGTAGGCAACATTATGGAAAATCAGTCCATCAGCATTCCTGTGCCTTGAGGAAGCAAATGCTGGAATGGATTGATCCCCATTTTGGCTGCCTGGGAATATATCACTCACTGCCTGCCTAGCTGGCACTCACACAGGGAATTAGTTTCATATATTTCTGCATAAAAAACATTTCTATATGAATCAGCCCTCAGGGAATACATCATTTCTCTCTATAATTTCAGAAGCAATGTGAAGCTAGTAAAATAGGGGAAAAAATTATTCACTTCCTCTCCACCCTGATCAATAATCAGTTCACATAAGATAAAGGCAAGTCCTCTGGTTGTGGGTCTTACTGCCACAAAGACAGTGCCATCTTATTAAAAAAGTGCCTTGGAGGGATAAATTCACCCATTTCTACCAATTGTAAGAGGCAGAACTGTAGCCTCTCTCTTTAAAGGTGCTATACATCTGCAGGCGGTCAACAGCAGGTGATTTATATTGTATCCGGCTGTCTGGGTTCTGAAGATAAGATGTGAAGGTAGATGGAGTCTAGTCTGAATTGCAAATACAATCCTTGGGGCCTTGAAGAGAAAGTATACACTAAAGATTAAAAGAAAGCATTTAAATCAGGTCCCATTGGGTACTTGCACTGACCGAAGAAGCCCTTTGGTTGATCTAGCAGGAGCCATGCCCCCCTCATGCAGCCACGTTGCATGTTTACATGAAGGAAAAACCTGCACCCCCGCTCCAAACTGGCCCAACCAGAACACACAACCAATGACATTTCCCCAAATCTGGTGCAATCAGGGCACATGGCCTATGGTTCTATCCACACCAAACCCCCTTAACCCAGGTTTTTAAAAACTCTTGTTTTTGTCTGGAGTTTGCAGGATGTTTCCTGCAGTGTAGACAATGGGTCCACACTGGATTCAGCAGGGTGGAGTGGGGTGAGGAAGCAGGATAGATTGCTGCCTGACTGCCCCTGACATTTTCCTCCATCAGCTCCATCAGATCACTGCCTGGCAGGATACACCACTGACCAATATCCAGGCCATGTTGCTGCCCAGAATGATGTTTAAAGAAATGTTTGTATTACTTGTGAGATGCCCAGGATCTCATTCTGACCACAGAGTACACCAGCAGCTGTGGTGCTCAGGATAGAAAAACCCTATTCCCCACCCAGAACAACATTTACAAAAAGGTTTTTCCCTCCTCAAGAGGTGCTGCTGTCAGTGCACTCTGAGGTTAGAACATGGTGCAAGATGCTTCATAAATAGAAAAAAAAATACTTTAAACAACTTTCTGGGCAGCAATCTGTCCTGGATCTGGGAGCTGAGCCGTGTCTGACCACAGCAGCATCCACACGTGTAAACAACTACTGTGGAGAAAGCAGGTGCAGGGTGGCTCTGCAACAGGTACATGGCAGAACAGATGTGAGGTCCATTTGGACTTTTTCTCCAAGTGTAGATGGGCTCTATAAGTCTCTGTTCTGGAGGTATGAAAAACCCTTCAGTGCAGAGTTTTAGGTAATGCAGAAGGCTAAAAGGAGAGGACAGAGAAGTAGAATGTTCCATTGTGGGAGCAGAGAGGATGGTTATCTCTTCCTGGGTCTGCTGATGGAGTTGCATCTCTGAGCCAATAACACACTGGTGACTTCCATGTGGCAGCATCATGAATCTACCCTGAATTTTAGTTTGACTGTTAAAGGAGCCATCCAAGGGCTGAACTTGTTGGAGAGGGCAAATTTCAGCACCTTGGATTGATATAGATCAGGGGTAGGCAACCTTTCCCCCTTAAGGGCCGAGGGACTTCAGCTCCCAGAAGGCTCAGCCATGTTGGCCAATAGTCCCATGTTGGCCAATAGCTCCTGGGATTCTGGGAGCTGAAGTCCCTCGGCCCTTAAAGGGGAAAGGTTGCCTACCCCTGCTATAGATAATAGATTATAAATTGGGTATGTGTGTTTTACTTTATATTTTACTTTACTAAGGTGGCAAAACTGCTCAATTTGAGAATTATCTACAAGAAAGGTGAGGTGCCAGGCCTCAGTGGCAGATTTTCACAAGGAGTACAGGTGGTCTCTGTATTGTCAGGGATTCTGTTCCGCCCTCCCTTCTTGGATATCAAAAACTGCAGGGCCTGATTGTTGTTAGGGTTACTCTATGATACAGATAATAGTCACCTAGTAATGTTCTCTGTTAGGGTTTTCAATGGGACTTATTGTCAAGAGGTTCTGTCACTTTACTGGGGATAGTTTATAAGAGCATTTATGAAAAGTAGAGGCTGTCTCTTTAAGAGGATTGTTTTTATAAGAGTCCTTCTGTTTGTTGGAAGGAGGCTCACTTGCCATGCTTGAATGAAAGGCAGAGCTGATTTTTTTGTTGGTAATATACAGGCTCAAGAGTAGGAGTGTTGGATCCTTTTTTACACACTCCTCCCTCATGCATGTAGCAATGGCAGTTTCATTCCTGTTGTCTCAGGTTTTGTCTTCAGATGGATAGCTAGTGGAGAGTGTGCTGAAATGTTTTAACATTTCCTTGACTCACACTGAATGACAAAGAGGACAATGTAACTTATACAAATCTACTTTTACAGTGGAGTTATTGGTAAAACACATGTGGAAGCTACAGCAATATTCCCAGTGTTGTGCTTTTCTGTACTTTTATTTAAAAAATGTTACAGGAAAGAACAAATTTAGATAGAAATCAACCTGTCTGTAAAAGAAAGGATAAAATTAGCTGTTGCATAACATCTTGTGTGATTTATCTACACACAGAAACTTTCTGAAACTTCATTCAGGCAGGGTTCTTTAAATACAGGTTATGTGATCACTGGCAAAGAAATAACTTTTAAATTACATAGAAAAGCTCAGACTAAAATGCAGTATTCACTTGTTCCTTCTGGTGTAAAAATATATACATTGACATTTACAAGGAAATAATTTATATAACTCCAAAAAGAAAATATGAGCATTTCTAACAAATAGCCTTCAGTGGCTTAAAAAATTGTTTGTGATGTGTCATTTCTATCTAAGGAAAAATGTGCACTAATTTGAAACAAAGTGTCTTTCATCTCTGTCATCAGAAACCTTTGCAAGGTCAAAACATGACAAATTTCATTGCAGTGACTCTTAACTTTAAACATCTATATGTTATGTTGAGCTTGGAAATGCTATTTGTTGGACTTCAACTCCCAGACTCTTGCTTGTTGAGAAAATACTGGAATTGCACTCCAAAAAAGCTTTTGTTAAGTTCTCACATCAAGTAAAGCAACTACTTTAGAGGATGTACTTAGAAGAGGCCAATGATTATGAATTTAACAAAACTTGCTTTCCCATTCATCTGATCAGTTATACTGAACTGAAAAATATAAACTCAAATGATAACCAGCTCTTTTATTCAAAGATCTGCAAAAGGCTTCTACAACTACATTGCTTTATAGCTATTCAAGACCATGTCTCTTTCCCCCTCACACTATCTACTGAAGTATTTTTATTTATGTTGCCTTTATCCCAGAGAGGGACCCAAGGTGGCCCACAGATAAAACTGGTGAAAAACTTATCAACAGAATTTTTTAAAAGAATTAATCTCATTCAAACAGTGTAAAATTACATTAAAAACATAAAAAAGTTTTAAAAACCCACAAAAATATAAAACACACACCAATATAAAAACCTCCCTGACAATGATTACATATTAAAAACCTGCTTACTGGTTTTTGCCTACCAGTAAAACCAAGAAAAAGCCTGTGGGATTTAAAAATATTTAGCTAAATAAATGTTCTTTGATTTTTCTAAGTGGCCAGTTTAGACACTGCACCTGCTTTGGACTATACTTCTCACACAGTGCAAAGGGAGACACTTCTTTCTATTATTTGATCCTGCAATGGAAGGCGAGGCTTAACAAAGGAATACAGAAAAGGCAGAGTACTTTTAAAAATTGATAAAAAATTCCCACTAAGCTGTATCTCTTCCGTTCATGTTGTTAGTGTGACTCCTGCCTCTCCTTGTTCTAGCTGCTTACTTTTGCTTCAAGAGTCATCCAAATTATTTTAGTTCTATTTTCAGGATGCTGCAGGGACTGCAGGGATATGAAAAAAATTCCTCCTAGAGCTGACAGAGTTCAAAAGGGCCAAAAGATTGGCAAAGTTAATCTCTCTTAGAGGGTATGAGGGTCCCTAATAACAGAAATAATAATTGAGAGGTGTGGGGAAGTGCCCCACCATCAGTTCTTGGGAAATTCCCTGCCCCTGGTCATCAGGTAAAAAGTTCAGCAAAATAGCTAGCTAGCTAGCTAGCTAGCTAGATAGATAGATATCAGGGAATGAAGCAAGAGATACATAGTGCAATTCTAACTCAAAGACAGGCCAGCTGGAGTGGGTTAGGATGATGTGTAGAGCACTTGTGCCAGCTGAACTGGCCCCAAACCAGCTGAACTTCCTTTATTCAGCTGGCACAAGGGGTGAGATCAGCCAGTTGAAGTGCCAAAATGGGCCAGAGTGTTACTCTAAAAAGTGGGAGGACTTAGGGTTCTCACTAATGGTGTTATTTCCTTGGCATTTTGGGGAAATTATTAGCTGAAAAGGAGGCCTGTAAGATGAGGGTAACTTCAGGGATTTTTTCACCTATGTATACCAGTACTAACTGCAGAGAGACTCTGGTTTCAGTGAATATAAAGGGTTTTATTTAGAAACGTACCAAGGTACACACAACACACAAAAACTAATGCAACCTTAAGAGTCGTACAAGGCTAACAGAAAGAAAGGTGTGGAATGTTGGATAGTGAGGAATCGGACGTTTTAAAAATGGTGGCAATTATCAGTCCTGAAGCTAGTCTATGGAAAATGGAGCACGGTTCAGATGGTAACACAGTGGGTGAGAGGGTTCATCTGTGCACACATGAGGCTAGGACTGATATTTATATCCTATTTCATACCTTTGATGGGCACATGATGCTATCCCACAGTGTAACAAAAGCTTTTATGGTTTTCCTATGGAATTGACAAAAGGGATCTCGAACAGCTGATGGTCTTAATTCCAGAGTGGCCAAATAGTGGTTGGATCTGAGACAACCCCAAAATAATTGGTCAGGAAGGATGACTAAGAATACAGCATGAAGTGAGGTGGAAGATTGTCTTTAACTGCTTTTGCAATGTGACTCCCGTTGTCTTCATTTTGAAATGATATACAAAGAGCATGGGGGGAATGATGTGGATCAGCAAAGTCATTCAGCATTTATTTTAGTACTATTTTGGTCCCCCACATGTCCTTGGGCCAGCATGACCTCTTTCCTAGTTTCCACAGGTCATCATGACCTCTCCAAAAACATGCCTAATGCGTGATATTGAAAATGAAAACCCCATATCTGGTGTGGGTGTAGGGTATTATAAAAAATACCTTCCTGCTTGACTGGGGATGGGGAAAAATACCTCAAAATCCAAAGTCAGGAAAAAAGAGGCAAAAATTCAGAGGCAGAGAAAAGAGGATACAGATTAGTTGTTCTTAGAAAGTCTCAGCACTGCTGGAACTTGAGAGCCTACTAAGTGGGCTGCACCAAAAGCAGCAAGATAGGGTTTGGAGGCATAACCTGGACAAAACAAGGAAACAGTTTACTGAAATTACTTGGATGCAATTTAAACATGGCTATTTGGTTATCCTGTTCCCCCTATGAGGTCTTTTCTAGTGCATGCATCCATTTAGATTTCAAAACTTGTTCTTCCTGACAACTTTTCTCAAGAGAAAACTTAGCACCTTGGTTGGTTGTAATTTTGTATTGGAGGGAAAATATCCATCCTACACATTAGAGTCACACTACAGAATTTAAAACTGATACTCAAGACCTAGGAAAATCTCAGACAGATGTTTCTTGTGCTATTCTTTTGTCTGTGTGTCAGTTTCAAAATGAGGTGCATTGTTCATTATTGTTGCTGTAACACTGTTGTTTCTTCTTCTTCTTCAGCTTATGTCACAACCTCAATGGAATGCTTGGAGGCATTGAAGAGCATCCATTTCAAGGTGAAGGAAGTGTGAGTACCCATCTTTCAAATGGAGACCAAGTAACATGAGTGTGATCAAGATGTGATAAGTTGTTAATGAGGAAGAACACACAAGCTACGAGGGGCTACAGCAATTTGCTTTTACATGAATCTACAGAGAAGGACATGAGCACTTCCCCTTCTCCTGAGTTAATGGAGAACAAATTACCTTTGCACTTGGAACTTAGTTTGTAGCAATTGAAACCAGCTGAGAATGAAAATGAGAAGGGGAGAGAAAATTGGAATTTTTAAAAGCAGCTGAAAAGGTGGAATGACAGAGGATTAATAGAGACTCTCCCTGCCAAATCAAGACAGTTGGAAGGAATGCAGATCCACCTTCAAAGCCTGGTGAAATGTGTGTCATTCTCTGTATGGCATAAATGTCCCTTTAAAAAGGAATGCTGAATTTTGTTTATTAAGGAAACATTGGGAGAAGGCAGATTTGATTTTGCTTGTTAAACAAGCTGGCAACTTTTAGAACCTGAATCATATAGACAAGCAACATATCAGTGAGATGTCTGCATTACAGCCTTGTCTGAAATTGCCCCTTGGGAGCTTAGTAGAGACAACCAGAGAAATAAACAACTCCACCTAATGGCAACAGAAAAATGACACTGGAAGAGAGGAATCAGTATGTGGACATTTCTTTTCTTTTCTTTTTTCTTTTCCTGATTTCCCTTGCCCTCCCAATACAAAGCTTTGCCAGTATGTGACAGCATGCAATGAAGAGAAAGTTGCAAAGAGAAGAGGAATGGGACATTTGCTTCTTTGGGACCTTCACACTCAGCATAGGATACAGATACCCATTCATTAAGGGCAAAGACTGCTTTTTAAGAAAAAGATTGAGAGTTTTAAAATAAATATGGCTAAAGTGGTTTGGGAATTAAAATCTTGCTCTGTGTGTGCTGAACTTTTTGTGTGCCTGAAAGGCTCTCTACATAACGGCCCAAATTTTTCTTAAGCCATTTTGCTTTGCTCTGAGAAACATTAGATTCTGCGTAATTACTGCTTATAATTGTATTCTATTTTATTCTAAATGCCCTCAGCTTTAAAGAATGTATTTTTAAAAACTTCTGTTTTTTGAGCCTTTGCTTGATCCAACAAATGGATTCTCTTGCTTGCCCTGTATTTCTTATTCTCACAAATCAATTGAGAGACCAAAAGAAAAAGTTGCATGGGACTTTTATGCCTTGATTTAAAATAAATCATGGCTGTTTCCTTACCATCATGATGCTGTTGACCTTGGGCAAAAGAGGATACAGCCCCCCCCGGTGGTTAAACAATGCCCACCCCATACCAAAATGTAATTGAAGATGTAAGTTGTTGTTTTGCTGTCTGTATAGAGTTTTGTAAAGAAATAATTAATTTAAGTCTTATTAATGGTTTCACAGGCCTTGCAATCCCTCATGGTTTTCTGTCTAATAGATAAATATTTAACTAGTGAGATGTCATCCTCTCTCTCCCATCCCCCCCCCCCCCATTTATTGCTGTTACAGCTAAGACAAATTGAAAACAAGTACCATCAACTGCAGTGCTCTGTTATGGTGAACAAGAGAGATCTGTTTGCTTTGATAAATACTGGCTTTTAAATGAGCATTGAAACCACATTTATTTCAACTTGCTGAGCTTTTTTAAAATAAAAAAATAAGAAATATAAG
Organism: Phrynosoma platyrhinos; assembly: GCA_020142125.1. Lineage (NCBI taxonomy): Eukaryota > Metazoa > Chordata > Lepidosauria > Squamata > Phrynosomatidae > Phrynosoma > Phrynosoma platyrhinos. The sequence goes on from CM034701.1 coordinate 199,875,806, forward strand.
CTTTTATTGCTATTGTTTAAAAAAACTATTTTCAATTTTTACAGTAAGAGATGAAATAACTGAAGAGAAACCAGTGGAAAAATAAACATGTTTTAAAATAAAACAACAGGTTTAAAATACCTGATTGTAAGAGGAACCAGTGGCAAAATAAACATATTTTAAAATAAAATAACAGGTTAAAAATACCTGTGATGAGCTGGCAAACTGTCTTACATGGACTTAATTTCAGCCAGAATCAAAGTGCCCCAGTGTTGTCAACATTTTGTCCCCTAACCCAAAAACAGAGTTTCTCTACACCCGGGCATTCAACAGAATATGACTGGCCAATTTTAAAATATTGGCATTATGGGCCCTGTGATAGCTGCCATTATCTAGGCAGCACAGTGGAGTGATGTGGACTCACTGCTAGGTAATACAAAGGTTAATGATATGATGGGTTAGGTTATATTTATTAGGCTCAGCAGCACAAGGGATTAGAAGAGATCACAAAAGATGGTTGTCCAGTGTGGATGACCAGCTTGGGAGAAATATGAAAGCTGCCAGATGCCTCAAGATGAGAGATTATAAAAATAGGGTGCCATGAAGCATGAGGAAGACGTAAGAGACTTTTGGGACTGATTGTGAGGTAAGAGAGGTACTGCCCGCCTCACTGTCCCTCTGGAAATCTGGTCATGGGAGGGACAAGGTCCAAATACCTATGAGCAACCAAAGACCCAGAATATCAATTGTATTGTGAATAGAGCAGGAATGTGTATCTAGGAGTTTATCACATGGGGACCATATGTACCTCCATCCTGATAATGATTAAAGCAGCTGCAGCCTGCAAAAGTGTGCAATGTGCAAATGATTTTCACATACAGAACACAATAACGCATTAGAAGCTGATTACTAAAGTGAGAAAGAGGGTAAAACGTACATTTGGTTTTCACACAGATGTGTGTAAATCTGGATAATGGTTTTGGAATCCCTTTTTTTTGCGTGTGCTCACAGAAGAAGTAGTTGTGTCACCAGAAATCACCTAGAGCAATAAACAATTTTATTTACACAATTTTCTTTATAAAAATATACTGTACTGTCCCTTACTTTCCAAGAAATGGTATCCAACCTAAGTAAAAAGAACAAAACATTACCCAAAGAACTAGGAAGAGTAGAAAAACAACATAAAAGGCTGCGACCCTCTGGGCAACCGGTGTCCCTGCCTTCCCTGAGCGGCTGTTCCTTTAAGAGCCCCAGGTAATGGGGAAGGGAGAGAGAGAAGAGACATTCATACAGACTAGGTAGAAGCAAACTTTTTCTCTGTGTCCCTGCCTTTGCCTTAGCAACTGTTCCTTTAAGAGCCCTGGCTACTCACCCCAAAGAACCATGGGAAATCTGGCAACAAGTACAGAAATGGAGAGAATCCCTCAAATGATTTTCACACTAGAGCAACTGCATAAAGTAATAATAATAAAAAGAATTCGAACAAAACAGAAATAAATTTATGGTATTTTCCTGAAAATACCTATTTGCTGGTTCATGTCATTTCCAGTCAGATTCCAAGCAGTTTGCGCACAAGGTTGTGTGAAAACTGTTTGCTCAATTAAGCCTAATACGCTGGATAACTGCAGGTTCTGACCTGTTAAACTTCCAATTTTCCCCATGTGATAAACTCCCTAGGCATGTTAGAGCATATGTTTTCTTTCTAAGCTCAGCGGAATATGATTTAAGACTGTTTTTATTTTGAAACTACTTCTACATATAATAATAAAAATAATAAAATTTATTTATACCCCGCCCAATGGTAAT
>CM034701.1:199937228-199955417 GCA_020142125.1 Phrynosoma platyrhinos
GTGGCTCTTCAGTGCCCTTTTCGGTGCAGTGTGTTTGAACGCTGTGTTGGAGGGGCACCCAGATGCTGCACGCCATGCGTAATGGCATATGGCGTCAGCATGGGGTTGGGGTGGTGTGCGGCTGCTCTGCCCCAACTCTGCCTCTGGGCTGGCCCTTTGGGCCAGTCTGCAGAGACCTTGTGTGTGAAGAATCCCAACAAGGAGAAGCCTTCAGGAGGGTAGCTTGCTTTTCCTTACTGAGTTTGTTCAGCAAGCAAACAAATGTTCCTGCACACACACAGAGACACACCCACCTCCAGGGAGGTCTGAGGGGAAAGGCAGTGATGTGTGTGCTGAAAAATCCCAGCAAAGAGAAGCTTCCAGAAGAGCAGCTTGCTTTTTCTTGCTGAGTTTTCTTCAGCAAACAAACACACTCCAAGCAGGTCTGAGGGTGAAATTTGTTGTACCTGCCCCTCAGAGCCGTGCTGAGGTGTGTGTCTGTGTGTGAGAGAGAGAAGAATCTCAGCAAGGAGAAGCCTGCAGGACTCACATTTGTTTGCTTGGTGAAGAAAGGCAGCTTGCTTTTCCTTGCTGAGTTTTTCAAGCAAACTCCCCTGCGCGTGTACACTCACACACACATTACTCCAGGCAGGTCTGAGGGGAAAGCCAGTGGTGTGTGTGTATGTTGAAGAATCTCAGCAAGGAAAAGTCTGCAGGATGGCAGCTTGTTTTTCCTTACAGAGTTTCTTCTGCACACATGCAGACACACATGCCTACTCACCCCCTACCTTTTCCCTCAGACTTGCATGGAGGGTGTCCATGTATCTGCATGCACTGAGAAAACTCAGCAAGAAGAAGCCAACCACCCACCTCAGTAAGGCTGCACTGTGGGCTTCCAGAAGTCACTGGACTACATCTCCAGTAGACCCAGTCTACAATGCCACTTGTGAGGAATAATGGGAATTGCAACAGATTTTCCATCTGTGTTCTCCTAGGATCATTTGACCTTTGTGTGACTATTTCTCTCATAGCCTGCTTACATTTTCTGACTCCTGTTTCCTGTGAGCTTAATCAGTTTTGGCCTGTGTCACATTGCCAGTGGAATGGTGTTTGATTCTCATTCTGTGCTTTTCACTGGAATTACAGAGGGTCCTTAGTGTCTGGTGGGGTTTGGTTCGTGGGTGCTCAAGTCCCATTAATAACAATATAATATAATGGAATAGTAAAATGGTGTTCCTTATATACAATGGCAAAATCTATGTTTCATTTGGGATTTATGTATTTTTTTGAATATTTCAAGCCATGGATGCTTGAATCCATGGATAAAGAATCTGTGGATAGGGAGAGCTCATTGTATTTCTTGAGTATATCTTACACCCTTTGGGGGAAGTTTTTTTTTTTTAAAAAAAACCAAAACCAAAAACCGTAATGCTCCTTGCCCCATTTTCATTCCCTTAAGTCTTGACAATACTTCAGGCAGCATTACATGCGGTTTACTATGTAGCTTATAGGATGGAAGGATGGAACTTGAGTAAACCGGAGTTGTGTATTGTTACTGTGTGCCTTCAAGTCATTTGTGACTCATGGTTACCCTAATGCGAGCCTATCATGGGAGTTTCTTGGCAAGATTTGATCAGAGGAGGTTATTATTGCATTCTTCTGAGGCGGAGAGTGTGTGACTTGTCCCAGGTACTGCAAGAGCTGAGCTTGACCATAGCAGAGTGGGGATTCAGATTGATCTCTACAATCTTAGTGCAACACTCAAATCACTAACCACGCTGGTTCTAACTTGGGGTTAACTTGACCAAAAGTCTTCTCTAGAAATTTAAAGTTAATTTAAAGGTGTAATTTTAATTGTGGGAGTTGTTTATGTCACTATTATTGGCTTTACATTAAGTGATATATAAGAATTATGATTTATGAGTAACATTAGTACAAAGAAAATAAGGATTCTGTATGGCAGGGGTAGGCAACCTTTCCCTTTTAAGGGCCGAGGGACTTCAGCTCCCAGAAGCCTCAGCTGTGTTGGCCAATAGTCCCATGTTGGCCAATAGCTCCTGGGATTCTGGGAGCTGAAGTCCCTCGACCCTTAAAGGGGAAAGGTTGCCTACCCCTGCTGTATGGTATGGTATGGGAGGAGGTCTGGGGGTTGACACCATGAGTTATCGCACCGGGTGATACCAACCCTAGGAATGCCACTGGCTTCCTGGAAGATTTGGAGTCCTCTGTTCCAACACCTGCCAGCTATTTAAAATGTGTCCTGCTGAGCCACCTGGCATATCAGTCGCTTGCTCTGAGATCAATAACTTGCTCTGAGGTCAAAATGAAGTACCGAGCCATGTGATTGTTGCTGGGCACCTCATTCTGACCTCAGAGTGAAGAGATTTACAACAGGCAGCTCAGTGGGATGCATTTGTGGACAACTGCTGGGTGTGGAATGGAGGGCTTTTGTAATGAGGGAGGGTCAGGGTATCTACAGAGCCAGGATACTCTGTGCTGCCCCTGGCCAGTGCAGACAAGACCTATCATAAAGGAATCAAAGTTACTCATCCCGCGCCCCCACAAATATGTCAATGACCTATGGCAGGGGTAGGCAACCTTTCCCCTTTAAGGGCTGAGGGACTTCAGCTCCCAGAATCCCAGGAGCTATTGGCCAACATGGGACTATTGGCCAACATGGCTGAGGCTTCTGGGAGCTGAAGTCCCTCAGCCCTTAAAGGGGAAAGGTTGCTTACCCCTGACCTATGGCATTGCATCAGAGGAAAACCAAAAATAGTCTATTAGGGAACAGAATTTGTGGCATGGTGAGTAGTGGGTGTATACTTTAGTTTTAGAAAATTTATCCTTTCTGCACAGTTTGTTGGGATGGGTGTGCATATCTAAAGGTAAAGGTAAAGGTAGTCCCTTGACACGAATGTCTAGTCACAACCAACTGTAGGGGCAGTACTCACCTCCATTTCTAAGCTGAAGAGCCAGGATTGTCTGAAGACAACTCGAGTGCTCACGTGGCCAGTATGACTGCACTGAATGCTGTTACCTTCCCACCAAAGTGGTACCTATTTATCTATTTGCATGGTTTCAAACTGCATCTAATTTCCCATAAAATACAGTATTTTTGTATGCCCCAGAACAATTTTTCCTTCTGCAAAGCTGCAGGTTTCTGTATAAAATGGGGAAAGAAGGGTGATTGGTTTCTATAGAAAATGCAGTAAATGCCAATTGTCATATTAGTATCTGTCAAGTAAGTTAGAATCTGCCATCCAGGCTCACCTGGAAGGGCCATTTTCTAAACTATTGTCACTGACGTTCCACCAGTACAGTATTGCTTGGTGAATGAAGGATGATTTTATACTTAAAAAACAAAACAAAACTTTACTGTGCTTGTGGGGCTGCTGTAATATGATGATGCCAGGATTGCACTGCTTAATTGCTTTCAACATCCTGGTCTGACAGGGGAAGCTAGTCCATTGACATTTAGTGAAAAAATGCACAGATCATCCAGCATCTAGAAAAACATAATTGCTTAGGCAGGTTGGAGACACCTGTTTAATGCAGACATTTAAAATAAAGAAGGGTTAGCCATGGACATTTTGGGGGGAAGCAGACGGGTGGTCATGGGCCACCCTGGGAAGTTGCGCTGCGGGGCCAAGGTATCCCCACACCTCAGCCCCACGGTGCACCTTCGCTGCCCCTGGAAAGAAGCGCTAAATTGGCGCTCCTTTCACAAGTCGCTGAAGGTGCGCCACAAAAGCTTGTGGCGCACCCTCAGCGACTCTTCCGCTGAAGCATGTGTGGACGCTGCAGCGGGAGGTTCTCCTCAGAGCGCTGGCCGTGCGGAGGGCTGGCTGCTCTGAGGACGACCTGGGGCAGGGGTTGGGGTGCCAATCGTGTGGCTGCCCCTCCCCTTCCCTGCCCCCAAAACGGCCCAATTGGCCGTCTGCTTCCCCCCCTTTGTATGATCAAAGAAGACAACATTACAGCAGTAGCACAGAAAAAGTATAAATTACACATCTAGTGAATTAGGGGTATTTTTGTGATTCTTTTTCTTCTAATTGCTGATCTCCACTCATATTGAGGTTGTGGTCTGTCCAGGATCTTTGCATTTAAGGTAGTTTTGACTGGCAGGTCAAACCTCTGGGGTGCTACAAAGGTTTTTCCATTGCACCAAAGAGTCAGTTTCAATAGGAAGCCCTATCAGTATTTACTTTTGGCTTTTCACAGAGCATCTGTGTATGGTCACAACTCTTTTCGTCTTCTCAGAGTTCCTGGTGCCAAATCTTAATATATGTGTACTGGGATTACATTGCATTCTATGATTCAGAAGTGATTTAAAGGTCTCAGCACTTGCATTTTTTCATGAGTCTTGCAAAACTTATCACTAGCGTGCTGAATGCAGATCCATTCAGAATTAAGCTCTCAACTGTCTCATTATGTTCTTAATTGAGGCCTCATGAAGGATTTCTGAGGAATATCTTGAATCACAGGTGTCTCTCCTTGAGGAGAGGGACATGTTGATTGCTATAATGTTAGGCCTGACAGGAGCAAAGTTAATCACTGTTGATAAGAGATAAAATCTGTTAAGTTTTGTTCTGGTATCTTTTAATAACTAGAAAAAAATTGTATAATCTTGCATAGTACAAGTTGTATAATCTCTGCAATATGTAATATTATCTATTTTAGTTATGACTAGTAAGAGAGAATTAGGGCTCCCTCCCCCCTTTTAGGTCTAATCTGCACTGCATAAATAACACAATATGACACCACTTTAACTATCATGACTCCATCCTAGGGAATCCTGGGATTTGTAGTTTGTTGTGTTGTTGTGATATTCCACCTTCTTTGCCAGAATGCTAGTGCCTCACAAAACTACAAATCCCAGGATCTTGTAGAATGGATCCATGACAGTTAAAGTGATGTCAAACTGCATTATTTCAACAGTGCAGATGCATCCTTAGCTTTCCTTATGTGACTGGAGTGCAACTCCAAGGCCTCATTCCCACTATGATTTAAAAGTGAATTGCTGATCAGGTTATTCAGATCCATGATCCCCACATGTTGATCACGCTTCGGAATCTATTCTTTTCAAAAGAAACGCCAAAAAACTTTCAACTGGCTTTGATCCTATTGAGCTTAGTTTCAATTGTGATGAAGTGAGGCAAACACAACCCCCCCCGCTGTTTCCTGACACAAGTTTTTTGGCGTTTCTTTTGAAAATAATAGATTCCGAAGCATGATCAACAAGTGGGGATGATGGATCTGAATCGGATTATACTGGAAGAGAGGGACCATCCCTCCTCATTTTTGGGGAAATCAGCCATTTCTCCCCCCCCATCAGACAACTTATCAGACAATGTTGTGTCCATTCTACTGCTGCCCTGTTATAGTAGTGCACCTTTTCATTGATGAACAAACCCTGTCAATGAGGTCTCTTCCTTTCTTCCCCTCTAATTCATTATTCCAAAAGCAAGCCAATTCTGTGTCTGTTTAAAAAAATATTTTAAAATTTTTGGTTTGTTTGCATACTTATTGCAAAATGATAAAATAAAAATATTTTATTGTTTTTAATTGTTTTTTTTCTGTAATTTTGCAAACATAACAAAATTAAAAATAGATGTACCAACAGGCATGGAGTTAGCCTGTGTTGGAATAGCAAGTGAGAGGGGGAGGAAAATTGGGCCCCCATGCCAGAATTAATGCCAGAATTAAAGTTAAAAGACTTATCACATCCAAGGTTTCCAGCAGTGCAGTTGTGTGAAAGAGAAGTGTGACAACAAATGCTTTTGAAGTCGTATGTTCCTGTTTCCTTTCATAACACAATTGCCATGAGACACGAGGCTGGTATGATAATGTCCTTAGATAATATACCACAGTGCTGGATTAATTGGAGAAGTATTTGAACTGAATTTTGTAAAAAGAATGTAATCAGTGATGAAATATTTATAGAAATAATATGTCTAGACTGCATAATGTCTATGAAAGGTAATGTACCTAGAATGGAAATGTCTATATAGTATAGTTAAACCTTCACAAGAAGTACGAAACTGTGTAAGTTAATTGGTTTAGTTAATACATATATAATAGAATGATAAAAATTCATACTTATTCTCTTGTAATATACATTCCAAAGTCCAAACTTCAATTGTTAGGTCCAAATGTGTAATTTCAAAACTCAGAGTTTCATAATAGGAATGCTCATGTTGAGCTTCTCATGATAAAATAATGTTGTTTGCCATCTTTGAAGCTGAGGTGACCAAAATGGTTAGTTCTAGCTACTCATAGATTCAGACTGACTAGCATAAAGGAAATCTCTTTCAGTCCCTCTGCAAAGTGGTACAACTATGGCTGTTTTGGAGGGTGGGGATTCCTGATCTTATTTAATCTTCAAACATCAGCTCAGGTGAAACAAGTACAGTGGTACCTCTACTTACGAAATTAATCCGTTCCGACCGCCATTTCGTAAGTAGAAAATTTCATAAGTAGAAGCAAATTTAACATTGAAAAGGCCTAATCCGTTCCGCAGCAAGGCCGGGGTTAAAGGGATGCCGCACGTCCCTTTAACCCCGGCCTCACTCTTCTATGGGCTTGGTCCTCCGTGCGGAGGAGAACTTCTCCGCTTCGGGGACCAAGCCCATAAAGCAGCGAGGCTGGGGCTAAAAGGAGGCCTCCTTCCAGGCCTCGGTTGTTCAATGGGCGGTCCCTGGAAGCGGAGAAGCTTCTCCGCTTCCAGGGGCAACCCACTGAACAATGCAGTGCCTCTGCGGCTTCAGCTTTCGTAAGTTGAACACTTTCGTAAGTCGAAGCAAAATTTATCCGGAGGTGCGTTTCGTAAGTCGAATTTTTCATAAGATGAAGCATTCGTAAGTAGAGGTACAACTGTATATGACCCACTTCACACAATTTTTTTTTGTGGCACTCGAGGCTTTCTTCTTAATGTTTCCGGCACTTCCGTGCTCAGGGAAGCATCTTACTTCTTTTCTTATGTCCAGAATAAAATATGAAGAAATCCACAATGAGGTTCATGAAGCAACATAGAGAGAGCTTTCCTTGCATGTTTTTCCCAGCAAGACTCCAAATAAAAGTCAGGAACAATCAGAATTCAAAGGTGCTTCATATAAAAGAAGAAGAAGAAGAAGAAGAAGAAGAAGAAGAAGAAGAAGAAGAAGAAGAAGAAGAATTATTCAAAGGTGCTTCTAGGACAATATTGAATTCACTGCTGGGGAATTAATGAAGGTTGGTGGGGATTTACCCCAGCATTTTTGTATGATAAAAATGGCCTGATTGGGAAAGTTTAGCTAAATTATTTTTTCTATACCATCCTACAGAGTTATGGAAACATTTTAAAAGGGGAAACCATACATACTACCCTGAGCTGTTTCAAGGAAGTTGAGAGTAAAATAGAGCACACATTTCCAAGTATAATTAATACAAAAAAAGTTCCACTTCACAATGGGTCAACAACAGAACATTCCAGATGCTAAGCTTGGTCAGTTGAACAACATAACAATGTTAAGTGTCCTCCCACTTCTCATATGCACTGATTGCCTGTGAAATCCAAGACAAATACTAAACAAGCACGAAGTCTGTACAATTTACTTAACAAAAGTCTTGAATATAACCAAGAGGTGATAGATGGATCCATATTAGGAAGCAGGAAGAGGTACATCACTTAGTAAGTAGGTATTGGCAGGCTGTTAAGAATGCGTTGACATCTCCTGTTATGAGTACGCTTCATTCATTCCAATTAACTTGGCAAAGGGCAAATTTAATATGCTGATAATCCTGTGAGGGAATCAGAGAGAAATGAAGAGAGAGAGAGAGAGAGAGAAAGAGAGCGTCAGTTTTCGACTGCTGTTTGATGTATTTAGAAAATAAAAATCAAAGCAATCACAGAAACAGGAATGATAGTTTTCATATAGGAAGTGAACATGCCCAAATCGCTGCCACTAATTAGTTTTCTGAAGTGATTCACTTGTTAAATATATAAATGTTGCTTCAATTAAAAACATAGCATGCAATTGCTTGGGATTACATTCTCTCCCTTCCCTGAGCAGTGAGAAGTTCATGGGCAGTGATGAAAAATTGTGTTACTTTTTAAGACTGCTGTGGAGACTCACGACTCTTTTGCAATGTTTGTTTCATTAACAACCTATACAAGCATAGCACACTAGAAGCAGAACCTGCAAACAGACAACAAAGGTGGTATTGCTACATTAGATTTACAGATTTACAAGTATATCATGTTTCCACCAGCATTACCTGAATGGTGAAGCTCATGTTTCCACCAGCATTACCTGAATGGTGAAGCTGTACTCTTGTTTTCAGCTACTTCTGCCCAAAATCTTTTCAAACCCCACCTTAGTTTAAATTGCAGAACTGGATCAAAATAGTTTCTCTGCCCATCCCTCTGGTTCAGAGATGGGCATAATGCAGTCCTCCAGATGTTGTTGGACAATAACTGCTAGCATCCCTGATTCTCATGCTAGAGCTGATGGGGATTGCAGTCTATCATCTAGAAGGCTGTGGTTTGCCTTCCCCAGGCTTAGCTGGTATGTATCACTTTCCAAAGGTCAGAAGGAGATCCCTGCTTATCAGTAAAACTTTCTTAGGATTTTATCACAGGGGGAAATCCCATGCAGAAACAGGATTTAAATAGAAAAAGCCCACAAAAACGGGTAGATTTTCACATGACGTCGATTTTAAAGTGTGCTTAACCTGAACAGAAAGTAGTCAAAAGCCACTTCTTTTTTACTTTTGGAAAATCTACCCACTTTTGCAGGTTTTCCCCACCTTTTAAATCCCATTTCTGTATGGGATTTCTCCTGTGTGATAAAGTCCTTAGTCTTGTAAATCTGATGTTCATGTTCCTGGCCACTCATCAGCAGCCAAGAGTGGACTTGAAGTTCATGAAAAGGGGAGGAAACCACAGATTATATAATCATAGAGTGTTCTTTTATTGCCATTAAATGACTTTGCATGCCCACTCTTCATACAAATAAATGGACCACAAGTTCAGAAATTTAGCCCAATACATTGTATGAAATTTGGGGGTGATGGTGTTTCAGTCTACCATTTGTGTTACTCAAATTTTGAATGTCTTCTACTAATACCTCAATCAGCTTGGAAATTATTTATTTAATTGTCTACACAAGCCAATAACCAAGTACCATAAGCTTCTGCTGGAGTTTGGTTCCAGGACCCCCAGTGGATACCAAAATCTGTGAATGCTCAAGTGCCACTATATACAGTGGTGCAGTAAAATGGCATCCCTTATATAAAATGGCAAAATCAAGATTTACTTTATATAATTTTTTTGTTTGTGGATATTTTCAAATTGTGGTTGGTTGAATCCATGGATACAGAATCTGTGGATACACAAGACTGACTGTACTCACAGTCTTGGGCCTTACATCTTTCACTTTTTCATTTGTAACTTAATGAGGAAACTCACTCATATTACTTCCCTTAAAGCTCCCCTCCATCTCTCCCCTCCCTCTTAATTTTGCTATGTCCCTTTCCTTGTGTCTTGGTTCTTTGATACCGATGTGAGGAAAAAGTTGAATTTTCCTGATGGCTGCATTTATAGAAACTCTTTTTGTCTCCTAGGTGTGTTAGATTGATCCATTTTAATTCTGTACACATGAATTAAAATTCCTTTTTTTTTTGCTGAGTACCTTCATGTTTTTTCCAACTTATGGCAACTCTAAGGTGACCCTATCATAGGGTTTTATTGGCAAGGTTTGTTCAGAGGGGGTTACCTTTTTCTTTTTTTGCGGCTGACTTGCCTGAGGTCACCCAGTGGGTTTCTAAGACCTAGTGGGGGTTCAAACCCTGGTCTTTAGACTTGTAATCAAATGATTAAACCACTACACCATGCTATTGCCTATCACTGAACACATAAGGCCTTGAAAAATGAGAAAGAACAAATTTGGACAATTTTTAAACCTGTTTCTGCTTCTTATTTAAACTACTCTAGCAACTAGAAAGCAGTTTAGACTATTGTAGCAACTAGAATGCATTAAAAATTATAATCATGCAAGCAGCCTAAAAATGTTGATAGTACACAAAGCCACTATACTGTATACAACTGGTACAGACAATTAAACTTGATGTTCATAATTCACTTTGTGGTTTATCATTAAATGCATTTATGATACTGTATTTCTTGACATCTGATGGCATAGACCTAGCCAGATGCTTCTGTGATCCTTTAAATCCTTAACTAGCTTAAAGCCTGGCTTTCTGAAGGCCCCTTGTTTTATTATGAAGCTAATATTGAAATATGAAAACTAAAATTTAATTTTCTAAATATTTCCTATGGGGTTATTTTTTTTAAAATCAAACAGGAAGAAACCTGAGAACACAAATTAATCATTAGATAGTGGTTTCCACATTTTACACCAATAAATTCATAGTCTGCTAGATCCCATTTTTCATCCTTATTCACAACTCAGCTGCCATTTACAACTGATAGCTTCAATCACAGCTATCAAGACCACTTTGAGAAAGTCATTTATGAATCACATTTTTGATACAAGTGATTCTTGAATTTCTAACCTGCTCCACACTGCCACACAAAACTGAAGACATGTAATTCAGTGCAAATCCACTGAATATTTAAAAGAGTCATATGTCAAAACTATGAAAGCCAGCATAATATAGTTTTTTGAGCATTGGCCTATATTCAGCCATAGAAACTCATTGAGTAACCTAGAGGAACTCACACTCTCTCTGACTGCATCTACACTGCAGAATGAGTGCAGTTTGACACTTTTAAATGCTATGGCTCAGTGCTGTGAAATTCTGGGATGTGTAGTTTTGGGAGATGTTCAACCTTCTTTGTTAGAGAGCTTTTATGCCACAACAAATTACAAATCTCAGGATTCCATAAAATGGATGGAACCATGGCAATTAAAGTGATGTCAAACTATATTAATTTTGCAGTGTAAAGCAGGGGTCCCCACACTTTTTTATCCAGGGGCCGGTTCGCTGTTCCCCAGATCTTTAAAGGGCCGGCCAGAGGTGCGTGCACACGCATGCACACTACTCAGGTGCCATTTTGTGCTCCAAAATGGCACCCAGAGTCATGCCATGTGCCTGGCATCGCGCAGACATGAGCACTACTCCAGATGCCATTTTGAAACACAAAATGGCACTCTGCGTCATGTGCGGGTGGTGGCAGCAGCGGCAGAGACAAGACCTGTTGAAAGGCCTCAACGGGCTGGGTTTGGCCCATTGGCCGTAGTTTGGGGACCCCTGGTCAGAGTGGCATAGTGGTTTGAGTGTTGGTCTATGACTTTGGAGACCAGGGTTTGATTCCAAAAGCAGCTATGAAACCCCTTGGGCAAGTCACATGCTCTGAGCCTCAATGAAAAGCAGTGGCAAACCTCCTCTGAACAAATCTTGCCAAGAAAATGCTATTATAGGTTCGCCTTAGGGTTGTCAAAAGTCAGAAATTATTTGAAGGCACACAACAAGAACTCACAGAAAATATGAAAAACTAGCAATATGGGTGCCGTTCTTTGCATTCCATTCTTCAAACATTTGATTTCTATTTTACAACATTTTTTGGTTTAAGATATTGGTTTTAAAATGTTTTTCTGTTACTGATTTTAATCTACTTTAGGAAAAGGATATCACTTTGAAATAAAATAATAAAATATTCCAAACTCCTCCCATCTGTGTACCTGAAATAATCTGGATAAATAGCTACAATTTAAGATATCTTCTCTTTTGGATCCAAACAGTGTAATAGCATATGAAACATGGGAAAGAACATGTTAGCCTTACCATTCAACATTTGAAATATGAGGGTTTTTCCTGTATTCTGCAATTTTGTTGCCATAACCATGAAGACTAGAAACTCTTTTGTAGTTATAAAAGCTATGGGTAAAATCAGATTGATGTGCATTTATTTACCTCTGAAGTAGCAAAACCTGGGAGCAAGAGTAGGGATTCCTAAGGTAGTACATACCACACTTTGGGGTCAACACAGGAGAAAGCATTTTCTTGTTTTTTTGTCAAAGTGGATTTCTGCTGGTATTGCATAGCTCCTACAGATCTCAATGCCAGTTTTATAATAAATCTGGTGACCTCTTAGAAAACCAGACCTTAAGCTGTTTATGGCTTTAAAGGTTAAATTGAACACTTTCAATTGACCCTGGAAAACAATTAGCAATCAAAAAGATTGGATAATTCTTATTGACTATGGGCTAATACAGACAGCCTGTTTGGAGCTGCTCTTGGTTGCCCCTGGGAGCAGGGGATTGGGGCCATGGCAACCACATGCTGCAGCCCCGATTCTCCTTTTTGCCACCCCAAAAAGAGCGGTAAAAGGCTGCTCCTTTTTGGGGTGGCAAAAGGCTGCCCTTAGAACCAGTGCTGCAGCTATTTTGCACCCTTTTGGCACAGAGTGTGTGCATGCTGTGCCAGGAGGGCATTCTGATGCTGCGTGCCATGAGGACAGCATCAGGGTGGAATCGGGGTGGCTGGTGTGCGGCTGCCCCACACCAACTCCACCTCCAGGCCTGCCCTTTGTGCTGGTCTACATTGGCCCTATGTTAATCGTCACTCCCACCAGATCCAACCTCCTACTACACATAATCCAAAAGGGTCCCATTTACCTCCACAGGCACATTTGCTGAGGATACAGGAAAGAGCTTCCTCAGTACCTATGGAACTCCTTTCCATGGGAGTCTCACTTGGACCCTTCTCTTTTTGCTGGAAGACTAAGACCTCTTTATTTTGATAGGCCTTTGGCTTTTAATTGATTGTGATGAAATTTTTCTTATTGTGCTTGCAAGACTTCAACCTTCATGGTTTTTTTTAGATATATTTTTATTGAGTATTCAGATTAAAACATAATACATTTATACATTTAAAACCCGTCACCATCTTCATATTTCTATTATAATCTCATACATCTCCGTATAATTATAGTTACATCACAATTGTGCTAAGGAAAATTGTCCTTTCCTTTCTTTCCCTCTTCTATCTTCCTTCTCTCTATTCCCCACTCTAATCAACCATATCTTTTATCTCTTTTCCCCTTTCCAATTTCTTTCTGTCTCCTTTTCCTTCTTCTCTTTCATTTCATGCATCCTCTTATCTTCTTCTACTTTCTTTTACCTCCTCTTCCTTATACATCTTTCTACATTCTCTTACCTTCTACTTTCTTATCCCCTCTTACCTATCTCTCTTCTTTCAAACAGATCCAAATGACTTGACAATTACTCGAATTAAAAATCATTCTGTAAATACCACAATTCTAACATTTCACTCTCAAACTTCCTATCTTACAGTATTAACTCTAATACTATAATTTCACTTGTATTCCTTTGACAAATATTATTTTCAAACATCTCATAATACAGTAATCTAAGTATCTTATTCCTTATAACATATAATTATTATTTTACATCATTAATAATTTCAATATCTATTTCATGTTTCTGAGTTTAATACTTTTAATTATATGTAAAACCTTCTCCATAATGATTTCTTCTCCTTTGAGATAAAAACAGAATAACTTTATTCCAGTACTTTTCGTATTTTTCTAAATCTCCATCCGTCAGAAGTCTTGTTAGCTTGCCCAAAGGTTTGTTAAGCTAACGAGAACAAACCTTCATGTTTTAAACATGTTTTAAATGCTTTTAAATTAAATTTTAAATTATTTTTAATAATATTGTCCAGTTATTTTTTTAAAACAAGCCTTTTGTATGTACAATGTCTTAGTTGTATTTGTTTCTTAACTTATTTAGTAATCTACCTTGCTTCCTATATTGGGGGAAAAGAGGGAAATAAAATAAAATAAAAATAAAATAAATAAAATAAAAGCAGAAAAATGTGTATGTGTATGTGTTGTTGTTGTTGTTGTTATTGCATGCCTTCAAGATGTTTTTGACTTATCATGACCCTATGGCAAGTTTCTCATGAAAGTTTCTTGGTAAGATTTGTTCAAAGGAGGTTTGTCATTGCCTTCTCCTAAAGCTGAGGTCACCCAGTTGGTTTCCATGGCCCAGCCAGGATTCAAACCCTGATCCCCCAATGTGTCCTAGTCCAATGCCCAAACCATTACAGTACACTGTTTATGTGAAGCATATTCTATCTTTTCTGTAAGATGAGGAGTATGTCTCTAGCCATTTTGGCTGTTGTGTTTTTCTCTTGAGGTGCTGTTTGTCTGCCAATGAGAGTATCATTATCTGAAATAATATGACAATTTGCTCACAGGATCATTTAACTTTAGTCATTTTTGTGTAGTGAAAGGGTTGGATATACATTAGATTTCTAGACAGCATACTTTAAATAAATAGCAGAGTTATTTATTTATTAATTTTCTAATTTCTTTGCTGCTTTTCTCCCAGAAAGGGACCCAAGGTGGCTTACAAGATAAAAATATCTAAAAACAAAACTTCACAATAAAAATTTAAACAATTAAAATCATCTATTTAAGACAGTATAAAATTCACATTAAACATACCAAGTTAAAAACATCACTAAAATACATACCCCATATAAACAACCTCTCTTAAATAAGACATTAAAAAATTTGCTTGAATAAAAATGTTTTTGCTTGCAGGCAAAACACAAGCAGGGAGGGGACCAGCCTAGCCTCCTGTGGAAGGGCATTCCAGAGGGTGGGAGCAGCCACGGAGAAGGCTCTCTTTTGTGTCCTCACCAGGTGAGCCTACAATGGTGGCAGGACCAAGAGAAAGCCTTCCACAGAAGATCTTAGGGCTCTAGCTGGGGAAATTTGGTCTATCAAACAGTCTGGACCAAAGCTGTGTAGGGCTTTATAGGTCATGACCAGCACTTTGAACTGTGACCAGAAATGAACTGGTAGCAACTGAAGCTGTTTCAACAAGGGAGTTATATGCTCCCTATAACAGGCTCTAGTCAGCATTCTGGCTGCGGCATTTTGAACCCGCTAAGGTTTCCCAACAGTTTCCAAAGGCAGCCCCACGTAGAATGTGTTACAGTAGTTTACTGAATGCCTACTGACAAGGGACTCAAACACAAATTTGTCTTTATATGGCTAAATTGCACATACTTTTATGTTTCACATGATTCGCGAGTGGGGGAATTAAAGCAAGAGCATTGTATGAATCTATCCTTTTTCTTGGCTAGCATGGTACAAAGCAATACATGCATCAAGCTGATATTACTAGTAATTCTTCACACTCTAATCTATATGTGGAGTGGAAAATGTAAGGCTGAAATGTTATTCAGCTTCTAGCTAGCACAAAGCCAAATGACATCTGAGCATTCTCACTTCTTTGCTTGTGCAAATCTACTTGTATTTAGACCCTATAATTCAGGGGTAGGCAACCTTTCCCCTTTAAGGGCCGAGTGACTTCAGCTCCCAGAATCCCAGGAGCTATTGGCCAACATGGGACTATTGGCCAACATGGCTGAGGCTTCTGGTAGCTGAAGTCCCTCGGCCCTTAAAGGGGAAAGGTTGTCTACCCCTGCAATTGTATCAATTAATAGGTGGAGTATTTACTTCTCATTGTATTTGGAACTGGAAACTGAATATTGTATCTATTTGGCACAATTGTTAACAGAAAGGAATGGCATGCATACTTGATTTTCTTGAATATAATAAATACAGAGCAGTGTATGAAGTTTAGTTTTGCATAGCTCATTATGGAATAATTGAAAACATATATTCCAATTTCTTTCTCTTTTTAAAATTAACAGAGCACCTTTGCTTCCACCACCCCTAAAAAATTAATCTTTCTAATAGTTTTGAAATGTCAGTATTATAATATTCAAGAGAAGCCAGGTTTGCAAGAAAAGATTAAAAGGACTAACACCATTTAAAGGAAAAATATTCCACCATGGACAATCACACAGGCAGTTAGCTGGAATGGCAGAGTTTCAGATATGCACAATGTGCTGCTTTTGGCTTGGGCAACTCCTTGTGTGAATAGAGAAGGCATCCTGGAACTCACAGTGGTCTTGTAAGTCCTGTCACAATGCCAGGACAAGTTTGTAATGTACTGATCATGCCCATCTCATTAGGCTATCAGACGGTCTCAAGACCACATACCAGGTAGTCTTCCAGGGCTGGAATGAAAGGTGTGAGGAGCGTTGAATTGGGGCACCTGAAAAACATTTGCTCCACATGGTACAGATGCAAATAACAACCAACAAATATACTAACAAAAAAGAAACAAAAAATTGGGCATAACACCTTGAATCCCAAAGCAGCAACTTTATGCTTGGGAGAAGGGAAGCAGAGGGGAAACCCACAGAGGTTCTGAAAGGCTTCAAGACTGGAGAGAAAGTGGTGGATAGGTCAGAAGAAGCCGAGGAAACTGCAAGGCTGCCCAGTGGCACAGAAGCAGCCAGCTAAAGCTGGCATATAGCACCAACACCAGCCTTTCAATCTAAAACTAACAAATTTTAAAATCTGCAATAAATAATTGCAAATTGCAAACTATAGAAGAACCATTGCCACTCTGATATTGGCATGGAAAACGCTACTAAGGAAAACCTCTCAAGACAACCTAGCGAAAGGAGGTAGGAT
The DNA here is from genome assembly GCA_020142125.1 of Phrynosoma platyrhinos. Taxonomy (NCBI): domain Eukaryota; kingdom Metazoa; phylum Chordata; class Lepidosauria; order Squamata; family Phrynosomatidae; genus Phrynosoma; species Phrynosoma platyrhinos. The sequence goes on from CM034701.1 coordinate 199,953,736, forward strand.
GAAATTTCTCTTCTAAATCTTTGTACTTTGTAATGGACTGACTGAAGGCCTGAGCAGACTGCCAGAAATAGTGCACATTAAATTGAGGCACTGCCCTGGCTCAGTGCTAGGGAATCATGGGAACTGTATTTTTTTCTGGGACATTGAGCCTTTTCTGTGAGAGAGCTCTGGTGCCACAATAACCATGATTCCCTAGCACTGAGCCAGGGCAGTGCCTCAATTTAATGTGCACTATTTCTGGCAGTCTGCTTAGGCCCTGAGATAGCTGCTCAAGCACAAATTCAAGCACAAGCTGCAAAACTTACACAGAGGAGGCATTCCCTAGAGCAGGGGTAGGCAACCTTTCCCTTTTAAGGGCCGAGGGACTTCAAATCCCAGAATCCCAGGAGCTATTGGCCAACATGGGACTATTGGCCAACATGGCTGAGGTTTCTGGGAGATGAAGTCCCTCGGCCCTTAAAGGGGAAAGGTTGTCTATCCCTGTCCTAAAGCAATCATTTATTCTAGAAGAAATAAGAAAATTAAAATTAGAAATGGAACAAAACCTGACAAAGGAGATAAAAACTCTGAGGGAAGACATAAAGAAAGATATGACATCAGAACTAAACAATATAAGACAGATTTTAGAAACAGTAACAAAAGAAATCAATCAAATCACCTCTAGAGTGGAGGAACTAGAGGAAAGAACAAGCACCCCAGAAAACACTGTCAAGGTCGTAATGTCTACCCAGGAGTTAGAAAAGGAAAGAAATATGGATTTGAAAGCATTAGAAGATCAAAAAATGAGACAAAACTGTTTGAAACTTAGAGATGTGAACGAAACTAGAGGCCAGAATCTATATGATTTTTTACTTCCAAACTTAGCTAAATACATGAAGATATCTATACAATAGCTAAGCTGGAGTGTAAATAAAATCTACAGACTAGACTCTAATAGCTAGAGATAAAGGCCTACCCCAGGACATATTTATACACTTCTAAAGACAAAATATCAGAGATGACCTTTAGGAAGCAAGTTATAAAGGAAAACTTATGTCTGAAGAGCAAGAAGTGAAAATTTTCAAAGACATCCTGAAAAGAATATTTTAGAAACACGTAATATATAAATTTCTCACAAGGCAATTAAATAGACACAACATAATTTATAAGTGGGAAAGGTTAGAAGGTATCTCGGTTTTCTTCAATCAAGGATGGATGAGATTAAATTCAATCTTCAAAGCAAAAGAGTTCTGGAAAAGGCATGGTAAGGAAATTGAAATAGATAAGAAAATGAAGGAAATAACAATACAAATACAAGAATTAAAGACAGCAGAAGAGGAAGAAAAAGATAAACCCTCAATAGAAGAAATGGAAGAAACGGAAGAAGAAAACACGGCAAATACAGGGAACAGAGGTCCTTATGATGAAGAGGAAATTGAGGAATTGGATGAAGAAGGAGAAATAGGCCAGTTTCTGAAAGAAAGAGAAGAAGGCTTTCCAGGCAGTTTCTGCCAGGAAAGGAGAAAGAGAAGGAGGCTTTCCAGGCCAGTTGCTTCTAGGGAAGAGGAAGGAAACAGTTCCAGGTAGCCATTTGAGTGGATAAGTTTTTAAATTCTTTTTAAAAACACTTGGGGAGAGTGTGACTATGACTCAGCGGGTGGGGCTTTGTGGAGTTGCATTTGCAAGTCAATAGGGGCTGGGCT